>OY770006.1:34407561-35607561 GCA_963669245.1 Quercus cerris | reverse complement strand
TAAGTGTTATTTGTGCAACAATGCAATTGAGTCTATTGAGCATCTTTTTATTCAATGTGATTGGGCTGCCCAAATTTGGCTAATGTCACCTTGGCCAATTAATTTAGATAGATTAATTAACCTCTTAATTTTAGATCAGGTGAAAATGATTTTGTACCCTGAAGACTTGTTGGGGCTAAACAGTGAAGAATCCATAAATTTCCAGCTTTTTGCTATAATTGTATGTGATCACCTATGGATGATTAGAAACAGAGTAAGGGTAGAGGGAGTCAAAAGCAACCCTATGGAGATTGCAAGACAAATGTTGAGAGTTTTTGAAGAGCACAAACATGCAGAGAGAGAACTGATCAAGAAATCATCTAGAGACCCAAAATGGTATCCTCCACCAATAGATTGGATTAAATTGAACTTTGATGTAGCTATAAGAGAAGGATATAGCTGTGTGGCTGTGGTAAGCAAGGACCATGGTGGGAATCTTATTAAGGTGGACTGTAAAAATTAGTCCAGGAAGTTCTATTCGAGGTGAAGTTGAGGCAGCTTAGTGTGCTATTCATAAAGCAGTAGCTAAGGGATTTAACAAAATAATTATAGAAGGAGATGCATGGAATTTTCTTAGATCCTCTGCAAAAATCAAGCTTGCTGCCTCACTAGAGCATTAAAACTATAGTAGAAGATATTCTTAATTTATAGTCAAATCTTTTGTAAATGTAAATTTCTCTTTTGTGTATAGAGAAGGCAACATGTCTGCCCATCTGTTAGCAAAATGGGCTACCTTTTTGTTATGGACTGGGCCGGTGCCCATCTCCTCCCTATCGTCTTGAATTGTTTAGGCTTTGGATAGAGATGGATTCAGGCTCAGCGCTTCTGACTGTTCTCTTATTTGCTTTTTTTTTTTTTTTGAGAATGTTCTCTTATTTGCTTGGTCAATAAAGTATTTATTCAGGAAAAAAAAAATGAGCGCACTGATAGAGCTTCGGTGGCACTTCAACATAACTTTAACTGCGTTCCAACATTTAGATTTAAGAGCAAAAGCACGAGGGCAGTGTTGCTGGAACCGTACGGTGTGAGAGGAAGGGGAGCTATTATACGTCTATACCATATTTTTCACTTGTTTTCTCTCTCTACTCTCTAGACATACAAATCACCCTTGAACACCAACCCAATATATAATATATTTATATGGGTGAGAGAGTATCATAAACCAAACTTTAATGAAGTAGAGGTTAGAGACTTTTTCATTGTGTGTTAGTCAAAAATGCAAGCCCGTCCCATTAAGTGTTGCGTATGATCAAATATAATATACTAATAAAGTCCATACTATTAATCATAAGTTGCAATAAAATGGTCCACTATCAACAATGTGGTGATCACTATCTTCCATTGGGTCTGCCAAATGTTCACACTCCAACTAATCCGAGTTTTATTAAATACACAAAAAAATGGCATGTTTCATATATCAGTGCACTTTTAGTCAAATTTGGTCTAAAAACTCACTTTTGTTACTTCAATTAATCTATGATTCATAAATTATATTAATCTCAATACTCTACCACTATTTTTTTTTTTTTTATGAAACTACCACTATTCTATTTAAATAGTCAAATAGAGAGAGATATGTGAGAAAATGAATATATATATATATATATAATTAAAAAAAAAAAGAATCTTTTACTTCTGTCTTTCAAATTAACTAGTAAGTTTTCTGTGCGATACACGGATAATTTTGTAATATTTTTATGTAAGACTTTTTTGGAGAATGTTATACATATATTTAAATGAAAAAATAATTTAAAATTGAGTAAAGAAACATATACATTTTGAGATATTAAAAATTAGATTAGTAATTTCACTGCACATTTGTAGCCTTCTCAATGTAAGTTTAATTTTTCTTTTTAAATCATGAAATCAAAAATAAATACAAAAGAGTAATATGACCATGAAAATCAACTAATCTATATTGTATTCACATATTGCATACCATGAAATGAAAATACGTTCAACTCTCTCGTTGTCTTCCACTTATCGATAATGCAACATTAATAGATAGTGTGAGCAAGTGTATATGCGTGTGTCATATAAATGATTTAAAACTATGGTAAAAAAAAATTACCCGTAGAGATTTTGATGGCTTGATGGTGGAGAGAGGCCAATATGAAAGAGGTGGCGGCCCCTCAGATTCCTCTTACAAATGCTTTGTCAAACTCAAGTATTTTATTTTGGTAATAATGAAACAATGCGTTTCATTTAACTGTCCACAATATTTTTGTGTTTCTCTATCTCTATCTAGTGCCTTACATTGTTAGTTTTTTTTTTTTTTTTGAGAGAGAGAGAGAGAGAGAGAGAGACCATGGTTAGTTATTAGTATTAGTCCTTAATTATTATTATTTCTTTTGTTTTTAATTCTAAAATGGTGGGTATGCTAAAAGAATTGAAGAAGAGAGAAAATGAGTGGTATAAGCTAAGGCAATCAATGGGAGATTAATGAGATAACAGTAAAATATAAGTTAATGTAAACTTTTGGGTAACAGTAAAAAAATACTTAATAAAAAGAGTTAAAAAAAAATGTAAAATGTAAAATTAGAGCACCATGTGGCAAGACCTCATGCACTCTGTTTTTTTTTTTTTTTTTTTTCACATTATCTAATTGTCGCTCTTATCTATTGAATTGTCTTGCCGATCATTTCTATGATTATTATGATACAACTTACAATACTGCTAAGAAAATTTGGAAAACTTTACAAAGCAAGTATGATACCGAGAAAGTAGGTGCAAAGAAGTATGCTGCTAGCAGATTTTTCTGTTACCAAATGGTGGATGGAAAATCAGTGGTGGATCAAGCACAAGACTTCCAAATGATGGTTGCAGAATTGAGATCTGAAGGCATAAAGATTAGAGACAATTTGGTGGTAGCTGGCATAATTGACAAACTACCACAATCTTGGAGGGAGTTCCAAAAGACTTTGCGGTACAAACAAAAGGAGACATCCTTGGAGACTTTGATCGCACGCATCCGTGTGGAGGAGGAGGCTAGAGGACAAGATGCACTCATGACACAAGAGAGCAATGGTAATTTCACCACAAAGGTAAACCTTATTTCAGCCAATAATCATATGCCCAAAAATCATTTTCCTAGAAATAGTCAATTGAAGCCAAAAAAGAGAGCTTTTAAAAATAATAATAGACCTCAAGGAAGGGGAAACCCAAATAAAAATTACAATAAGAACCAAGGACTCCCTTCACAAGATCAATTTAATAGATCCTGTTTTGTCTGTGGCAAGAGTGGGCATATTGCTCGATTTTGCAAATTTTGGAAACGTAAATCTGTCCCGCAGGCTAACGTAACCGAAGAGCCTTTAGTGCCTATGATTACAGACATCAATATGGTGCAATATGTTGAAAGGTGGTGGGCAAATTCTGGTGCTAATAGGCACGTCTGCTATGACAAAAATTGGTTCAAGTTGTACACTCCTTTTGAAGAAGAAACTATTAAGTTTCTCTTAGTGTTGTGTAATTCTTTGATACTTTTTCTCTGGTAACAAGAATTACATCTATTAGATTGTTAATTGCTATTGCTGCAATTTTTGATTTGAAAATTCATCAAATGGATATAAAAACTGCTTTTCTAAATGGGGACCTAGAGGAAGAGATTTATATGGATCAACTCGAAGGCTTTGTAGAGCCTGGACAAGAAAGCAAGGTATGTAAGCTAACTAAATCTCTATATGGCTTAAAACAAGCACCTAAGCAATGGCATGAAAATTTTGATTCCTGCATGATTGAGAATAGTTATAAATCAAATGAATGTGATAAATGTATTTATTCTAAATCATGGAATAATTTACACGTTATTATTAGCCTCTATGTGGATGATATGTTGATTGTTGGCTCAAATATGCTTAAAAGCCATTTTGATATGAAAGATCTTGGTGAGGCTAATTTTATTTTGGGCATGAAAATTACAAAAGCATGTGATGGAATATATCTTGATCAATCACATTATATTGAGAAAATATAATTTTCATGATCACAAAAGTGTAGCTACTCCTTTTGATTCTAGTGTTCATTTATTTCCTGTGAATAATGATGATGAGATTTTTAATCAAAATGATTATGCTAGTATCATTGGTAGTTTGCGTTTTGCTACTGATTGTACTAGACCTGACATTGCATATGCAGTAGGAGTGCTTAGCAGATTTACTAGCAAGCCTAGTAAAGATCATTGGCTAGCTATTGAGCGAGTTATGAGATATTTAATTGGTATAAAAAACTATGGCTTATTTTATAAAAGTACCCTGCTGTGATTGAAGGTTTTAGTGATGCCGATTGGAATACTTTGTTAGGTGATTCTCTCTCTACCACTGGTTATATTTTTACTTTAGGTAGTGGTGCTATTTGTTGGAAATCCAAAAAGCAAACAATAATTGCTAATTCAACAATGGAAGCTGAATTAATAGCATTAGTTTCAGCTAATGAAGAGGCAAATTGGCTTAGAGATTTGTTATATGAAATTCCACTTTGGGAAAAGCCAATTCCACCTATATTAATTCATTGTGATAGCACTGCTGCAATTGGTAGAGTTAAAAACCGTTATTACAATGGTAAATCCAGACCTATAAGAAGAAAGCACAGTACCGTGCGATCTTATTTGAGTAGTGGCATCATAACTGTGGATTATATTAAATCTAATGATAATCTTGCAGATTCATTTACCATGGCCTTGGCAAAAGATAGAGTCTGGAATACATCGAGGGGATGGGACTAAAGTCCATAGAATCATGAGCCATGTACGAGGATACCCAACCCGAGGACTAGAAATCCTGAGAATTGGGTTCAATGGGAAAAACGAATCATACGATGGTCGTAAGAAATGCACAATTTATTTTTCTTAATTATTTATTTTGTAAATAATTGTTTAATTGTTCATCCCTATGATGTAAGTGCATTTATCTTGTAATGTGGAGAGGATGAGTTAAAAACTCTTAATGAAATTTGTAGCTCGTATGAGTAGGGTGTCAGAATTACAGGAGCACCCTTGACAAAATTTCACCTATGTGAGTGTGGGGGTGGGGCCGCTCCCTATGAGATTTGGACTTAATCTCAAATACACTCATGAAATCGAGATCAACACACGGCCGTAAAGTGCTAGCTATAAAAGCTCATGTTAACACCTGGGTTATTATATGTAAGTAGTGACACTTAATTTCCCTAAAGCAGTTCTAGTTCAAGTCAGAGACCACTACGACTCTGGAGTTGAGATCGCTATTTTACTAAGTGAAGGTTCAATGCAAAGCACACCTTCATGATGCATAGTGACCCGTCTTTGCCTAGTAATCTCTCTTTAACTAAAAAATTTAATATTAAAATGAGTGGGGGATTGTTGGAGCATTTTAATATTAAATGTTTAAAATAAATAAATGTTATAATATAAATGTAAAGATGTGGGAGATGAGGAGTTAGTGAAAAATGTTTAATCCCACATTGAAAAGGAGAGAGACTATTTTATTCTTTTTAATTGTGGTGATTAATGGGCTAAAATGTATTGACTCAAATATTGAGCTAGATACGTGCGCAAGGGGGAGGTGAAGAGTGGAGGTATCAAAATTGGAAATGAATCAGCGTCTTGGATCCTCCTACTTGATAGCCCATTCAGAGTAATTATCATATCCGTTGGTGAGTAAATGGCCCGAATTAATACCCCATTTGTAACTCCAGCCCATCAGATTAATATCCAACAATTAATCTTGTAACACCTGCTACATCAGAATAATGGATCTAATTAATCAGAATAAATTGGGTAGTAATTTCGTGAGGCCCATTGAGCCTATAAATAAACTTATTCAGACTCAATCCAAGTTACTGAAAATACAAATATACACACAAAAAATAGAGAGATTCTTGTCAAAGAAGGGTGTTCTAATTGGTGGAGTTTTGGGCTTGAACACTTTGTGCAGAGGCTGTTCTAGCCATACGACACTTGTTGGGCTGTTGTATCTTGGGGGAGATAAGTCAGAGAAGGTCTGCATCGGTTACAAAGTTTAGCCAACTATGGGCTTGAATCTCCTTAAAGAGAGCGAGTGCCGCGCCTCAGTCCAAATAATGTTGTGTAATTTCTCTTTACATTAATAATATTCAGAAGTATTTTCAGTTTTTTTTTTTTTTTTTTTTTTTTTTTTTTTTTTTTTTTTGTTATTTCTATTACCATTGTATTTGCACCAACAATTTTAAGGTCTCTGTTTTTTTTTTTTTTTTTTCATTAACATAATTTTTATCTTTAACACTGTAAATTATGAATGACTGCAATAAAACAAAAAAGAAGCACCAACTCACTTGAATTTAAATAAGGGAATTACTTATTTTGATTGGGCAAAAATAGAAGAAAGAATGTGTTGGACTCAGGAAAGCACTAATTGCATATGTTGCTTGTGATTATCTTTCAATGTTTTATGGCCGTTTGGATTGAGGGGGAGTAGAGTGGATTTGACCAAAAATTAGCTTATTTTTAGCCAACTCTACTCTACTCTCCTCTCCTCCACTCTCCCTCTTTCCTTTCTCAATCCAAACGGGCCCTTAGATCATTACGCTCCACTACTGG
Organism: Quercus cerris; assembly: GCA_963669245.1. NCBI lineage: Eukaryota > Viridiplantae > Streptophyta > Magnoliopsida > Fagales > Fagaceae > Quercus > Quercus cerris. The sequence goes on along the minus strand of OY770006.1, from coordinate 35,600,969 downwards.
CAATTTATATGTACGTACAAAAAAGAAAGAACTTTACCCTGGACTTTTGTCTCTAGGAGTATGATCTCAATAAAAAGAGTTCATTTTTAACCATTTAAATAAGGTTAGCATAGTTTAGGTAATGCACTTTTGCTACAATTCTTATAAACATCATATCCTACTGATGGTTTTGAGAATGTTATACATATATTATAGCATAATTGTTATAGAATTTTGGTAGTAATGAGTTCATGGTAAGAGTTAACAAAAAAAAAAAACATGTAAAGGTTTTGCTGACTTGATGGTGGTGGGAGGCCAGCCAGCATGACGATGGTGGTGGCCCCTTAGATTCCTTTCTTTCTCTCTCTTACAAATATTTTGTTAATCTCAATTTTTTTTTTTAAATTTTTGTAATTGTGAAACAATGCGTTCCATTTAACAATCAAAAATATTTTTGTGTCTCTCTATCTCTCTCTAGTACCTTATTGGGTTAGTTATATTAGTCCTTAATTTTTTTTTTTTTTTTTTTGGTACTTTTGTTTTTAATACTAAAATGGCGGGTATGCTAAAGCCTAAAAGACATGAAGAAAAGAGAAAGGTCTGGTGTAAGCTTAGTCAATTAATGAGGTAACAGTAAAAATAAGTTAATGTGATATTTTGAGTAACAGTAAAAAAAAAAAACTTAATGAAAAAAGGTAAAAAATGCTAAATGCAAAATTAGAGCGCCACATGACATGACCTCATACACTTTAGTATGAGGTCTCTACTTTATGGTCCATTTGGAATGAAGGAGAGGGAGGGTGAATAAAGTAGATTTGGCCCAAAATTAGCCTATTTTCAGCCAACTCTACTCTATTGTCCTCCACTTCCCATTTTTTCCCTCTTGATCCAAACGGGCTCTTAGAGTGTTACGCTCCACTATTGGCAATTTATCACAAAAACAAAAGGACTTAACCTTGGACTTTTGTCTCTAGGACTATGATCTCAATAAAAAGAGTTAATTTTTAACCATTTAAATAAGATTAGAATAGTTCAGGTAATGCACTTTTGCTACAATTCTTATAAACATCACATTCTACTTATGGTTTTGAGAATGTTATATATATATATATATATATATATATATATTATAGCATAATTGTTATAGAATTTTGGTAGTAATGAGGTCATGGTAAGAATTAACCCAAAAAAAAAAAAAAAATACTCGTAGAGGTTTCGTTGGCTTGATGGTGGTGGGAGGCCGGCTAGCATGGTGGTGGTGGGAGGCTAGCTAGCATGACATTGGTGGTGGCCCCTCAAATTCCTTTCTTTCTCTATCTTACAAATGCTTTGTCAATCTCAAATTTTTTATTTTGGTAATTGTGGAACAATGCATTTCATTTAACAATCAAAAATATTTTTGTGTCTCTCTATCTCTCCCTAGTACCTTATTGGACTAGTTACATTAGCCCTTAGTTATTGGGTTAGTACCTTGTTTATTTATTTATCTTTGTGCTTTTGTTTTTAATACTAAAATGGTGGGTATGGTAAAAGACATGAAGAAAAAAGAAAGTTGTGGTGTAAACTTAGTCAATTAATGAGGAAACAGTAAAAATAAGTTAATGTGATATTTTGGATAACAGTAAAAAATCCTTAATAAAAAGAGGTAAAAGAAACTAAAAGCAAAATTAGAGCGCCACATGGCATGATTTTATGCACTCCCGCATGAGGTCTCTGCTTTTATATATATATTAATATTGATTTTTCTAATTGTAATTTTTTTTCTTTGGGCTAAGTAAAGAAAGAGGCTTTAATTGTTGTTGTTCATCTAAAGGATCCTAACTGAGTGAGGGCCATAGGCTGAGTGACCAAAAAGACTACAAAAAGGGATATTTGAGAATTTTTACTGACGAAGCATCCAAGTCTTCTATTTTGGGGGTGGTTTGCTACTTTGCAGAGAGAAGCATTCGAGTCTTCTAAAAAATGCATAAAGTTGGGGTGTCTTTTTTTTTCTTAGAAAAGGGACTCATCACTTGTCCCTACAGAGTCTGCTGGCCGAAAACTCTTGCTTCTGGCTGAAAACATGCATAAGAAAGCAAGGTTTTAACGGACGAAATCAGAATTTAGTTGGCAACAAGTTCTATGACTACATATTTACCAAAATGGCCTCGGGAAAATGACCATGATACCTAACCTACCACTCTTCCGTAAACTGTTTGCCTATGTCCGTGAATAATATATTAATATTGCTATTGGTCACATTTTTGTTGGTTTATGAATGTTCACGTTTTTGGTTTTGGAATTGGATATGAAAATGAACAAGTGATATATGTTAATCAGAATTCCATAGCCAAGTTCCTAGAAGGTAGATTGGATTAACAGCTTGCTCATACCAAAAAAAAAAAAAAATAGGAACTTAACCAATTAAGTTTCCGTTTAGTTAGGTGTTTTGGAGACTAAAAGCATGTTTTTAAAACCCATAGTTTCATTTCGCCACAGCAACTCCTCGTAAATTTTTTTTTTTTTAAACGCTTATTTTAAACCCAAAACACCGTTTTGCAGTAGTTTATCTAAATGCACTCTAAAATTTAATACAAAGAAAACACCCAAAAGAAGAAAAAAATTAGGGAGACTATAATAGAAAGAATTTAAAAAATATACCTTATTCAATCATATGCCTTAGTCCTAACTCCTAAACACAAAGTCCTAACTCCTAAACACAAAGATGGTTCATTCCTTATTGGGGTTTAAAAGTCCCAAGACATCATGTCACCTTCAATTCAACCGGGACCGTTGGAGTGTTGCGCTCGCTATATAGTTTAGTCTTTGTGTCTCCCGCCTATTCTCTCCCTCGTTAGTCCTTGCTTCAAGATATGGGAAGCCAATCAGAAAACTCCAGAAACCCCATGAGAAAAAGAGTGACACCGACTTTACCATTTTTTTTTTTTTTTTTTATGTATCTAACAACCTTTTGGTAAGCCATCTCTATAACCGACATTTCCTTCCTACGGTCTCTCTTTTCTTATATACAGACATTAGCCAGTAGCCATCCCACTTTGATTCTGGAAATTTCAGGGGTACTGAATTTAACAACAATACTAGAAGCTTGAGACAATGAGATTTTTTGTCCCAGCTTTCTTCTTCCTTGTGTTGCTTACTTATACAGGTAAGCTTATAGTTCCCTAAATGCTAATTGGATTAACTTACTTCCTTCTTTCTCTCTCTGTATTCTTCTCTTTCTCAATTCCCTTCATTCTGTTTTGTAATTGTAGCTGCATATGATCCCTTGGATCCAAATGGGAACGTTACAATTAAATGGGATATCATGTCTTGGACCCCAGATGGCTATGTGGTGAGTAAAAGCTTATAGCAAATTTTACAAAATCAAAATTAACATACATGTCAAAAAAAATGTTCGGAAAAGAATATATGTTGCCGACCTTGACTAATCTGTTGAAGATTCAAATCAACCCTGAAAAGGGTTGTTATGAATCTTATTGAATTTAGAATTGTATGGATGACTATGCTTCTTTTCCAATATTTGGCAGGCGGTTGTAACATTGAACAATTTCCAAATGTACCGCCACATAATGAGTCCAGGTTGGACCTTAGGATGGACATGGGCTAAGAAGGAAGTGATATGGTCCATGATAGGGGCTCAAGCCACTGAACAAGGAGACTGTTCCAAATTCAAAGGTAACATACCCCATTGTTGCAAGAAAATTCCAACAGTTGTAGATCTGCTCCCTGGTGTCCCTTACAACCAGCAATTCACAAATTGCTGCAAAGGTGGTGTGGTGGCAGCATGGGGTCAAGATCCAACAGCTGCTGTCTCAGCCTTCCAGTTGAGTGTCGGGCTAGCGGGTACTTCGAACAAGACAGTGAAACTTCCCAAGAACTTCACCTTGTTAGGTCCAGGGCCAGGGTACACCTGTGGCCCTGCTAAGGTTGTGCCTTCCACCGCTTTCCTCACACCAGACCGCCGCCGTAAGACTCAGGCACTAAGTAAGTTACATTGTCCCTTCTTCACATATATTGAAGTTTGTCAACTACTCCAGATGAATCTGTGTTCCACAATTCATTTTCTAAAACACCTTTCTTGTTTGAAAGATTACATCTGTCTTGCAGAATTTTATTTTACTATAAATAAATGATGTTTTTCCAGAGGTACCCAACCTTTAACCCATGATCAAAATTAGTTCCTAAAGTTTAAAGTGATCATTTTTAGTTCCTTGAAAGCTGAGTCCTAAATGAAATAATGACGTGACAGTTTTTAGTTCGGCCATGTCATTTAGAATTCTAAGGGACTACAAAAAGCAATCACTTTAAACTTCAGGAATTAAAATCACCAATGGCCTAAATTTTAGGACAAACGGTAGTATTTAAGGCTTCAGATTATGGGCCAAGTAATTTTTAGTCCTAAATTTGTCACTATGATCTGCTATACATATACAATGGTTAACATCTTTCCTCTCATCTCATGCAGTGACATGGAACGTGACCTGCACTTATTCCCAGTTTCTTGCCAGGAAAAACCCAAGTTGTTGTGTTTCTTTCTCTTCCTTCTACAATGACACAATCACTCCTTGCCCCTCTTGTGCTTGTGGTTGCCAGAACAAGAACAAGTGTGTCAAGTAAGTCTCTGCTTTTTAATATCTTGACTTCGATGCATCTATCAAGTTGCAACATAATATCAAATGATGAATGTTGGTTTTTCAGGAGCGACTCTAAAATTCTTCAAATGAAGGGAATAAACACTCCGAAGAAAGACAACACACCACTGTTGCAATGCACACACCACATGTGCCCTGTCCGGGTGCACTGGCATGTGAAGCAAAACTATAAGGACTATTGGCGTGTGAAGCTTGCTGTAACAAACTTCAACTATCGGATGAACTACACGCTTTGGAGTCTAGTTGTTCAGCATCCAAATCTCAACAATGTGACACAAGTTTTCAGCTTTGATTACAAACCTCTTGTTCCCTACGAATCTATAAGTAAGTGACAATAAATTTCCATTTTTTACACTATTACAGGATTGAATTTCGGTTCAGGTGTGTGACAATATTCAAACATGGATGTTACTTTATATGCAGATGACACAGGTATGTTCTACGGCATGAAATACTATAATGACTTACTCATGGAAGCTGGACCATTTGGTAACATTCAGTCAGAGGTGCTTCTTCAAAAGGACAAGAACACTTTCACCTTCAAGCAAGGATGGGCATTTCCTCGCAAAGTTTACTTCAATGGTGATGAGTGCATGCTGCCCCCACCCGATACATACCCACATCTGCCTAATTCTGCCCCTAAAAGCCTACTTGCCTTATCAACGTTGATTTCTTCATTGATTTTCTTGTTGATATCTATCTGGTGATGAGCTTCTTGGACTTAAGAAATGTTATGGAAAATTTTGAAGCTTAAGTTACTTTGACACAGATAAAAGAGAGAAATGGTATAACAATTCAATATTCTTTTGAAAGAGCCAAACTTGACTTATGGAGATGGAATTGTATTCTATGATACATGAGCTTGTGAATAGAGAAATCAAATTTGACTCTCAAAAACAATGAAATCTATTTGTATTTTGATTCCTAATACTGCAATGTGATATTAAATCTTCATCTATGTTTCTTCTTACAAAATAGGCAGATATACTTCGAAGGTTACTGGACAAAATATACTCCTTGTAGAATCAAGTAAGCACCTTATAAATAAGATGTTTCATTCACATGCAAAATCACCCTTTGATTCATCAAGGGATGAGATTTAATTGAATCAACATGCGCACGTGATTAATAAAAATACGAGTTAAGAGTAAAAACAATATTGTGATCAAAATGAGAAAGTAGCTTCATGTCCTTGTTTCTTTGGGCAACACAGTCCTAGTTACTAGTTCCTGTTATTACAATCACTTTTACAGTATGGATGTGGATATCATACAAACAAGATGATTCAGTAAGTGAACATAAATAAAACAGCTAGAAGCAACAAAAAGGTCGTTAATTCACCCACCCCATATCTGGTACAACAGAATATTTTGGTAACAGATCATAGCGCTCACAAGATCACATTTAACTGCGGCTGGAAGTAATAGCCCAAATGCATGAAACTTAAGTCAGTTTGCCTGAGTACTGGAGTCTCTTTGATCTGGCTGAAATTTTATAGTATCACTTTTAAGTATACCAGAGATTAGAAGCTTTAGGCATATGCAAACATGAATGTCAAGGTTGACAAGAAGGTCAGGACTAGAGTAAGCAAGGAGATGTGTTGCTGGGAACTAGCATTTGGCGACCATGGATAGGCATCAGGAGGTGGCATGACGCAATTATCACCGTTGAAATAAACCCTTCGAGGGAAAGCCCAACCCTTGTCAAAAGTGAAAGTCGCATCCTTCTGAAAAAGTACCTCTGACTGAACATTACCAAGAGGGCCAGCTTGCATGAGAAAATCGTTGTAGAACTTAATTCCCCATAGCATGGCAGTATCATCTATTGGAAAGAAGAATACATTAAATACATTTTGTCAACTTCCAATTTGTATTACAAGTAAAAAGTAAAAATGCAATTGTTTCCAGAAAAATGATGACAACTAGTAATTCACTCTATACGTGACAGCAGAAACTTCCAAATCAGAAGAACAGATAATGTGCCCCAACCCCCCCACCCCAACTAAAAAAATAAAAACAGACCATCTGCATGTTAGTATATCACTTACTGATATCTCTATAAGGTGTTAATGACTTGTAGTCAAAGCTGAAAGTCTGAGTCACATTGCTAAAATTGGGGTGTTGAACAACTATGTTCCAATCTGAATAGTTCATCCTGTAATTGAAGTTTGTAACTGTGATCTTCACCCGCCAGTATTCTTTATAGTTAAGCTTAACATGCCAGTGGACTCGGATTGGGCACATATGACTTGTACATTGAACCAGAGGCGTATTGCTGTTCTTGCCAGAACTGGAAACAACTGAAGCTAGATATGGCGAATCTGCCCTGTAATCCACAGAGGAAAATATCATCCAGAAAGAAGTTAGAAGAAAGAGTTAAGTTGTTCTGATTAAGAGAACTTACTCAACACAGCTCCCTGGCTGGGTTATGTTGTTTTGGCAACCACATGCGCATTTTGGGCACTGTACTATTGTGTCATTATAGAAGGCTGAGAGTGAGACACAGCAAGTAGGAGCTTTTTGAGCTAGAAATTGTGAATATGTGCATGTAACATTCCATGTCACTGCCATGAAAGAGAGACATGTTTGAAACCCAACAAATAAGTGAAATACCAATTGAGAAATTTATGTGTGTCATCTGCTGTGAAAACGAAACTATCACAGTGCTGGTATGATCCTCAAAGCTAAAAAAGAGCATATATTGTAATCTTCATTAACTTACTCAAAGCTTGTGTGGCTCTCCTTTTATCTGCTGTAATAAATTTAGTGGGCCTAACAACTTTTGCTGGTCCACATGTATAACCAGGTCCTGGCGCTTTCAGAGTGAAGTTTTTAGGCACTCTGACTGTTTTGTTGGAGGTTCCAGCTGAACCAACGCTGAGCTGAAATGAACCTGCCGCATTAGATGGATCTTGCACCCATGAGCTGAGTACACCCCCTTTGCAACAATTTGCAATCTGCTGGTTGTAAGGTGTTCCAGGTAATAGATCCACAATCGTTGGGGTTTTCTTACAGCAATGTGGGATGTTCCCTTTAAACCGAGAACAATCCCCTTGGTCTGTGGCTTGGCCTCCTGTCATGCTCCATATTATCTCCTTCTTTGCCCACGTCCACCCCAGTGTCCACCCTGGTGTTTGAATATGACGATATGCCTGGAAGTTGTATATTGTGACTACTGCCTGTCCAATCAACATAGATGCTGATTAGCTAACAGAAATGACATTTGATGAATTATAATGCCACTGCCAGCAGACAAAAGAGATGAGTTTAATATGCTCAACAGAGAAATACTTCACATGACTGTAGATAATGACAGCCGTTTGCATAATCAATCACTTCTAAGGGAATAAAGCCCTAAAATTCATCCTCTTAACTAAGAAAATGTAAAACAGTTGCTCATCATAAATATCTCAACTAGGGATACTGGATTGAAAAAAAACAGTATTAAGAAAACCTCGATGTTGCATTTTGGATAAATATGGTAGACATTATAGCTACTGAATTGGTGAGGGAAGCTGAGAGAATTTCTTCTCGCATAGGCAAACCCCCATCACTCTAGTCAAGATGCACATTAGCAACATGAACAGAAAATAACTCCATTGCTCTAAAAAATTAGATTAAATGATTTAAGTACTGAACAAGCAGCTCAAAGTGTAAGATTCAAAATTCAGAACCTTTTTGAGTTTTCAATCGTATTATAATGCCTAGTTCTATGATCTCTCTTAGCTAGCCACAAACTTAGTCCATGCAACAAAATAGGCTAAGTTTCTTGAGTAAGCAATGAAATATGAGAGATCTCTAACTTGAACATGCACTAAAATGACAGAGAATGTGCACAAAAGATAGAGACTCTATCAATAAACTAATACTCACAACATAGCCATCAGGAGTCCAGCTAATTATATCCCATTTGATTGTGATATTTCCATTTGGGTCGAGTGCGTCATAGGCTTCTGAAACAGAAACAACCAGCCAAAACAGAGCATCATTTTTTAGTTCTTTGGAAAATGAGAATTGCAAAAAGAAAAGCATAACAGAAACTAAGAAATAGAAAGAATACCTAAGCTTGTTCAAGTAGTAACAAAGCCAAAAAAATTAAAACAGTAATTAGTTTGGCTAATTAATAACTTAGATGGCAAGATGATAAGATTTGTATTTCTTTTTTTTAAAAATTATTATTACATAGTAGTTGAACCCAAAACTTCAAATTGTAAGATTAAAACTCTTTTTGACAAAATTTTCTATTGGAATGTAACCGACGGCCTCTAGTAATATATATATATATATATATTTGATAAGTAACCTCTAGTAATATTACATGACTACTTGTTGATATACAGGTGTGAGTGGAAATCCCAAATGGAGAAAAATTAAAGAAGTTTAGGAATTAATATAGCATAGTTGGGCCCCCATAGGCTTTAACTTTTACCTTGAGCAGTGTCATTATATATTATATATTACGCCCTCAATTAGAGTCCCCCTAGGTGTTATCTCCCCAATACTACTCAATAGTCAATACCCACATCCTGATCATTTCCTAGTCCCAATAACAAAGAAGATATAATTCAGCTTACATCCCCAATTTTTTTTTTTATCCCTTTTTTCATACTACTATTTTCTGTAGTTAAAGCAAGGTGAAATGTCATATAAAGAACAACATAAATGAATTCTATAAATCTTTTTTGATTAACAAAGTAAAACCCACTTCCTCATTTCTCATATTTAATAAACAAAGCTTCCCAAATTCCACAAACGTTACTCCAGTCAGTCAACCACACCCCAAGAATGAAATTCTTCAAAAACAAGACCACTGCTTTTTTAACAGATTACAAATCATAGAAAAAATCATTAACGAAAATAAGAAAACAGGTGAAAATTCTATATTTGGAAAGACAATGAAAAAAGAAAAACTTTTCTTTAATACTACTATTTCTGTAGTTAAAACAAGGTGAACTATCATATAAAGAACAGCATAAATGAATTCTATAAAGCTTTATTTTCCAACCGATTGTGGAAAGAACTGAAAATAGCTCATGTTTCATCATCAACCTAACAAGGAGAGCAAAAGATCATACATGCTTAAACTTTTTGATTAACAAAGTAAAACCCACTTTCTCATTTATCAAATTTAATAAACAAAGCTTCCCAAATTCCACAAACGTTACTCCAATCAGTCAACCACACCCCAAGAATGGAATTCTTTAAAAACAAAACTACTGCTTTTTTAAAAAGATTAAAGATCAAAGAAAAAATCATTAACGAAAATAAGAAAACAGGTAAAGATTCTATATTTGGAAAGACTGAATGAAAAAAGAAAAAAAGAGTGTGCCAACCTCACCTGTTGAAGTGAAGCTATTGCATGAAAGGAAAAACAGAAGCGAAATGATGAATTTGAAGATGATGCCCATCATGGGTGAGAAGCGAAAGCCGATTTTCTCTTCTGGTTTCAATGAGTGTCAAGAGTCTTCGGTTGGCTCAACACAGAAACAGAGAGAAGACTGAACTTCGGAGTCTCGAGAGAAAAAGAAAGAACGCGTGGGAAGCTGGCTTTTGCTCACTTGGCAAGCAGTTTACGAAAATTCACTTTTGACTTTGCCCACTGAAATTTTTTTCATCAATTCATATTTGAATATAAAAAATATAACAACAACGTTAGTTGCTTCCGCGTATAATTTTTTTTAAGTGCACATATTATTCCCTCAAAAAAAAATCACATTTTATGTAACCGACCTTTAAACTTTTATTTCAAATCTGTCTTTATCTGTTTCACTTTAATTTTTATATTATAAATTTTTTAATATATGTATATATATATACACTCTTATGAATAAAATATAATGATGCCATGTTGGAGAGCTCCATGCCATTGATTTTCACTTGCTAGGTTCATGTTTTTCTTCAATAAAGATAAGAATAAAATCCTTTCAAACAATTTAATATATAAGTACAATTTAAAAACAAATGTCAAGATGGAGGTCTAAATATATAATTTAATTAAGTATTTTTTTATATTTATTGTTAGGTGCGTACTTTAATCCAGAAATAATTTGGGATTATCCAAAATCATCAATATTGTACTTATTTGGAAATGAATAACTAGGTTCTCTCTCTTTCTCTTTTTTTTTTTTTTTTTTAATATTTAATTGTACTTTTGATCATTAAATTTTAGGATTATATATATATATATATATATTGGTCCTGTATGGTTGATTATGAAACGGTCTGGCCATCTATGTCCATAAAATAATAAGACCATTAAGTGCTCATAACGTTTAACTATTCCATGAAATACTAGTTCTAAAATATTATAAAATCTAAGAATTTTATTGTTATAGGTAAAAAAAACCATATTTGTAAAATTACTAATGAAAATGATGGCAAGTAAAAACGAATCAAAGACGAAAAATCAAAATCAAGGCCCCAAACTTTAAGGCTCACAATGTACATGTGCGCATTTGTCCACATATGCTGATCACAATTGTATTAAATTATACGTTTGTTCATTTACCGTCCTATTTGAAGCCCCAAATTGCTTGAATTCGGCTTAGGACAAAACTTATTTATGTTCATTTATTTAACAAAGGAAAAAAAAGAAATTATGCCACCTGGGTTGTAGGAATTTTTATACAACCCACTATGTGATAGTTAAAAAATTCATCCATGTGTACTTATAGTCACATGATATTTTTAATAAATCATGTGACTTATTTAAATAATACAATTGATGCATTTTACTTTGAGGCAGTGAGTAAAACATTCATGTACATTATTTGATTGAAGATTAGAAAACAAAGAAGTAAGAGTTGACTTTAAGGGTCTATTTGGTTGGAATGATGGAAAAGTGAAGAAATAGAAAACTTATTTGTTTGGTTAAGAAGAAAAATGAGAGAATAAAAAATGTAGTTTGCATGAATTTATTCTTATACCCATACTAGCTTGTAACTCATGCATATGCATGGATGTATTTAAAAATAAACACATTTTTTTTATCATAAAAATAATACTTAATTAATCAAATTATTAGAAAAAATAAACATAATTAGATGCATGTTAAAATTCATGCCTAAATTTAATACTACTTATAATAATTTTTATTCTAATTTTTAATAAGATAGAAGGAGTGGTGATTTTTGTTGAGTAGATATATGATTTGTTTTTTAATTTTATTTTATATGATAGTAGTAGATAGAGTATATGATTGGTTTTTTATTTTTATTTTGTAGTTAATTAATATTAGACTCTTGGTATTTTGCACTAATTAACTCACTTAAGACAAAAATTTAAAAAGCTTGATTAGACACAAGACACAAAATTAGCTCACAATGAAAATTTAATTGAATTTTCTTTGAACGTTGGCTTTATATATATATATATATATATATATATATTACATAATATATAGGAAACAATTTTTTTTTAAAAGTATATAATTTAAAAAAAAACATATATAAAATAATTTCACACATTATAAAAGTTGCACAACAAAATTATCTCTATATGTGTGTGTAAGATGTGATTAATTAAATTGATTAAAATAACATATTAAAAAAGAGAAGGAAAAAAAAAAAGAGAGAGAGAAAACCCAAAAAACAAAAACAAATGCGTGGATAGTGGAGCTTGATTCCTTGCTAGTGCGCTAATAGCGGATTAAAACAAACGGAAGAAAAGCATTTGAAAAGGACAAAATAAATTGAGTTGTGGCTGGGTACTGGGCAGTCACCTTGTAAAAATAGACTTTTCCTCCTGAGGCTTCTTTTCTCTTCAGTTTTTTCTCCAAATTAGGGAAGTTCATTTTTAGCGGGTCCAAAGAAAAAACTTCAAAATCTTACCAGTTTTCTCTCTTTAAAATTCATCAAATTGCCAAAGGCCTTGTAGTTGAATTAGCATATTTCTATGCACAAAGTGCTTGGGAGAGAAGGGAGAAAAGGGTTCGAGCTGTGAGGTTGGCAGTATGTTGTAATTATTTCTCAAAAAATAAAATCCATCAAATCAAACACTCCAAAAAACATTTTCTCTCATTTTTTTCATCTTTCCTTTTAAATAAGAAAACCAAAAAAAGGAAAAGAAAACAGAAATAGATGGTATAATAAAAAATAAAAATAAAAAAAAAGTACTCAACGACGAAAACACATGTTGCACATTTTTTGGTCCATATCTTTCTCAAAAAATAAAATCCATCAAATCAAACACTCCAAAAAACATTTTCTCTCATTTTTTTTCATTTTTCCTTTTAAATAAGAAAACCAAAAAAAGATAAAGAAAACAAAAATAGATAGTATAATAAAAAAAGTACTCAACAAAGAAAACACATGTTGCACATTTTTTGATCCATTTCTTTCTCTTGGTTTTCCTCTTTAGTTTTCTCCACAATGTGGGAAGAAAATGTTATGGTGGGCTTGTGGAGAAAACATCCGAGCCCTACTAGCTTTCTTTCCACAAATTTACCCAACCAAACACCTCTATAAATTTCTTTTCCTCTCCTTTTTCTCTCCATTTTTTTCTTTCATACCTAAAATTCACCCAACCAAATAGACCTTAAAATCCACCAAATCAAACAGACCTTAAGACTCTATTATTAGGATCCCCAAGGCATTGATGCCATAAATGCCATGTGTTTGATAGATAGGGTGCTGAAAAAGCGCGGTGAAGACTAGAGGTATTAGTTGGGAATGGGATATAAGCTATCCTAAGGGCCCTTTGTAAATGATTTTTCATGTCGGAAGATCTTGTATACATAATTTATTCTAGGATGCACGAACATGGATATAGACATGGTACAAGTATAAGTACGATATAATGACACGAGTAATTTTAAAAAAATTATAACATAATACTGCAAATAGGACATTGTTATGACACAAATACGGTATGGATACCACACCCATAATAAAGTGTACGTGCATCCTAGAATTTATTAGAGTCAAAGTAACACCAAAAATGATTGTAGCACAAAGTTTATGAACTGAAATAAAATTGGCAGCTATTTAAGAGACTCAAAAGATGTTATTCATGATCTATTTAAAGGAATCTGTGTTAATACTATCTTTGCATATATGTGAGATTGGTAAGGCTGATGATGCAGAGTTCGGTTGCCAAGGTTCGGCGTGATATGATCAGTGGATCAAGTAGTTGTAACAAAGAAATCATTACGTTGAAGTTAATTTCCATAGATCTCACAGGTTGACCTTAAGTTACATGTTCTATTCTGAGACTAGTTCAATAAACTTCCAGTTGGATGATTGGAGTAATGAGAGGGAAAATAGTTAATCGAAATTCCTTTCCCTTCCTCTGTTGAAGGATTTGCCTTGAAAGGGATTTGAACTAAGTTTGACAGTACTATGTGGTGGTCATCATTGCCATGTGGTGAACATTTTTGAAAGTTTCATCTTAGTCCATAATTGACATTTCTTCTGTATGTAACATAACATGTAGTTCATCGAAGGAGACTATTACTCCTTATTTTGATCGCAGTACAGAATGGGAGGCACTCGCTGTTGGGTGCCGACACCCACAAATCCAGCCCACACTCTTTGTCAAAGCTCTTTAAATGAGCTTGTGAGAGAAGCTTGTCAAGAACTAAATGAAGAAGTAAGCTCTTATGTGCAAAAGTCAAGCCACATTTATGAAGGTGTATCTATTGTCTTGTGCGTGTCCTACAAGCTAGAGAAGAAAAGAAGAAAAGCTGAATAATAAATAAATGAGGCCATTCGGCCAATGAGTGAGTGAGAAGTCTCAGGGAGTGAGGACAGTACAGTCTTGAAGAACTAAGTGAGTGAAAGCAAGTAAAAGAAAAGAGAAAAACACAGAGAGTAATAGAAAATTACGAGAGATACACAGTGAAGAAGAGAGTAGTGAGTGAAAAGAAAAGTTTGTTTGTTTGTTTTTTTTTTTTTTTTTTTTTTTGTTTAAGTTGTATCCCTTGTTAAGAATAAACGTATAACTATTGAACCAACAAATGGTTTTGATCAAATGATGCCCAACGGCTAGTTCCTCAACAGCTAGTTCCAGCACTGCAGCAAACGGTGTCGTTCTATCTCATATTGTAATGTAAATGTATTTAAATAAAATGCTGCGTTTAGGACTTGTACTATTAGTTGGAACGCTGCATTTTAGTTCTTATGAGTCAGTTCCATTAATACTGTGTGATTTGTACAATCATGAGATTAGTTGGGCAGTTAAGTGTTAGTTGGTTCCTAATTTTTCTCCGCATTATACAGATCCATCCCGAGAATTTAGGGAGTTGATCAGGCGGTTACTAGATCCTGTAATCTATATATATACTATACATGACATGTAATACATAGTGAAGCATTTATTTATTTTTCTTCCAGAAATCTCCTCTCTTCGTCTCTCTCTAAACTCTCTCTGAACTTTCTCTTTGTGCTCTCTGCTCTTCACTGCTTCACATAGAGTGTTTCATAGTGTGAACACCATCGTAGAATCTTCTCAACCTTAGTTAGATTTTTTTCATTCCTAAGTATTGTAATCTCTATTTAATATAGTGAAATTATGTAGAGTTTGTTCCGTGGTTTTTTTCCTTCAAGGAAAATGAGTTTTTCATGTAAATTTTTGTGTTCTTGTGTGATTATGCTTCGGCTGTACTTGCTGAAATTTATTCACATTCATATAGAATTTTTCCCAACACTCGCGAGGCAATCCTTTTAGAGAAAACTATAACAGCTCTTCATCGTTGAGGTTGACACCAACAGCTACAAGACTATTCTTGCTTCTTTGAGCTTGTGGAAGTAGGTACCAATAGAATATATCATTTCTATTCCTGATATGCTACATTTTAGCTTTGAGATTCGAAAGATTGTATTTGGAAATTAAGGTGTACGTCTTCTTGAGAGCATTCTACACTTCTTTGCTAAAGATAACCCAAACGCTTGTGAAAGAGCAGACATAGTGAGGGTTGAAATAATGATAGGTAATGCTTGATCTCTCTGAATCCAAGCCTGAAAATCCATATTCTTGATAGTAGTGTTTCCTTCATCATCGTGAAGAAACTGAACAGGATATATTCAATCATCAACTAAGTTTTTGCAATTAATAGAATCTGATGGACATTAAGTTTGGCATGTCTGATATAACAAGATTGGTGCTTGTGAAGAAAAATTTAATAATAGATATGTGTTTGCAGTGAAGGACACCATTATAGGCTCTGATACCATGAAGAAACTTCAATGCATTCTATTAGTTTTGGAGAGACTGGTCAAGATTTAATTGATTATCTTGATTGAAAGAATATTACAACAGTACTCTGTTATATATATATATATATATATATATTTATATATTCTAAGAAACAAAACTTGGGAGGTCATTATAGTTCATCTAATCTATATATTATTAAAAACTGAAGTGTATCATTTAATGTTGCTATGTTCACGTTGAACCACATCATCATTTTTTATTTCCAATTTTTCTTATATTTATTTTTAAACATTTTCTCATTTACGGTGAATTAAAAACTCCATTATTTAAAAATTAATATATCTTTTAACCATTATTTTTATTATTAATTTTCCAAAACTCTTTCTCCATTTTACCTTTTTATCTTCCCACTACTTTCTACCTTAATATCATTCTTTTTTTTTACCCTTTTATCTTCTTTTATTTTGACTCTTCTTATTCTCAATATCTTACTATAAATTTGACATTTTCTTTTTCATTCTATGCATAGTTTTCTCACACAAAAAAGGTTACCTCTCTACCTCTCTCTCTCTCTCTCTCTCTCTCTCTCTCTCAATTTGTTTTTCATTTTTTGTTTGATTTTTTTATTGCATCAATTCTTGAGGTTGATGAGTTTTTGTGTTAATTAGAATTCTACTTTGGGTTGATGTAATTTAGTTTTGTGTTTTAAGTTGTTATCTTTTATATTCTCTTTGATTAAATATCATCCTACTGCATTATACATATAGTATATAATAATATAATGTTATTATATTACATAGATTGACTTGGATAATTTGATGATTATTATTATATATTTTATTTTTACTCTTTTTTTCCTCTTATCTTATTTTATTCAACATTTACGTCTAGTTACATCCTCCATACTATTAAGTTATGTAGCACAAATCAAGAAAATAGCTACACACAAACCTGCAATCCTTTACCATATATTGGAGGAATCAATATATTTGTGTGATAAAGGGTCATATAATTTATAATTTAGATAGCAAACTTTGAATGTGTCTAGGCCCATAGATTGAGCAATTTGTAGACTTAAAAGGCTATTGAGAATGAAATTTTTGAATCAAGTCTAAAAAAATATGAACTACTATATATCATTTAGATAAAAACTTTTATTATAGATACATTAATATTTTTTTGCCACAAATTTAAATCACGCAAACTTAATAATTTTATATTATGTGTTAATGTTGTCTTTGTTTCTTCTTCTTCTTTTCAAAAATATTATGTATTATCTTTAAAGGATGCCAACAATATTGATCTTATGGGAAAAGTTACATAAAATATTAAGAAAAAAATGTTTTATATTACAATCTACTAAAAATATTTTTTAAATATTTAAATCTTTTTATTTTTCATATCACTAACATGTTTTACAATTACCACATGTTTTAACTTAAGTCTTAATATTTTCAAGTTGTTTTGGCCCCAAAAAAAAAACAAAAAAATTGTTGTCACAAAAGAAGAGTTCATGTAAAGTTTTTTACAAAATGAAATATATGTTTTGTAAAGCCACCAAACTTGATAATATGCAAATGATAGAACCACTTGCAACAATATTTGCATAGTTATATAGTTCCAACCAAAGCAATTGTGTAAACTTTTAGTCTTCCAAAAACACACATCTACAAGTAGTTTAACGTTTCATATAATTTTACCTTTACATATTCATCTATTTATATATATGCAAGAAAATTACCTGTGTTACTTATGTATATTCAACTGATAAAGAAGCTAAGATGTTGACAGTAGTACTTGTCACAGAAATTTCTCCACTAGGATGCCTCCTTTTCCTTGATTCTTTTTCAATAAAACTTTTAGGCTGACCTTTAACACAAGATGTGCCTATTTTTTTCTCAATCCCAGTTGCTTTATAAGCTGTTAAGACTTACGATAGATGCAACATCTTCATGTTCATTATGAGAAGGATCCATCCCAATTTTATTGGAAGGTAATTCTGGTGTTTTTTTTCTTTTTCTTTTTTTTTCAAAAATCCTTTCCACATCAAGATTTAATTCAATCATTTTCTTAGCTAAAAACATAGATGCTTCTTCACTTTTGACAACCTTACTTGCAATGTTAACTACATTACGACACAAATCTTTGTATCGATTTGTTATATCCAACTTAGGATCTTCTTTCACAATGCAACCGTAGCTATCTAGTACACTTCTAACTCTCGCTTGCTTAGTCCACTGCTTAAAAATGTATCAAGAAGGAAGTAGTTTTATATTTTGAATATCTAGCACCTTTAATGCATGACTACATAAAAACCCAGCAAACTTAAATTTGTTACAACTGCAAACAATTGTTTGGTCTGCAGCATTGAAGATAACCTTATGTTCTCCAGTACCCCCATACATGCAAACCTTGTACTCAAACAATGGTGAAATATCATAGCATGTATTAACAACCATGTCCAAAGACTTCTTATAAGATTTTGGGTGTGTAAACATCCCTTGAGTTCTTCAATAAAAGCACTTCCACTCTCAAAACTAGCAAGCGCTGGCTCATGTTATAATTGGATCCAACTCATTGTGGCGTAGGTCTTCAAGTAACTTTTCAAAATGACTAAAAATTCTAGCGCATTATTGGTTGACTTTAAATAATGTCTCAAGCGACTACTGAAGCTTTCACTCAATTGTGTGGTCGTTATATTTGCACAAAAATGATTTTTACCATATACCATTGCCCATTTTTCTCTAACTTCAAAAATGAATTTCAACCAATTATTTTCTTGAAGACCATGTTTATCTAACATTGATTCCATGATTGAAAAAAAAATCATCCTCATACTCATGATCGCACATACAACTTTTAAATTCTGCAGGCTGCAGCAAGTGAATTTGAACTTTGAAAATGCCTGTAGAGTTTTTTGAGAGAATTTTGATATATATGCCATTGGCATAAATGATGATGAGATTTTGGTAACACTTCTACAATTGCTTTAGTCATTGCTGGATCTTGATCAATAAAAATTGTAACTGGCTTCTTTCCACAAGTGGCTTTAAGAGGGTTCGAAATAACCATGAAAAAGTTTCAGCTATTTCATCATAAAACAATGTAGCACCAAAGACCACAGTTTGTCTATGATGATTCACTTCGATTATAGGTGCCAATAGACAATGATTTTTATTGGCTTGATATGTTGTATCAAAACAAACTACATCACCAAATAAATCATAATCCACAACCATTTTAGGATCTACCCAAAATATATTAGTTATTTGATCATCAACATCCAACTGTATCTCATAAAAAAATGAAACATTTTTAGACTTTCTCATCTCAAAATAATAAATAAGGGTAAATGCTTCCCCCTCTTTCATTTCCCTCACCCATTTAGATTGTAAATGATTATTAATATCTTTATGAGTAAAACCAAGATTTTACCTATCTCCGGCTTGTTTACTCATGAACTCAAAAACTAATTTTTGCCTAATTCCAAAGCGATTTGCTAATTTAGCTTCAGCTGCTTGGGTAGTTGATATCTTCCATTGTGATGGCAATTTATGTTTACTCCGTGGAGTTATAACTTCATGATTGTGTTTTGCTTCAAAAAGGGTAATATGATATTTACCATTTTTTTGACCACTGATAACCATTTGGGCTTCACAATCACATTTTAATTCCATTCTAGATTTCTTTCCTTTGTATGCAACTTCCTTCTTGTAACCAGCTTTAAAACAACAAAACTTACGGGATACGATAGTTGTTTTATTTGCCTTACCTCTGTTCAGCCAATCTCTATGAATACTGAATCCAACATATCCAGCACATATATTATAATATAGATATGCCTCATCCTCTAAATCAAATTCCATTCCAATTTTTGGAGTTATATCTTCTTTAGTATCTGCATTTTCTCCAATTTTTGGAGTTGTATCTTCCTTTGAATCAATAGACACAACTTCTTCAAGGTTGCTTTTCCCGTCTTTCTTCATAACCTGTAAATTAACAGACACAACTTATTGCTTTTGATAAACTAAGTTCACTAAAAATATAAAAAAATTACTACAATATATAAAGGAATTGTTGAAAGAAGTTATTTTTTTTAAAAAAGTTTTGCAATGTATATGCATGAAGAAAGAATCAATAGAAGTAACATGGATTGAAGCTCTAAATTAGAAACCAATCAATGCCGTACCACATTTAAAAATCAATCTACAATGTTAATGACTAGTCACCAGAGCAGTCTTACAAGATATGACAAATAAGCCAAAAAATTCACTAGCCATTAAAACATCTCCAGGTATTGCTAATATCAATCTAGCAACTTCCAAAATATGCAAATCAAGATATTTAAATTTAATTCTCTAAGATTAGTATATGATTGTTGTTCTAAGAATCTTTTGCCTTTCCAATTTCAAATTTCTGATTTGAACTATCAATCAAACACCAAAGACAAACATCAGACATTGAAAAAAAAAAAAATTAGAACTTGGCTTCATCAAGGTGAACTCAACCATTGAAAAACTCTTCCAAACCTCAAAATAACACAAACCTAACAACTAGAATTGAAACCTCAAATTAAAATTAACCAAAGTAATACTAAGATAAACCCATTAACCAAAATTGAAACCCTCATCAGAAATAGCCAAAGGAAAACTCTTCCAAACCTCAAAATAACATAAACTTAGCAACTATAATTGAAAACCCAAATCAAAATTAATCGAAGCAATACCAAGACAAACCCATTAACCAAAATTGAAACCTTTATTAGAAATAGCCAATAGAAAACTCTACCAAACCTCTGAACTACATAGACCCAGCAACTAGAATTGAAAACCCAAATCAAAACAAACCAAAGCAATAATAACACAGACCCAATAGCAAAAATTGATACCTAGATCATAATCAACAAAGAAAAACTCTACCAAACCTCAAAATAACACAAACCCAGCGACTAGCAAAGAGTTTTTGGCAGGGGTTCAAGAGTCAGAAAGACAGAAACATGGGAAAGAAAAAGAAATAAACGGAGGAGAATACAGCAGTTTCACTGTTAAGTAAGTGGATAAATGTTTTAATTTTAAAAGGGGTACCTAAGATACTGTACCTAAGGTATTGTATTTAAGTTTTGCCATTTTCTTAAAATTTTGAGAAAAATGGGAAGCAAAGGGACCCATGAGGAATCTGTGCAGTGTGCTTAGATAGTACAATAAGTTTAGGGACCACAAATTTTGAAGTCATCGATTGTGAGTATGGAAAAAAAAATGATGTCCATTTAAAAATGATTGTCTATGTTCTTTTTTTTTTATGGGAAATATAGTAACTTTTTTAAGAAGAAGATAAATACATAACATTTTGAATCACTAGGGACTCAATTATGGATGGATTTTCCTCTATCTAAGTTACAAAGAATCAGTTCCTTTAGCATATTTGCCAAGGTATGTGCTGGTTTATTTCCTAGGTGCTTCACATGCACAATCTGAAGAGATTTAAACTCCTAGAATTTATGGTGGGTATCTAAGATGATGTTGGCAATAGAGCTCAGTGGGGAGGCAAAGCCAGAGAGAGCATGGGAGACTATGCATGAATCACCTTCGAAGATAACATCGTGGACCCCCATATCCTATGCAAAAAGCATTGCTTCATCCATAGCTTTCGTCTCAGCCTCCAATGGACCCAGGGGCAATGATAGGTGCTTACTCATAGCTATTATCACCGAGCCTTCATGATCACGAATCACTACACCAATACCCATCGAGCCTTCATGATACACATGAATAGTTTTATAAACTTTCACCTAATGAGTTGGATGTTGGGGGAAAAAAAAAACCCAATTCTTGTTTTTACATAAAACAATAGAGATAAAATGAGTTTAAGAAAATATTCTCTCTTTTTATTAAATTCTTTTGTTAGAAATTCGTTAAAGTTGTGATTTTGCAAATAAAAAAAGGCAAAACTACACTGTTAGTACTTATAGTTTGCCTACTGAGCGCTTTTGGTCCCCTAAAGTCTCAAGTGAGTACTATTGGTCTCTGAAGTTTAAAAAATGAGCATTATTAGTCCATCTATTAGATTTTGTGCCTGTGTCTAATGATATAGTAATATGACATGTTTTAAGTGAAGTGACAACCTTTTTATATTAAAAAATTACATGTCACAAATTACACATAAAAAAACGGGTCATTTGGGTTCTATATTTGTGTTATACATATCAAACTTGTTAGAAAACGGCTTAGAATTCCAAATCAGCACTAAATCCCTAGAGTAGAGTAGAGAAGAATTGACACAAAATTAACCTATTCTCTACTTTACTCCCCCCCCCCCCCCCCCCACTTCCCCTCTTGCCCTCCCTCAATCCAAATAGGCCTTAAATTGAGAGAGAGAGAGAGAGAGAGAGAGAGAGAGAGAGAGTCAATCTTTGAAGCATCAATAGAACCATGATGAAATTTACATGAAAGATGTATATTATGTAAGTTCAAGTTTGGCATTTTTTTTTTTCCAAAAAAATATTATAAAATATTATAAAAATTATGGCAAATTGTAAAAATAGTATAATAATTGTTAGTGAAATCTCTCTCTCTCTCTCTCTCTCTCTCTCTCTCTCTCTCTCTCTCTATATATATATATATATAAGATATAAAACAATATCTATTTTTTTTAAATCTAAAAAATAATTGAATTTTGTATATTTGTACTTATATATAATATATCTAATTACAATGATCAATAAAATTTTTTATAATATTTTAATAATTCCTTTTTATTTATGAAGAGGGGATCATCCTAAAAGAATTAATTCAAAATTTAAGATTAAAAAATAAATTTTACTTGTACACCTAAAAGAAATTTAATTTTAATTTCTTATTTTAATATTTAAATCATTTGTTTTAGTGTTGATTTTATTCAAATGGTTATAAGTTATATCACGCATTCTAACTTGATAATAAATAAAAGTATAATACCATAACTTAATGTAACATTTTAACTTACTAATAAATAAATATAACACCCTAATTTAAAGTAACGTTTGTAATTGTATTGTGCTTTAGCCTTTAAGAACTATTTTTTTTTCAAATTAAAAAAAAAAAAAAACATAGATATTAATATTACACATGAAAAAATAATGAATTCAATAACTAAAACAGTTGAAAAAAAAGTTAAGCCAAAATCCCAATTCATTAATGAAAAAATATCCAAATTTTGAACTTAAAAAAAAAAAAAGGGAGTTAAGTAAAGATAGACTTACATAGGAATTTGGGTTGATGGATATAAAAACATTTTTAGATCCTTATTTTTGTCTCGTATCCAATTTCATGTTTAACAGCAAATTTTGCTTTTAATTAAAGAATATAGATTACATGGAACAAAACACCAAACAAAAACCATAACAAATTAAATCCACGTACAATAAAATATTGATGTCAACAACAAATAATCATGTGATAAGAAAATAAAAAATACAAATATATTTGCTTGCTATATTGACGTCTAAAAAAAATACTAAAAGTTGCAATCAAATATAGAATTTCAGTCTATCTATAAAACTTGTTGATAAAAATCATATAACATATAATAAAAAGGCAACAAATACACAAAATTTATTCAATTTGATGAAAGAAGAAAAAAAAAAAAAAAATACCTGCAAGGTTGTAGATAGGGTAGAGAGGAGAAGAGAGTAATATAGTGAATAATTGTAAGGTACGTAGTAGAAAGAATAATACACTAAAAAAGTGTATGTATATAGAGAGAGAATTTTATGTTGTGAAGAAAATGATATGAACAAAAAACAGTTTAGGTGAAACTCAAATACTTTTTTTTTTTTTTTTTTAACTTTATTATTAGGAAAAAGATAACATAATGTTAGGACATATATGTTTTAACTTGTTTAAGAACATATGTCACTTAGTTATGTAAATTGGCTAATCCTTTGATAAAACACACTCTGCTTGTAATTGGGTAGTTCTAGGTGTTTTTAATACTTCAAGAAACAATGTTACAAGGTCAAGTGTTGAAGTCATCAAGTCTGTCCAAGAGAAAGCAAGTTGAAGTGTAGAATTTTTAAATCTCGACACCTCTCGATAGCTACCTCGACACCTGCTATCTGTCGAGAATTAAAAAGTCAGAATTCCAATATGATTTTCTTGGGATCCGTGAATATGTTTTTGGGCTTTCTTTTCTTCTAACCCTAAACATATAAAAGGATTATTTTAAGAGCCGTTTTGGGAGACACAAGTTGTATTATCATTGAGCAATCTCTGTTTATGCAAATTGTGCTCAACAGACAAGGTTCTTGACCTAGTTCATCTTCCATCAAGAAGTTGCTATGTATTTGCACCATAGGGTTTTGTAACCAAGCATCTTCCTGCTATTCATCACGTGGATGAACTGAAGAACTTTGCAGCCAACCATTCTTCCTCAAGTTGGTGTTCTGAAGTCGCGTACTTGGATCCGCGCATTGGTTAGTCACGTACTTGGGAGCCGTGCATTAAAGGTGGAGACTGTCACTACAGATCAAGTCCAATTGGGTATTGGGGTAAGGGTTCAACTGTAGGTTGGTAAGGTACTTGAGATTCCTTTCTTGTAACCGCTTGATTTGATAATAGTGGAGTTTCGGGAGTGGTGACCTGAAAATCACCCGGTGGGGTTTTTGCCGTTAGGGTTTTCCCCATTCGTAAACAAATCACCGTGTCATTTATTTTTTCCGCTGCATATTTAGTATTTGGTGATTTGTTTGTGCTTCCACGTATTTGCATGTTAAATTGATTAATTAATAACTTGGCTAATTAATTAATTAATTAGGGTTAATCACAAGGGGTCATTCAGATTGTGACCTAACACATAAGATGCCAAAAAAAAAAAAAAAGAAAGAAAGAAAGAAAAAGAAACGTAAATTCTATCTAAAGCATAAAGATCTACATAGGCGTTTATTTCAACATACAACTAACAGAAGAATAGATTCAACTTTATTATCATTTTATACTTTTCACATTTTTATTTTATTTTAAAATTCTATCTTTTTTCTTTCACGTTTTTATTTTTTATTTTTTTATCTCTCTTTTTTATTCAAATTCTATCCTTTTTTATATATAGGTAATTCTATCCTGTTGATTTTAGGCTTTATTGATAACATTTTAAATAGACACAAATGTAGTTGTAGTTGTATATCAAATACTATTTTTTTTTTGTTACTTGATTATCAGGAAAAAGATGATATAAAATGCATATTTATCCAAAAAAAAAAAAAAAAAAACTCTCATATTTGCATATTTATCCAAAGAAATTAATAAGAAGTATATTGTAAAAAATAAGGATTAGATGAAGAATTTGGATTGTAATCAAATTAAGATTTTTATCCACTTAGAAATTATAGTTGAAGAAAATTTATATATATTTTTTCTTAAAATCTAAAAATTTAAGAAATTTTTTGCAATTTAATGAAATCAATTGGTGCAACTACGGAGTCTAAGCTGAACTTTTATTATATTTAATATGATATGATATGATTTACGGTAGGGAGGCATTCAGATTGTTTCATTGGCCCTTTGCTAATTTATTAAAAATCAAACACCTCATTAATAAATGGTCGTAAACAATTTTAAACTGGGGAAATGTTATGAGAAAGTGAAATTGCCTAGACTCTAATGCTTCTTTGTCAATGTTTACATAAATATGAACTCAGGAGATGTGATGTAAGTGATATTGCAGAGGAGCATGATTGGAGGAGAACACATTTAGGGTCCGTTTGGATAGCACTTATTGTTGCTGAAAGTTGCTAAAAACTGATTGTTGCTGAAAACACTGTAGCAAAATAATTTTTAAATGTGTGAATAGTATTGTGGGACCCACTTTTAATATTAAATATTGCGTGAACAGTGCATAAACAGTGTGTGAACAGTGCGTGAACAGTGAATTTTGTCCCCCTAAAGTCAAAAAAACCGGCCAAAAAAAAAAAAAAAAGGAGAAAACGTGAAATGAAAACGTGCCGCAACTTACCGTGCAATCCAAACGCACGCTTAGTGTAATTTTGGGAAAGTTTCGTTTTTAATAGGTTTTATTATTATTTATTATTAAGTTAAATTGACCAAAAGTTGAAAATAATATAAACTAAATTTACTATTTAAAAAAAATTATTATTATTATTATTAAAATGTTGGGATTAAATTAACTGTGATCTCAACCCACGTAAAGACTAAAATAGTATTTTGGCAAAGGGATCAATAACTCTTACCAATTAGGACCTATTTTCGCCCTAAAAAGAAACTAAGTAGTGGTTAATGGCGTGTTTGGCAAGTGCAAGTAACTAGTGGTCAACGCCGCTTAAAATGACCTATTTTTCTTCACGCGGAGTCACGCTTTCGCAAGAGGACCCAAAAAAACAGAAACAAAAACAAATAAAAAATACATTAAAAAAAAGATATATATATTTTTATAATTTCAGTAGAATAGTTTTGGCTCCAAGTATAAGCAGTAACCTGAACTAAGAAAAAGAGAGAGAGAGAGAGAATACAAAAAGGTGTTTGTTGGCCTTATTTTATCTGTTGCTTTGCTTTGATACCAGATTTGAAGAAATCCATTTGCAATAGCAGCAGATTTTAAGCATTTCAGTAAAGAAATGCAATTATTGTTATTGTTAGCATCATTATAAGATTAGAGATTTGTTTGTTTCGTCCCACTCGTTTGATCCGAAACAAAGTCTATGGGTGCACCCACCGCTTCAGCCACCACCGCTGTCGGTCAAACCGAGATTAATTGGGACAAGTACGTCTCTCTCTCTCTCTCTCTCTCACTCTCTTTCATTTTTTCGTTTCTTATAAACTAGGTGATTGCTATTTTTGAAGGATTTATGAATTGACTTGATGAAGAATTTTTTTGTGAGAGAAATGATACTACCAAAAAAAAAAAAAATGTCATCAAATGGAATCTTCATTTAACCAATTCCTAGTATTAGAAACTCTCTTCACTTGATTGCACTTCACGTTGATTGAATTTTTGATGTGTATATATATATTATAGTTGGGAAGACAGGATTTGAACCCTGCACGTAATTTGTTGGAAACACTAGGAGGTGCCAATATATATAATGGGTCCCATTCCTCGGTAAAGAAGGGTTGTAGCAGTAGATTGATAGCCAGTGGAAAAGAAATATAATTACAACCTATGAATATGGATGCTATTGAATAAGGTTCAATTGAGTTGAGTTTATAGACACATAATCGATAAATTAAACGTGCCCGCAAACATGCCCTCGTTGTTGTTGTACAGAAGGAAGTGCTATTGCAACTATGTATATGAGTTAAGATCAAGCTATGTCTGGTTTAACTCATGTGGTTTATGTTCCAGACAAGGTACCTTGGTTTACTCCCTTGGGATTGGGTCCAAAGGGCCTTGCCTTGGTGAGGTTGTCTATGTTCTTGAAACTCATTCCAGATTTTGTGTCAATTACTGTTAGTTACTATCCTATCTATAAACTCACGTTTTGTGATTTAAACATTTATAGACGAGGTAGCTGTTGATCTCTAATCATCTTGATATTTTGTAATCATGTAGGGTATAAAGAGACAATGTAATCCAATGGTGAATTTGTCAAAAAGAAAATCTAATAGAAAGATAATGGGTGGTGTAATATTGATGAAAATTACACTAGGTGTAAATTTGAACTTAACCCTAAATCTTGTGTGATTATTTGAACTTGAGGTTGTAATTCCTAAGGTGCAGTTTGGTAGACATGTCACGCATCTGGAATTTTTGCCTATTTTCTTTAATAAAAAAATATTTTAGCTCTAACTCAAATGACACCTACTCCTCCCATAAGAAAGGGTAGAGGGTGTGTGTGTGTGTGTGTGTATCCTGTTTATTGTTTTATGGTGAATTTTAAGTTCTCTATTTTTGGAACTCACTAGTTTCACCCAACTTTGCAGGCTTAACAAAACTAAGTTTTATGTTGTTGGAGCTGGCCTCTTTACGGGAGTAACTGTGGCACTGTACCCAGTCTCTGTTGTAAAAACTAGGCTGCAGGTTGCATCAAAGGACGTTGCTGAGAGAAATGCATTTTCTGTCATCAAAGGCATTCTAAGAACAGATGGGATTCCTGGTTTATACAGAGGGTTTGGTACAGTAATAACTGGTGCAGTTCCAGCTAGGATAATTTTTCTTACTGCTTTAGAGACTACGAAAGTGGCTGCATTTAAAATGGTTCAGCCATTCAAGTTATCTGAGCCTACAGAGGCAGCCATAGCAAATGGAATTGCTGGAATGATAGCATCACTTTTTTCACAGAGTGTATTTGTTCCAATTGATGTGGTATGTACGCTCCAGGTCATATTTTTGGATTAGCATTTTTTGCTATTTATGTGGAATTGTTAAATTTTACTTTGAGACTTGGCATAATATCATATGATATTTGCTTTATAAGATTGCTGGGTTTTCTTTCAAATTCTAATTTTAGTTTAGCCTAACAGTTACCAACAAATAAAGCAAAAAAGGAAAAAGAGTTGGTGGGTGGAATTTCCTAGGTGCTAATTTTCCCAGTGTTTGACTCTTTAGGTAAGCCAAAAGTTGATGGTGCAAGGATACTCAGGCCATGCAAAGTACAATGGTGGTTTGGATGTTGCTCGTAAGATATTAAAATCTGATGGCATTTGGGGATTTTATAGAGGTTTTGGTCTATCTGTTATGACTTATTCCCCATCTAGTGCTGTATGGTGGGCAAGTTATGGTTCAAGCCAACGTGTCATCTGGAGGTGAGACATGGAAATTTTTTCTATTAATGTTAATCTGTTGAAAGAGCTTGTTTACGTTAAGAGTCAGTCCAGTAATAGATTTTTTTTTTATCCTATAAGTGGACAATCTATGCTGTTTACCTTTGGATTTTTAGTTGGACATATCTTAGAAATGATCCTCTGTGACCATGTCTCATGTCCATTACAAGGGGAAAACCAACCTTGGAGGTGCATTGCTCTAACTTGGACTCATTGTGTTTGAATTTCACGTTTCTTACTGGAATGAGGTTATGATATTGGGAGGCTAGGAGGCTAGTAGGTTGCGAGGGATTTGCAATTAAGCTTTATGGATTTCTATTATAACTGGGGTAACTTAAATGACTTCCAAGGTATAGTGAAATTAGATTAGCTATATCAAATTCTCAAAAAATGAAACTTTGCCTCCCAAATGATAAAAACAATCGACTTTATGTCCTCTTTCCCACCCCTCAAATGATCAAAATAATTGACATGGCCCTCAAAATGATTTGAAAAAGGGCTGGCTCAAGTGGTCAGGGCCTTGGGCTTGGTGGTATGCTCCTTCCAAGTTGAAGGTTCTAATCCCCATGGGTGCAAACAATAAGCTGATGACTTACTTGATCTGTGTGATGTGGGCGCATTACATGGGTTTGGGGTTTAACTAGGTAAAAGGACATGATGCTCTGCATGGTTTCCGGGGTTCCTCATCATCAGAAAAGGAGGCAAAGGGTTAGTTATTTTGATCATTTGGGGGCAGAGTGTCATTTCTTGAAAATCGGGTATGGAGAGTTTAATTTCACTACACCTAGGGGGAGTCGGTGTAATTTACCCTAATAAATGGGGTAATGGACTTCTGGTGCATCATTCATTTATTTATATAAAGTAGGTTGTCCACTTATTGAGTAATTAGTTTAATTTCTGAGTAGTGCATTGCCATTTTGTTTATTGGATAGTCTCTTAGGCCAACACACTGATTTTGAGGAAACTGCTCCTAGCCAGTCAAAAATAGTGTTAGTTCAAGCAACTGGAGGAATTATTGCAGGAGCAACGGCATCGTGCATCACAACCCCATTGGACACCATTAAGACACGCTTACAGGTATTCATATACGTGGTTCACGTGAAACTATCATCTTCAATTTTCATCAGTTCCTTTAGAACCTGAATGTTGGATATACTGTGTACTAGATTTGGCTGTGCACCAATCTGGTACACAGTATGCATACATGATGAGACCCAAACAATTATCATCTATGGAGGTTTTTGGCATATCATAGAACTTGCCCATCTATAAAATATATAACTGGTTTTAATTTTTTTCAGTTTGGTAAAATTTTTGGTTTAGAAAATAGTTTCTAAATTGGACCAGATATATACTTTATATTGACACTCTTAAGTTTGGTGTTTTGACATCTGTATTTCCACAAGCAACTAGTTTTAAAATTGGCACATTCATATTCTACCAAAATTGGTTCCAACCTACGTTTAGAAAAACCAGATATTAAATAAAACCATTTCAAATTTGAACTGGTTATATTTTTGGTTGAGCTTATATATCTAAACCAGTTCCAAGATTTTCCAAACACCCCCTAAAATTCAAAAGGTCAAAGAGCTCCAAGAAATTTATGGACAAGAGTGAACTAGTAGCCGTTGTTCCATCACAGAGCACCCTTGAGAAAACAAGTTTCAATGTCACTATTGACAATTCATTCCTGTAAAACATGTGCACATTCCCTTCTCTCTGAATGTTCCACAATACATGTGAAGGAATGGCCTTCCAAATTTCAGTATTATGCTGTTTGCCAAACTGTCCCTTCCAACATGCAGTAGCTCAACTACCATTCTTGGCATGACCCACCTGTCCCCAAAAAAGCAAAACTTAAAGAGACCTTATTTCCCTAGTGATGTTGAAATGGAGAAATAATTGATTTACTGTTTCTCCATCAAAGCATATACATGCAACTCCAATTTGTAATAGCTATATTACGTTTTCTTGCACTTTACTGGTTTACATTTTTATTGCTTGTCGTGTAGTTTTTTTTTTTTTTTTTTTAACAAAAATATTATAGAATGACTGGTAAACCTATGCCTATTTCAATGCAAAAACATTAACCTACAATGGACTTACATGATTTTTTCACGTGCTTGACTGCTTTTCACTTAATTTGAATGTTGTGCATTGTTTCCTTTTCCAGAAAAATATGGTGAGCTATTGGTATAACTTCAGTCAGTGCGTTTAGGTGTATAATGTTTTTGACATTGTACTTCAATAGTATGTTGTCATGTTACTTTTTTTTTTTAATAAGGTATGTTGTCATGTTACTTAACACCCTTCAGTCCAGATCCTTATAATAGGCCTTGTTGTTAATCTTAGTATCCATGGAAAACTAAATTGAAGTTTTGCTGGTTTTCTGAAACCTGAGAATTGCTCTAACATATGCAAAAGTTCCAAAGTTGTGAATTTAACCAAGCTTTAAACTTCGTTTGATATTTTGCCCCTACAATTTACCTATAAGCGATGTATCTACATGGCTTATTTGCAAAAGTAATTTCAATTACTATGTAGAATCTCCTGACTTGGACTACTCAATATGGCTTGGAAAATCCCAAATTCATGATAATTTTGTGAACAATAAAACCTTTTTATTTTTTATTTTTATCCCAACAAACTTATGCACTTCCTCCTCACTCTAAAAATTGGGTGCTACTTTCAGCATTGAATTTGTTTTATTGGCTAGCCTTTATCTTGGGTAGTAAAATGCCCGAAATACCATCTTGTTATCCATTCAAAATACTATAGGGTACATCGTATATACTATGGATCAAGGTTTTGTAATACTGCTATGGCTTTAGGAGTAGCATAATTAGGCTTTTTGTATTCCTGTATATGTAGATTATAACACAGCAAAATAATAAAGATGTATCTGTTTTGGGTTTTCTGCTATGGATGTAAGCTGTTAAGCCAAAACTATGTTAATACCTTTTTATTTTTTTATTTCTCTTCTATCTATCATTTCTTCCTAATATTTTCTTATTATAACATGGTATCAAAGTCACATATATATGACCTCCACTAATCCTTAGAGCAATCCTTGCCAGCACTTTTTCTTACAACCCACCAGTCCAAGTTGAATGCCTAAAGCTTGTATAATCTTTTATATTTATACCAGTTACAAACGAAGAGACCTTCTCCAGAAAAAGTAAAGAAAAGCGCCGGAGCACACTCATGCGCATGCGTGCATACACACAACCGAGGGACATTATATTACTCCACAACTGTGTTTTTGGTGCTTTTGATGTGTGGAACATGTAGTTGAAGAGACCTTATCTTCTCAAATAAAGCTAAAATGTGTACTGAGTGTTAGAATCATAAATAAAAATGGATTTGAGAATGAGAAATAGTGAAATACAAGTTTCTCTGTTGACTTATACATCTTCATTTGACCAAGTTGCTGCTTACTGGTATATAGGTGATGGGACATGATACAAGAAACACCACAAGACAAGCCACTGAAGTGCTTATTGCTTTGTTTTAATTATTTTTTTTCTGCATTATATTAGGTGATGGGACACGAAAAAAGGAACACTGCTAGACAAGTTGTTAAAGGCTTGATTATGGATGAAGGTTGGAAAGGTTTATACAGAGGGTTGGGTCCAAGATTTTTCAGCATGTCAGCCTGGGGAACCTCAATGATATTGGCTTATGAATATCTGAGTATGACTCTTCACTCCCTTTTATCATCATTATGCTTATGCAGTACAGGAACATTTTGATAACAAAGTAAGCAGGCTAAAACACTGAATTATCTTAATCCTTTTTCATTAAGTGGGTCTCAATTATCAGTAATTGCTGGTTTTGGTGCTTTAATTCAACACGGCAGACAATGAAATTCTAATTACAGGCCAAATTATTCTTTCTTTAGTCCAGTAGCTCTTGAACAACCATTACATTGTTTAACCTTTGATCTGAATTCTGGAGGCCCATGGTATTGAAGCTTCTGTGGCCATGTTCTACCTTAAACTGGCTTAGAGTGATTGGACAACTCTCAAAAAGCTTTCCTTGCTTCACTGCTGAACTGTCAATGATTGAGTTACTGTGTTACATCATGTTTTATCTGATTATCTCTTACATTTAGCTTTAGGATGTCTTCAAAACATATACACAGTATTCTAGGGAATGAACAAAGAAAATGCATATCTGTATATTTTGCAGATGATCAATTCCCACTACTATGTTACTCAAACACAAGTCCTGGGGTAGCCACCTAAAGTGCTTGTGTCTTCTTTGATGGGAAAGTACCTATTGGTGACTTCCATAATAAGTCATCAAAATTCTAGAGTGCTTTGTCTGCTGGTATTTGCTTGGGATGGAAATTTAGAAAAAGAAATTTTTTTTAAGATTGTTTTTTCAAAACCCATGAAAATAAACATTTTTCTTTTCTTTTTGTCACAGCATTGGCCATTTAAAAAAAATGATGTTAGTTATTATTTTGAACAATCATGAACTATGGTGAGGCCATGGTTGATGATGTATATTTTTTCAGACGCCTTGGATAACACAATGAAACAATGTAATTTCTATGATGCATTTGACATGTGGCTAATTGATAGAAGAGCTTGCAGCAAAAATTTTGTGGGGGTTGAATGGAATATAGTATGCTCTTTGATTGGGGATGGGAGATTTTTTTTTTTTTTTTGGGGGGGGGAGGGGGGTGGGGTGGGTGCTGTTGAGAAAATTAGGTACTTTTGGCTATTGCGTTTTGGAGAGAAAGAAACCATGTTGGAGATTGAGATGGGACAAAATATGATGGTTAGTTTTTATCATATGTTAATTTGTGATATTTTAATGTAATTTTTGGAGTTTTAGGATTTAGGCTTTTATTTTCTTAGTTCTAGGTGTTTTTTTTAATGCATTTTCTAATCAAATTAGAGTCCTTTTATGATACTGTATCAATTAATTTTTTTTTTAGGAATATTTTTATTTGGAAAATAAGTTTTCTAACGCATTTAAATAGGCATAAAATCTGTAAAACGAAAATTAGTATAGTAAAGTTGAGATTTTCTGTTTTTATTTAATATTTATTTTTATAGATTCCAAACTCTATTCCTTGTAGAGTCAATAAACCCTGATGGATTTAAGTGTTAGTGTTCATCTAGGATGAGACATGAGACTAGCAGTGTTCACGCTTTTTGTTCTGCATCAATTGGTGATGTAGGATCCTTAGGAATTCAGCAATAAATTGTGTTCTTGATGGGATCTTAAAGGGTTCTTGAATAAGGTCTGATATTAAGGGTTTAGGTAACTAGAAATAGGGTAATTGTAGTTTACCCACATGTGGTTTGGCCCGTTTTAAAAGTGTGTACCCTTGGTTTATAAAGTGTCACTTTACTTACCTGATGTCACCTTTGTTAGACTTTTGTAACCTACCTCATCACTTTCACCATTAAAAAAAAAAAAAAAAAAAACCATAACAAAAACAAAAAAAATCAGGATCTAAAAGATAGGGTTTTGTAAAATCAAGAACATTCCATTTTCTTTTCTTTTATACATTTTCAAAACAACTAAACAAATCTGAACCCACCACCTTTCCTAACATCACCGATCTAAGAGAGGGTTGGAGTTTTAGAGAGAGAAAGTCTAGGCTAAAGATATAGAGAGACAAGGGAGAGAAATTGGAGAGGAGGGAAATAATTGTGAGAATTGCTGCTGTTGATGGCAGTGGCAGGTGGTGTCGATGGAACAAAGAGCTTGGTCAGGGGTTTTTTTAGGAGCACTTTGTGTACACATTCCGTGTACATGAGGTCTCTAATACATATCAATAAAAGTTAATATTTATCCAAAAAAAAGAAATATTAACTAGAGGGTGCAGAATCTGCGTTTGCTTTCAATACTGTATGTGGCTTAAAAATATTGTGAATATTTGGTATCAGATCAGAATTTGTGGTTTTTAAGTATCTTTATGGGTCAGTCCTTGAATTTTAACAAAAAAGGACTATTTGTTCCAGTGCCCCCAGTTTTGGTACCACTAGTCCAAGGGCAACCCCTTGATCTTTTTTATTTTATTTTATTTTTATAAATAAGTAATGAGAAAATTTTATTAGAATATCAAAAAAGTGGCACCCAAGTATACAGGAAGTACACACTAGGGACAAGAACAATCAAAAACACAAATTACAAGCATCCATCTAAGAAAAAAGTGAAAAAATAAATTACCAAGGGCATCCCTTGATCTTATACTTGTCAGTGGCAGAAAACTCTATGGGTTGTGCATTGGGACAACATGGTGAATCTTGGAGAAAGAAGCAGACAAAAAGAAAAAACACCAACAACCCTCAATCTGTCAAGCCACCGTCATCAAACCACCATGATCTCAGCCATCATGAATCATACTTCAAACCATATAGCCAGTTTAAGACCCTATCAAAATTCCACATAATTCATTCCTAAACAAAGACCCATCCAGTCGACTAGCCAAAAAAAAATCTAAAAAAATAACCCCTCAACACTATCAAACAAAGTGTATCCATCATCCAAGCTCTTGATTGCCACAAGCCATTATGAACCCTTAAAACCCTTTGCTTTGTTAGCCTCAACAGTCTTGCTCACCAATTGTTAGCCCAACTTAGCCTTTGATCCAATCTTGACATAGGATCAAACCACCAAATCTCAAATGATGGTGTGAACTTATCAATTGTCACTGCCACTTTTCCCATTAGTTCCAATGGTCAGCTGCAACCCCTTTCCTTAGCAAGCCAATGTTTTCAATTTCTATTTTCATTTGCCAACATCCACCCATGTTGCCATTCTATGTTGCCAAATTCACTGGAAGCTCCAATTGAGATTAGTCGTGGGGGTGCTGCCAACTGACAAAGGCCTTGTTGTGAGAGCAAATGTTTTGAAGGCCTGGCACAAGACTCAGGCCAACATTTAAAAACAAATTGAGAGACCTGTTAGCCCATCAATCCCAAAAACCCAAGCTTGGTCAGCACAATTAGTTTGCTTGAATGTCCAAGTTGTGCATACTTGCAAACCATCCTGGACAAAAAGTTTGCCCGTCAACCTTTGTGGGATGCACACTTATTGTCCTTTGGTCTTTTTAAGTTGTGCCAGGCTCCTTATCAACTACATGCCTGTTCAGTGATAGCCAGTTACCAAGTTCAATTCCTTGTTTCAATTCTTTCTTGAAGTTTATTATATTTGTACACAATGGTGATATAAGAGGCATTGATCGTAAAAAATAAATAAAAAATGGTGAGATAAGAGGCACCTAATTTTGATGGTCATTCGGACCCATGGATTTTCAACAATTTGTTACATGAGATGCACTAATTCTTTGAAAAATAGGTTTCTCGGATAATAAGAAAATTAGGTTTGCCAATATGAAAATCATCGTTAGAGCTATTGATGTAGGAGAATTTAAGTCCAATGGAAGAAGGAAAGGAAAAATAAAGGCCCATTAGTCCATTGTCTTTTATTCCTCTATTTTATGTTATATTTATTATTACATCTTTTTTTAGTTTAAAAGGTCATGTGACTAGCATGTGACTTTTAATGAAGTTGGATGGTTAAGATTTAATTGTAATATGTAAGAGGGCTAGGATTCTAAGGTTGCTGAAGGCTATTATAAATAGCCATTTTTAAGTCATTGTGGGCTTCTTTTCTTTTTTATTTTCATGAAATTTTCAAAGGTTGCAACTTTAAGCTATGGTTGGTTGTGGGGTAGAGGAAATCAAGGCCAATAGATGAAGATGGCTGAGATGAGGCGTATGATTGAGATTTGTCGTGACTTGTGCAAGTCCTTCAGCCACCGGAATTGTTGGGAACCCGTATGTAGATTCCAGAAGGTGAATTCCCCTCGGACATAGTGCAATGTGGTCTTGAGGATAATAATGATGATATAGAAGATGTAGGACATGTCAGACTTGTAGAACATGCCAGACTTGTATAATATGCGGTGCAAGGTGGATTGAAGGATTGGTTGGGATGTGCAGTTGAATTGAAGGATGAAATTTTGAAAGAGTTTGTGCTATAAACTGGAATTCTCCACCAATTCATGGTGACTATCTTGCAGAGCATAGTCAAGGACACAAGACTGTATCTGATGAAGATAAAATCATTTGCATACAAGGTGAGCTGATAACCTACACTGTTGATGAGGCTTTCTCTGTTTAGGCAGAAGAGGGTATTGATTTTATAAAAGGCAATCAGGGGTGAATGCCCTGGATTACCCTACAACTAGTTCCAGCAGTTGAGGTCGGTTGTCTGTAGGTTTTATTGGCTAGAGGCACAAGTCCAAGGGTTCTTTTTTAGAAAGGTTCCCTACATTATCGAAAACAAAATTATAGAAGGCGGTCATTCAGTGGTACAATCAGCTTGTTTATTAGTGGAAGGTTCTTTTTGGATGAATGGAGTTTCAATCTCCAAAAGCTTGAACACATTCAAAACCATGATTTCATTGGAGTTGATGAGTTTCCTTCAAATTACCATGGTAATAAAATTAATCTTTGGAAATACGGATGGGGAATGTTCTTGATCTTTTTTGGGAAGATTTTGTTGAACAAGAATGAGTAGAGGTGAACAAGGACATCCAAGTGTGATGTTAGGTAAACTTTTTTGAGGGGGCAATCTTCCTTTTAGATGTGTGCATGGATTCATCTTTAGAATGTGCTTCATGTATTCTACCATGGCAAAAGAGGACAAGAATTAAAATCTGTTTGACAAGATATATTATGAGTGAGAAAAGATTGATAAGTAGCATATTGTTTCATCTGTCTTGCAGAGGAGAATATGATGGAAAGGATTAGTTGGACATCTGAGAGATTGAGGTGGGGATGGTTTGAAATACAATATAGGTTAAGCTTCACACATGAGATACAATAATGTTGAGCCATCAAGACTTTGTGATGAAATAGAATTACAAGTGCCAATATATTGGTTTTGTAATTTGTCATCATGGTCAGTTCCCCCCTCTCCAAATTATCTTTATGCGAAGAAATTCTAATAGCCTTTACTTTGAGAATGTTTTAGCACACTGGTGCAGTCATTGTAGTGTGGTATTTATGCCTCAAAATATTAATATTATTGTCCGTTGTATTATTATGGAATCTATTTTTGTATGTGATTACATATTTTCATAGCATTGTTTGAATGCTTTCCTTTATTCATTCATTTATTTATTTTTTTTTTTATTTTTGGGGCTTAACAGACCTTTTTCTATTTATGACAGCCAAAAAAAAAAAAAAAAAAATTTGCCATCTCTCTCTTTTCACATGTATGGTTTTATATGTAATGCGTATGCGTATTCTTAATAGTATTTTATTGGTTTCATCTCTTCAGAGCGTTTGTGTGCGAAAGATGAATTGGTGTGATATATACATATCATATAATGGTCCACAGCCCTGCTTCTTCCCAGCATGAAAGGCATTGAGATTTTGGTCCAAAACTGGCTGGATTCAGCATTTTGTTGACAATGGCTGTTTTGGATATGCACTAAAATGATTGTCGTGCTTTAGAGTTCCAGAGCCAGAATATGCTGTTGATCAGGGAGCCATTTTGGATACCAAACTGGACTACCTAACTAATTATTGGAAAGAATTGTTGGATCTTCTAAGATTTTTTTAGCTAAATAGTTGTTATTTCCTTCTTTTACAATACAACTAACTCAATTTGAGATTCCGGATCTAGCGACTGCATTCTTTGGCACAGTGAGTACATCCTACAGCAAAAAGTTGTATCACATATAGCAAATATATCTAGTTTCTTGTGAAATTTTCCCGTTTGGATCTTATTTCTTTTATACTGCTTTGTTCTCATAAATTTGAAATACCAGATATACCAGCTATTTTCTTAGGTCTTATTTTGGAACCTTGTCTGTTGAAATATGAATTATGATCATAGAACTGTTCGTTGCAATCATTATCAATTCATCATAGAAATAACAATGGATGATTCTATTATAATGATTCCGGGTAAAACCGAAAAGGGAGAATTTGTTAGAATTAATGTCGGGCACAAAGGATACATTCATTAAGCGGAAGGTGCTGTAACTTCCTGTATGTATCTTTTGTGGCATTTAAGCTGGTTGATTCTAAACTAATTCTAGAAAATTTTGTGGTGATTTGGGAAAAATCTCAGTTATGGTAAATTGTTTCTTTACTAAATAAGTAGGGAAAATTACTAAAGTTATGGACATTTTTGTTAGATACTTATTGATGGATAAGAATGCTTATTGATATTTTTTGTTTTCTTGTTTTTGGTTCATTGATGCTGAAGGATTCCTTTGTCACGCCCACACTAGTGGTTCCTGCCCTCTAGTCTTGAATAATTACTTCTAAAAAGATCATACGAGAGATCTTTCAAAATTAATGTTTGGGTAAAATTATTTTTTAAACGTTAATGTTGCAGTCAATGGCTTCAAGGGGAATGTTGTAAACATGGATCCAAAAGGATGCTTTTGTCATCTGGATTGTGAATGGCTGGTATCATTGCTGTATTCCTGAAGCAACGATATAATTGTTTTTCAAAGTCCACAAATTGTTTAGTCTCACTCTTCAATCTCAATTATCATCTCCGTCGCATGCTTCAATCTACCAGTACCTTTATTGTTGACACCATCTCCACCCCGTCCATGTCGCGGTGCCTTGTGTTAGGACCTCCGTTCTTGAACCTTTTGTGTAGGGGTGTGCAAAAAACCGAAGAACCGAAAAAACCGTTTCAAACCGGCCGAACCAATGTAAAAATTTCGGTTCGGTTTCGGTTCGGTTTGGTTTTGGTTTTATTTTATAAAAAATCGAAAATTTCGGTTCGGTTTTCGGTGTCAAATTTTAATACACCGAACCGACCGAACCGAACCGAAATATTATTATATAATAATATTATTAATATATTATTATATTATATTAAATATAAAATATTTTTTAAACAGCTACTGATGCTCCTCTCTACCGGATATTTTCAAAAAAATAAAAATTTGCTTTTCAGCTTTTCAGCTTTGGCAGATGCATGCCAGCTTTGCTTTGGGCAGTGGGCAAAGTCCAATCAATCAGCTGAATCAAGAAACTAAGTTGAAACTAAGTTACCAAACTAACTTAACTAAGTTATCAAGTGACTAAAGGGAAACTAAATTCAGTAATGTGCAGTGGGCCTTTCTCTTATTTTTCAGTCATGACTTCAAAGTTTTAAATTTCAAATGATCCGGCCTCCATTTTAAAATCTATTAGATTTTAATCGCCCATAATTAAACTAGCTAATTACCTAATTAAACTAATTAAACTAAAATTAATTGAACTATAAAAGGAAAAAGTGAAAACCCTAACCTACATACCCGACCCACGCTTTCATTTTCACTCTCACTCTCACCCTTTCACTCTCAAACATTCAGAGTTTCAGACCTCACTCCTCAGGCAGCCCCACTTCTACCTCTCACACTTTCCACTCCTTCCCTCTGCCGTCGCCTCCACACGCCGCCCTTTCCACGATCATCGGCTTCTCATCTCCCACGGTACGTCTTCCCCACACTTTCACTCTCCCTCTGCCATCGACATCACACTTTCACTTTCACGCCGCCCTCCACACGCCGCCTCCCCACGCCGCCTCTCTGTTTTGTGTTTGTCTTTTGTTTGGGTTTCTCTGTGTTTGGTGTTTTAGGTTTTGAAAATAGAAATCTTGATACCATGACCCACTCTCTGTTTTGTGTTACTCTGTGTTTTGTGTTACTTTGTGTTAGTGGGTTTTGTGTTTTAGGTTTTGAAAATAGAAATCTCGATACCCTCTGACCCTCTCTCTGTTTTGTGTTTCTCTGTGTTATGTGTTTTGTGTTTTGGTTTTTAGGTTTTGAAAATAGAAATATCGATACACCCTTTGACCCTTTCTCTGTGTTATGTTTCTCTCTGTTTATTTTTTCAAGTTTAAATGTTTTATATGCAAATAAAGTTAGCATTTTGAAAAAATCGTTAATGTTTGGCTGCATGTGCTAGTTGGTTTCTTTATTAAAGTTAGCTGATAGCCTTTGAGGTCTGATATATATAAAGTTAGCTGCTTTTTTATTTATTTATTGTTGTGATATTTTTGTTTATTGTTGTTGACATGCTGTTGCTGTGAATCTGTGACTGCCTACGTTTCTATCCAATACATGACAAGGCAGGATAATTTAAGGGGGAAAAAAAGAGTAAAGAAGAGAAAGGTCAAAGAAATGAGAGTTAACCAAAACCTTGATTAAATATATTTTTGTTTTTATATTTTGTTTTTAATAATTGAAAATAGGTTTTACATTATGCAAAGTTGGGTTTTTAAATAGTTTTTTGGAAAAAATGTAAAGTGCATTATTTAAGTCCTCTCCGTTGACTTCCATTAATTTTTTTTTTTAATTATGGAAAATATTTTTTAATTAAAAAGTTTTGAAGAAAAAAATAAAAAATTAGACAATTAACAATAGCTTTAACTGATTTTCAGCAACAATGGTTAGCTCGTAGGACCATTCAAAAGAATCAAAACTATCTTATAAGATCTTCCTTGAAGTTTTGAGTACAGAGCAAGCTTGCAAAACAGCAACATTAAATGAATTTGGCAACAAATCCATCTACAACTGTTTTTTCAGTATGATGGATTTTCATTCTGAATTTCAGGACATGTATCAGCATATATAGTGAGAAAAAGAAATTCAAATCTAGATTAGTTATTTTGATAATTTCTAATAACTAATAAGTTAGTGTTTGATTGTGATTATTGATATTCTTATATATTTTCACATGCAATAGTAAATCTCTTATGTACTAAAAAAACAATTCTATAAATTAAGGGTCTGATATGAAAATTGAAGAGTACTTATCTTCAAACAAAATATTCAAATATATATAATTAATAAAATAACTCATTTAATTTTCTCAATCAATTTGAGAAAACTTTAGAAATACATCCTTCTTTTGTACTTTTTTTTTTTGGGTGCTAATACATCCTTTTCTTGTACTTTTTTTTTTTTTTTTTTTTTTTTTTTTTTTGTGCTAATACATCTTTTTCTTGTCCTATGTAACATATTAGATCTATAGAATGATATTTGTTATATTAAAACCATTGAAATTAGTCAATGCTGATGAGACATTACCTTATCATAAACTGTCCCACTTTTATAATTACACTTTATTCAAATTTCGTATTCTATCTTTCTAACCTTTGATTCTAAATAGCTAAGTTGCCTAACTAACCTAAATGGTCCAAATTTTCTTCATAAAGCATAAGAAAACACATGTTTGACTTTTACTTCTAGGTCAAAAAAATGTTTTTTTTTTTTTTTCAAGTTTATCTATGGTCATCTTACTTGTTAAGTCAAAGGTGTCAATTTTCTTACATTAAGTAACTATCTTTTCGTACGATACAATCCATAGCCTAAATTGAACAGATTGGTATGAACCTAGGATGAGAAAAATACTAAAATATAGTACTACACAGTAGCTCCAATTATGGTGGATTTGAAGCCAATGGCTTTCCTCATTGATGAGACTTTTTAGTTTGTGCATGCTATTTTTGTTTGTTCTAGTACATGCTACTCTCTGCATATTTCTTATGTTTGGTTGAATCCAGATCATATAGCACACATATAAAGTCTTCTACTACTGCATGGTACATGCGTAAAGGTTGAACATTTTAGATGGACCTAAACTATGTTCATTTATATGCTTCTTGCATGATTTTTTTTAGCATACAGGCTTTATGAAAAGGCTAACAAGGGGCTCTTCGAGAAGCACTGAAAATCAAACCACTAAAGTTTCAATCAATGTCTTATATTAGTTAGTTAATTAATTTTCTAAACAAATAGTCAAATTTATGCAACACCCTACAAGGCGTGCTTGCTTAAATTTCTTCCAAACGCATGACACCTGTAAAGTTCTATCATCTATGCATACATTAATTGATTAGCA
The DNA here is from genome assembly GCA_963669245.1 of Quercus cerris. Lineage (NCBI taxonomy): Eukaryota > Viridiplantae > Streptophyta > Magnoliopsida > Fagales > Fagaceae > Quercus > Quercus cerris. The sequence continues at coordinate 35,558,544 of OY770006.1, read as the reverse complement.
ATTTTCCTAACAATTGATCTTAATTGGGTCACTCACTCTATGATTGGTACAAGGCAATAAAATCAAGCACTTGGTATTCATTAAAAAATAAATAAAAAATAAAAAATAAAGTCCTTGGTAGATGTCACCCCATAAGTAAAAATTAAATTGAAGTGTTTGGAAAAGAAGAAAACTTTCAAGCCAATCTGTGACTGTTATGTTAAGTTATTTTCTTATTGATGTTACAAATTTGAAAATCAATAACCCCATGTGTTTAACTGTGATGATGTTGTATTTGTTAATAGTTGACTGATGTTGGGGTATTTGTTAATAGATTACTTTCTTGTGAAGAGTCCTTTTCATTCCTTTTTTTTTTTTTTTTTTTTTTTTTTTTTTTTTTTTTTTTTTTTTTTTTTTTTTTCTGTTGCTGACTTTTATTGTGTTATACTACTGTTATTGTTACTGTATTTTTTTATATTGTAGACTAGATTCATTTTGGAATTAAATTTTATTTTTTATTTCTTACTTTTTATAGTTGCTGACTTATTGTGTTTTATTTTATTTTGTAGATGAATGAGACAAGGGAAATCCTAGAGGGTCAACACAATGAAGTGGATCAAGGGGCAACCAATGTGCATGAAGACAAAGGCAAACCCCCACTCCCACCAACTGCAGGTAATACTGGTAAAAAAAGGTCTATTGTTTGGGGTCATTTTACTGTTATTGAAGGGGGGGAAAAACCTAGGTCAGCTTGTAACTATTGTGGCACAACCTATGCTTGTGACACTAAGTTAAATGGCACTACAGCCATGAGAAATCACATACAATCACAGTGTTTGAAATATCCTTATAGGGAGGACAAAAAAAACCAATCAACCCTAGCATTCAAACCTAAAGAAGAAGGAGAAAGTAGTAGTAAACTTGTGTCTTGGGTGTTTAATTTTGAGGAATGTAAGAAGGCATTAGCAGAGATGATTATTCTAGATGAGTTGTCTTTTAGGTTTGTGGAGGGTTTTGGTTTTAGGAAGTTTATGTCTGTTGCCCAACCTAGGTTCAATCCAATCCCTTGCCGCACAACAATTGCCAAAACATGCTTTAGGGTGTTTTTAGATGAGAAACAAAAATTGAAAGAAGCCCTAAGAGAGCAGCGGGTTTGCCTTACCACAGATACATGGACATCTGTTCAAAATTTGAACTACATGTGTCTCACTGCCCATTTTGTTGATAGTGATTGGAAAATACACAAGAGGATTCTTAGTTTTTGTTTAGTGGAAAATCACAAGGGTGAAACACTTGGGAAGGCAGTTGAGATGTGTTTACTTGATTGGGGGATAGACAAGATTTTAACTATTACAGTTGATAATGCTGCCTCTAATAGTGGATTGATTTCTTTTATTCAAAAAAAGACTAAGCATAGGAAGGCAACTGTTTTAGGGCATAAATACTTGCATGTGAGGTGTAGTGCTCATATCTTGAACTTGATTGTTCGTGAAGGGTTAGTTGAAATGGATGAGACAATAGTGAAGGTTAGGAAATCTGTGAAATATGTTAGATCATCTCCACAAAGACAAAACACATTTAAGTTGTGTGCGGAGAAGGAGAAAGTTGAGTTTAAAAATCAGTTGTGCTTAGATGTGCCAACTAGGTGGAACTACACCCATATTATGTTGGAGAAGGCTGAGAAGTATCAAAAGGCTTTTGAGAGATTAGAGGAAGATGATCCAAATTTTCTTATGACAATTAGAGAGGAGTCCAAGGAAGAAGGAAATGATAGACATGAGGTTGCTTGGGGAATGGATGATGTGGATTGGGAGAAGATTAGGATCTTTTCTAAATTTCTTAAAATTTTTTATGATGCAACTTTGAGGTTTTCGGGTGCTAGTTATGTCACTAGCAATTCTTTCTTTTTGGAGCTCATGTCAATTCATGACACAATTGAGTTAGAGCATGAAAAAGACAGTTATTTGTTGAGAACAATGGCTGATTACATGAAGAACAAATTTGAAAAGTATTGGGGGAACTTTGATAATATGAATCACTTGTTGTATGTAGGGTTGGTTCTTGATCCTCGATACAAGTTGAGGTATCTTGAGTACTGTTTTGGTACTTTGTATGAGAGGCAAAAGGCTGTTGATATGGTAGGAAAAGTAAAGGCTGTTTTGGAGGATTTATATAAATTTTATAGTCAAAATCAAGTGGGGAGTAGTAGTGCTAGTGCTGCTGCACAAGCCCAAGGCCAAAATCCAAGTGGATTAATGGAGGGAGATGATTATGATGTGGTTGATGCGAAGACAATTAGGATGATGGGATTTAGGAAGCACTTGAAGGGTATTGATTCTTCAAATATCAAATCAGAGGTAGATAAATACTTGTTAGAGAGTTGTGAAGATTTTGATGATAATTTTGATATTTTGGCTTGGTGGAAGGTTAATTCCCCACGATACCTTGTGCTTTCAAGAGTTGCACGACATGTTCTTGCAATTCCGGTATCCACTGTGGCCTCAGAATCTGCCTTTAGTATGGCTGGTCGTGTCCTTGATCCCTTCCGGAGTTCATTGTCTCCCCTTATGGTAGAAGCCCTCATATGTGGTCAAAATTGGCTCCGTCCTTCATCTACTCCAATCTGCCTTCGTGCTGCCATGGATGATGTTGAGGAGTTTGAAAAGCTTGATGGAGGTATGATTATTATTTGTTTATTAAAAAAAATGACTTTCTATTTCTTTATTTATTAGGAAAAATTCTATATGTCTATTATTATTAAAAAAAAAGCTGAATGTCTTGGATTCTTGGCATATTTATTGCTTTATTGTACAAGTGATTTTTATGTTTTTTTTTTTTTTTTTTCATATTTTGTTTGTAGAACTTGTGAGTGATGCTGCATTAACATCAGAACTAGGCATGTCCACACCAACACCTATTGAAGTTGACGGTTGAAGATTTCTCTTTGCTCTTTGGACTGGTGGTATTGATAATTATATGTACACTTTTTGATATGTATATTTGTATACTTTTTGCTATTAGACAGTGGCCTACACAAGTACATATAGATATAGGCTTTTATTTTGAGCTTTGACAATGGCCTATACATAATACATAGACAATATATGATATTAGGCAGTAGGCAATGACATATGGCCAATTTATTTTGAGTATTTGGCCAAATATTAAATATGGACTGTATATGATGACATTGACATATAGCCAATTTATTTTGAGTCTTTGGCTATAATGCTATGTAGGTATTGACATATGGACAATGTGGACATTGATATATTACTAATGAAGTAACTAAATATGTACTAGTTATTTTATTTTGACTTGTACAATTTATTTTTTTAATCTTGTTTGTATTTGATGGGTGTTTGTAACAAGTTACAGCTTAGTTTTGAGGCTTTGAGCACTAGAACAATTTTTTGCTCTAGATTATTTATGAATCTGTGTTGACAGGTTGTGTTTGTGTTTGTGTATTTCTGGATTTATGTTGAGTGAAAGCAGCAGGTTGTGATTACATATTTTTGGATTTATGTTGAGTAAAAACCTGGATTTATGTTGAGTGAAAGCAGCAGGTTGTGATTATGTGTATTTCTGGATTTATGTTGAGTAAAAGCAGCAAGTTGTGATTATGTGTATTTCTGAATTTATGTTTGAGTAAAAGCAGCAGGTTGTGATTGTGCATTTCTGGATTTATGGATTTATGTTGAGTGAAAGCAGCAGGTTGTGATTATGTGTATTTCTGGATTTATGTTGAGTAAAAGCAGCAGGTTGTCATTGTGTATTTCTGAATTTATGTTTGAGTAAAAGCAGCAGGTTGTGATTGTGTATTTCTGGATTTATGTTTGAGTAAAAGCAGGTTGTAATTTTTTTTTTGTTTGTAAAATGTTTTATGGATGTGTAAAAAGGCCCAAAAATGGCCAAAATAATAAAGGCCCGAATCTGGGTTATAAGGGCCAAAACAGAAAGCTAAAAAAGGCCCAAAGATGGCCATTGCCAAAATAGAGAATGCCTGAATCTGGGCCACAACTGGTTCCTAACAAAGGCCCAAAACAGGTTTTTGAAAAAGACTTAATGGTTCCTAACAAAGGCCCAAAACAGGTTTTTAAATAAGACTTAATTAGAGCATAAAAAACCATAAAAAAAGAGACTTGAATACTGCATTTTTTAAAAAAAAAAAGCCCAAACAGAGAAGTTATAGAAAAAAAAATCGAAGGCCCAACTGGCCCAAACTGCAGGCCCAAAAACCGAAATCGACCGAAAAACCGACCGAAACCGAAACAAACCGAAACTGACGGTTTTTCAACTATTTCGGTTGGTTTCGGTTGAGATTTTCAAAAACCGAAAATTTCGGTTTCAGTTGGTCGGATTAAAAAAAACCGACCGAACCGAACCGATTACAGCCCTACTTTTGTGAGGTCCAATACAAAAGCGCAACAAAAAAGCAATAAGAAATTGAGGGGAGCTGCTGTACTAGTACAATAATTCTATATATTATCCCGAAGCTACCCTTAGTTTTATTTTGAAATCCCAATTTTACCCTTAGTTCACATGGGGATGTAGTTGCTGCAATATTTTTAAACTGCGACACATATCGGCTTTTCAATATTTGTAAGGGTAAGATTTAAGTACAATACTTAGGTGCTGTTTTTTAGGTTTCTTTTTTAAAATTTTGTCATGTGGTTTTTTTTTTATAGGATAAAAGTGTATTTTTTAGTTAAGTAATTACATGATAGAATTTTAAGAGGGGAATCTAAAAAATGTCTTCCTTAAGAATAATAAAGGATTCCTATCTTTTAATGTCATATATATATATATATATATATATATTCAGTCACTTAACTTCCTCTATTGTGAGATGGGGGTTGCAAGGGATGAGGACGAGGATGAGGACGAGATTTAAGTTTTTAGGAAAGAACTTTACACACACGCATATATTTAAATTAGACTAGAGTATAATTTTTATCTTGTATTAAAAAAAAAAAAAAATCCCCTACCATTTGTCATATATTAAAAACAACTTATACTTTTTTTTATATGAAGTTATTTTATTGTATCTTATATTCAAATTTGCTTATATACTTATAAATTTATAATTGATAATGGTAAATGAATGTATAATTACTAATTACCTAACATGATATAACTAATTTTTTATTTTATTTTAATTATTACAATTTAAACTTGAATTGTTGGTATCTATTTATTTATTTTTTGAATTATCATTTTGTTCTTCATGATGACTGTGGGGATAAGAGCTCAAATTTGTATATTGGGGCCCTATTTGAGGATGTGGATATGTATGAGGAGGAGCAAATGATTGGGAGAGGCCCCAAAGTTGAGAATTATGCAAGTAAAGAATGGAGAAATATAGTCCGAGAAGTATCTCCTTCTCGGATACAATGAATATCGGTCAAGCACACATTTGGATAATTTAGATGACCTTTCAGGGAGTTCCAATGATCAGGATGAACCTCAAGCACGTACAAAAGTGATAAAAACACAGAAATATCTAACAGAAAGGCTGCTACCACCGTATTAAACGCACTGCAGCAACTTTTCTAGCAGCATTTATGTGGAGAAGACCCCTGAACAGTGTAGTTTCAATTACCACCATTCACAGAGAGCCAAAGAAGATGTTTGATGAGACATGCACTCGAATGAAGGCTTAGATGATTAACAAGTATAAGATCAAGATGACCTGAAAGGAACTATATAATGTAAAAGACCTCCCATAATATGGGGACAGAAGAAAGAAGAGAGAAAAAAGGGAAAAGACATTACTGTAGCACTAAGAACTGTATTAACCTTAAGAACTATTGGATTAATTCATAATCTATCTCCTCGGACAATCATTGTATTGAAGTTTATGTGTGTTTCATGCTAGTTCATCTTTTGAAATCCTTATTAACCGTTGTCCAATCCACCATTAGCCCAGCTCTTTCACCCACTCTCTATAAATTCATTGTACTGAGCTCATTGGGCCCATATCCCATATCTTTTGGGCTTGGGCTACGAATTATGACCCTAAAATGACGAAAATAAATAATTTATTACTATTGATAAGAAATTATTAATAATTATAATAAATAATTATAACACTAATAAAAATAATAACTAAGTCAAAAACTATAATAATAATAATAATAATAATAAGGGTGAATTGCAAATTACATCCTCTAAAGTTTGAGGGTGATTGGATTTTACACCCAAAAGTTTCAGAATTTGAATTTTACCTCCTAAAGTTTGGGGTATTTGGATTTTACTTCCTAAAGTTTGAGTGTATTGTAATTTTATACTCTCAAATTTTGAAACTATAAGGTGTAAAGTTTGTACAAATCTTGATCTTCTTTGTTAACAAAGCATGGCTAAGTCCCGAATTTAAAGGGTATAATTTTCATATTTTACCCCTGATTTTGTTAATCCTGTGGATGGATGACTGGTATGGTAGGTACAAGAAGTTGAGCGAAATGGGTACAAGAAGTTGAGCGAGTTTCCATTTTGCACATGAAATTCTTGTCAATTTGAAATTGGATGCCAAGACACTCACCCAACTTGTAAAGAATTTTTCCTAGTATAAAAAACTCACGGCTTTTAGGATCCCCAGTGTACAATTTGGTTGCATATTTGTGTTCAAACATTGCCCCTAAATTACATTTGGCACTGAAAGTCCAAGATTTCCCATGAATCTTTCCATTTACATGCTCTTAATTGACGACCTTCCCAACATTGGTTTGGCTGAAATGAGATACCGTTTGAAAACTTGCAGCACCATTTTAATAGAGGTTTGATTTATCTCAAATACTTTTTTTTAACTAGAATCTCATTTTATTTAATGAAAAATTGTCAAATCATCTACTAATTAAATAAAAGGTGGAGATTAAAATTCACTACTACTTGTCATTGTGTATTTAAAATAAAATGAGATTTTCACTTAAAAAAATACTGGAAGTAAGCCAAATCCTTTTAACTGTATCAAGCTTGCAATTCAATTTTCTAGAGTTGATAGTTACAAGCGTAATATTATAGCAGCTTGATCAAGAATTCTCATTTTTGTAGTTTTGTGAATTTGATTTGCTTAGTTTAGAATTTAGTTCTTAAGAGTCAAGTCTCATCATACGGAAATATTTTTCATAATATTTCCAACCATAAACGACTTTGGGCTTGCCCAAATCCCATGTTGTTTGACTTTGAAAAATTGTAATGTAATCTTCTCATTCCTACACTACAACAAAATGTATTTTCAGTGACAAAAAAATTTGTCACTAAAAGTCTAGTTTTTCGTCACTAAGAACATTTAGCAACGAAACTTATTTCGTCGTTGAAACCCTGTCACTAAAAGTCCTGGTAGCGAAAAATTTCATCACTAAAAGTTCGATTTGTTTTTAACAAAAAAAAAACTTTTAGCGGCGAAAACGTTTTGTCGCTAAATGTTTTCCTCGCTAAAAACACTATTTAGTGACGAAAATATTTTGTCACTAAAAACACTTTAGTTTATTAAATCATATTTAGTGACGAATAATTTCGTCACTAAAACTATGTTCGGGTACATATAGTGGCGAAAATTTTCGCCACTAAAACCTTTTCTTACAAAATTTTGCTACATTTAGCGATGAAATATTTCATCACTAAAAAATTTTTTTGTTGCTATATTTGTGACAAAAAAATTCGTCACTAAAACTTATTTTCTATTTTTATTTTTTTCATGGCTTTGATATTAACTTGTAACCTATCATTACATTATTAAAACTTCACATTTGAATAACACATTTATTTCAATAACACATTTATAAAAAAAGATTCATACATTCCACAAGTAAAAAATAAAACAAGTATCCAATTCAAACTCCTTCCATACAATAATTGTTTGCAATTCATACAATAACTCAAGATGTTTTATAACAATACAAAAAGTGTAGCATAATATAATTAGAACTAATGGAAGATGTCCTCATATGTCTTCAAGTAATAACAAAAGTAAACCTCCTAAAAGCTACCAATAAGAAATCTGCACAAATATAAAAACAATACTACATTAAAATTGTAAAGTAAAAACATTAACTATGTTATAAGAAACATTTCTAACAATGCATTAAGAGTAGCCACACCAATGAATTAAAATCACAACTCCTAATGTATAAGGTGTAGAAAGCAAATATAGATTTTCAAGTGTAATATAATACAATTAGTTTCAAATAATGCATCAAAAAAAGTAGTCACACCATGTAGTGTGGGTCAATTGCTAAAATAAAGTACTAACCAAAAAGTGTTTTAACTTGAAGTTGAACCACCCCCATAGGTAAGAGCGTCATCATAACCCTTGCTTCTCAAAAAGTTAAGAATATTCTTTTTGACATCTTCTTGCTTAGCTCGCGCCTCTTGGTCCCTAGCTCTTACCTCTTTAAGCTCAATTATCTCATTTTCTGGCCATTGGATATGCTCCACAAAGGAATTAGATGAGACGGTGGTTACAAGAGAAGAGAAAGGTCTTATGCCAAGTCCTTTTACAATACTGGACTTCTTCTTAAAAATCAAGTTTGAGATCTCCTCTTGTGTAAGGGGAATTGCATTAGGATCTTGACAATGATCCTCTTGCACTTTTAGAATATTTTTCTATCATTTGAAAGAGAGAAAGAAACAAATAATCACAACATTAATACTACATATGTTATAGCTTTACAAACATGATAGGGATGGAATGATACACATATATATGTCGCTTCATCCTCATGGTGTATCCACATATTTGTATTTGGATTGAAATGAACATTTTTGAAGATTTTTGCCAATTCAGGAACTTGATTGTCATTATTATTTGTCTGATTAATTAACATTCAAGTGTTAGATATATATACTTAATTAATCACAACATGTAATATACTAAGGTTTAAGAAAATGAAAAAAAACACACACCTTCTCATCAACCCTAACAGCAAGTGCCTTTGTTCCACATCTATGTTTGCCTGAAGTTTTCTTCTTATTTTCAAAGTTCTTTCTTGATTTTTTCTAACAAACAACATTCAAGATATTTATTAGATCAGGAATAAAACAATATACATTTACTTCATCTAAGTATTAGTCTAATCAGTTGACAACATAATATAGTAAATATTGGATAATAATAATATAAGCATAAATAATTTACCAGCCAATCCTTATTGGTTCATCTCCCATCAATGAGTTTAGTCCATTGCTTAAGTGTGGCATTCTTTTGCGGGTGGATTCTTGCATAGTTAGCACCATGAGATTGTACGAGATTTTTATAAGCCTAATACAACTTGTTGGAGTTGGAACTCAACAATCTTCCACATTTTGTATTTAATGTTTTCGTTACCAAGTTGGAATCTCCTTATAGCTCAAACTGATCCCGTAAAATGAAGTGTATATGTATTATAAAAATATTATTATATGAATTTAATATGCTTAGTAACAACAAAGACAAGTTAGACGTTATCAATGTAAATTTACCGCGATATTTTGAAGCACCATATCTCTAGTAGCAGTATCAACATTTTTCCAATTTTTTACGTTGTAATTGAACAAATTACTTCACACTAGTATGCCAATTTGATTGATAAACTTGCACGCATTCTTCCCAATAGGAGCATCATACTCTGCAATGTATTGGCAGCTTACCACTTTTTTTAATAAGTGCCTGTACTACTATACCACGTGTTATTCCACGGGTATTTTTGCTAGTAAATCATATTTAAACATTATTAATATTAAAAAATTATACATTTCATATACATTATAGTTAAATTAAGTGAAGTATAATCTCAATAGTAAAAACAGGGTGCAGTTGTAATTAAGTATGTTCTATGTAATTACCAATCGTGCTAGTTAATGCGTTGGTAGTCTGCGCCTCCGCACTAGAAGAACTTTGGGCAGAAGGATTTGCTTCAAGACATGTTTCCGTAGATTAGACTATAGATTGGACCACCGGGATAGATGCCTCACCTCGCAAGCGTGTAAGTCGTCTTGGTGCCATCTGTAACTAACAAACATACATATAATGGAACAACAAATTCATTACAAGTAATAGAACAATAAAGTTATTATCATCTGTTATACCCTATGGAACATCTATTGTACCTTATGGATTATAGAATTAGATGACTCATCATCATTGTCATCGTCACCAATAGGTGGTACATAATCATCATCTACTACAACATTAACTCTACTTCTTTTCCCTTTTACATAATTGGACTGAGCAGAATCATTTAGAGAAGTTGAGATGTGTTTCAATTCCAAAGTATCAATTATCTTTTAGTTTTGCTTCATTCTATCCAATCTTGCCATCTCATAGCTCGGTATATTATGAGTGTATTTGGCATTTTTAGGCATTTTTTAAAACTATGTATTGACATAAAAGATAAGTACAATTGCTATTAACTTAACATCATAGTCCACACTATTATCCATATCAAGCAATTAACAAGTCCAAAATTTGAACACAATTACTACTAACTCAACATAACAAATGACCACATCAATATCCATATCAAGTTTAAGATAAGTACAAGACATCTCAATAACAATTACTACTAACTTTACATATCATAGTCTACACCATTATCCATATCAAGCAATTCATAAATGCTAAATTTGAACACAATTACTACTAACTCAACACAACAAATGACCACATCAATATCCATATCAAGTTCAAGATAAGTACAAAACAATTGCTACTTAGACAGGCATAAAACTTTAAGACAAGCACACAACATTTAAGACAATTGTTATGAACTCTACATATCATAATCCATATTAAGATCAATATCAGGTATGTCATGCTCCTCATTTTGATTAGCATCTCTTGAAGTTCCACCTTCAAGAACAACCTCAGTTTCAACATCACCCATACAATAGTCCATAATATTATTCTCAACATTGATAAAGACAACATCAATAGTCGTTTTTTGTTGGAACGTGTCACTATCTTTTGTATTATCATTGGATTCTTTACCCCCGACTTCCGGGACATCAAACACTCCCCTATATTGGATAGATTGCACAATTTTTCAAGGTTCACCAAATTTTGTATTTTGAAGGTAAAAAACTTGTTTTGCTTGACTAGGAAGTATAAAATGGTCATTTTCATACCACCGACTTGTAACATCAATGCTTGTGCAGTGTGCATAAGTTCTTATTGTTCTCCTTCGACCATTAGTACTAGTATTGTATCATTTATACTGGAATAAAACAATTTTATGATGAAACACATACTCCAATAACCAAATTTTGCACACATGACCATAGAAGTCGTGCATTTCTTCCTCATGGTCCCCTTCAGTACATACACCACTATTTTGGATTACACGACGATTTTCTAGGTCCTTTGTATGGAACTTTACATCATTGACCATACAAACTGTGTACTCCTTCACATGCAGCTTAGGACCATTTGCTAATGACCATAATTGTTTAGTAGTGTCTGGTGACTCGTTAACTTTCAATCTATTCATCTATAATGAAATACAACAAGTGATATTAATTAGTAATAAGTAATAAAGAAACGATTTAAATGTTTAATTTTTATTAGTGTGTAATTAAATTTCAAATGTCTTACATGTTCTCGAACCACTTGGGAAACTCTTGTCGTTGGATTTGAGTTATGACTTCTCTAGTAGGATTATACAATGTGCTTTTGTGTTCACTGTTAAAAATAAGGTGATTTATTTTCAGCTAAGCATTGCAAATAATATTCAAAACTTGATTAAAAAATACATGCATAAGGAATCATATACTTTAAATAAGGCTCTAGCTTAGGACTATTGTACAACAAGTACTAATGAGCAATATTAAACAATGCACAAGACAAGTTGCCATCATTTTACCTACCACCTGTAGGTCAGGTAGTTTGTGAAAAAACTATCAATCCTTTGCTAAATTCATCAAAATCTTCATTTCTTTCTTTTCGATTATGCACAGTTTCGATCCCATTAATATACAAAGACTAGTTGTTAATACATTCTTTGAGAATGTAAGTCTCTGTAATCGAATCTTCTGGTTGAGCTTGGTTGGAAACATATCTTTTAAAATTTTCAAGGTACCTACAAGGAAAAAATACGCATATTATGTGATTTTATACCATATAGGAAAGATGCAATTGATGGATGCATCAAATGATCTAATTACCTTTCAATTGAGTACATCCACCGATATTGTACCAGGCCTCCTAGAATTACTTCTCGAGGCAAGTGAACAGTAAGGTGGACCATAATATCAAAAAATGCTAGAGGAAAGAACCTCTCAAGCTTGCATAGTATAAGAACTATACGTTCTTCTAGTTTCTCCAATTCACTCCGCTTTAGGGTCCTTGAGCATAAGTCTTAGAAGAAGCTACCTAACTCAAACAATACAATACTAATGTCTTTATGTGCAAACCCTCTCAATCCAATTGGAAGAATTCGTTGTAGTAGCATATGACAGTTGTGGCTTTTCAAACTAGATAATCTACAATTTTTTGCATTCATTGACCTTGATATGTTGGCTGTATAGCCATCTAGATACTTGACTGATTTCAAAAAGTCATAGAAACCATCCATTTCATTTGGGTTTAATGAAAAGAAAGCCTGAGGCTTGTCATATGATCCATCAAGACGTCGTTTCAAATGCAACGTGTGCCTAAAGTTCATATTTTGCAAGTCTATCCGTGCCTTGTCGGTATCCTTGTTTCTCCCCTCAATTCCCTACAAAGTACCATAAGTACTCTCACTAATATTCTTCTCCACATGCATGACATCAATGTTGTGCTTAAATTTCTTATTTTTCCAGTATGGAAGGTTGTACAAAATACTTACCTTTGACCAATTTGGCTCCCCAATGAGTTGTCTCTTCTTATTACTTGGATGCTTTCCTAAAATTATATTTGGCATTCTATCTAGCTGCTCTTGTATCTTTCCCACTTGTAACTCTGAAGATCTCTTTCGTTTCTCTGATAAACCATTATTCAACTGACTATGTCTCCAACAATGTTCCATAGGCAAATAAGCTCGATGGTTAATGAATTTAATTTTACTTTCTAAAACTTTTAAATATGGTTCATCATTGCAAGTGTAACAAGAATGATAACTCTTTGTCCTTCACCCAGACACGTTATCAAATCCAGGATAGTCATGTATTTTCCAAGTAAAAAAGGAAAATCATGTCTCATATTCCAAATGAATTAACACTTCATAAACTTACGAGGCACTTAACAGACCCATTATAATAATAATAAAAAAAATTAATGAAAGGGCTGCTGATACAAATGGAGTATAACTTCATGGGGTAAAATTTAAAATTTGAAATTTCAAGTTGTAAAATCCGAAAACTCTCAATCTTTAAGGGAATAGTTTGCACTTTAGCTAAATTTATATTAAGGCAGCTATATGAAATTTAAGTTAATTACATTAGCTAAATAAGCTAAAGTTTATTTGAGTGCCTCATGTTTCGAATTTACCGTTTATGTGATTTTCTAAATATAAAGAAAACTGTAAATATAGATTAGTTGCAAGTTGCAATAGCAATTTTTATCTCTATATATTAAGAGGATTCAAAAAATTAGTTAATATTTTAGAAAATGTCCCCTAATCTAATTAGATAATCGTTATTTTTAAAAAATAAAAAATAGGGTTAAATTGCAATTCACAAAAAAAAAAAAAAAAAAAAAGCCTACTAGAGAAACTTTTGTATAGGGTGATTGCAGCATTTCCATTTGTATATATATATATATATATATTGGTTTATGTAACATTCTAGTTTTCTCAATATAATAATAGTAGAAGAGAATATAATAATTAGAAAAGTCATAAATTGCAACGTAAGAAATTTGGTTCAGTTTTTTGAAACTATGTTTTTTTTTTTTTTTTGAAAAAGTGTGGCATAAAATTGTGTTTTATTAAAAAAAATAGAGTATTTGGTAAAAGCTGTTAGAAAGTTCCTTTTTAAAAAGGCGAGTGTTTGTTTGGTAAGCACTTATCAAAATTGCATTTTGAGATATAAATTACCAAAAATGACTATATATATATATATATAAGGAATTATTTATATTTGTGTTCTTTTATTTATATTTCTTATTTTTTTAAGAATTCATACCTGTTTTTTTACGTTGTTAATAATAATAATAATAATAATAATAATAATAATAATATTATTATTATTATTATTATTATTAGACAAAAAAGAGGGGGTGGGGGGGGGGGTGGGGAACCTAGTACTCTACTTGTAAGGCCACATTTTGGTCCCTAAACCCAAAGGGTGAAAGGATTTAGGCCCAAAGTGCCTAATACAATGAATTTGTAGAGAATGAGTTAAAAAACTAGGCTCTAATGAGTTGGATAACAATTATAGTGGATCCAGATGACAAAAAAACAAAGATAAACTGGTTTTATCCAAAGAAAATCGTCTTCAGCAAGGTCCGAGAAGGTTAGTTCTAGTATATATTTCTTTTGAGTTTGATTATAAGTTCAACTCTTGTTGCTATAGTGTTTTTCTCTCAATTCTCAGACCCCCCTCCCTTAGGCTATTCTTTCTCTTTTATACTATATTCTCCTTTCATCTCCACCCTCCACATGTAGATTAGGTTGCTGGCATTAATCCTTATCCCATCAACACCTTCCTGAAGTCTCTGGGAGTAGTTGTAAGGCTAAAAAATTATTATTCAGGCATCTCTTCTACATTAATGCGGTCAGAGAGTTAGCTGTAGAGAATTCAATGTAGTGGTAGTAGCTTTCTCTTAGATATTTCATAACTTCCCTTTGTCCTGTGCTTTCATGATGTGTATCCTTATCAATAGAATCTCCTGGAATGTTGCTTTGGATGGCAGACCACACCTTCTGACCTTTGCTTTGCTCAGCTGAGGAGATATTCCTCCTCGAACCACCTTCTTGAACCCTCATGACCGGACCCCTTTCTTCATTCACTAATGTGGACTTTCATGACAACGTTTACTTGTTCTCAAAATACTAGGTGTCCTTAGATCGGGCCCCCGACCCAATATATATATATACACACTATTGGGCCTATTATACCTACACTACTAAATAAAAAACCTATTATAAAAATAATAATAATAAAAACAAAAAACCAGCCGCACAAACCTAACCCAGATATCTCTCTTTGCCCATTGAGTTCTCTCACTCTCTGTTTATCTTTTTGATTTACTCCTAACTGAGACACCCATGGCCAAATACACCAAGCTCTAAACCCAAACACCTATGGCCAAATAAAACAAAACTCTCTCTTTGATCTACCTAGAAACCCACCTTGTTCTTCCTGATCGAGTCCATGACTTCCTCTAGGACTCTCTTCATGTCATCATGCACATTGTAGCGCTTGAAGTAGATCGGCATGTGCATTGCCTTCATCACCTACTCCACCACCACCACTCTGGTCACCAAAGGTATGATCCCGTTGCATGGGATTAGCATCACTATGTCTGAGCTTCGTCACTGGGTCAGGGCATGTAGGTCACGAATCAGGTTTGGTTGAGGATCAGTGAGGTTTGGTTGGATTTGGGTTGGTGTTGGGTTACGAAATTGAACGAGATAAGAGTTTTTTTGTCTTTTTTTGGGTTACTTGTTGCTGTATTTGGTTGCTAAGAGAGTGGGGAAAAGAACCATTCAGATCACTTTCTTTCTGACTTGAGTTTGTTTTTCCCTGTGGGTGTTGGTTTGTTCTAAATTTTTGCGTTTGTTTTTTTTCATGTGGGTTTGATGATTTTTTTTGGGTTTATGGGTTTGATTTGTTGGAGGATAGGGATTTTGTATGAATTTTTGCATGTTTAATTGCTAAGAGTACAAGAAGGAAAAGAAAATCTTGATTATTTTAATTTCTTGGGCAAGCCGAAGAACATGTTACCCCTTGTTCTTCCAAAAATAATGAAAAGAAAAAAAGAAAAAAAATTTAATTACTATTTTTAATTAGATTGTATTTTATTTTATTTTTTAATTAAAATTAAAATTGAGACATTAATTTTTTTAAATTAATTTATATGCTGATGTGGCATTTTTAGATATTATTTTAACAACCATGTCAGCATTTACTATGCAAATAGGGCATTTTGTTTGCCATATAGACAATTTCTACTATTGAGATGATGGTAGGGACCAAAATGGAAATGATTTTATGTTTTTAGGGACTAAGGTAGGCGCAAAATCAATTTAGGAACCAAAATGAGATTATGCCCAAAATGCAGGGACCAAAGTGTATTTTCGCCTAATACATAAGTTGATGTGGATAATTTTTGTGGTTGATTGCGAAAAATTTGGCCCTTATGCTATTTTATACATACTAATAAGAATGCTCTTAGTACCACCCTAGAAAGGATTCCTAAAGCTGTTATTGTTACTACTTACACAGGAACTCACAATTTTTCTCTACCACCACACTCTGCCATATTATAATTGTGGCAAAAAAGTTGTAAAATAGTTTGTAGTCCTATATTTTTTCCTTTTAAGTTTTGTAATTTTAAAATTTAAAATTTATTTGCATCAGTGCTTGTCTTCCACATTTATTTATATATTTTTGCATGTCTTCCATTTGTTCACTTCTTCCTTATCTTATTAGTTTCATTTTCTTCACTTTCCCCCACTCACAACCACACACGTTTCTCTCTCTCTGCCCCCAAAAGAAGAGTAGCATTGCAACACCAAGCCACCAACACAAAAGTAATAGTCCGCCCTAATAAGCTCCACCATGCTACAGTTATAGACCTTATCTTTCACTCTCACACATAAATACTACCATTACATCCTCAACCAAATTAAACCCACAAATCTCCTAAGGCTTTACAACTCCAATCCAGCCTCCCATCTCCATTTTCCAATGCTTTCTTTAACTATGCTACCACTTCCAACTCCACCACTCCACCCAGTGAATCTAACTATGCTGCCACTTCCAACTCCACCCCTCCACCCAATGTATCTCTTTTTTGTATTTTATGTTCTTAAAGTTTTGGGTAAAATTGTGGATTCAAAAAAAAAAAAATTAAAGGCAATATAGAGACAATATGCAAAATAATCAATGATAACATGGAAAACAACTGTGCATTTTGGAATTCCACCTCAAATGGTTCAATGCCAAAGTGTTACAATTCACAACCAAACTTATGAATGCGTTTAGTTATTCCATTATAACATTTTTTATTTCTAATAATAAAGATTACAATTCCTGCTATAATTCTCATCCAGTGTAAATGTGCCCTTTTTTTTATCCTTTCACGGCACATTGCGAATTCGTGCATAAATGTTCTATATATAGGTATATATATGGATATGTTGTAATAATGATGTTTGAGTTTGGAGAGTATTGTTTTATAAAGTGAAAATTCAAGTTCTGAAATTTTCTAAGTGAAATTCAAACTAAAGGATTTTTGATCAATCAAAGCTTTTGCTCAATCGATTGAAATGATGAAGAAAATAGTCCTGGAGTCTCTAGATGATTCGATTGCTATTCAATTCCTGTTCAATCAATCGAAAATCGAAATGAGCATTCGATCGATCAATAGGAACTCTTGATCGATCGAAACACGTAAAACTAAGTTTTCTGCAGAATTTTCTAGTAACTGTTTTGAATGTTTAAAGATGTTTTAAGCCTTGTGAATGGTGTTATGAAATATTTTGACTCTTCATACATGCCTTTTGATGAAATATAATCCTATGGGTATAAATAGAGGCTTATGTTTACTTGAAAAATAACAAGAAATAGTAAATTAGAGAGAAACACGAGAAATCCTATGGCCATTCTCTAGAATTGCTATCTGTAGAATCAACAACTTAGTTGTATTCTGAGGACAAGTTTGTGGTAACCCTTTAGCAACAAGAGTGTGGGAGCAAATATTGTTTAAAGATAACAATTTTGTGTCTCCAAATTATCTATTTTCTATTTGTCTTTTGTATAGACATTGTTCTTCCACCATTACTTTGTGTAATATCCCCAACAATAAATGTAGCCACATTACATATTGCAACTTTACTTATGGTTTCAGCTTAAAAACTATATATAATAGGGATAAAGTTTAGTTACAAAATTGGTTGTAGTTTAAGGCTACAATCTTACTCAAATATCTTTTTATTGTAAGAGATTTTGACAAATCCATCATTAGATTATACATTTTTCTTATATCTTCCATATTTGCAAAATTTCTAAAAAATTAATGATCAATAGCTATGTCATCAACAAATTTTTTAAATTACAAGTTCTTTTAGTTTAAAATTATGCATAAAATATAAGCTTATAGATCATATAGTAAATAATATTCAACTGAAAATTTTATTTATGTATTAAGAATGTAAAGAACATGCAATTCAATAATTAGATTTTTAAAATGTATAATAATGTTTATTTTATTAAATAAAGTTGTAGTTTTAAACTACAACTAACTTTGTAACTAAACTTTCTTCATATAATAGTTGGCTCTACTTCCTAACTGGATGATATTGTTATCCACCAGTATATAAAACAAGTAAACCTTTCTCATCATCTGAACTCAAGCCCCTCTTATTTTCTCCTATGTCAAAATAGGGATACATAATGGCTTTTTTAAGCTTACTATGACTAAGTCCAAGAATGTGCCCTATCTCATGAAGTGTAACGCCCTTCAGGTCCGTTTCATATGGTTTTAAGTTAAGACTGTTACTCCAAAACTCATCTGCATCAAAATGCATCCTGCCATTTGTTGGAGGATACGCATGAGCTAAAATGCCACCAATCCCATCAAAAGGATGACCGTCCCCGTGATCACCGTGGAAGAATCCTAAAACAATGTCAGCATCTCCAACTTCTTCTGTGAATTCAAATGTGAAATCAAAGGGTTTCTCCCACTCTCCGAAAGCATACGAGCAAGCTTCCTTTATGTCGGCCAAATCCAAATCAGGTGTAGCAACACCGGATTGAATAGCGTATAAGAGGTGTCGCTCATTATATGGCCATTTAGGCTTACCATCAGTAAATGAAAACTGTGGATGAATTAGACTACCATTATTGATACTATCAGCTACTCCACAACGCGGAATTGACATTTCTTTGATGGTGTCGGCGTCAAGCTTTCCAGTAACCTTCAAATCAAAAAAAGTCTGGTATGTTTTGATGGCGACCTCCAAGTCCTCATCAAACTCATCGTCTTCAATTTTGTTTGAATCTTTGTAGTTTAAGTACCCGAACTTGTTGAGGTAGAGCTTGGCTTCATGTAAGCCTAGCACCCTCAGACCCTTGTAGGATCCCTCTAGATCTTTGAAGGAATTGGAAAATTCTGGGATCTGACTGGCATTTATAAAACTTCCTGATTGAATCACGAGAAGTTGAATTAAGAGAAGAAGGGAAGCTTTTGAAAGATGCAATAGATTCTTAGCCATTTTAAGTCATGTGTAGGTCTGTATTTGTGATGGGAAAACTAGAATGTGTTGGTATTAATATAGCACTGCCTGCTACCCACGATGGTTACATACAGTAGATAGAGCATAAAAGGGATTTAATGCATTTTACATAATTCGTTTGTTTTAACATTAAAATTTTTTAGAAAATGAATATTTTTCCAAAAGTTTTATTTTATTTTATTTTTTTATTTATAGAAAACTATTCAATTTCCTATATTTAATAGCTTTCTTAAAATGAGTTATTTATTTATTTTTGTTGTTGTTGAGAATCCATTCTTAAAATGAGTTGAAAAGCTATTTTTGACTTCTTTTATTTAGGTGAGTTTGGTTTAGTTTTACGAAATTGTATTTTTTTTTGAAAAAGTGGTGGTTTTAAAAAGTACGGTATGAAATTAAGCTTTTAAAATAAAAAGAAGAATATTTGGTAAAACTGTCAAAAAGTGTCTTTTAAAAAAAATTGAGTCTTTAGTTAGCACTTATAAAAGTGACAGTTTGATATACTAATTACCATACACACACATATATATAAGAAATTTATTTTATACTTCTGGTTTTACGTTGTTAATAATAATAATAATAATAATAATTATAATAATTATAATGATGATGATGATATTTCTTGTTTCACCTTCTTATTAAAAATAATAAAATAAATATATTATTATTGGTATTATTTTATTATTATATATAATTTTTGTCTTAGTTATTTTTTTTAGTATCACCAGTGTGCTGTGTCTCTTTGACAATAATAGTACAAAGGAGCTAGTTGTGTGGCGGATGTGAGACGTGCTGAAATTAAAAAAGAGGGGGGGGGGGGGGGGGGGGATGGTTGGATTTTACATTACAACCTGAGGGTAGTTTTAGAGGAAGTGAAAACTTTTCCCCTGGTAGTATTTAGTTTCAGCTGAAGCAATTGTTGCGTTTTGCAATTGCAACTCAATAGGTGACATGCGAAAATGTGGAAATTACAATTTGGAGGTTGAAATGCGTGCCTAATACCAAACACACAATTTCGCCTTATTTTGAGTTGGCTAACGTGCTTTCTAGGCCCAAAATGCTAAACTAAACGCACTTGGGGTGAAATAAAATTGTTTTTTTTTTTATTAAAATTTTAATTTTCAACAACTTCATCTCACATCAAATTAAATATGTGAAGTTACAAGATAGTTTTTTTTTTACTACCAAACTTAAGACAATGCAAAAAATCTATTTTCACATAAATTGTTTTGACATTAACAATTTATGGAAAATGTGTCATTTTTCATAAAGTATTTTTAGAAAGTTATCTAATTTTCTTATATTTGGTAGCATGTTTAACTCCTCTTATTTAACTTGGTATGAGTTAGAGTTGTTTTCCATAAAATTTTAGTAAGACAACTCTATCTCAAACCAATCTACGTGCCCGTTCTATTCCCCCGATTTGAGCCAAAATTAACATTAGCATTTAGAAAACGTCACATTATTGTGTTTGGCAAGGCTCTGGAAAGTGCTTTTTGTCCCAAAAAGCATGTTTGGGTATCGGACCAACTGAGGTCCCACACAAAAGCGCAACAAAAAAGCAATAAGAAATTGAGGGGAGCTGTTGTACTAGTTCAATAATTCTGTAAATTATCCCAAAGATACCTTTAGATTTATTTCGAAATCCCAATTTTACCCTTAGTTCACATGGGGATGAAGTTGCTGCAATATTTTTAAATTGCAACACACATTCGAGGTTTTTAAATATTTGTAAGGTCAAGATTTAGGTATAATATTTAGATGCTGTTTTTTAAGTTCTTTTAAAATTCTGTCATGTGACTTTTTTCTTATGAGATAGAAGTGTATTTTTTAGTTATATAGTCATATGTCATAATTTTAAGGGGAGAATATAAGAAATATCTTCCTTAAGAATAATAAAGGCTTCCTATTTTGTAATGTCTCATATATATATATATATATATATATATATATATATATATATTGATTAGGCTAGAAGAATTTTTATTTTGTATTAAAAAAAAATCCCCTACCGTTTGTTATATATTAAAAACAACTTATACTTTTTTTTTATTTTTATTTTTATATTAAGTTATTTTATTGTATCTTATATTCAAATTTGCTTATATAGTTATAAATTTATAATTGATAATAGTAAATGAATGTGTAATTATTAATTCCCTAATATGATATAACTAACTTGTTTTTTTTTTAATTATTACAAATTAAACTTGAATTATTGCTATGTATTTAATTTTTTTTGAATAATCATTTTGTGCTTCATGATGATGAAAATAAAGAATTTATTACTATTGATAAGAAATTATTAATAATGATAATAAATAATTATAACACTAATAAAAATAATAAATAAGTCAAAAACTAATCATAATAATAGTAAGGGTTGGATTTTATCCTGAAATTTCAGAATTTGAAATTTACCCCCTAAAGTTTGGGGTATTTAGATTTTACACTCTAACATTTCAGAATTTGGGTTTTACCTCCTAAAATTTGGAAGTGTTGGGATTTTATACTTCCAAATTTTGAAACTTTAAGGTGTAAAATTCAAACACCCCATGTAGGCGCAAGCACCCACGATGTGGTTTCATCCTCGCGATTGGGAAGTACAGCTTGGCCTAGTGTGGACTATGACAGAGGGTGTAAATGAAGTTGTCACCTAGATTAGGTCTAGGAATTATAAATATAGCGCCCTTCATAGAAGGACTGGTCTTTTACCAGAGCATGTGTTTGGAGTTTAGGTATGGGGATGGAAAGGAGTTCATATTATTTAGACATGTCAAGCTTATATTCCAACCAATGCATGTTCATTTGAGTGCATGACTTACCTCACTACATCACGTTACTTATGCATCAATGCATGTTCATCATATTCAAACAAATCAAAAACCTAATAGACGAACAAACCAAAAACCTAATAGACGAACAAACCAAAAACCTAATAGACATAAAAGAGATAAACAAACAAGACAAGACAAAATAGAGAAATCGAGACTCAAGTATAGGAAAAATAGGTTAAATAGAGGCTAGAACATGTGAATAAAACAAAAGGAAAACAGTAGAAAATGATTAGGGTTTCTGGGCAGAGATATGCGTGTGCATACATAGAGCATGTGTATGCAACCCAATTGTATGTGTACGCATAACATGAGTATGCGTGTGCATGCATAAACCATGCATATGCATACACACCAAGAACACAGAACCCAGAAAAATGCAGAATAGAAATTCAAAAAACAAAAATCTAACAACCTAACATGCTTAAAACATAAACACAAGGTAAACCTAAACTAAACAAACATATTATTAACCTAGAAACTTACATAAAAACATGCATAAAACAAGAAAAATAAAGAAAAGTGAAGAGCTAAAGTTAGAAACTTTACCTCAACACAAAACTCTCTAAAGCTTGATTTTGACTATTCCCCTCAATCAATCTAGTGACAACCAATTCAAAAATGAGTTAGCAAACTTAGAACTCAAAGATCAAGACCAGAAAATGTCCTAATTAAATAAAATTTGACTTGAGGATGTTTTGTGAACCCCCCCCCCCCCCCCCCCGATTCACTATTTCTAGTGAATCTTATGCGTTTTACCACTAGAATTCATCCCTTTGAAAAAGTACATTTTTATGATTTTATAGAGTCGAAAAACAGGGATTTGTGGTGGCTTTTAAACGATGTGAAATTCATTCCAAACCAAATTTTTATTTAGAAAACCTTTTCTTCCATAGTTTCTAGAACCCTAGCATGCGCATGCATGCACGTGTATGTGTATGCATGCATGAAGCATAAGTAAACAAAGCTTGAACATGCGTGTGCATACACGTGCATGCTACGCATGTCCTAGGGTTTCCATGATCTTTTTTTCCAAAAATAATTTATTTGGTCCAAAAATAAGTTATATTTTCTATAAACAGTTTCATCAAGTTAATTTTCATTTGATTGAGTCCTAAACCAATCTTAGGCTTTAGAATTCTAACATCATTAGGGAACAAGGGTCCGAGTCGTAAGGGATACAAAATGTGGTACCTACACCTCAAAACTTTAGGGAGTAAAATCCAAATACTCTTAAAATATAGGGGTAAAATCTAAATTTTGAAACATTAGGGTGTAAAATCTAAACACCTCCAAACTTTAGGATGTAAAATCCAAATTTTGAAATTTCAAGGATGTAAAATCTAATCACTCCCAAACTTTAGGGGTGTAATTTGCTATTTATCCTAATAATAATAATAATAATAATAATAATAATAAGTATGAAAATTTTCTTTATATATATATATTGTCAATTTAGGTAATTTGCCCTCCAACAACAATTTTGATGGGTTTAGCTTACTTCCAGTAACTTTTTAACTTGAGGTCTTCTCTTGTTTTAAATACATAATAGCAAGTAGCAGTGGGTTTTAATCTCCACATTTTATTTAGTTAGTAGGTGATGTAGCAGTTTCTCAATGAAATAAAAAGGAGATTCCAGTTAAAAAAGTACTAGAGGTAAGCTAAACCTAATTTGATAAGTGTTAGTCAAATATATATATATATATATATATATATATTTTAACAAAGTAGAGGAAAAGAAAATAACAGAAGAAATGCTCATACCTTTACTTGGCTTTAAAAAAATTATAATAGGGTTTGCACTGTTTTTATAGTGTTCATGATTAACCTTACAAATTTGGAGATAAATTATCAACGTTTGAGTTTGACTTTAAGTTGGACTTGTTAGAGAGATGAAGTTTTACTCCTTGTTAAGTTTGGACTAAACAAAAATAATTATGTTTAAAAAAAATGATAATGATGAGTTTGAGTTTAAATTGGACTTGTTAGAAAGATAGAGTTTCACTCCTGTTTAAGTTTGGACTAAATAAAAATAATTTCATTTAGCGGGTTCTAGTTAACTTAACTGGTAAAGTCTCTGATAATTAAACAAGAGATCTGGGATTCAATTCCCGCCTACACCAAAAACTGATTGATGTCTTGGTCTGATAATAAAGAGCTATAATCAGGAGCAGATGACATAGGTTGAAACTCTTTAAAAAAAAAAAAATCATTTAAAAAAATGCTAATGGTGTGGCAAGCTTTAGAGAGGTTAATAAAAATTTAAAAGTTATTTGATATATGACTAGTTTTTATATTTAAGAATATGAAATCATGGAGTTTGTAAGAGGCATGATTTGTTTGATTTTAGTAATTAATTTTGGCACTAATTAAAATCTGATCCTTTAGTTTTAGTAATCATGATTATGTTTAATATAAATTGTGGATAAACTTTGATCCTTTATAAAAGTAAAATCATATTACAATATAAAATCTTAAAACACTCATTTTTATCTACATTAATTATTTAATGTAATGATATTTAATTCATTTTGATCTAAAAAAATATTTAATTCCTTTTTAATTCACATAATTTTTTGTGGCAAATTAATATTTTTAAAATTATATTAGGTCATATATATATGAGTTGGATTCAAGTTATAGTACAATTCAATATTTTTTAATTGGAAGAGAATATTGACAAATCTACCGTTAGATTACATTATCTTCGTATATTCTCCATGCTTGCTAAATTTCAAAGTGATCAAAGATTAATATTCATATCATTAATCAATTGTTAAAATTCAAGTTTTTGTATTTTAAAATAATACATAAAAGATGAGTTTATAGATCAAACGGTAAATAATATCCAATTGATATTAAAATTGACATGCATATTAAGAATGTTAAGGGTCATTTTTGTAAAACACAAATAGAAGGAAGGAGGCCTAACTCAGCAACGCAGGCAGCAAATAGAAGTGGCAAGTATAGAATAAAATCATTAAGTCCAAGCGGCAGGAATAATGGGGCACAGGTCCATAAAATAAATAAATGGGCCTTGAGGAAGCAAGTGGGCTCGAAAGGCCCGGAAAGAGAGAATAACAAACCCATAGGCAGTGTATGATGTGAAAAAGTAAGAATGGGCCGTGGCAGGCTCAAAGTAATGTAAGTAAAGAGAGTAGGGGATTGTTGGCAGGTCCACAAACCTTAAGGATGAGTATGAAGTAATTGGGCTAGGGAAGCCCAATAAAGTAAGTAAAAGCCCATGGGAACACAGTTAGGAAAAAGGGTCGAGGAAGCCCAAAACAAGTAAATGGGCCAGGGATACCCAAGGGGACACAGGAGCCCCTAAGTGAAAAAGCCCATGGCCATGCAAAGCCATTTGGGGAAGAGAGTAAACTGCAGGTCTAAAAGAGGACCAGTAGAACCAAGTCATTACAGCAGGAATGATAAAATAGTATGATAGGACATGATGGCAATCAAGAAATGGGCTAAGAGAAATGTAAAACCCAATATCAAAAGAAGCCCAACCCCTAAAAGGAATAGTGAATCATAAAACGACCCACATAAAAGAACGAAGAGGTGCGGCAGACTATGCAAACAAAGCTCCAGACTGTGGCAAATGCATGAGCAGCAAGTAGATTTTGGACATACATGAGAGGGAAGCATGCGCAAGGCCCAGGCACCACCAACCTGTACCCAACTAATATGGGATGTGGTGGGGCCATGGGTCAGAGGTAAGAGGTAAGGGGGGTATGGTTTGGTGGTGGGGGGAGGGAAAAAGACCTATTCTGCGATTCCTGCCCAAGCCCTTTCGGGAGGTACGTTCTACTGGGATGACAGACCATCCAAAAGAGACAAGGTTGAGGGGGGAACCGTTGGGTGCATGCCATGAGGGAAAGAGAGAGAAAACATTTACACCGTGGTAGGAAAGGGTGCCACGGCGGACTAACAAACGACAAAAACCTACCTTTGTCTGTCGAGGGTAAGTGGCACACAAATGAACTCTTTGGTGGTCGGCAAGTACGCCCAGACCAGACAAAGGCGGTTAAGGGGCAAAATGGTAAAATCCGATCACGGCAGGCCCTATAAGAAGATCCTTGCCATGCCTTGTAGAGGGGATCGAAAAACAGAGGTATTACGAAGTAAAAAAGAAAACAAAAGGAAAACAAGGGAAAGAAAAAAGATAAGAGAGAAAACAGAAAATAAAGAAAGATAATATAATGGGCATACACCAGTAGGTCGATTTCCCTCTCTCCCCCTTTAAATCTTGCTTTCTTCCACAGTATAAGGAGGATTCTTTTTTAGGCATTAACCATTCAGGTTCGGTTCCCTCAAAACCATTAATCCCCACGGCAGGACCTTTCCTAGGAAATTATTTGCGTTGAGAGGAGGCGTTCTCCCCTTTTTGGTTTTACTTCTGCGGATCGAATTTAAACTTCATTTTTATACTCATTCTTGATTAATTCATATTATCTTCTTTCTCCTTTACTTTCTTCGTAAAAGACATTGTTATGACTGTAATTATGTTTCATAAGTAGGGATTACTTGGTCACTTTCCTTTAAATAGTCAGAGTACTTTGTTTTGTTGTTATTATTATATCTGTTTGCCATAACTCATCTAAAACAGCTTTGTCTGCCATAAGCACACTCTTGGCAGGCAAAGTATAGTTTGTGCATAAGTCGGCCCAAGTTGAGTTACAGTTGGACCGGTCTCAACTCCCTTACTTAGAAACATTCAGGCCCATTACCGCAGGAGGCAGCCCAGCCCAACGCACAACACAAAAAAAGGCCCTTACATTAAATTGGCAACTTCACTGGGGAGTTGAGAAATAGATTAGTGACAAAAGCCCTTGCAAACTAATGCCTCCAAAGTCCAGGACAACACGAAATATGAGTGTCGTGCCTTCGCAAGCAGAGTCTAGGCCAATGACGCCTCACCAACAACAGCCTAACCAGACGAAAGGTGCCAACGGAATGGGGGCTGAACCCCAGGCCCCACCAAGAATCCCTGCAGATAACGCCAACACATTTGTGGAGGTGTTACAGGGTCTGAAACACTCGCAACAACAAATGATGGAAGAAATTTGTTAGCTAAAAACAGATAGAACGAAGAAAAAAGGAAGGCAGCATGATCTTGAATATGCGGTGGACAAAGAAGAGACACTAGCAGGAGGTGTCCCCCAGAATGCGAATCAACGTTTTATTACTATGACTGAGGTAGCGACTCTTCTGGAGCAGGAGAGAGCCAAAGGACCAAAGGAGAGATTCTACGCACGTAGGCTTCCATACCCACTAAGGGTGCTCAGTAGACCATACCCCGAGAGGTATGAACCGCAAGTTTTCACACAATATGATGACAGGAAGGGAAGTGCTGTTGAGTACGTAAGCAAGTTCATTGATACGCTTGGCCCTTATCCTGTAGACGAAGACTTATGTCTTTGGGAATTTTCTAAATCCCTGTGTGACCGGGCTTACACCTGGTACATCAACTTAAAGCCAGGATCGATCCTAACATGGGATGATATGATGGATGTATTTTGTACCAAATACTTCCACAGAGAAGAAACAGTAACACTTGCAACTCTGTAAACGACCAAACAAAGGAACGGTGAAGACTTGATGGAGTACATTAAGAGATTCAGGGACATAGCACTCGACTGCTATGACCATTGCGAAGAAAGGACACTGGTAGAGATGTGTATAACGAATATGATCAGGGAGTACAGGGCAATCCTAGATAACTTAGAGATCTCCCAGTTTGCATAGTTGTTGCAAAAGGCGAGAAAACTGCCCAGTCTGTAAAGCCGAGCACGGCCAAAAGGAGTGCTCCACAAGCCATGGTAGTGTCTACCGGTGAGCGGAGAAGAAAGACTGATGGGAGAGAGTACGATACTCCCCTGCCAATACCATGCACCTCAAAGGAGCTAGACATACTGCAAGATAGATGGATAGCAGATGAAATTTTAAAACTTAACCAAGTTGCTAGGGAGCCCACAGAGGATGAACAGAGGGACCCACATTTTTGTCGTTTACACAATTATGTGCAACATTCTACCACAAAATGTTGGGCACTTCGCAGATTAGTGCATCGCAAGATAAAGGAGGTGACTCTAGAATTGTCCCAGCAGAAAGTCCAAAGAAATCTACTCCCAAACCACAAAGGGAAGGGTGTAGCAGCAGTGGCAATTTACGCAGACTCAGGAGAAGACGAAGAAGAAAACTTGGCCTTGCCCGTAGCGGCCATTACCACTTTACAACAGAGCTCCAAGTTCAAAAATTTGTTCGACCAGCTGGGACTCATAGCAAAGGAAAGAAGGGTAGCCACAGAGGCTTTGGTGAGCATTGCCTCTAGTGCAGGAGTAGAATGTCTATCGGCAGAAATCCCGAAGGATAGGGCTCTTTTACAAGAGTCAACTGAAATCACTTTAGTGATGAAGATATGGAGGTGGGACACCCAGATCATGGGAGACCCTTATACTTGGCGGCATCTATAAATCAAATCCTCATAAAGAGAGCCTTGGTAGATATAGGTGCTTCTATGAATCTCATTCCATTGAGCACTTTGCAAGTAGCAGAAATTTCAGAAAGAAAGATTCAGGGGTGCCTAATGGAAGTGACAGGGTTCGGCGGAAGAGACGAGTACACAGCAGGCCACATTTAGATGTGGTTGAAAGTAGGCCCCATAGCTTCTTTAGCTCGATTTCATGTGGTGAAGACAGAAGTATCCTATCACGTGCTTTTGGGGAGGCCATGGTTACACAAACACTGATTGGTCCCATCCACCTATCACCAGTGTGTGAAAGGAAGATTGAATGGTAGAATGATATGCATAGCCGCGAACCTCTCACCATTCTAGCAGGCAAATGCCCACTTAGTAGAAACTATGTTCTATGACCAATGGGCTCCATCTGGGGAAAGTTCAGTATCAAAGCCACGAGGTACCTTCGTGCCTAGGTGGGAAGACGTCTAGGATGATCCAGAACCCGATCTAAGGGAATTGTTGACAAGAAAGAGGAAAAGGAAAGAAACACCTGCTGCAGGATTGGATGACACACCCCAATGTGTCAGGATCCGAGGACCTGATGGCAGGATCGTATACAAATTATGAAGGCACGTGGGGCCCGCGATTGAAACATAGATGGGTCCCACCCATGAAGGGCAGCATGAAAGTTTGATGTGTTGCGGAGTCCAAGAGAGTTCAGAGGAAGAAAGTGATAAGGAGGAAAGCGAAGGAGTTGCGGTAGAAAAGGAGGCACATGTTAAGGCAGAAGAAGAAATGGAGGAAGTTGACCTGGGGTCTGCTTTATAAGGGCCGTGGCCCATTTCAATTAGTGCAAGTTTGACAAAAAAAAAAAAAAAAAAAAAAAAAAAAAAAAAAAAAACAGAGCTGTTACTATTGTTGAAAGAATTCAAAGACGTATTCGCATGGGACTACAGTGAAATGCCTGGGCTAGACCTTGGGTTAGTTGCACATACGTTAAACGTGGACCCACAGGCCAAGTCAGTGGCTTAGCCTGCCAGGATATTTCACACAAAAATAGAAGGGCAAATAGTTAAAGAAATGCAAAAGTTGCTGGTCGCAGGATTCATCAAGCCTATTCAACACCCCCACTGGCTATCCAACATAGTACCAGTAAGGAAAAAGAATGGCCATATAAGGTGTTGCATAGATTTTAGAAATCTCAACAAATTGTGCCTGAAAGACGAGTTTCCATTGCCAAATATGGATTTATTGATAGATTCAACTGCAAGAAGTGTCATGTTCTCATTCATGGATGGTTTCAGTGGGTACAATCAGATCAGAATGGCACCAAAGGATGTGGAGAAAATTGCTTTCAGAACACCCATGGGAAATTTCTACTACACTGTGATGCCTTTCGGGTTGAAAAACGCAGGTGCAATTTATCAACAAGCAATGATGGTAATATTTCACGATATGATGCATCAGGAGTTAGAAGTCTATATGGACGACATAGTTGTTAAGTCAAAGAGGAAAGAAGAACACTTCCATGTGTTAAAAAGGGTGTTCGAAAGATGCAGAGTCTTTAAATTGAGAATGAACCCTCTCAAGTGCACATTTGGAGTATCCTTTGGGAAATTCTTGGGTTTCCTGGTTCACAGCAGGGGAATAGATGTAGACCCAGCCAAAGCCACGACCATTGCAACTATAAGACCCCCAACCATGATGAGGGAACTAAAGAGCTTCTTGGGAAAAGTCTCGTATATCCAGAGATTCACCCCTGGGTTGGCATCAATCACTTCGTCTTTCACCAAGTTACTTAGGAAAGGATAAAGTTTTGAATGGGGAGAAGCGTAGCAGAATGCCTTCAGGAGGTTGCAGCAAATCATGATGAACCTCCTCATAGTGCAGGCTCCAATCCACAAGAAACCATTGCTACTTTACATGGCCACCAATTCATATGCCATTGGTGCATTAATTGCCCAAGAAGATAGAGGCGACATTGAACAACCAGTGTACTACATCAGCCGCACCTTAAAAGATGCAGAAACTCGTTACCCAAGGGCAGAAAGGGCATGTTTGGCTATTGTGTATGCCTCACAAAGATTACACCATTATTTCTTGGCCTACGAAGTATGGCTGATGACCAAGTCCCATGCCATTAAAGCTTTGCTACAGCAACCAATCCTCTCTGGCAAGATATCCCAATGGTTGTTACAATGATCACAGTACAACTTGAGAATGGGGGTGCCTAAGGCAGTGAAAAGCCAGGCTATAACAACCTTATTGGCACAGTTTCCAAGAGAGGAAGAATTCCCACTGGGCGATGAAGTCCCAAGGGAAGTAGCCATGGTAGAGGAGCTCAAAGAATAGTGGGTAATAAAATTTGATGGGTCTTCTACCGCCCAGTCTAGAGGAGTTGAAGTGGTTTTATACCATGAAGAAGATAAGGCAGTAGTACTATCATTCAAGTTAGAATTCCCCTGTTCAAGCAACACGGTAGAATACAAAGCCTACCTAACCAAGCTGGCCACAACTTTCAAAATGGGAATCAAGCATTTGAGGGTACTAGGTGATTCGAACTTAGTAGTCTGCCAGACCAAAGGGAGTTTCTCCCTAAAAGAGCCCAGCCTAGCCCCGTACAGAGCAATGGCCCAGAAAATGGAAAAAAAGTTTTTAACTTTTGAAATAGAACATGCTCCAAGGAACGAGAATCGGTTCACCGATGTGTTGGCCACACTAGGTTTGCAAATAATGTTCGAATAGGGTAGCACCAAAGTAGAGATCAGCAAAAGAGAAGAATCCATAATTGAGACATTGAAAGAAAGGTTCCAGGAGGAATAATGCGAAGGAGATTGGTGGATACCTATAAAGGAAGTTTTGATGGGGGAAGAAGAAGCCATGAAGCTAAAAATACTTAAAGACTATGCCTTGGTAAGGGGAGAACTGTACCACAGGATGCTAGGTGAAGTCTTGTCCAGATGTGTAGGGCAAAAGGAGGCCCAGAGAAAGTTGAAAGAAGCACACGAGTAGACTTACGAATCTTGCGGGGAGGTCAGCCTTTACCACAAACTTCAAAGGGCAGGCTTTTATTGGCCAAACATGGGTAAAGATGCAGACCAAGTCCAAACCCAATGTGAGAACTGCCAACTTGCGGAAGACAGGGAGGAAAGTTACACTGTGTTCATCAGCAAAGATTAGAGAAGCCCGTTTATGCAGTACCTGACAGAAGACATCTTACCGCAAAAGCACAGTGAAAAATATAAGTTTAAGAGGTTAGCAACGCATTATTTTTTGCACAATATGGTCCTTTTCAAAAAAGGGTATGATGGAAACCCCTTGAGGTGTTTGGGCCCTGAAGAAGCAAGAGAAATGGTGACAGAAGCACATTCAGGAGAATGTAGGGAGCACCAGGGAAAGAAAAGGCTTTACAGATGTCTGCTGCAAATAGGCTACTACTGGCCTACCTTGAAAAAGGATACGAAAGAATTTGTGAAAAGGTGTCATAGTTGCCAAGTACAAGCTAATTTGATTTACACTCATCTGTAGAATTTGCATAGCATGGTCACACCATGGCCCTTCCACACTTGGGGGCTTGACTTGGTTGGACCGGTGAATCCGCTGTCGTAAGGATACATATAGATACTAGTGATTACAGAATATTTTACTAAGTGGGCAGAGGCAGTACCACTTCGTAAAGCCACAAGAGGAGCAGTGGCAAACTTTATCAAGGAAAACATAATCATAAGGTTTGGAGTTCCCCACAGGATCATCAGTGACAACGGCACACCTTTTGTCAACAGTGATGTGAGGAAAATGTTAGAGTTCTACCAAGTCAAGCATCACCGATCATCACCTTATTGCCCTCAAGGAAATAGGCAAGCAGAGGCAACAAACAAGACTCTCATAAAGATTATCAGTAAAACAAGTTAAGAATATACAGGAGGATGGGCAATGCACATGCCAGACACTCTTTGGGCTTATAGAAGTTCACCTAAGTCAGGCATAGGTTTTTCACCTTTTTCCTTGGTCTATGGAACTGAAGTAGTGAGCCCAGCAGAGAAAATGACTCCATCCCTGAGACTCATGCAGATGCAAGAAAAGGAGAAAGAAGAAGTTTTTGCGGTAGAAAGGTGTGAAGACCTGGAAGGACTTAATGAAAGAAGTGAAAAAGCCTAAGAACGCAGCCACAGATACATGCAAAAAATGACTAAA
Source organism: Quercus cerris (assembly GCA_963669245.1). NCBI lineage: Eukaryota > Viridiplantae > Streptophyta > Magnoliopsida > Fagales > Fagaceae > Quercus > Quercus cerris. Next base: position 35,525,719 of record OY770006.1, on the reverse strand, counting down.
GCCTACGACAGGATGACTAAAGAGAGAGTGTTTCCAGAAGGACAACTTGTTCTAAAAGTGGCAGATTATGTTAGGAGAGGGCTAGCAGGACCATCGAAGTCTGCACCGAAGTGGGAAGGACCCCTTGTGATAAGAGAGGCACATCCAAGTGGATATTACCATTTGACTCAGATGGATGGCAGAGACTTAATGGATCCCATCAATGGGAAATGGTTGAAACGCTACTACGCCTAAGGAGAAAAGTCATGTGATCATCCCTTTCTTTTGTTTTGTTGAAAAAGCTCTTATGTTTCCTTTTACCTCTTTTGTTTTCATCTTTCAAGTGACTATGTCACAAGACAAAATTTTGTAACTTGCTTTCATGAGGATGCAATGAAAAGCACGAAGTATTATCATCATATGTTATAGCAAAAGCAAAAACAGTAGCAAAGTGTAGCATCATAAGTTACAAAACCAAACTGTGGCAAACTAGCCCAAATAAGTACTATAGGAAATATAATGTACTAAATAGAGTAATAAGGTGAAGGAAACAACAAAACAAAGAAGAAACTGCATCATCATCAATGAATTCTAGAAATGAGTGGCTGATCTCCAAAACGACTAGACCTGCTTATGCTAGAAAGAAGGTGCTCGCGACGGCCCTCCAAGTTTGCCACTTCCTTTCTCAGAATCCTAAGGCGTGAGTCAATAGCATCAACAGTAGGCTAGACTTTCCTCTTGAAAACAGTGGGGGAAATCTCTCGAAGGTGATCTAGGATAAACTCCACAGCAAAACCAATACTAATAAGCTCCTACACTATGACTCTCCACTGTAGGATCCTCTTGGTGGAGACAATGTCAACAAAATTGTGCTCAATATCATTCAGCACACTCCTCAACATCCTCAAGAAATGCTCTCTAGTAGAGCGACCAAGTCGGAATCCCTGCATGAAGTCCCCACGGTTGCTGAAGACCGCCACCAATTGAAAAGCGCAGTCCTTAGGGATCCTAAAGCCATGGAAATCTATATAAGGAGGTTCGGAGCTCCAGAAATTCGCGGGTCCAAGATCATTGACTTCGGGTTTGTTAAAGCATACAGAAAAGGCTGCAGCCTCGCTCACAGGATTCGGAATGGTGGCGGAACTACTGCCTACTTCAAGTTGGGAAGGCACCGTAGGAGGTGGACTTGTCAAAAGGGCACAAGGTTTGAAATGAGAAACCTTGATGAAAATTTTTTTTTTTTAAAAGGGAGATAGACCCATGGGGAAGAAGTGAAGAAAAAAAAAAAAGAGAGAGAGAAAAGAAAGTATACCAGAGCCAACAATAATGGGGGCTGTGGGGAAGATAGAGGCAGGAACAGAAGGGACGACAGAAACAGATGCTATAAATATGGCAGAAATTGGAACAAAAGGGATGACAGAAACAGATATTGTAAATATGGCAGAAACTGGTACAGAAGATGTGGCAGGAACAGATGCTATGGGCGTGGCAGGAGTAGTTGTTGCAGACACCCTTACGTTTCCTACAAGTCCTAGCCCTTCAAAGGTCTCTACAAACAGAGAAATAGACATGTAAATGAAAGAAGGAAGGAGTGTGCTTAGTAAAAGAAGAAAGGAGGGAAGAAAGCATTTACCCATGAATTCAGTCTAAAGTGGAGCACGCTCCTCTTCCTCAGATTCAAAAATCCTCATTCCTAGGATGGGCTCATCCTCAAGATCCTCGAGGATTTCCTCAGATTCCTCTAAGGACAAATCAGCATCAGGCCCACGGGTGGTAGAAAAGGGAATGGAGGAAGGAGTAACTACTAGAGAAGAACCGTCTTTCACAGCCTGAGAAAGAGCAGCGAAGGGGTCATCGGTGGAAATGACAAGAGGTGTAACAGGGGTAGCCGTGACCTGAGTAGCAGCAGGAAGGGTGGCTCCCCTTTGAACAGAAGGTGTCACGGCAGGAGTATGGGGTGACCTCATTAACCTTCCCAATATGAGTACCCTCATCTATGGGTACTAGTCCAGTGGGAGAGGTAGTTGCCTCAGCAGGAACTCCACGTGTAGCTGCGGGAGAGGCAGGTGTTGCAAACTCAACCCCGCCAAAAAGGCCCTCAATATGTGTGCCCATGGGGGTAGAAAGCTCCTTGACAGTAAGGCAATATATAGGAAGAGGCTCAGGCTCATCCTAAAAGACAAAAAGAAGGAGGTATGAAGATCAAAGCAACTTTTGGGGCGAATGAGGTAACCAAAAACATGTAACAGACTGAACACATGCGAATATGTAAAAAAGAAAGAGAAGAGAGAAGGAGAAAGAGTAAATGTACCTTCGATTCAGGTTCCTCGAGCATAATGGGACTGGCGGCTTATGTATCCTCCTTGTGCTTAGATTGCAAAGAAAAAAGGGGGATAAGAGATAAAGTCAAAGAAAGAAGTCAGTAAGCATGTCAGAATTCTGGAAAAGTCGAAAAAAGAAAGAAAGAAGAAGTATATATGTCTACTTGAAAGACAAAGCAAAAAAAAAAAGTTTTTAAAGTGACGTACTCTCCTCTGAATGGCAGGCGCAAGATGGGGAGTTGTCTTTCTTACTGCCTCATGTTCTGTTGGCAGGAGTAGCACCTATGGGAGGCTGAGGAGTGGTAGACTTGAGCTTTCTGGCAGATTTAAATTTGGCAGGAACTTTCTTGGCTGGTGTAGGAATATTTATCACTTTAACCTTCTTTTCCCAACCCGGAGGGTAATCACCTGTATGCCAATACCATCTTTTCTTCTCCTCATCCCATTCAAAGATGGCGGACTGGCTTTGTTTCCTAGCATTTGCCAACACGGACTTGGAAGGAAGGAGCAACCGAGGATTAGGAGAGATAACCAAGCTAAGTCCCTCAGGAGGTATGAGAGAGAAACTACGACTACCAACTAACTCTTGCTCAAACGAGGTCATTACAGCCTACCAATATCCGTGCATAGTAGGGGTGCAAAGGCCTTTTCTCAGCGAGCTAGGAATTGTGACTGTATTGAAACGCTGTCTCCAAAAATCAAAAGTAGTGTGTCACAGAAAAGGTCTAACTGAAGTAGGAGACTCTGTGAGAAAGGAAAGGTCATCAAGAATGTCCTGATCCAGCCCAAATTACCTCCTTACCCGATTGGCAGGATAATGAACAAACCTAACACCTTCATCAACCAAATAGGGCAACCATCCAGCGTTGGTAGCTAACAAATAGGTGATACCCGTCTTATCAAAACCGGCTAATGGAGCAGTAGTTCCAACAGTATCAGCAAAAGAACCTATAGCAGAATCTATGCATATGTAACCAGTACCTAAATATCTGTAAGCTCTCCAGGAAAAACCAATACCTTCATCAAAGGACTCAACAATGGAATAATAAATAGGCTTTAAACTGGACCAACGAAAGGCCAGAGGAAAATTAGACTCAAATCTGTCACAAAAATTAGTAATTACCTACAGGTAGGATTGATACTTCTTTTTGGTAAATTGAACGGGCCTACACTTCGCCAAGTATTGGGCACAATGCTCGAATAATAATTGCTGCAGGATGATGCTATGTACAAAGGAAGTGGCTATGTGGCAAGAGCCAGCTTGACTCTCGTACTCCGCAGGATATCCAGTTGAACATACAGATGCCCCAAGAATATGGGGGCCAGTGGTAGACTCACTTCGGCAGATATTTTTATGGCCAAACAAAAATACAAAGGCTTTATGGCATAATGGGGATGGGACCCAAAGACAAACTTGTAAAGCTAAAAAGCAACGAAAGCCGCACGGTGGGCAACAATAGAAAATTTGGAAGAAGAACTAACCCAGTAAGATAACTTAGCATTTCCGGCCATCCTTTTCTTCAACTCTGCTTCTATGGCTGCTTCTTCTAGAAAGAGTTCTATGGTGGCAGGATCAACATCACCAAGAACTGGAAAACGTAATTGATTAGCCATGTCCTCAAGAGTGACGATGAGTTTGCCGCAGGAAAATAAGAACATGTGGGTAGTGGCGCACCACCGGCGAACCAAATGGCGAAGGTTGTAGAGGTCTCGAAAATTAGACAGACTCCGGGATAAGACGATGGCTTTCAGAACACCAACTCGCTAAAGCAAACCCATGAAGCCTGTATCAAATAACTCGCTGTCAACCCACTCCTTCCAACCCAAGGCAGTACTTGACCTAAATTCAAAATGGATAGGCACAAAGAGTGCGACACCTTGACGAATGACTAGATCGGAGATGGAGGAAGACATCGTGGTCCAAGAAAAATCAGGGTTTCACCAGCAAAAAGCGAGCCACACACGGCCCGACGACGGTGATACATAGTCACCAAGAATCTTGCGGAAGTGAGGACTAATACTATACCGAGGATCAATCAGAGGGGCGCACTCACTATCTGGATCACGCCATGCCTCTTCCTCATCAAAGTGGTCCAAATCAGAGTGCACGGCCTCTTCTCCTATCTCTTGTCCGACAAGAGGATTGGAAACGACCCATTTCCCTTTACGGCGGGAAGAGGCTTGAGTTTTCATCAGTGCCATAGTAAGAGGGCTCAAATGGAGTAAAATGGGAATGGGTGTTTGAAAAGAGGAAAACGGTGGAGGAAGGGAAATAGATAAGATATCTTGGAAAGGAAAGAGTTTATGTCTGGATTGGAAAGGGACTCTCTTCTTACATACTTGGGTTATTATTGTTGGCATGAAGGGAGGCGACTAGTTAGCCATCGAGAAAAGAATGAAATTAATGAGGCAGCGATTATGTTTTAAACCAACTACCATTTTGGGACATTGAAAGAGTCACTACTGTTCATGGCAGGAAAAGAAATATATATGAGAAGGAGTCCATAGTTTAAAAAAGCCCGTGAAGGAAAAAAAAGAAGGAGAGTGAAAAGGACAAGAGGTCTTTTTATTCACATATGAACCGCAAGAATGCTCCATATGTTCAAGGGGCTAAATGTTGAAGGTCATTTTTGTAAAACACAAATAGAAGGAAGGAGGCCCAACTCAGTAACGCAGGTAGCAAATAGAAGTGGCAAGCATAGAATAAAACCATTAAGTCCAAGCGGCAAGAATAATGGGTCACAGGTCCATAAAATAAATAAATGAGCCTTGAGAAAGCAAGTGGGCTCGAAAGGCCTGGAAAGAGAGAATAACAAACCCATGGGTAGTGTATGATGTGAAAAAAGTAAGAATAGGCTACGGCAGAGTCAAAGTAATGTAAGCAAAGAGAGTAGAGGATTGTTGGCAGGCCCACAAATGCCAAGGATGAGTATGAAGTAATTAGGCTGGAGAAGCCCAATGAAATAAGTAAAAGCCCACGGGAGCACAAAGTTAGGAAAAAGGGACGAGGAAGCCCAAAACAAGAAAATAGGCTGGGATGCCCAAGGGGACACAGGAGCCCCTAAGTAAGAAAGCCCATGGCCATGCAAACCAATTGGGGAAGAGAGAAACTGCAGGTCTAAAAGAGGATCAGTATGACCAAGTCATTACAGCAGGAATGATAAAATAATATGGTAGGACATGATGGCAATCAAGAAATGGGCTAAGAGAAATGTAAAACCTAGTATCAAAAGAAGCCCAACCCCTAAAGGGAACAATGAATCATAAAACGGCCCACATAAAAGAACAAAGAGGTGCGGCAGACTGTGCAAACAAAACTCCAGACTGCGGCAAACGCATGAGTAGCAAGTAGATTTTGGACATACATAAGAGGGAAGCACGTGCAAGGCACAGGCACCACCAGCCTGTACCTAGCCAATATGGGATGTGGTGGGGCCATGGGTCAAAGGTAAAAGGTAAGGGGGTTATGATTTGGTGGTGGGGAGAGGGGAAAAGACCTATTCTGCGGCTCCTGCCCAAGTCCTTTTAGGAGGTACGTCTTGCTGGGATGACAGATCACCCAAAAAAGGCAAGGTTGAGGGGGGAATCATTGGGTGCATGCCATGAAGGAAAGAGAGAGAAAACATTTACACCATGGCAGGAAAGAGTGCCACGGCGAACTAACAAATGACACAAACCTACCTTTGTCTAGTGAGGGTAAGTGGTATACAGATGAACTCTTTAGTGGTCGGCAAATACGTCCAGACTAGACAAAGGTAGTTAAGGGACAAAGTGGTAAAATCCGGTCACGGCAGGCCCTATAAGAAGATCCTTGCCATGCCCTGTAAAGGAGATCGAAAAACAAAGGTATTACGAAGTAAAAAAGAAAACAAAAGGAAAACAAGGGAAAGAAAACAGATAAGAGAGAAAACAGAAAATAAAGAATGATAATATAATGGGCATGCACCAGTAGGTCGATTTCCCTCTCTCCCCCTTTAAATCTTACTTTCTTCCACAGTATATGGAGGATTCTTTTTTAGGCATTAACCATTCAAGTCCAGTTCCCTCAAAGCCATTAATCCCCACAGCAGGACCTTTCTTGGGAGATTATTTGCATTAAGAGGAGGCGTTCTCCCCTTTTTGGTTTTGCTTCTGCGGACCGAATTTAAACTTGATTTTTATACTCATTCTTGATTAATTCATATTATCTTCTTTCTCCTTTACTTTCTTCGTAAAAGACATTGTTATGACTGTAATTATGTTTCATAAGTATGGATTACTTGGTTATTTTCCTTTAAATAGTCAGAGTACTCTGTTTTGTTGTTATTATTATATCTGCCTACCATAACTCATCTGAAACAGCTTTGTTTGCCGTAAGCACACTCCTGGCAGGCGAGGTATAGTTTGTGCACAAGCCGGCCCAAGTTGAGTTACAGTTAGACCAGTCTCAACTCCCTTACTTAGAAACAGTCGGGCCCATTACCGTAGGAGGTAGCCCAGCCCAACGCACAACACAAAAAAAGGCCCCTGCAAAGAACATATAAAAGATGTAATCCAACGGTTGGATTTTCAAAATATTAATTCAATAACAAGTTATTAGGTAGTGTAACATTACTTAGAGTTATACTAGATGTAACTTGAATCTAACTATATATATATATATATATATATATATTGTGCATTATTTGCATGCTCAAGTTTTATTTTATTTTCCATCTTTTCAACTACAGTTGATTCCTTTCCTTGGTTTTCTTTTCCTAGTTTTTTTGTTAATTGCCGCTTTCTAGCAAAACTTTTGTATGCATCAACCGTATACGCCATTTGTCTCATTGACCAGGTAGACCCTTCAAGTGTAGGACCCACTTGTCAATAAGCTAAAGGTCTTATGTGCTCGACGCATGATGAGATACCTTTTCCACTTTCTACTATTTTAATGGATTTGACACAAAAGGCTCCAAAATGATGTGGTTTTGAGCATTTTTGTTTAGTCAAAAAACATCGTCATTTAGTTAATTCACACTATACTATATGGATAAAAGTTAGACCTAAAATTCATGGTTGTGCAATGTGCTTACACTAAATTGTAATTTTTTAAATTAAAACAAACAACTTATGTGTTTTTATCAACTACAGTTATTTTTTTCTCAAAAAATAAAAATAAAAATTATCCTCAATGCTTTAACAAAACTTGCAACCTATGTTCATATCAACTTCTTTGTTTTTTACATTTTCAACAGCTTAATCATTCTTATCAATATCCTTTTTTCTTTTTCTTTTTTTAAATTTCATGCATTTTTGCTTACAACTGTAACTCAAAAAAAAAAAAAAAAAAAAAAAAAAAGGCTCCCCCACCCCCCCCCCCCCCGGCTGCCCTAAAACTCATCTAGTAGCTATTCCCGTGCATCACACGGGCTAGCGACTAGTTCACCTTGTAAAGAATATTTGAGGAACCTTAGTTTTTACTTTTTAACTGAAGCAACATCTCCCCCATTTTTTTTTTTTCTGTCTATATTAGTCAAAGGTTTGTTTAATGATTCCTTTCAATTGACAGAAGAATTAACATGGGGCATGGCAACATGGGTTGATAGCAGGGACATAGGTAACCTTTGACTTAGAGGGCAATGCCCCCCCCCCCCCCCCCCCCCAATCGTTTAAAAAAAAATAGAATATATACTTGGTATTAATTTTAGCAATTTTTTTCTATAAAATTATACTTTGCCCCCTTAATAATATCATTAATTCTTTTAAGAGTGATGTTATAACCACAAATTTTTCTAAAATATTTTTACAAATTCTTCAGATAGTAGATTCCTATTAGTTCGCATCTAGGCCCATCACTTATATAACTTTCTTACTTACCAATAACCACTCACCACATTAGTAATTTAAAAAAAAAAAAAATTGTAGCTCTAGCATTTTCTTCTTTTTAAAGACCATAAAAAATCTATAAATTTAAATTTTAAAACAAATATACAAGCCCAAAAAAATTAGCCCAACAACAAAGATTACCAATAGTAAAACTAAAAAATATTAAGTCTAATCAACTAATTTTACCCAAAACAAACAACTTGACCTCCTAAAAAATTTCAAACAAAATAATTGTCCTTACCCAACAATATGCATCAAAGTCAGGGAAAAAAAAAAAAAAAAGGCTTAGTGGCTAAACCACCATACACAACCAATAGCAAAGTTCCCCCCCCCCCCCCCCCCCCCCCAACTACAAGTCTTGGCTTCGTCCCTGGTTGATAGTAAAGCCTAATGGCTTACCACCATCTTGTTATCCCCTTTAGCCTTATGAGTCATAACATATGGGCTTTAGGGTTCCCCCATCTTCTAATAGATGGATGGCCTAGACTTGCTAGATAGAGGCAATTGAATTGGAATTATTAGATAACATACCAGGCACCACAAGGGTTTGAAAAGGGTGTTTCCACCTTCACCATTTTGACACTCTTAAGTGATATGAAATGCCCAAGAAATGTGCCTGAAGAAAATCTCAATTCGGATTGGAGGCAGCATTGAGGTGCGGAGCTCGTTGTTGTTGTCGGCATTAGCGACGAATGAGACTGTTCATGACAGAGCATCAACGGTGATGTGACTTTTTTTGATCATGTTTGTTAGGATGAGCATAGTACATCAACATTCATAGCTCTTGATTGCACTGGTTAACCCTTTGTTAGTAGGAAGAGCTTAATGGCTAATCTTCCCCACAAATGGAGCCACTCATCCAATTCAAAGCCTTTGACGAACTTTTAAGATTTGCAAGAATAAGAAAGCTAATAGAAGAGACCACCTGGGTGAACCTCAATGGAGGAGCCTCCAATGTTGGAGTCGGTATCAACCCATATATTTTGTGTATAGATAGTATTTTTGTAGTATTTTCTATACATTAGCAAGTGAGGTGAATTGTCCCTTTTATAGGTGACCTAGGTGAGCCTCATTTGAGTAATCATTATCATTGAATGTGCATGAGCAGTTAATTATCTTTCTTTGATGGCTTGCCAGTGACTTAAGGTGGACGACCTTAATGAATTTTCCGTACTAATTAATTTGTATTTGTATTTTTGTATTTGTATTTTTTTTTTTTTTTTTTTTTTTATGTAGCGCATTCTAATTTTTCTCAAATATAAATCATGGTAAAGAGTTTATAATCAGAAAAGTTATATAGTGCAATGATAAATTAATGTGGCAAAGGAAGTATATTATAGTGACATATGCATAACTTGTGCACAATAAATTCTTTAAGCTAGCCACTGTATTTTTTTCCCTTTGCACGATTATTTGAATTCAGCATAAAAACAAATTATAATAGTTGGCTCTAACCCCTAACAGGAGGATATTGTTATCAGCTAGAATATAAAGTAAGTAAACCGTCCCTATCATCAGAGCTCAAACTCCTCTTAAATTGTCCTTCAGGAATAGCGGGAAACATAATGGCTAGTTCATCACGACTATGACCAAGTCCAAGAAGGTGCCCTATCTCATGCATTGCAATGCCCACCAGGTCAACTTGATTTGAACGAAAGCGATAAGAACTGTCGGACCAAATCTCATCTGCATCAAAATGCAACCTGCCATTTGTTGGAGGAAACGCATGAGCTAAAGTGCCACCACTCCCATCGAAAGCATGACCGTCACCATGTTCACCTCTGTGGAATCCTAAAATAAGGTCAGCATGTCCAACATAATCTGTGAATTCAAAACGGAAATCAGAGAATCTCGCCCACTCTCCGAAAGCAAGTGAGCAAGCCTTTTTTACTTCCGTCAAATTCACATTAGGTATAGCACTGGATACAATCGCGTATTGGAGGTGACGCTTATAATATGGCCATTTTGGTCCACCATTAAAAAATGTAAATTGTGGATGAGTTAGACTACCATTGATAATATCAGCAACTCCACAACGCGGCATTGACATCTTTTTGATGGTACCGGTGTCAAGCTTTCCAGTAACCTTCAAATGAAAAAATGTCTGGTATGTTTTGATGGCGACCTCCAAGGCTTCATCAAACTCATCTTCTTCAAAGTTGTTTGAATCTTCATAGTTTAAGTATCCGTACTTGTTGAGATAGTGCTTGACTTCACGTAAGCCTTGCACCCTCTGACCCTTTTGGGATTCGTCTACATCTTTCAAGGACTTGGAAAATTTTGGCATCCGTTTGGCATTTGTAAAACTACCTGATTTAATTGCAAGAAGTTGAATTAAGAGAAGAAGGGAAGCTTTTGAAAGATAAAGTAGATTCTTAGCCATTTTAAGTTGTGTAGGTCTGTATTGGTTATGGGAAAACTAGAATGTAGTTGGTATGTTTATATACTACTCCATCCGTAGATGACTATGAGCAGGGACCCGCCAGACCTTGATAGACACAAAAATTATTCAGAATAAGAAATAAATATTCCTCTAAGTTTGTAATAACTATTCCTTAATAGATACAATAATTTCTAAAATCAATATATTTCCAAATTAACAAATTTTTCATATATACGTAATAATTATAAAAATAAAAAAATAACTCATTTCTCTCTCAAATTTAAAAAATATAATTGTGTAAGTAAGACATTTCCTAAAATAAATTTTAAGTTGTATTCTAATGTTACAATTCACAACCAAATTTAAAAATATGTTTAATTATTCTATTACAGCACATTTTATTCCCTGTACTAAATATTACAATTCATATTATAATCATCATTCAGTGTACGAAACGTGCCCTAAATGGTTGTGCTTAATTTCTAAAATCAATATATTTCCAAATTAACAAACTTTCCATATATATGTAATAATTATAAAAATAAAAAATAACTCATCTCTCTCTCTCTCTCAAATTTAAAAAATATAATTTTTAAGAAAATGTAAAATATCTTTAAGTTGTATTCTAATGTTACAATTCAGAACTAAACTTATGAATAGGTTTAGTTATTTTATTACAATACATTTTATTCTCTTTAATAAAGATTACATTTCTTATTGTAATCCTCAGTCAGTGTATCGAACGTGCCCTAAATGGTTGTGCTTGGAGTATTAGCTACTCAATCACCTAAGCATAACCATTTAGTCATAAATTGACTTATAGTGGTACTTTTTTTTTTTTTGGGGAATATTATTTAATACTTTGGGACTATCATAAATACCTATTATTTTACATAAATTGTAGATTCTACCATGAGTAAGGAAAATTACAATTTATCCACCTGTGGTTTGACCTAAATTTAAGGTACCTGTCTATGATTTAAAATTTGACATTTTACCCACCTAAGGTTAGCTCAATTAGAGTTCTGTAACTCATCTCTATTAAAAACTGGGCTAGATATGTAATTTTGCTCTACTTCTATGTCTCTCCCCTCCAAAAACATAAAAAAACATAAAAATAGAAGATCAAATAAGATAAAAAAATAATCAAACAGAACAATTGCATCATGGGATTTTAAACCATAAGTAGCCAACTTAAATTTTGGTCAAATCTCAGGTTAGTAAAGTGTCAAATTTCAAACTATAGGTAGCCAACTTAAATTTTGGTCAAACCATAGGTGGGTAAGTTGTAATTTGCCTCCATGAATATAATTAATGGGACTCATTATTATTTAAGAGGAAGTAGTACGCATTTACGGTATGCCGGAAGTATTCTATAATTACCATTGTTTTCCTAGTTTGGACTTACTACATTAACATCATTAAATTTAAATTTAAACTTGTTTTAAAATTTATTCATTACAATATAAATAGTAGAATCTCTGGCTGCAAACCATTGACAGCTCTTTCAAAAAAAAATTATCTAGGTAAAATTCAATCACTCATTAAAAACTTAAATAATGCTAAAGATACAAACTATTTTATAAAAAAAATTTACAAATTGCTGATGTGATGAGTGATTATTAGTAAATGAAAAGGTAATATTAATGATGAACCTAGATGAAAACTAATAAGAGGTTGGCCATATTAACATTTTGTAAAAATATTGTAAAATAATTTGTGATAGCAGCATTACTTGAAAAACTTTCCTACTAGAAATGGCAGCTTAAATATGAATTTAAGAGTTTAATTGCAACTCATTAAAATAATTCCTAATAGAAATATTTACTTAAATTTGAATTTAAGAGTTTAATTCCAACTCATTAAAAACTTTCCTAATAGAAATGTCAACTTAAATTTGAATTTAATTGTTTAATTCTAACCCATTTAAAACTTTCCTAATAGAATTGTCAACTTAAATTTAAATTTAAGAGTTTAATTCCAATAGAAAGATCCTATCTTTAGTCACCTCATTAAAGCATTTGCATTTTCCAAATTGATTTTTAGAATTCAGATTTAAAATCCAAACATTGACTAAACCCGTTTGATTTGGAAACACAAAATAAAAACTACCATATTTGGTCATTTCAATTGTCAACATTTAAAAACTACCATTATTAAGCAAGTAGCACAAATAAAAATGCAAAAAGAATATGAATTACACCTTCGTAGCTGAATTGGCACGTGCCAACATATTGTAATTATATCTATAAAAAAAAAAAAAAGGACCTGACCCAAGTCCTAAAAATCCGCCTGAGACCCGACCTAGCCCAGGCCCTGCGAGTGAGCAGATTTTTGGGCCACAAAACCCGACCCGACCATTCTCAGTCCTTCCCACGCATGATTACAGATAATGGATAAAGCAAGCATGGGGTTAATGCGTTTTACATTTATAGTAGTGTCAATTTCATGGGGTTTAAACGCAAATATTAATGCAATTTTAATCATAATGCGTTCAATAATCAATATTAAGGTGTTTGACCAATAGGTTTAATTATATATATATATAAATAATATTCTCAAAATAGAGAAATATAACTATTACAATTAGCTTAAGATCACAACATACTTCTTAATTGTTGATGAGATATTGTATTAATCGTAAATGATAAAGTTGTGTCAGAGTCTTACTAATGGAACTATACGAGAATTGATAATAGCTTGTTAACTGATCAGAAGTTATTAAATTTGTGGTAAAATATATTGTCTTTATCGGCTTATGTAGCATTATTGTAAAGGTTAATATAGTTTGGTGTAACTAGTCTTTGAGCATTTAACTAGAGCGACTATAATTTAAGATTACAGGCAAAAGATGCAAACTGGGGATGTTCTAGTCTACTAGATTACCAATTTACCATTAATAAATTAAAATCAGGTAATCCACAATGCGGAATTGTCATTTGCTTGACGGTGTTGGAGTCAAGCTTCCCAGTAAACGCCAATTGATAAAATGTCTGGTACGTTTTGATGGCGAGCTCCAAGGCCTCATCATTTTCAAGGTTGTTTGAATCTTCGTACTTTAAGAACCCAAACTGGTTGAGGTAGCGTTCGGCTTCATGTAAACCTTGCACCCTCTGACCCTTGTGGGATCCCTCTAGATTTAGTTCTTTCAAGAGAGTTGTAAAATTCATGGGTCCCCGCTGCATTTGTAAACTTCATGCTTGAATTACAAGATGAATTAAGAGGAGAAGGGAATCTTTATAAATATAAAGGAGCTGCTTAACCCTTTAAAATTATATAACATTTGTCTTTATCAAAATGATATATGCGAGGTAAAGGTCATAGACTGGAAGACCTCTTTTACTATACACTATCTTATAGCGGAAGTAAATAAACATACCTTGGTTAAAATAAATATATCTCTAGTTATAATTGTTTTAAGTGTTTTAGATAAAAGAAAGCTCACTACAAGGTAGTGTATAGATAAAAGAGTTCTTCTAGTCTATAACTTTTACCTCACATATATCTTTTTTATGGAGATACAGACTATATATATATATATATATATGCTAGATTAGGGACCTTTTCAATTTAAGATTTAACTCTTCTTCCATCAAGGAGTTTAAGCAATTGTAATTCTATGATGTTTACTCACCATAGGAGTTATACCAATTGAGAGTTACCTATAGATTGCTACACTTAACATGTAACTTTCACAAATAGAAAACTTAAAGACATGAGTTTTTCATCTATCATTCAAATGTTGACCACATAAATTCTCCTAAATGAGATACAATCTTGCATTCTCCCACTTGTCCCACATGACATTTAAATAACATAAGAAGTGATATTCACTTTAATATATCCATGATATTACCCATGTCAACTAGTTATGAAATACTCCTTCTTAAATAAAGAATCCAATACTTGAATCATGGCAGTAATAGCCTCAGTTATAATGATTACTTCCTTCCATGTAATAACCTCACATTACATTGTAATACATGAAATGAAATATTCATTATAATTAAAGTTATTACTGATATAATTTATGTATTGGATTCTTTATTTGAGTGAAGGCATTTCACAAGTAGTTGACATAGGTAATAGCATGGTCATATTAAAGTGAGTATCACTTAAGTTATTTAAATGTCACGTGGGTCAAGTGGGAGAATGTAAGATTGTATCTCCTTTAAGAGAATTTATGTGGCTCACATTTGAGTGACAGATGAAAAACTCATGTCTACAAGTTTTCTATGTGCGGAAGTTACATGTTAGGTGTAACATGCTATAGGCAACTCTCAACTGGTATAACTCTAGTGAGTAAATACCAAGGAGTTACAATTAGTTAAACTGCTTGATGAAAGAAGAGTCAAACCAAAAGAGTCCAAAAGCACATCCCTAACATTTTTTTTTTAAAAACGTTTTCATTATAAAACAATCACATTAAGCACGTTAGAGCAGCAGTAAGAGTTACCTCTTTTTTTTTTTCTTTTTTCTTTTTTGATGGGAAAAAAATTTACCTAATCTTGAACTTGAAAAAACAGTCATTCCCATTCATTAAAAGAATTTACCACAAACACAAAGCAAATTAAATTAAATTCTTCATGTAGTAACGACGAAACATATATTAAAACCAAAACAAAGCGAATCGAAAAGTGGAAACAACTACAAATGAATTTCATTACAAATGCCTAGTAAACGCTTTATTACTTTTTAAGTCCAGATAAAGTGAGCAGAATCCAAATAAATTAACACACTTTAGAAACATATAATAATATGAATATAATCTCACCTTAAAATCAAAATAGAAGCATGAATCAGGAATGAGTGACAGAAAATTGTACTTCAGTCATTAGAGCGTTCTGTATTTGAAACTTTCTGTTAGGATGTGTGAACAGTACTTAGTGTCGTGAATTTGTGTGTGCGTGTGACTTAGTTATTGTGTACGGTCTACAGAGATGAGAATGTAATCACATACAGAGGAACCGAAATCGAGAAATTATGAGGGGTTTTGAGTTTTAACTCGTTGGTTCTGTTTAGGTGTTCTTGGCTGGATCTTTGGGTTTCGCTTCTCTGTTGTTCATCTTCGTTGTTGCCTCTGAATCAATGTTTGTTAGAGAGAGAATGAAGGAGAATAAAATCTAATTATTCCATAATATATATATATATATATATTGAAAATTCTTACATTACATTGCACTGTAAGATTCATTGCTTTTGACAAAAGAAATCTGTATAGTATTGTACAATTTTCAACCTTTTTTTTTTTGCGAAACTACAATATTGGTCCCTCAAGTTTATTATGCGTGTGCGTGCACAATTACTCTCTTAAGTTTAAAATGTGCGCAATTGGTCCCTCAAGTATTTAAAATGAGCAATATAAGTCATTTTACTAACTGCCATTAACGATGTTACCTATGTGGCTAACGGAACAATAACTTAACATTTTATTTTAAAAATGTGGCATATTTTTAATTAAAAAATTACAAACTAAAATTACTCGTGAGAAACATTATTTACAAATTAAAAAACTATTTTCTACCAATTGTAAACACCCATCCACGGCTTCAAAAAAAAAAAATAAATAAAAAAAATAAAAATAAAAACTCCTAGCCATGAGACAAAGAAGGGGAGAGAGGGAACAACAAGCCTTAGCCTCCCATCAAGCTCGACCCATGTAGATACTGGACCGGGGTTCGATGCAATAACAGTCGGGTCATTGAAATCAACGTGTCCGGGTTGAGACGAAGCCGTTTTGGGATTCTAAATCAACAATTCGCTGTGGACTCTTTGGCCAATTTGACAAGCTTCATGTCTTCAACGCTTCTGGGTTTTTGCTTCTAGGGCCTATTCCTAACTGGTTCGGCCAAAGACTTAATGCACTCCAAGCGCTTGATCTAAGGTCTAGCTTAGTTATTGTGTCGATCCCTTCGTTGCTTGGTGGATTGAGTACACTGAGGTATTTGTATCTGTCAGGTAATAACCCTACTGGTAGTATATCTTCTTCATTGGGAAATTTATCTGAGCTGTTAATTCTTGATCTTTCACGGAATTCACTTACTGGGTCATTGCCTTCTGGTTTTGAGTCTCTTGCTAAACTCACAAGGCTTGACCTTTCTTTAAATTACTTAATTTGAAGCGGAGATGAGGAAATTGCCTAGTTATTGTTCTGTTAATTTTAGTTTGTAATTTTTTAATTAAAAATATGCCACGTCATTAAAATAAAATGTCAAGTTATTATTCCGTCACATAAATAGCACCGTTAATGACCGTTAGTAAAAAGACTTATATTGCTCATTTTGAAAACTTGAGGGATCAATTACGCACACTTTAAACTTGATGGACCAATATTGTAGTTTTGCCTTCTTTTTTGTTTTTTTTTTTTTGTTTTTTTTTTTTATAGAAAATTGTGCAATTTTAAACCTATACCATTATTATCCTATATATTATAAAATTAAATTAAATAATACCACATAATAACCAGGAATTTGTACGTAACATACATGTATTAAATTATCAATACACTTACTTGTAAATTAATGGTACGTTACAAATATTGAGTATTTAATAATCTTATTTATCATATCTGACCATTCATTTTCATCATCTTGAATGTCATATATATATATATATATATATCGAATTATCAATATGAAAGTAAAATCATAATACAATATAAAAAACCTTTAAAAAAACCCATTCATTTTTAACTAAATTAATTATTTTATGTAATGATATTTAATTCAGTTTGATCTTAAAAAAAAAAAAAAAAAATTCCTTTTAAATCACATTTATTGTGGCCAATTAATATTTTTAAAATTATATTAAAAACTTTATATATATATATATATATATATCATTATTTTTTTGGATTCCTAATTTTTTTTTTTTTTTTCGATGGGATTGGTTTCCTAATTAGATACGCAATAATAGTGGCAGTTATGATTCCTTTAATTGAAAATATGTCCATGGATCTAAACGTGGGGTGTAAATGATTATGGAGATAAAATTTGAATTAACATTTCCATTAATTAATGATTTATGTCTTTATAAAGAAAATATTGCCATTAAATTTCACAACGGATCATTAACTTTCATTTACTAATTTAATACACAATAATGATAGTATTTTATTTCCAATTTTGCATTTCGGAAAAATGAACCGGATACCAAAAGAAAAACTAATGACACGTTCGGTAGACTATAATAGACACTGTAATATAATAAATATTCCTATGACATAATTATTTGGTTGTTTGATTATATTTTTATTACAATGAATAGTTATTTCTTATGAATAGCTATTCTTCAAAATGAAGAATAACTATTTCTTATTAAAAGTACTGAATATCTATTTCTTCACTTTATGTAATAACTTTTTTTTTAAAATTTCCTAAAAAGCCATTTGCTGCCACATCCTCAAAAGGAAAGAAAATAAATTTTCCTTCTTATTAATTATTAGCTCTATTTTGAATATTTTAAACACCCTAAAATAAATGTATTTTAGGAAATTTGACTTAAAAATGATTTAATTACACATTCTTTTTATACTCTACTAAATTGTGAATGCATATTCAGGATTATATTCTTAAATGGTCACTAAACTAATAAATAGTAATATTTATTACATTCCAACTTAATGTATTCTTTGGAATACTTATTCTTATTCCCATGTAATAATCATTACAGTATACCAAACGTGCCCTAAAGAAGTGATATTTTTTCTTCTCTCTTCATTCCACCATGAATTTTGATCTTAAAAATTTTTTTAAAACAAAAAACATTTTCATTATAAAACAATCACATTAAGCACGTTAGTGCTGCCGTAAAAGCCTCAAGTAAAGTTACATAATCTTCAACATGAAAAAACAGTCATTCCTATTCATCAAAAGAATTTACCACAAACACAAAGCAAGCAAAATTAAATTCTCCATGTAGTAACGACGAAACACATATCAAAGCCAAAATAAAGTGAATCGAAGAGTCAAAACAACAACAGATGAATTTCATTACAAATACCAAGTAAACGCTTTATCACTTTTTAAGTCCAGATAAAGTGAGCATGAATCATGAATCATGAAAGAGTGACAGTAAATTGCACTGTAGTAATTAGAGCGTTCAGTATTTTGGGTATTGTAAACTTTCTGTAAGGACGCGTGTTGTCCTCTGTGGGTGTGTGAACAGTACTTGGTGTCGTGAATTTTCTCGTAGAAGATTTTTCTGTGTGCGGGCGTGATTGTGTACAGAGATGAGATATCATAGAAGAGAAAGTAATCACATACAGAGGAACAGAAACGGAGAAATTGTGAGGCCGTGAGGGGTTTTGAGTTTTTACCCGTTGGTTCTGCTTGGTTGCTCTTGGCTGCATCTTTGGGTTTCGCTTCTCTCTGTTGTCCATCTTCTATATTACATCTGAATCAATGTTAGAATGGAGGAGAATAAAATCTAATTACTCCATTATATATATATATTGAAAATTCTTAAATTACATTGTAATGACAAAAGAAATGTGTATAATATTGTACAATTTTAAACCTATAATTATCCTATATATTATAAAATAAAATAAAATAATATCACATAGAAAGCAGAAACTGTGCATAACATACACAATTGTCATGTATTTAAGGGTCGTTCTACCGTACCCCCCCCCCCCCCCCCAAAAAAAGGGGGGTACGGTACCCCCTAAATCTGAATCCTCCATTTTGTATTGTTTTAATTTTGACCGTTGATATAATTTTAATGGGTTTTGGCTACCGGTTAAACAGGTTTTATATATAAACCAAAAATTATAACAAGTTTGCCTCTCTAAACAAAACCCTCAAATCATAGCTAAAACCTTACAAGAACCAGACAGCCGCAGCTGCACATCCTGTTGAATAAATTAGTGCAGCACACGTTAGAATGGATTTGGGTTGTCCTAGTCTTTAGGAGTTCAGTAGTTTGTTTCTATTTGTTTCCTAGTTTGTAAGAGTTGTTTGGCATGATCTTAGTGGTGCCTATATTTGTGTTTGTAACCGTTTGTTTTTAGCCTATATTATGGCCATTTCATTATCAAATGAAGCAGTAAAGTTTCAGTCTAACTCTGTTTCCTTTTGTTTTAGTTTATCGCTTTCTTCTTTCATTTTACATAAGTGGTATCAGAGCCAGTGAGAAAAGCAAGAGAGAAAGATTCCCCAAACAGTATTGATGGCTTCAGATTGAAATTTTGTGCAGGCGGCAATCCCACGCTTTGATGGTCGCTATGACCATTGGAGCATGCTCATGGAGAATTTTTTGAGGTCCAAAGAATATTGGACAGTTGTTGTTTCTGGAGTAGCAGAACCAGCAGTAGGCGTTAAGCTGACAGATGCACAGAAGGTGGAGCTTGAAGGGCGGAAGTTGAAGGATCTCAAAGCAAAGAATTATCTCTTCCAGGCAATTGATTGTTCCATCCTGGAAACAATTCTTTGTAAAGAAACTTCCAAGCAGATATGGGATTCTATAAAGAAGAAGTATGAGGGGACAGCAAAGGCAAAGAGGGCACAGCTTCAAGCACTTCGAGGCGATTTCGAAACTTTACACATGAAGTCTGGAGAATCGATGTCAGATTACTTTTCCAAGACAATGACAATCGCAAATAAGATGAGAATCCATGGTGACAAAATGGCAGATGTCACTATCATTGAGAAGATTCTTCGTTCGATGACAACAAAATTCAACTATGTTGTTTGTTCGATTGAGGAATCTAAAGACACTGACAATATGTCCATTGATGAATTGCAGAGTTCTTTGTTGGTTCATGAGCAGAAAATGAATCGGCAAGACAAAGAGGAGCAAGCGTTACAAGCCTTGGCATCAAAAGGAGGAGGTCAAGGACGAGGAAGAGGCAGAGGCAGAGGCGGCATTGATGGTAGACACTCAAATCATAAATCTGAAGATTTTGATTCTCAAGGGAGAGGAAAAGGCCATTACAACAACAACAATCATTCAACGTCTTCTAAGTCAAAGTCAGCAGACAAATCAAGAGTTGAATGCTATAGGTGTCACAAGTTTGGCCACTACAAGTCAGAGTGTCGTACTAATCTAAGGAGAGATGGTGGAAAGCAGTCCAATTTTGCTGAAAAGGAAGAAGAAGTGTCTTTGTTGGTGGCTTGTCACGGCAAGGAGGAAACCCACAAGAAATTCTTGTGGTACTTAGACACTGGCTGCAGCAACCATATGAGTGGAGAGAAGTATGTATTCTCTGAATTGGATGAAGCCTTTCGTGATGTTGTGAAGTTCGGTGATGGCTCTACAGTCTCTGTTATGGGAAAGGGAAAGGTAGCAATTCAAACCAACAGAAATTCTATTCAAACTATTTCTAATGTTCTCTTTGTTCCAGATTTGAGAACAAATTTACTCATTATTGGTCAGCTACAAGAAAAGGGATATGGAATCTCTATAAAAAATGGAGTATGTAGAATTGAAGATGAGAAGTTGGGCTTGATAGCTCAAGTCAACATGACAACCAATAGAATGTTTCCATTGTATCTTCATGACACTGCTTACTCATGTGTTTCTGCAAAATTGGGAGAAAAGGAATGGCTATGGCATTTTCGCTATGGACATCTTAGCTTTGGCAGGTTGAAAACTTTACAATAGAGGAATATGGTGACTGGTCTTCCTCAAATTACAGCTCCTTTTGAAATTTGTGAAGAATTTGTTGTTAGCAAACAACACCGTAATCAATTCCCATAAGGGAAATCATGGAGGGCGAAGGCTGCACTGGAGCTTGTTCATTCTGACATTTGTGGGCCAATAACTCCACACTCTAATGGAGGTAAGAGATATATACTTACCTTCATTGATGATTTTAGTCGCAAAAGCTAGGTTTATTTTTTGCAAGAGAAGTCTGAAGCCTTTCTAGCCTTTAAAAGCTATAAAGCGCTAGTTGAGAAAGAAATTGGCAATCCCATAAAAACTCTACGTACAGATCGTGGTGGAGAATATAACTCACATGAATTTGCAAGTTTCTGTGAGACTCATGGAATAAAGAGGCAGCTTACAGTAGCTTATACGCCCCAACAAAATGGTGTTTGTGAAAGGAAGAATCGCACTATTCTAAATATGGTGCGAAGTCTTTTAATTAGGAGCTGTATTCCAAAAAGTTTTTGGCCTGAAGCAGTTAACTGGAGCATTCATATATTGAATAGAAGTCCCACACTTGCTGTTAAAAATATGACACCAGAGGAAGCATGATGCAGATGGAAACCAGCTGTTGATCACTTCAGAATTTTTGGGTGTGTTGCATATGCCCATATTCCAGATCAGAAGAGGAAGAAGCTAGATGACAAGGGAGACAAATGTATTTTTCTCGGTGTTAGTGATCAGTCAAAAGCTTATAAGCTTTACAATCCTAACACGAAGAAAATACTTATCAGTCGAGACGTTGTTTTTGATGAAGTTAAAATCTGGGAATGGAGCAAAAATGTAGTTGGAGAGCCAATTCCAACTAGTTTTGATGGAGAAGATGGTGATGAAGTAAACCAACCGCAGCAACACCTTGCTCCAGCAACTGATGCATTTGAGAATTCTCAAAATGAAACTCCTGTAGCCTTTGAAGTCACTCCAACAGCCCCAGAAGTAGCAGCTGAATCACGTTCTCATCGTGTTCGAAGGAGGCCAGCATGGATGTATGATTATGAGGTAACCGGAATTGATCAATCTGAAGACCCACTCACTCATTTTGCTCTATTTTCATATTGTGATCCTATAATGTTTGAAAGTGCTGTCAAAGAATCAAAATGGCGGAAGGCTATGGATGCTGAAATTGCAGCCATTGAAAAGAATGACACTTGGGAGTTATCTGATCTTCCTGAAAGGCACAAAACAATTGGTGTGAAGTGGGTTTACAAGACAAAGCTGAAGGAAAATGGTGAAGTCGACAAGTATAAGGCATGCTTGGTGGCCAAAGGCTATAAGCAAGAGTTTGGTGTTGATTATAAAGAAGTTTTTGCTCCAGTTGCAAGGCATGACACAATCAAATTGGTGATTGCATTAGCAGCTCAGAATTCATGGCCTATCTTCCAGCTGGACGTGAAGTCAGCGTTCCTCCATGGAGATTTGAAGGAACTGGTATTTATCGATCAACCTCCTGGTTATGTGAAATCTGAAAATGAGCATAAAGTGTATAGACTAAAGAAGGCTCTATATGGATTAAAACAAGCCCCAAGGGCTTGGTATAATCGTATAGAAACTTATTTTTTGAAGGAAAGATTTCAAAAATGTCCTTATGAACATAGACTTTTCATAAAAGTTGATGATGGAGGGAAAATGCTCATTGTTTGCTTATATGTAGATGATCTAATCTATACTGGAAGTAATACAGCCATGTTTGAAAGCTTTAAGAAATCCATGATGGCTGAATTTGAAATGTCTGATCTTGGCATGATGCATTACTTTCTTGGCATAGAAGTGTTGCAGTCCTTTGCTGGCATTCTTATTTCTCAAAAGAAGTATGTGGGAGAAATCTTGGACAAGTTTCAGATGAAGGATTGTAATCCTGTGAATACACCTTCTGAGTTTGGTTTGAAGCTAAACAAGGATGATGGAGGAAAGAAGGTTAACAATACTTTTTACAAGTAGATTGTGGGGAGCTTAATATATTTGACTGCAACAAGGCCTGATATAATGCATGCTGTAAGTGTCATTAGTAGATACATGGAGTGTCCAACAGAGACTCATCTTTTGGCTACAAAAAGAATTCTTAGGTACTTGCAAGGTACTAAGGAGTTTGGGCTGTTCTTTAAAAAGAGAGAAAAGTCAGATTTGTTTGGCTTTACAGATAGTGATTATGCAGGAGATTCTAATGATCGTAAAGCACATCTGGGTATGTTTTCATGTTGGGAACAGGAGCTGTTTCATGGTCATCAAAGAAGCAGCCAATCGTCACATTGTCAACCACTGAAGCTGAATTTGTTGCAGCAACAGCTTGTGCTTGTCAAGCTATTTGGCTGAAGAAGATTCTTGAAGAGTTGCAGTTCAAAGAAGATGGGCCTACTCTTATTTACTGTGACAACAATTCAGCAATAAAGCTCTCAAAGAATCCTGTTTTACATCGTCGAAGCAAGCATATAGATGTGAAGTATCATTTCTTGAGGGATCTCACGAATGATGGAGTTATTAATCTGGTTTACTGCAGAAGTGAAGATTAGATTGCTGATATTCTAACAAAGCCTCTCAAATTTCCAGCATTTCAGAAGCTCAGGGAGTTACTTGGTGTATGCAGTTTAAAGGACTTTATCTGAGGGATGGCGCTTCAAAGTTTGAGTCTTATTAAACTGATGTTATGTGTGGAACATCAGTTTAAGGGAGGGATTGTTGAATAATTAGTGCAGCACACGTTAGAATGGATTTGGGTTGTCCTAGTCTTTAGGAGTTCAGTAGTTTGTTTCTATTTGTTTCCTAGTTTGTAGGAGTTGTTTAGCATGATCTTAGTGGTGCCTATATTTTTGTTTGTAACCATTTGTTTTTAGCCTATATTATGGCCATTTCATTATCGAATGAAGTAGTAGAGTTTTAGTCCAACTCTGTTTCCTTTTGTTTTAGTTTATCGCTTTCTTCTTTCAATTTACATCACACCCACAACCTCAAATCGGCGGCACTTCTTCTCATCCAATCCAGCTCGTCGGCCACGCTCTCTAGTGTCTCTCGCGTTCTCTGCATCTTTGTTTATCTCTCATGTTCTCCACTCCTCTCAGATTGTTTCTTCTTGCATTCTCAGGTGAAGGTTTCTTCAAAGATGAAAATCGTTTTGATGTCTTAAAGGCAAGGATCAAAACAATAAAATTCTAATTTCAATGTCGTTGTTTTGTTTCCTTTCTTCTTTATTTTTAGGATTACCCATTTGAAAACGTAGATATATGAACTCTTTATTTCATTAATTTTCTTGTGGGTATTGTGTGTGGGCTAGGTGAGGAGGAATCCTCAATCTTCTTCATGTCGTTTGTGTTGTTTTATTGTATTTTCTCTGTATTTCATTCACTCCGGTTCTATCGCTATATGTTTGTGTTGTTTCGGTTTGTGGGTTCAATTTCAATGAGTTCTTTGGGTGTTATCCTGGGTTTTTGTGGCTATGAATTTTAGAAGGCTTTTCAGTGGGTCTTTGGGTATCTAATTTTTCTGATGAGTCGTGGTTATTCAATGGGTCTTTTTGTTTTCTGTGGGTTAGTGGGTTTTCATTGGGTCTGGGATTTTTCTGTTGATCTCTCTTATTCTATCATCTCTTTTTGTTGATGTGAACTAAATTTTTTTGTTTATATTTCCTCCATGGAACAATTACAAGTTGCAGAGAAATTTTGTTTGTTGTGTTATTTATAGGATCAACAACCAATGTGTGTATGTCTTTCTTAATAAAGATTCTGCTTGATTACTGCAATAAAGGAATAGGAATAGCAATTTTAAACTTTTTATCACATAATGTTTCTTGCTTTTAATTTGTATTATAATTGATCTTATGTCATTAACATACATGTTCATAACCCAATCATTTTATGGTACTTGATATACTGTAAAAGAAAAAGAAAATTACTTAAATGTGATATACAATTTTTGTATGCCAAACTTCAATTTCTTTTTATTTTTGACTAGTAATTGGAATAAGGACATGTCCAATTAAGTCACAAGATTTGTGTACATTCACTGTGTTGCTATTTGATCTGTTTGAAGGGTCTTGAGTATGCATGTGAATAGTTCAGTAGTAGAATAGGCATGTATATTCTCAATGGACTTCTTTAAATGGAGGTGCAAAATGAGGCGATTAAAATTTCAACAAATAGTATTTTTTGTTGTGATAGGTACCCTAAAAAATGTTTAGGGATGAACACGGGCAGCCTACTTGTTTATTTGACTAGCTTGTGTGGAACTTGTGTGTCAACTGGGGTTGTGAATTTGAAGTCTATTTGCAACTTCTTGGCATGCTCCTAAATGTTTGATAGCATTTGGAGAGGAATAGCTGCTACCATTGATTCAAGATTTAAGGGTGAGCATATGCTGTATGAGGATCATGGTGACAAAGTTATTATTTTTGCAAAGCCTTTCTTAGATGAATTATTTTGGATGAAATCATTTTTAAGGTTTTAAAGCTAGGTGCTCATTGAATAACTTTCAATTAGCAGGTAATTTGCAATACTATGTTGGGTTGGTAGTCATTGTCATCGGAATGGGTTCTATACTTCAAACTATACCATCCAAACTGAGAAAGCTATAGCAGGAAACACTTTAAGCTGTGTTTTCAAGTGGGTAACATAGTTGCTTTGTTTGCCAATAGAATGACCTGCTAAATAGATATGTTAATGTCTCTAATTTTATATTCAGTAGTTTACTGTTTACCTTACTATAATTAGGTCTGATTCATTTTAACTTTTAAGAAAATATACTCAAACCTCTTTATAGTTGCTTTGTTTCCAATACAGTCAGTTGACATCTACACTAAATTGGTATGATGAATACTGTTGATGTTTTGAACTAATACGAGATATTGGGAATCAATCTGATAAAATAGTTATATTCAAGGATATCAAGGTTAAAGAAATTTGTAAGACCACATTTCAGTTAGTATTTACTTAATTATTAATGCTTTCTCAAAAAAATAAAAATAAAGTTACCAGTGGAAAGCCTCTCCTTCTATATTTATTTGTTGACACTTGAGATTTTTTATTGATTGTGTATTTAAGCTGGTTAAGAACAGTACAATGTTATATAAACTTAACTTCTTATTTTACCATTCTTCCCCTTTCTAATAAACTTATTAAGTTGTTAAGAGCTAATGGGTAGGATGTGGGAATGGTCAAATGAGTGAAGGTCTGGAATAGAGCCTTTCATGAGCTTATTATGTGCTCTGATGGTCCTATCTACAAATGAATTCTTTTTTCCTTGTAATTGTAATTTTTCATATACGGAACACTAGGTTCATGGTTCATTATTTTAGATTTGTAGTCTTGGGAGAGTTAATTCATCAAATATTTTTCACCCCCAATTTTATAATCTGCTAAATATATTACCCCCTCAGAATCTTGCTGCTCCATATGTTGTACACCTGAAAATCTTGGCTTTTTAGTGCCTTAGTTTTTGAACTATTATGTTAATTGGCATATTATTGATTTCTAATACATTTTCTACACTTGTAAATGGACAGTGAAGCCAGTCATCTACCAAAGCTGGAACGTTCAAGGAAAAGGTGGATGCCATCCATCAGCAAGATATTTGCGGACTGTTGTTAAGCATATACAACTTGTCAAAGAGCAAATTACTTTTAGTTGTTATAAAGTATTAGTTGTTGGAAAAATGTAGCTACAATGGTATTGATTCTAATGTGATGTTATAGAGTTTTAGCCAAAAAAAAGTTATTGGGCGAAACTTAATTCATTTATGCATAGATTTCATCTGTGTGTTAAAAGTTAAAAGAATGACATTTCCATTGAAACAATTAATTTTTGGTCTATATTATATCTTAAAATGCTGCTATAGGAGATTTACTAAGATGTTGGCTGTTTAAAAAATAATAATAATAAAAAAAGAAGAAGAAGAAGAAGAACTTGAGTCTATAAATTCCAATTCCACTGGGATAAAAATAAAAATACATACAAATCAGTAGAACCTAAGCCTATAAAACTAGAGTGCACCAAGGTTTTCTATGGGTATTTCAGTCACTTTTATGGTTACAATGTCATTTCAGTTATTTTTTATGTGCTGAAGGTATTTCAATCATTTTTTAGGTTTAGAGGGTATTTCAGGCATTTTTTAGGTTTTAAGGATGATGGGCAATTAAAAAGTACATATATTGTCCATAGGAGTCGGTCCAAAATATCCACGTCGAGAAAGGAAAGAGGAAAGAAGTAATACCAAAAAGGAAGAATGTCGTCTAGGATAAGAGACAAGTCATCGACGGACAAAAGATCATGGATGATCAGCACTTAGTAATTTCTAAGATGTTTTCTGCAAACCAAGAACGATTGCACCATCCATTATTCTGAGATATGGGGTGAATTCCACAAAATTCGCTCCATTCTCCCCACTAAGTCCACCCATCTCCCAGTATATTAGTGGCACCTAACAAGTAAACCCACTCCAAACTTTCTATAAAAAGGATTTCACCTTGTTAAGGAAGGTATTCATCCACTTTTCATACTTGAGTCATTGGAAAAAATATTGGCTTAACCGTTAGAGAGTTCTTGGCTAGTTCATCCCTATCACCTTCGATAGACTTTTAATGGTATTTTGGTCATTCTTAGGTTTCAGGGCCATTACAGTCATTTTATAGGTTCTAAAGATATTTTGATCATTTTATAGGTTCTAAGGGTATTTTGATAATTTTAGAGGGAATTAGGGGAATTTTGGTCATTTTTTAGGTTATGAGGGAATTTTGTTATTTCTAAGGTTTTTGAGGTCATTTTGGTCATTTTTTAGGTACTAAGGGTATTTCAGTCTTTTAAAGTTTCTAAGGGTATTTTTAGATATTCTCTAGGTATAGGGGGCATTACGGTCATTTTCTTTTCTAAGGGTATTTTGGTCATGTTTTAGGTTTCATAGTTATTTTAGTCCTTTTTTAGGTTTTATGGTAATTTTGGTCATTTTTAAGTTTCAAGGTCATGTGGTCATTTTTGTCATTTTTTTCTTAAGGGTATTTTAGTCATTTTTAGATTTCATCGTTAATTCGGTCATTTTTTAGGTTTTATGGTAATTTTGGTATTTTTTTAAGTTTTAGGGTCATTCAGTCATTTTTTTTTTTTTTTGTTCTAAGGGGTATATTGGTTATTTTTTAGGTTTTGTGGTTATTTCAGTTATTTTTTAGGTTTTAAGGGTATTATGGTCATTTTCTTTAGGTTTCCAAGGTATTATGGTAATAAGTGAGAAAAAAAAAAGAACCATCAATTTTGACATATACTTGTCATCGGCCTTATATGTATTTTAAACCATTCCAATGTGGGATTGCCATCTTCATCCTCATTTTTTGCTACAAACACATATATAAAGAAATAAGTAAGTAAAAAAGTGACTTCAATAGTGAGCCCAAATGTAAAAGTACAGTCAGATATGATATTGATACTACCTAATGTGATGATGGAACAGTCAAATGTGAGGAAAAAAAAAAAAAAAAAAAGAGAACCACTAAATATGACAAAAGTACTATCAAATGTGATGTTGGTATTGTCAAATGTGATAATGGAACCATCAAATATGAGGAAAAAAAAAAACAAAAAAACAAAGGAAACCAACAAATATGACAAAAGAAAAGTCACATGTGATATTGAAACTACATAATGTGAGGATGGAACTGTCAAATGTGAGGATGGAACCGTCAAGTATGAGAAAAAAATAAGGGAACCATTTAATGTGACAAGAATTGTCATATGTGATGTTAGAACTGCATAATGTGAGGATGGAACCATCAAATGTAAGAAAAAAAAAGTAAGGGAACCACCAAATGTGAGAAAAAAACTGTCATATGTGATGTTAGAACCACATAATGTGAGGATAGAACCATTAAATGTGAGAAAAAAAAGTAAGGAAACCACTAAATGTAAGAAAAAAACTGTCATATGTGATGTTGGAACTGCGTAATGTGAGGATAAAATTGTCAAATGTGAA
This sequence comes from Quercus cerris, assembly GCA_963669245.1. Classification (NCBI taxonomy): domain Eukaryota; kingdom Viridiplantae; phylum Streptophyta; class Magnoliopsida; order Fagales; family Fagaceae; genus Quercus; species Quercus cerris. The sequence goes on along the minus strand of OY770006.1, from coordinate 35,496,598 downwards.
AAAAAAGGTAAGGGAATCACCAAATGTGATAAAAGAACTGTCACATGTGATATTAAAACTGCACAATGTGGTGATAGAACCATCAAATGTGAGAAAAAAGTAAGGAACCACCAAATGTGAGAAAAGAACTGTCATATGTGATGTTGGAACTGCACAATGTGAAAATGGAACTATCAAGTGTGAGAAAAAAGTCAGGAAACTATCCAATGTGACAAAAAAACTGTTATATGTGATGTTGGAATCGTATAATGTGAGGATGGAACCGTCAAATGTAAGAAAAAAAAGTAAGGGAACCACAAAATGTGAAAAAAATCTGTCACATGTGATGTTGGAACTGCACAATGTGATGATGGAACCGTTAAATGTGAGAAAAAAGTAAGGGAACTACCAAATGTGATAAAAGAACTGTCACATGTAATGTTGGAACTGCATAATGTGAGGATGAAACTGTCAAGCGTGAGAACAAAGTAAGGAAACCATCCAATGTGACAAAAAAACTGTCATATATGATGTTGAAACCACATAATGTGAGGATGAAACCGTCAAATGTGAGAAAAAAAGTAAGAAAACCACCAAATGTGAGAAAAAAACTATCAAATGTGATATTGGAACTAAACAATGTGAGGATAGAACCGTCAAATGTGAGAAAAAAAGTAAGGGAACCACCAAATGTGAGAAAAAACTGTCACATGTGATGTTGGAACTGCATAATATGAGGATAGAATGATCAAATGTGATAAAAAAGTAAGGGAATCACCGAATGTGAGAAAAGAAATGTCACATGTGATGTTGGAACTGCACAATGTGAGAAAAGAAGTAAGGGAACCACCAAATGTGAGAAAAAACTGTCACATGTGATGTTGGAACTGCATAATATGAGGATAGAATGATCAAATGTGATAAAAAAAGTAAGGGAATCACCGAATGTGAGAAAAGAAATGTCACATGTGATGTTGGAACTGCACAATGTGAGGATGAAACCGTCAAATGTGAGAAAAAAGTAACCTGGTGTAGCAAGTTACCTACTAGTGGGTACCGTACTCCCCCCCCCCCCCCCCTCCCTTTTTTTGGAGGGGTATTGTAGAATTACTCTGTATTTAATTATCAATAAACATTTTATCAAAAAAACAAATTATCAATACACTTAATTGTAAATTTATGGTACAGCTACAAATATTGTGTATTTAATATTCTCACTAATCACATCTGATCATTCATTTTCATCATGTTAACTGTTTATATATATATATATATATATAAGTTATATCAAGTGTAACTTTACAAGAGTTGCACATTTTTTAGACCATAAATTTTAATTAGATCTAACGGTTGAAAAATGTTAACTATTTATGTCATTATTAAATATTTATTACTTGTCACACTAGCTAACTAAATTAATGGTAAAGAGTATTATATTGCTATTTTTTTTTTCTATTTTCTCTCTCTCCTTAATTAATTTATCACTAACCTTGCGCAAGTGCTATTTCTAACTTTCTAAGTTGCATATCTGCTTTAGCCTTATTATTTTATGATATACCACAACTATTATGAGATGTGTCTTTCGTAGGATGCCAAATAAGCCCATTGTGCTTCTTATCCTATTATGTATTCTTTATATTTTCCTCAACTCTTTTTTTTTTTTTTTAGAAAGATATTTTCCTCAACTTGGTTAAATGGAAATAATATTATTATTTTCATGCTAATCGGATGTTATTTACCATTTCATCTCTAAACTCTTTTTTCATACATTATTTTAAACTATAAGTTTGAATTTAAACAATTGATTGATGACATGCTATTGATATTTGATCACCTTGAAATTTTTTAAACATGGAGATTATATGAAGATAATGTAATCCAATAGTGGATTTGTTAAAATTAGTATAATATTAAAAAATATTGAATGGTGTAATATTATTTAGAGTTACACTGAGTATAATTTAAACTCAACCCTATATATATATATATATATATATATATATATGTATGTATGTGTGTGTGTGTGTGCGTGTGTGTGTGATGGGATTACAGTTTACACAAGTTTCTTCATAAATTCATGGTCACCCTCTTCATGAAACTCTCTTTTATATCAATTTGTTGGTGAATTTGTTTAACTAGTCACTAACCCATGCTATGCACAAGAACTTACCTATTTATGAGGTAGACTAAAATAATTTTATAAAATATTAAATTGATTAAGAAACTACACCATTGCAAGATTTGCTCTTGTATGACTTCAATTTGTGTTACAATTTAATGAAGAAATCATTACTTGAACGTGCAATGACTTACAAAAAATTTGTTAGATAGTTTCAAATACGGTGAAAAAATAACTCAAAAATTTGGATATTAAAACTTCTGAAAGATCAAAAAATATTAAAGAATCAGATAATTCACTACTTAGAAATTATTGAAACAAAACAATATATATATATATATATATATCTAAACAAGAGAAAAATATAAAAGAAAGATGGATTACATTAAAAATAAATAAATAAATATGACTATAACTATTGAAAGGAATCAAAAGATTCAGAACCTACAAATTATAGATAATATGTGTGTGTGCGCGCATGCACATGTTACGTGACTACACAAATTCAGATGTTAAAACTTCCAAAATATCAAAAAAGATATATAATTAAAAAATAAGTTATTGAAACAATTCAAAAAATATATAACTATTGAGAAAAAAAATATATGAAAAAGAAAAAAAATACATGAATTCAAAAAGTAATAAGTTTTAAATTTTAACGAGTCTAAACTTTAGATGAACCTTATCAACATGTGCCCACGCTAAAAAATGTTGAGCAAGAGCTCACATTGAAATAATAAAAGCCATACCTCCTCTTAATATATCATATATAAACTTTGTACCCAAGAAATTAACACACTTTCATATCGTGAGGTGAAGCAAAGACATATGCAGTAGCAGCAACCTTAAATTTTAATTATTGCAAACTTTTTTATCTTATAAAAAATTGCTAAAGAGAGTTTGGTGATTCATATACGAAAATTACTTTTTTAAAAATACATGAAAAACCAATATATATATATATATATATATATATATATATATATATATATATATATATATATATATATATATATATATATATATTTTAACAAAGTAGAGGAGAATAAAATAACATAAGAAATGCTCATATCTCTACTTGGCTTTAAAAAAATTATATTAGGGTTTGCATTGTTTTTATAGTTTTCATGATTAACCTCACAAAGTTGGAGATAAATTATCAACGTTTGAGTTTGACTTTAAGTTGGACTTGTTAGAGAGATGGAGTTTCACTCCTTGTTAAGTTTGGACTAAACAAAAACAATTATGTTTTAAAAAAATGATAATGATGAGTTTGAGTTTAAGTTCGACTTGTTAGAAAGATAGAGTTTCACTCCTGATTAAGTTTGAACTAAATAAAAATAATTTCATTTAATGGGTTCTAGTTAGCTTAACTGATAAAGTCTCTGATAATTGAACAAGAGATCTGAGATTCAATTCCCACCTACACCAAAAAATGATTGATTTCTTGGTCTGATAATAAAGAGCTATTATCAGGAGCAAACGCTATAGGTTAAAACTCTCTAAAAAAAAAAATTCATTTAAAAAAATGATAATGATGTGGCAAGCTTTAGAGAGGTTAATAAAAATTCAAAAGTTATTTGATATATGACTAATTTTTATATTTAAAAATATGAAATCATTGAGTTTGGAAGAGGCATGATTTGTTTGATTTTAGTAATTAATTTTGGCACTAATTAAAATCTGATCCTTTAGTTTTAGTAATCATGATTATGTTTAATAAACTTTGATCCTTTATAAAAGTAAAATCATATTACAATATAAAATCTTAAAAAACTCATTTTTATCTACATTAATTATTTAATGTAATGATATTTAATTCATTTTGATCTAAAAAAATATTTAATTCCTTTTTAATTCACATAATTTTTTGTGGCCAATTAATATTTTTAAAATTATATTAGGTCTCACACACACACACACACACACACATGAGTTGGATTCAAGTTATAGTACCACTCAATATTTTTTAATTGGATGAGAATATTAACAAATCTATCATTAGATTACATTATCTTCATATATTCTCCATGTTTGCTAAATTTCAAAGTGACCAAAAATTAATATTCATATCATTAATCAATTGTTAAAATTCAAGTTTTTGTATTTTAAAATAATACATAAAAGATGAATTTATAGATCAAACGGTAAATAATATCCGATTGATATGACAATTGACATGCATATTAAGAACATATAAAACATACAATCTAACGGTTGGATTTTCAAAATATTAATTCAATAACAAGTTATTAGGTAGTGTAATATCATTTAGAGTTACATCAGATGTAACTTGAATCTAACTATATATATATATATATATATATATATTATGCATTATTTGCATGCTCAATTTTTATTTTATTTTCCATCTTTTCAACTACAGTTGATTCCTTTCCTTGGTTTTCTTTTCCTAGTTTTTTGGTTAATTGCCACTTTCTAGCAAAACTTTTGTATGCATCAGCTGTATACGTCATTTGTCTCATTGACCAGCTAGACCTTTCAAGTGTAGGACCCACTTGTCAATAAGATAAAGGTCTTATGTGCCCGACATATGATGAGATACCCTTTCCACTTTCTATTATTTTAATGGATTAGACACAAAAGGCTCCAAAATGATGTGGTTTTGAGCATTTTTGTTTAGTCAAAAAACATCATCATTTAGTTAATTCACACTATACTATATGGATAAAAGTTAGACCTAAAAGTCATGGTTGTGTAATGTGTTTACACTAAATTGCAATTTTTTAGATTAAAACAAACAGCTTATTTGTTTTTATCAACTACAGTTATTTTTTTCTCAAAAAAAAAATTATCCTCAGTGCTTTAACAAAACTTGCAACCCATGTTCATATCAACTTCTTTGTTTTTTACATTTTCAACAGCTTAATCGTTCTTATCAATAACTAGTTTTAAAAACTAGACTAAACCGTCCAGTTCATCCAAAAATCGGGTACTAATTCGGTTCAATTCTACTAAAACCGGAAATACAACAAAAAGTGAATTTAACCGGAACTAGACAGTTCAGTCAAAGGAAACATTGATCGGGACAGTTCGACTAGTTATGGAGCAGTTCGCTTAAAACACTAGAAACGCATCAATTTTGACTAAAATAGCAAGGATCTGAAGTCTGAACATCAGAGTCATTGGCCTTGACCGTATTTAACCACTGATCTGAACGATAAAGCATAGAAAAGAAAAAGAAGATTAAAAGTAGCTGGAAAAACATTACCAAAACTCTCAACCATGAGATCTTAGATTTAGTAATGCAGTGATGGAAAAATTTCTTCACCCTCTCTCAAAAATCAGAACCCCCAATTTCTTTATACTCGCCAACTTAAGGTGCAATTCAATTCATATTTACTAATATTGAATAGATTAAAATGCAATTCATATTTAACTATTCACTTGGTATTTCTTAACCTAACATGTTATGATTTATTCTTAAAAGTTTTTATGTTAGTTATTTAGTTATCATTATAACTTATAAGTAACTTTATTTATATATTTATTATATTTTAGATGCAACATTTATACTCAAAGATATTGATAACTAGATAAGGTTTATGACATTTGTTTTTTGTTTTTTGTTTTTTTTTTTTTTTTGGGATAATGATAACATTAGTGAATCATAAACTTAAAAATTTGGGAACTATTTTAACTTTTATAGATGAGTATTAGTGTTTATTTGTTCTCTTATTTTATTAAAAGAAATGTAAAGACAACATAATCAAATTTGTTATTTTTTTGCACGTGGAAAAAAAAAAAAAACGTGTTGTAGCAGGTTGAACCAAACACAAAAAGTTTGGGTACAGATCGTAGATTTTGTAACATGTTTTGGACACGTTCTTGACCCAAATCCGACTGGGTCTAATTCAAGCTCTTAACTTTACTAATCAATTTAACCCGTTTGTCAGATTTTGACATTTCACTATTATAGAGACTTAAGCACTTATACAGAATGAGCAACCTGCAGGAACATAAAATGGGAGAAAGGCATTAATCCTACTAAATCTTAACCATGCCCCCTTCCCCCTTAAAAAGAGACTACATTTCTGGTAAATGTGATGATTTAGCATATCAGGGAACATAAAGTATTTGGTGTCCTCATAGGACATGTCGTTGGGAATTGGGAATTCACACACCTTAATTCAAACCCAGATCCTCATCTCCCTCATCACCAGTATCATCTCCACTCAGGTCAGCATGTTCCTCAAGTGAGATATTGGCAATTAACTCCCCAACCTTGTTTTCATCATTGGCTGTAGTTTTCGCTGAACTTTTAGATTTATCTTTGTTCATCTGGTGGAATTGAGGGAGAAAAAAATTAAACAATAAGAAAACACGTGCGGTACAAAAGCATAAGGATAAAGGGAACAAGTACAGAGCACTCTTATTAGCATAGTTTCTATTTTTCTTTTTTCTTTTTCTTTTTATAAGTCACACAAGTAGCCAGTAGATTACTTAAAAAAAATGGTGATTGGTGATTGGAGATTGGTGAGTTTCACATGCACCTAGTGGGCTTAAGTTCTAAATCCAAGGCCTTACCCTTCATCCCATTATTATAGGAAGAGAAAGCGTCAATTGAATTAGCTCATGGGAAGTAACAAGTAGGTTTTGAACCCACAACCACATCCTCTATCCATTCTTCTGTAAGAAGAAGGTATGATTTAAGATAGAGGTCATTAGCAATAGTTTTTTTTTTTTAAGTAGTCATTAGCAATAGTTGAACCCTGCAATAAGTAAAGTACCACGGCACAGGACAGGATCTAATCCAAAACTATGCACATGAAAACAAGCTCAACTTGGTAAGAACTAGAAGTATATGTAAATGGAACAATAACTGGAAAAGGTGACACGATTAGAGATACATGTAAACACAAAATAAAATGCACAGAGAAATGGAAAATATTATATAAATGCAAAAACCATATCAATATGGAATTCATAATGCAAAATAACATTCAAAGTAAACAGATGATGTGTCATCTTGAACCTGGGAGCAAATTTGGCTGACCAGGCAAAAAGATAGCAATTTACAACTTGTATCTTATTCTTATCTCTTGTCCAATAAAACAGACAAGAAAGGAGTACAGTCATCTTAGTCTCACTATTAGTCTAAGATTTACTAAGCTGATCAATGGGGAGGCTGCAATTTTCCAGGAGTCTAGAAAGCTGATTATTTTCCTAATCTCTATATATTGCATAATTAAGTATTTTCTGAATGCCAACATTAATTAGCTCAATTAAGAGTCATAACAAAAAGGGTCTGAAAATTCTAAAGTTAATTTCCCTAACACTTATCAAAAACATGTTTCCTTTCCACTCTTCTTTCTGTGGAAGGGGTCCTAGTAATTTCACACATAATCAATACAACTGCCAAAAATAATCTAGAAGTTTTAAAACGAAAGAGACATTGTCCCATTTAAGCTGAGTATCGTAAAAATTAGTCTCTTGGAATATGTCGCTGTGTATGATCACAATTTAGAAGCTACAATATGATTACCTATTTCTCAGTATAGCATTTATGATAAAAGGATTTCATGAATAACAAAAAGTAGATCCCCATCATAAAGTACGTTGATTTTTAACTGTATAATATATAGGACTATATAGGACTTCATTTCTCATTACCTATATACTATACTAGTATGAAAGAATGAAAGAACTGAACAGATCAAAAGTGCATTTGAGCCTTATAAAAAAAAAAATATCAAATAGCTGAAAAGCATTGCTTTAGAGAGCTTACTGCACGTAGCAGAGTCCTCCGGTCTCTTTCTCGAGCATTCTTAATGGCCTACAACAAAATCACCAAACCCATTAGCTTTTAACACACAAAACCAAGCCTTATCTGCACAATTCATACAAATCATTTGACAGCGGGGAGGAGGAAATAAAATAAAATAACCACCTCGTCAAGCAACTTTTGCTCGGCCTCTACTTCTGAAGAATCTCTACAAGAACAAACACCAAATGAACAAAATTTCATACACCCACAAAATAAATAATGAATGTAAATATATCAAAGCAATAAATTTTTCAAACAAAACCTTCCGACTATACGACCCACATGGCAACGGCATTTTGCGCATACGCTCTGCTCCTTAGCACAACCTACATCCACATCAACCCAAATCCTAAATTCTAGATTAAACTAAACCCAATAGCAAAAACATAAAAATAAATAAAAAATTCAAAAGAGGCTAAATGACAGATTAAAGCCAGATCTAACTTTGCCCAACAAATTACTAGCCAAAAAAAAAAAAAAAAAAATTCTTTGCCCAAAATTCAATTCAGTCCAATTACTTTTACTTTTATTCAATGTAATCCTTTACTTCTATTCTAACCCCTCTAAAGGAATTAGAAAACGAATGGAATTTAGAACTGAAATGAATAAATCAAAAAGTTACAAGACACTTGAATCTTGGGCAAAATCAGAGAGTGCAATTTGTAATTTAGCACCCAAAAAAAAAAAAAAAGTATTTAAAAAAACAAAGCAGAGATACAAATGGCCTATTTGGTAGTATATTCCAATACAAATTTCAACAAACTTCAAAACATGCTTTACTATTTTCAATTGTAAAAGCTTTGATTGTGAAACACAAACCAGGACAGAGATTATGGTAAGCCTGACGAACGGCGCGTTTGGAACATCGTTGACTGCCACAAATATTAATTCAAATTGAGATGTTATTGAAATCTAAAATCCAACTATTTCCCAATATATTGTATATGAAGACAAAGAAGAAAAAGAAAATACCATTTGGCAGGTTCGGTGAGGGACTTGTATTTTCCGTAACGGCGTTTCCATTCGATCTGCTCTTTACAACGTAGGCACACGCCCGTAACCTCGGACAACGGCCTAAACCTTCCGCCGACTTCCTGTCATAACATGAAAAACCTTTTTCCTAAGTAAAATGCTTTTCCAGAAGTGGGAATTAAGAAAGAGAAAACTCGATTATTTTTTGTAATACCGTTTCGTTGATCTTGACGCCGGCGTTGGGTTTCCAGGCGAATTTGTTTCGGTGCTTTGGCGGTCCTTGCCTGCTGCCCATTTTGTTTTTTGGGGGGTTGGGGGGTTTTGCGTTCGCTGAGAATATAGTCTTATTTATGAAAGATGTTTTAGTCCTGGGTTTTGATTTTAAAGGATGACCTAACCCTGTTACTAAAATTGCTGTAGCATAAACGACACGACGTTTCGTTTCCTTGTCAGGCCCCAAATTCCCAATTGTGGGGTTTTTTTTTTTTTTTTTTTTTTTTTTAATGAAAAATGCACGTACGTGGGACTTTCACAACAAATTTAAAATGGTGAATTGTTATTGGTTGTTACGAGAAGATAAAAAATTAATTTAAATTGTGGATTTAAATTAAAACCAATAACAGCTTATCACTTATGATTTACTAGCCACAAACCCGTTTATTATAAATTAGATATAAAAAAATTATTTGTTTTGTTTTCCTCAATTAAATATCTCATCTTTTTCTTTATATTTTGAGACACTGTAAGTTACAAATTTCTTCATTGTAGTTTAGTATAAAAACTTTGTATGATTGTATTATATACTTAGAAACAGAGATGACAATATTTGGCACGACACTGCTTTTTGTGAGTTAATGTTTAGTGTAAAAGGGTTCATGTCAAAAGCAAGTCAATACACTTTACCTAATTAATAAATAGGTCAGTTTTGTGTTGACTTACTTAACCTGCAATCAATCTAAAATGATCCAACTCATATAAATAATTGTCATTATTTTTATTTAAAACAAATTTGAATTCTAAATATAAGTAAGTAGTAAAATACTAATTTTATTTTTATCCAACATATATAAGAATGTATAGTTTATTAGGTGTTTTATTCAATTAATTTCAAACACATTTATAACTACATTAAACTTAATCGTCATTGGAAAAGATAACACCATTTATGCTTCATTAGTGAATACAATTCTTAGATATTAGTAATCATAATATAAACAATAATTAAGATTGCAAGTATTATAGAATAGTTCTCATTCAAGTTGATTTCATCCAATTCAACCATTGACCAAATGCAACACCTAAGGAATTATACTAAGTTTTGTCATATTACAACCATGCTGAAAAAGAACGATCGAGCACAATGTTTAGTAAATTTGGTTTTTAAATCTATGTGAATGTTTTGCAAGTGTAATTTTAAGAGATTTTTGTCTAAAAATTGAGAGAGTTCTATAGATCTTCTTCTGTTGCTCCACAATATAATCTTACTGGAATTTGATACTCCTAGCCATGGAATGTGTTCTAGCTTTTGAGCATCGCTTAGGTCTTAGCTTGTCCTTGTATATGGGCAGTTGTATGGATTTTGTATTTAGGAAAGCCTCTCCATTTTTCCTATAGAGAGTTGCTTAATTATATCAAATATTTCAACCAAAACCTAATGTAACCCAACTACCTAAATACAAATCAATTCAACCAAATTTCTCAAAACTAATTCATATTTCATACCCAGATCTAAGAAAAAAAAAAAAAAAAACTTACCAGTGGTAGTTCTCTCTCTATGTCCATATCTCAAATCCTGCGTGCACCATTAGGTAATCGATGCCGGTTTCGATGGTCTGAGTCTGGCAAGGGACGAATGGTGGTGGAAAAATGATGGTGATAGCCGGTTGGCGGTACGAACTCTGTCTCCTTCTCATCTCCGTATCGCAAGCTTTTTTTCTTTTTTCTTTTTTTCCTTCTCTATCTCTATATCGCAAGTCTAATTGTATTTTAACCGGTTTTTTGTTTTGTTTTATATACTGACAAACTATCAAACGGGATTAAAATTGTGAAAGTAAGCCTCTCCAAACGCACCGTACGGTATTTTAAATTAAATCTACACGTGTCAGATTTTAAAGGGGACTTTTTTTGCTAACGTGTCAGCACCTGGTAAAAGCTTCTGCTATTATATATAGTATTAGATATTTCAACTTAGAAAATGATAAAGTGGAATTAGTGAATGTGGGAATTGCTGAAGCTGGTGATTAAACTGCCATCTAAAGTGCAGTAAGCAAATGATTACTTCCACTTATATTCAACCTGACCTCTTAGAAAAGATCTAGGTAGTATTAAGGCAGAAGAGAAGCTCTAATAACTTTTAGTGTTTTAAAAGAACAAATGTGATTTTTCTATAAATAAACTACCATGTTAGGGTATTTGAATACCAAGAACCTTCCTAGAACCTTCCTTTCAATTCAATTTTCCCGTTCCCAAGCCCCCACCCACGTGACCTCCTTTACTGCTCACTTTTTTATTGCATCTATTTTTCTCTCATATGTTTATTTCCTTCTTTACATTGCTGCTTTTTCTCAGTGTCTCAGACTCTCGACTTCGTCTTCTACTCTTTAATTTTTTACCACAACGGTAGTGCCTAATTGAATATCTTGTTTCATTTTCTTCGTCTTCAAACCCACACAATTTCGGAACGGAACATAAAATTTTTAGAGGCTGACGTTTGAGAGAGAGAGAGCGGGTAAACACATGCCATAGACAGCATCTAGTTAGACTCGTTTGAGAGAGAGAGAGTCGGGGAAGGGGGTGAGTGCAGAGCATATATAAAGTCAGAATTTTTAGTTAGAATTTTGAATTTTCAAAACTTTAATTAATAAAGAAATTTAGTATTGATGTGAAAATTTGTGAGAGCATTAATTCATGAAATTAAAAAAAAAAAAAAAAAGTAAAAAACTTCACTTATAAGTATTTATAGATTATATATATATATATATATATTTTCTTTTGAGAATGAAGTATTTATAGATTGTAGATTATAAAAGTGTTGTGAAAATATTATAGTGACAACATTTTCTTTTTAAAAGACAAGATTGAAATTCCAACCAGTCAAGCAGAGTTTAGTATTTAATCGTATTCAAGTTTTGTTGTTTACTTTGTTAGTTATATTCTTGTCAAAAAAAAAAAATGTTAGTTATATAGCCATAGTTATATGGTTCTTTTTTTTTTTTTTTAATAATAATTTTAGAATCATTATATAGTTGAACTTGAACTCTTTCTTTTTCTTTTTTCTTTTTAAATTTTTTTTTATAGAAAAAAAAAAAAAAAAAAAAAAAAAAAAAAAAAAAAAAAAAACTCGTTATGTGGTTGTTGAAGTTTTAAGTTTGATTAAAAGTAGTTTTTTTTTTTTTGGAAAGAGTTTTAAACATATTACGTTTGTTTCTAATGATTTTGTTTTTTATTATCAGACAAAGACACTAATTAGTTTTTAGTGTAAACGGAGATTGAACCCCAGAGCTCAGATCTCTTATTCAACCATAAAAAACTTTACCAGTTGAGTTAACTAGAACTCACTATTAAATGTGGTTTATATAAGAGCATTAACATCAATTGTTGTAAAAAAATTCTATTTTGACACATTAAAAACCTATTTTTTCTATTTTAACACACCATTCTAGGATACACCCCACATCACATATTCTGTTTTACAATTCAATACATTAAAATAATTAATATATATATATATATATATATATATATATATATATATATATATATATATATATATATATATATAATACATTAAAATAATATTAACTCAACACTACTCCAACCCAATGGGCAACCGCTACCAATCAACCATCGTTGTCACAACCAGCTGCCACCACCTAAAACTACCAAAATAAAACTCCAAAATCAACCCACCACCACACAATCTGCTAGCCACCACCACCACAAACCCAACACCACCCAAAACTTCCAAATTAAAACCCTAAAATCAACCTAAACCCCAAAAAAAATTGAGATGAATCTAATCAACCAACCAAAAATCAACACAAGCCCTCAAAGCCAAACCAAGGAACTCAAACTCAAGGACCTAAAATCAACCCCAAAAAAATCCATTCTTTTCAAACCCTAAACAACCACACCCAATCCAACAAAACAAATCCCCAAACCCACAAAAAATCAAACAAACAATGGGAAAAGAAAGAGATTTTTGGCCAAAAACAAAACAGTATAATAAGGAGAAATGAAATATAAGAGAGAGAGGATGACGACCACCTCTATGATGATGTTGGTAGTATGGCTAAGGCCATGGCTGGACTTGTGTGAGAAAAGAGAGAAACCAGTGAGGGAGAGTCTTAGAGGGTGGCTCGCGATGGTCTATATGTGGAGCAGTGGAGGTTCGACATAGACAGATGGAGAGCCATGGAAACAACTATGGAGTTTTGAGAGAGGAGAGATGGCAAAGAAGAGAGAGAGAGAGAGAGAATCAGTAGAGAGGAGAGAGACTCAAATAAAAAATAAATAAAACATTTATAACATTTGTCCATACCCTCTCAAATTTAGAATGTCATTGTAGCTTAATGCTTTTTTTTTTTTTTGTGATTTGAAACATTTTATATAAGTGGGATTTTGGTGTTTGGCATGCCAAATGCTAAAAAATTAATACTTGGCACACCTAATATCAATGCTCTAAGTATTCTCAATTTGCAATAACGAAATAATGTATGGGTTAAGGTTCTTAAGCTCAAATGAGGAACTTTTTTTTTTTTTTTTTTTTTTTTTTGAGAATACTAAGTATTTTTTAACACACACACGGGGAGAGGGTAGAAAGTTTTTTAAAGAAACTTACACGAAATATACCAAAAGGAACTAAGTTGATGAATAAGGTCATAAATTAATTGAGAACTATTCTCACTGACCTTCATATCGCTGAGATATACCAAAAGGAAAATCAAGGAAGATTTGCTACAATAAATTAACATATAACTATTAATAATAAAATGGTTGACGTAGGCCTCCTATTGTTTTTATTGGAGACATTTAGAGTTCAACTCACTCACTCACTCAAGTATTAAAAAAAAAAACTATTGACTCTAGAAATTTCAAAATCAATATGCAGTTATTGAGTTGTGAAGCATTCGAAGCAGGCTCATGGGATTTGTTTTAGACCATAAATTGACTTATGAAAATGATAAACATGACAAGTGAATGAGGATTGAGGATTGACATATCTTGAGGTTGAGACGTATTATCTACCTCACTTAGAACACCTTGAAAAAGGCATTGCTCACGGTTATTGCTTCAATGTCCAGCCATATGAGGCAGTAAGAGAAAGGATCATTTTTTAAGAAGGGCAGGGTTTCATCGTAGTCAATGCTAATATAACACTTGTCTACTAACCTAACCTTGTTCCTGGCAATAGACCTATCACAATTGTGCTTGAGCTTATACACCCAATTACATCTCACTACATTTATAGTGGCAAGTGCTAAAATCAAAGACATGTTGTCTTTGGAGGGCATCAAATTCTACATCCATAGCATTCATCCATTTTGATTTTTAAAAGTAATTTGGTAGGTGGGAGGCTTAGTTACAGTATAGTCAAAGGTGGCCTTGAAGCCTAACTTTCGTTTGAGGATCCCATTGTTGGCTCGAGTGTGTATAGGGCGAGAGCTTATATATAGGAACAAGGATAGGAGGAAGTGTAGGTGATACAAGAAAGTGGGTGTAGGGGAAGAATCCGAAGAGACAGATGGTGAAGGTTAAAGATGAGAATCAGGAGGAACAGAGGAGAAGAATGCTGATTAGTGACAACTGATTTTCTTCAAAATTTTCAGCACAGTAGACAACTTTCTTCCATATTTTTTTAAAAATGAATAAAGACATCCAAGACTTCCTTGGGCTGGCCCAACATAAATTGGGCCTTAGGGTGAGAAATTTATGTGAGGTTTTTTATATGCAAACATTAATTTGATACTAAATACAAAATTTGATTAATAATACTAACTAAACTAATGTTAATTTCAGATAAATGATTGAATATTACAGTTCAAACATAAATTTTTACAAAAATAAATAAATATATAATTAAAAAAAAAAAAAAACTCACTTTATCTTGGATATATGATGATGCATAGTTAAGTAAAGTTGTAATCTAATTTTTAATTTAATATAGTGTTTTTAAGAGAGAGAGAGAGATTATTTGACATGTGGCTTGTAGGAGATTGTTTTAAAAAAATTTAAATCTCAAACTGTTTGGGAAGATTAATCATCATTGACAATCAAACACAATTAACACTCTCTTTTATTTTGGAAACATTTTAGGGTTTCAATTGGGTTAGGTTTTTATTGGTCTCCTATTTTGGAAGCCTTACTAGAATTGAAAAATAAAAATGCTAAAGGTACTACAAATTTTTTACAATATGATGTGACAATAATTGTAATTGATGAACTTTAACACCCTAATTAATGAGTGTTTAAATTAATTTTTTGTAATTAATTGGTGATATGTCGGTTTATAAGCCTATAGTAAAAGTTATGGTATTTGTGGGTACCTTAGGCATGCTTCACAACGTCCTAGGCAAGCTAGGCGTGCTTGGCAACGTCTTAGGCCGTCCTCGGACGGCTTTACAACGTCCTAGGCATGCATGGTAACGTCCTAGGCATGCTTGGAAACATCCTTGGACGGTGTCCTAGAAGTCCCACATTAAAAGAAAACCCGCCCACTTGCTGCCTTATAAGTTTTGAAGCGAAGAAAGTAGTGTACCATTAGTTTATAGTTATTCAAATAACTATATTTTTACAAAGATCATCACCAACACACCTTTTCTTTCCATAAACAGTTTGTCTAAAAGTCATATATTGTCTTTTGGGAGTTTTTTTTTTTTTTTTTTAAGAGAGAAATTGTATATATGATCCTCAACTTTCGTGATTCATTTCAAAATTGATCTTGTATTTTAAAATATTTTAAAAAACGTATTACCATTATCTAATGAATGGAAGATGTTAATGTATCAAATGTACTTCATGAAATTGATTTTTTTTTTTATAGAGAATTTCAACTTATAACATCCACTCCAAATTAATGCGATTGAATCTCAGATCTCTTATTCGATAAAAAAAAAATAATAATAAAAAACTACCAATTGAATTAACTAGAACTTATGAGAAAAAAGTTTTTTCTTTTGATAATATGATAAAGACATTTTGAAGAAATTCTAAAAACTAAAAATTTAACGATTAAAATGAGTATATTTTTAAAGTACAAGAATGATTATGAAACAAATTGAACCATGTATACTATTTAATGATTTTTTTTTTTGGATTCAAAAAATTGTTTTTATTTCTCTTTCACCTGTGAATTAAAACTCAAAAAGCCATATTCGTTTCAAAAATTGATTTTGATAGTTAAGATTAAGCATTTTTTAATGGGGATTCGAGCTTTTCATAGAAATTATTAAATTGATTTTGAGCACAACTTTTGTTAGGTAGTCAAATTGAGGCTAGCTAGTCGCATGTGGAACAGTTTTCGGGAAACTTTTGCAAATAGCGTTTAATGTTTCAAAGGCCACACATAATTATGCCGACATGGTTAATTTGTTTTGAGGCTTGTCACATGTGGAATAGTTTTGGGAAAGTCTTGTAAATGTCGTTTAATGTTTGAAAGGTCTGAGAGCTTGTAGCGCAGTTAATTGATACCTCCCGGTGTTTCCTTGGAGATATTCAGGGTTTCAATCCTCATTCTCCAATTATCAAATTATTAAAAAAAAGTTTCTCAAAAAAAAAAAAAAAATTATTAAAAAAAAAATTTGTTTGAAAGGCTACACGTTATTAGACTTGGTAAAATTGGACTCGGAACTAATAACATGTCCAAACCCAATTAACCGATCCCTTAGTTAAATTTTTACCACAACTTTGTGTGTCTAATCAAACAGATGGACGACAAACCAACTGCTTTTAATGATAACCTATATAAATAGCTAAGAAAAAAAAAAAATGAAGAGATGAACACCGGTGTGGTGTTGGTCAAAGGTTCTTCAATGATCAAGTTAGAAAAAGTAAAGAAGCCTGTTATAAATTCCAAATTTAATCAAGAGAAAATGGCTTGCTTTTGCATATATTTTGCACTTACCTTTCTCTTAGGTCTTGTGTTGGTTGTACGCCCTTCCTCCCTCTTGCATATTGAATATTTTCCTTTAGAGCACTAGCATTGGAGATTCTAAAAAAGAACATATTTTTCATTCTCAAACATCACTTTATCTATTTTATCAACTTATTTTATAACTTACTCTACATTTAATTTTTTATTGTTACATAGAACTCATTAAAATAATATAAACTACCCAATTAAATAATAATATAATATAAATAACAATTCACTTCTCTCTCTCCATCAAACCATGGCCAACAATCACCACCACCTCTAGCAACCCACCAAAGCCGGCAACCACCTATCACTGAAACTCAACCCAACCACCAAAAGCCATCCAACACCACCACCACCACTAGAAAAAAATAAAAAAATTAAAAATTAAAAAAAAAAAAACAAAAAAAAAAACCCCAACCACCACCACTACAGCATTGACACACCACAAACCCAAAAATTTCAAAAAAAATTCCATACCCATCGAGCCACAAACAACCACCAAGATCCATACCCACTGCCGCTACCAAATCCCTACTAAATCACCAGCCACCACCGCCAATCAAACACCACCATCACTAAATAGCAAATACCTACCAAACACCCAACATACTCTTCAGTTTTGAGATAAGAACAAATAGGAGGAAAACGGGTTAGTGTGCTTAGCTAGGTTCGGTTGAAAATGAGAGAGCAAATCTGGGTTTGTCTACCACCGTTGAGAGAGAGAGAGAGAGAGAGAGAGAGAGAGTGCGTGCGTGCGTGTGTGTGTGTGTGTGTGTGTGTGTGTGTGTGCATGCATGAAGGGAAAAGTGAGTAGAGGGATTAAAGGGCTCAGGGGTGGAGCCACGTAGTGGCATGGGGGGGCCCGTGGCCCTTGCAAAAAAAAAAAAAAAAAAATTCCTATTAGACAGCTGACCCCCCCACCCATTTCTCACCCATTCTCCCAGCCCTCAATCAAAAATTAGGAACACCCTCAAATTATTAAAAAAAAAAAAAAAAAAAGCCCAAAAAAAAATTTGAACTAAAATCTAAAAAAAAAAAAAAAAAATTATAACAGAGCCAAGCCCACGGCGAGCCCAATAGATTACAGAGGTAGCTTGCTCAACCAACAAAAAAAAAAAAAAAAAAAAAAAAAAAAAAAAAAAAAAAAATCAATATAGAGAATCAGAAATGAAACCCATCACGTCGCTGGCAAAGAAATCAAACCCCAATACTGTCTATACAGAGCAAAAGCAACACAAACTCCAGCAAACCAAACACAGAGGTGTTTATAAAAATAAAAAAAAATAAAAAAAATCCCCAATACACAAACCAAAACCAAATCCCAGCAAACCAAACCCAGTAACTCATGGTCACATCGCCATTGTTGTTGCCGCAGCTCACTTGTTGTCGTCGTCGTTGCTCGCCCGATCGCCCTTCATCGCAGATCGTAGATCGAAGATTGCAGATCGCAGATTGCTCTGCCTCTGCTCCGGTGCTCGGTGCTCCCTCTAGCCCTCCCTTAAGGTATTTCTCTCTTTTTCTCTCTAACTCTCTCTCAGTCTCTCTCTCTTTATCTCACTAAAATGAAATTTTCACAGATCGTAGATCGGTCATCGTAGATCGCAGATCGCTCTGCCTCTGCTCCGGTGCAGCGGTGTTCGTTACTCCCTCCGGTAGTCCGGCCCTCCCTCAAGGTTTATTCTCTCTGACTCTCTCTCAGTCTCTCTCTCTTTATCTCACTGAATGAAAAAATGAAATGAAATTGAACGAGACTCTCTCTTTATTCTTTAATAGCCTATCTGATCTCAGTAAGTCTCTCTCTCTTTTGAACTGTGAGTCTCTGATTGGCTGGCTTTTTCTTTTCTTCCTATTTTTGTCTTTTTAAATTTGGCTTTATCTTATCCATTTTTGTTGGTCAGTGTGTTGGTGTTAGTGAAATATTGATTGTCATTTAGTGTAACGTGTGTTGTGATTTGTGATTGGCATTGCGAAATTTTCTGATTGCAGCTGGTTATTGTGATTGGGGCGCATATTGTGCTTGTTTGTTGTCTGTTGAGTGGGGTAGGGAGGGGGTAGATGGGCTTATGGGCTCATGGGGCCGGGTAAACAATAATTAAAGCAATGTAATGTGTAGCACATTACACTGCTTTAATTATTGTGCTGCACATGGAATGTATAATGTTCGGCTCTTTTAATGTAATATGTACAAGGGGCTAAACAATATAACAAATTAAAGCAATATGAATAATGACAAATAAATTAAAGCAATATAGTTTATTGTTACACTAAACAACAATAATTAAAGCTATATAATTAAATTAACCAATACATTATAAATGACAAATTAGTTAAATTATTTTTGTTTTTGTTTGAGGGGTTATTATTAATTAAAGTTGTATTAAAAATGGGTTGTCTGTTTAAATTATAGTGGAAATTTTGTTTTTTTCTTGAGTATGAATAACATTCATATAACTAAGTAAAAATTTCTAATTAAAATTTTATTTTTTAAAATTCTTTTTAGGTTAATTTTTTAGTCATATTCTTAAAGCTAAAAGAATTATGAGCAAACGAAAAACAACTGATGCATTCTTTAAGAAAAAAGATGTTAGCAATTTAGAAATTATTACACATGTGGCTGTAGAAACAAATGTTAATACTTTAATGCCTAATGAACACCCCTCCAAATGTCCAGAACTTCAATTTGAAGAGATAGATCGTGATCCAGGATCACGTAAACAAATATGTGAATTTCCTATCAACAAACAAAATGAAATCCGACGAGCTTATCTCAGAGAAGGTTCATATCAACCTAAAAATATAGACTATCCATACAATGATGATACTCATCATCGTCGACTACAACCTTCATGGTTTGATTCACATAAGGATTGGTTGGAATACTTACCTTCAATGGATGTGATATATTGTCTACCTTGCTACCTTTTTAGTAAGAAACCAATAGGTCATCCTGGATCAGATGCATTCATTTCAACAGGTTTTAATAATTGGAAAAAGGTGAAAGATGGAATGAATTGTCTTTTAATTAATTCGTCATGTAGGGAAAAAACCAAACTCCCCACAAAAAATTGTTATGAAATTTTGCAAGGATTTAAAGAATTATTCACGACATATTGATAAGCTAATTGAGAAACAAACATTAAAAGAATTAGAGAATAATCCGTTGCGGCTCAAAACCTCAATAGAGTATGCTCGATGGCTAGCATTCCAAGCTTGTGCTTTTAGAGGTCATGATGAAAGCCTTGATTCAAAAAATAGAGGTAATTTTATTGGATTGATAAAATTCACATCAACTTTCAATGACAAAGTAGCTAGTGTTGTCTTGGAAAATGCTCCAGGAAATACCAAATATACATCACCCACAATTCAAAAGGAGATTTTGCATATTCTTGCTAGTAATGTGCAAAATGCTATTCATGAAGAAATTAGGGATGCAAAATTTTGCATTCTTGTTGATGAAGCCCGAGATGAGTCGAAGAGAGAGCAAATGGCCATCATTTTGAGATTTGTTGATAAAGAAGGTTTCATTAAAGAGCGTTTCTTTCATGTTGTGCATGTTAGAGACACTATTGCATTGGCTTTAAAGAATGAGATATGTGCTGTCCTTTCTCATTACAACTTCCACATTGAAAATATTCGAGGTCAAGGATATGATGGGGCTAGTAATATGCGTGGTGAATGGAATGGATTACAAGCTCTTTTTCTTAAAGATTGCCCATATGCTTATTATGTACATTGTATGGCTCATAGGTTGCAATTAGCTTTAGTTACAGCATCTAGAGAAGTAAAATATGTTCATCAATTCTTTGATCATTTGGTTAATATTATCAATATTGTTATTGGTTCTAGTAAGCGTAATGATGAATTGCAACATGCTGAAGCAAAATAAGTTGAGAATATGATTGCTTTTAATGAAATTGAGACTGGAAGAGGTGCAAACCAGATTGGTACTTTGCAACGAGCTGGAGATACTAGGTGGGGATCTCATTTTCAATCTATTTGTAGTTTGATTAAAATGTTTCATGCTACTTGCAAAGTTATCAACACTACTACTAAGGAAGGGGCTAATTATAAACAACACGGTGATGCTGAGGGAGCTTATCAGGTATTAACATCATTTGAATTTATTTTAATCTTGCATTTGATGAAAGAGACAATGGGAATTACTAATGTTCTTTGTCAAGCTTTGCAATAACATTCTCAAGACCTTTTAAATGCCATGCATTTAGTTTCAACTACAAAATCACTTATTCAAAAGTTGAGAGATGATGGATGGGAGCCTTTACTTGCTAGTGTTATATCATTTTGTGAGCAACATGAAATTGATATTCCTGATATGAATGATCGTTACACTAAAGGTCGAGGTAGATATCGTCGTTAAGATGACGATTTAACAATGGAACGTCATTTAAGAATTGGCATATTTACAGTTGCAATAGACTTTCAATTGCAGGAATTGAAAAGTGGATTTTGTGAGCTAACAACGGAACTTGTCAATCTTAGTTCAACTTTAAATCCCAATGATGCTTTTAGATCATTCAGAATTGTTCATATATGCAATTTGGTTAAAAAATATTATCCTCAAGATTTCATTGAACATGAACAAGAACTTTTGGAGTCTCAATTGCACCATTATGAGCTTGATGTGATAAAACATCCAGATTTTCAGAATATGAGTACAATTTCCGAGCTATGTAGGGGATTAAAAATTTTAGGAAAGTCTAAAATCTACTTTTTGATTGATAGACTTATTCGTCTTGTGTTGACCCTTCCAGTTGCTACAGCAACTACAGAACGAGCTTTCTCAACTATGAAGTTGTTAAAAACAAGACTTCGCAATAGAATGGACGATGAACTTTTGACAGATAATATGATAGTTTATATAGAGAAGGAAATTGCAAAAAATTTCACTATAGAGATGATAATGCATGAATTTTATTCCATGAAAAATCGTCGTCAGGCATGATTTGATCTGGTTGATGACCCGACTTGACCCGAATAATGGGAGATTTACTAAGGCGTAGTCCATGGAGCGGAGACTTGGGTTGACAAAAAATTTTTGGCTCGTTTTGTAGCCCATTGTGAATCCTGTGTGTAGGATATAAAAGCCGTTTTTTTTTTTTTTTTTTTTTTTTTTTTTTTTTTTTTGTGATTAGGGTTTTGTCTTGTTGTTGTTTTTGAGAAGAAAAAAAAAAAAAAAACACTGTAGCCGCACATTGTAATTTTCTTTGATAATAATGAAATCCCTGCAACTCTGTGGACGTAGGCAAATTGCCGAATCACGTAAATATTATCTTGTGCGTGTGATTGTTTTTCTTTTGGCGTTTTGTTTTTTCTATTTTTTTTTTGTTTCTCACAGGTTTGGAATTTCGGTTGAATTCCCAACATGTTCAAGTATATGATGATATATGAAAGTTGATAATTTTGTATCCAATAGACTTAAGAATTATATTTAGTATATCTCTGTTACAACCCGGCCCTCCTAAGTATTTATTCCTGGCTACACCCTGAAATGGCTGGGTTAAGCCGTTGCCTTCACCGTGTTCAAAAACCTAGAAATGACCATCGATCTAAACCCAAGACCCACATGAGCAAAACCCAAAAACAAGCAAGGTTCAAGCTGCTGCCGCTGCCACCTTCAGTTTGTCGTTGCCTTTGCCATTGCCATCGCCACCGAGAGAGACTTAGCTGAGCCGCTGAGATGGGAGAGAGGAGAGTAATCAAAAATATTGGGCAAAAATAAGGTGGAGAAATGAGAGAGAAAGAGAGGGAGAGTAAATATATTTTTATTAAAGAGGAGAGAAAAAATTACTGTAGACAATAAAATATACGTAATATTTAGTTTTAAGAACCTGCAACAGTGAGGCTGTAAATATACAACCTTACTATAGCCAGTTGGGAAAATATTTTAAGTTTATAAACTAAGATGTAGCATGCTTTTTAGGAATTAGGACGTAAAATAGCACCCCCAGTGCTAGTGCTCTAAGGTGAACATGTCGCTTTTATGTTGGTCTTTATGAAGTTAACGGCTAGTTATCTGTTGGAGTGTGTCCATTACTCTCATTTATTGTGTGCATTCAAGTCTCTTTAGTTGTTTGTTCATGCCTTAATGGATGACAACTACAAATTTGGACTTATCAAGAATGATGGGCTGGGTATAGTGATAGTTGGGATTAACAAGTGAGAAACTAGTTCTCTAATGGAGAACCATCAAAAATGAAGTTAAGCTCTCAAAAATCCTTCTCTACCACTCTTAGTGCTAGGTCTATAATAAAACCTGCAAAGTAGGGGTGTAAGAATAACCAATCAACCGAAATGGACTAACCAAACCAACTAAAATTTTAGGTTTTGAATAGTTTTGTTTGATTTCGATTTGATTTTGGTTTTAAAATTTCAAATATTTTGGTTTTTAGTTTAGTGGCGATGCTATATTTTTTTTACCCTAAAACCAACCAAACCAAACCAATATGTGTGGGTGTGACTTTAAAACATAATTGAATTAGTAGCTTAGTCGTATGCTACGCCCCAAGTGATCTCCAGTTCAAGCTATCACTTCATTTTTTATTTATTTAAATTTATCAAATCCTAGTAGCATCATATTCCAGCCACCCCCCCTTCCCCCAATTCTCTCTCTCTCTCTCTCCTGAAGATGCTATTGGCAATCACGGTTTGTCTATGGATATGTCTTCTTCTCTTTTTCTTCTTGATCTTGTTTCTCTCATTCCAAACCACTGTCTTTTTTTTTTTTTTTTTGGTTCTTCACATCCTAAACACTAAAACCAACTAAACAAAATTGAAACCAACTACAGTCGGGTTGGTTCGGCATTCCTTCCTTACAAATTGATGTCAATTTCATATATATGGCAAAACAAACATCCTCAATTTGGTGTAAAAACTGCCTTCAAAACTGACTAACTCGAACTAATTACACCCTTACTGCAAAGTTTTAGTAAGGGTGAAAAATTGGATTCCTTCTATGGGGGTAGAAGGTTTTATTTATAGGTTTAAGAGAGGAGACTAAGGCTTTCTAACTAGTGTACTCCACTAAAAAGACAAGTATTACTTTTAGTAAGGAAATTACTAAATGGGCTTGAAAATGGGTTTGGGCCTTTTTCTGGTTATCTATTAGTCTTTGACACACTATGCGATCATTTTGGTAAAAAAATTGGGTTTCATCATAAGGATTGGGGAGCTCAGGAATAGGTCAAAACAAAAAGAAATGTCTATAGTGGTACTCTTTCCCAGGGTCAACCAATTTAGGGTCTAAGGAAAAAATTTTATGTGAAGCCTTTTTTTTATGTAAATATTAATTAAAAATATTTAATACTAATCAAGTCAAGGTTAATTTTAAGCACAAAATACATATTTTGATGAATAATAATAACCAAACTAAGGTTAATTTTATATACTGAATCGAATATCATAGTGGAAGTCTTGAAGCATAAACTTTAACAAAAATAAATAATTTTTTTTAAATGAACTTAATTTATATTGGATATATGATGTTGCATAGTTAAATAAAGTTGCAATTCAATTTTTAATTTTATATCTTGTTTTTAAGAGAGAGAGAGATAAACATTATTTGAAGTATGGCTTCGTAGGAGATTTGTTTACAAAAATTAAAGTCTCAAACTTTTAAAAAAGATTAATCACCAATGATGATCTAACACATTTGCAACAATTTTTTTTTTTTTTTTTTGGAAATATTTTAGGATTTGAATTGGGTTTGGTTATTATTGGTCTCCTGTTTTGGAAGTTTAGTTAGAAAGGAAAATGCTAAATGCACTACAAAGAATCCGTTTGGAAATAGTTTATCTAACTTTTTGCTGAAAACTTTTCGATGAAAGTGGGCTAGAGTATACTTGTACCTTGAAAAAAAATTGAAAAAGTGAGAAAAAGAGGAAAAATATGAGGTTTTAAAAAGTTATACATAAAAAATAAAAGCTAAAAACTAAAGTTTAAAGCTAATGCCAAACTCACCCAAATGTTCAAAATATGATGTAATAATAATTGTAATTGATGAACTCCAACAACCTAATTAAAGACAAAATTTAACTACAAAATTAGTTGTAACTTAAGGTTACAATCTTACTCAATAAAATAAACATTACTACATATTTTGAAAATTTAACCGTTGAAATGCATATTCTTTATGCTCTTAATACACTTGTCAAATTTTGTGTCAATCAGATATTATTTACTATATGATTTATAAGCTTATATTTTTTGCATTATTTTAAACTACAAAAACTTGTAATTTAAATAATTATTGATGATATATCTATTGATTTTTAATTTTCTAGAAATTTTGCAAGTATAAAGGATATAAAAAGAAGATGTAATTCAATTATAGATTTGTTAAAATTTACCTCCAATAAAAAGATATTGAGTAAGGTTGTGTAGTCTAAGATTACAACCAATTTTGTAGCTAAACTTTGTCCCCGTAATTAATGAATGTTTGAATTTTTTTTTTTTAATGATTGGTGACAT
The DNA here is from genome assembly GCA_963669245.1 of Quercus cerris. NCBI lineage: Eukaryota > Viridiplantae > Streptophyta > Magnoliopsida > Fagales > Fagaceae > Quercus > Quercus cerris. The sequence goes on along the minus strand of OY770006.1, from coordinate 35,471,116 downwards.
ATTTGATTGTAAACATATAGTAAAATTTGTGGCATTCCTAACATCGCTCATAAAAAATTAAAAAAAAAATTACACAACCATTTAAAGATAGGGTCATGCTAATGAGTGCCCTAAGGGCACTCGTTAATAACCCATTTTATGAAAGTTTTGATACCACTTTTATAGGAAATGAAAAAAACTGTCAAAATATTAATTACTTTTTTTTTCCTATAAAAACGTTTTTTAAATGAATTATTAACCAGTATCCTAAGGGTACTTGTTAGCATTTCCCTTAAAGATAATTATAATTTTATAAAATTTTGAATCTTTTACAATGGAAGACCGGGCACTTTTTCTTAAGGGATAGAAATTTTTTGTAGTGTGAGCCTTAGGCCAAGGTCTTGAGCCATTCTGACGGGACTGACGAAGCCATCGACACGGACGAGTACAAACTCTGGCTAGGTGAGTCGATCATATGCTTTACTGACGAATATATCCAGACCATTCAATGCAGGCAATCAAACCCAAAACCAGTTACATAAACAACTGTACAATTCGTTGAAGGACAGTGATGGCACATTAAACAGCTCCAGACGTTACCAAAAGGAGCATAAAGACCTCCATAACTACACCAACGGCTAGAAGCCATGAGAACATATATAAGTCTCCCACATTGCTGAAGAAGAGGTACATACACAAAAAAAAAACACTAAGAGATCTTCATAATTCTTTCCAATTACATTGTTCATTTCTTAGAAAGCTTCTTTTATTGACTTTGGCATCGGAGGCATTGTGGCAGGCACCACACCGGTGTTCATCTCCAAGGGTTGAAGAATCATCTCCGTCCGACGAACAGTGCTGACGAGTTCACACTCATCAGTTTGGCGCCGTCTGTGGGGAACCACATTTTTTCGTGTTCAAACTCGAAATAATGGTTCCTTATCCTTGTTCTTTTCAGGATGGAGTCTAATCAAGATACTGCAGCCCTAGCTCAGCAAGTTCAAGCCCTTGCAGCCACAGTTGAAGAACTGACTAAGCAAAACCAAGAAATGAGATTACGGCTTTAGCAAGAGGAAAATCATTCGAAGGGAAATCAGGAAGATGAGGGGGATAGCAACAGAAGAAGTGACCATCGAAGGCCAAACACTCCCGTCGAGCAAAATTCAGATATTCTTCGGGAGATGAGGAGGGAGATGGACGAACTAAGGAACGCCATCAAAGAAAAAACAGAGCGGAGCGTGGATCGGATGGTCCGGGCAATGGATTCACCATTCACAACAGCGGTCCTCGACTGCCCAGTGCCGTCAAAATTCCGGTTACCTCAGCTCGAGCCCTTCGACGGGCTGAAGGACCCTCAAGATCATCTAAACACCTTCAAGACGACCTTGGGACTTCAACAGCCCCCAGATGAAATTTTGTGTCGCTCCTTCCCAACTACACTCAGGGGAGCTGCCCGAGAATGGTTCACGAAGTTGCCAACATCGTCAATCGATACGTTCGAGTAGTTGAGCAACGCCTTCCTGCGTCACTTTATTGGAGGGAAACGACCAAAGAGGACCACTGACCACTTGCTTACTATCAGGCAGGGAGAAAAAGAAACCTTGAGGTCATATGTAAAACGTTTCACACGGGAAACACTGGAGGTAGACGAAGCCGATGATATGGTGCAGCTGACGACCTTCAAAGTAGGGCTGAGGTCCAGGGATCTTGTCAGCTCACTCGCGAAGAACCCCCCAAAGACGATGGCTGAAATGCTCCTCAAGGCGCAGAAGTATATGAACGCTAAAGACGCATTGGTTGCTATCAAGGACGCGGACAGACCAGGGGACAAAGGAAGAAAAGAAGACGATCGTAGAGGGCAGAAGCGGGATCGTCCAGATTGTCGAATCAGTGACAGAGTCAGACGGAAGGATGACAAAAATCCACGAACGGTAAAATTCACTCCTCTCGTTATTCCTGTTGACAAGATTTTGGTGCAGATTAAAGACGAGCATTATCTTAAGTGGCCATGGCCACTACACTCATCTCCTAACGTCCGCGACAAAAGTAAGTACTGCCGATTCCACAAAGATCACGGCCACTACACCGAAGATTGTAGGGATCTCAAAGAGCAGATAGAAGAATTGATACGGAGGGGGAAGTTGCAGAAATTCATAAAGAAGGGGGAACACGACAAATTCCGAGGTGAAACCAAAGGCCAATAGGGGTCCTCCTCCAGGAACGACGGCCGTCAATCACAACCTCCTCAAAATGTGGTCGAGGAGATACAGACGATCGCAGGGGGGCCTACCACTGGGGGTTCATTCAAGTCACTCAAGAAAACACATCAACGACAGGTGAATAGCGTCCATATGACAAACCTGCCAAAGTACAGACGAACTGATCAGGATATGACCTTCAACGAAAGTGACTCCAGAGGAGTAAAACAGCCTCACAATGACCCGTTGGTCATAATACTCACCATAGAAGGATTCAACACCAAAAGAGTCCTCGTGGACAATGGTAGCTCTGCCGATATCATTTACTTTTCCGCATTCCAACAATTGAGACTGGATCCCAAGAGACTTCGTCCATTTGATTCTCCACTCGTCAGTTTCAGCGGTGACAAGGTGTACCCCAGGGGTATAGTAACGCTGACAGTAACAGTGGGAACGTATCCAAAGCAATTGACTCGTCAGATAGACTTTTTGGTAGTAGATTGTCCCTCGTCCTATAATTTCATCATCGGAAGGCCAGCACTCAACAAGTGGAAGGCGTCCACATCCACCTACTGCTTGAAGGTGAAGTTTCCAACGGAAGAGGGTATTGGTGAAGTCAAAGGAGACCAAGTTCTAGCTCGAGAATGCTATCAAGCTGTTTTAGCAGCTAAGGAGAACCACACGTGGGTAGTGGAAGAAAAAGAGGAAGAAAAGTTGGAAGCACTGGAAGTAGTGGAGTTGATCGAGGGGGAAAGGACGAAAACAACCAGAATAGGGACAACATTGAGTCCTGAGATGAGAACGAAACTCATTCGATTTCTCAGGGAGAACTTGGACGTCTTTGCTTGGAGCCATGACGACATGCCAGGAATATCTCCAGAAGTTATCCAACACAGGTTGAATGTGGACCCAGAGAGGAAACCCGTCAAGCAGAGACGAAGGACATTTGCACCAGAAAGAGACCAGGCAATTGCTGACGAGGTGAGTAAACTCTTGACTGCAGGCTTTATCAGGGAGGTGTACTATCCAGACTGGTTGGCAAACGTCGTCCTAGTAAAGAAAGCAAATGGAAAATGGAGGATGTGCGTGGACTTCACGGACCTAAACAAGGCCTGCCCGAAGGACAGTTTCGCTCTTCCAAGAATAGACCAGCTGGTAGATTCCACGGCCGGGCACAAGCTGTTGACGTTCATGGACGCATTCTCCGGGTACAATCAGATAAAAATGGCCGATGAGGATCAGGATAAAACCGCCTTCATTACCAGTCAGGGACTCTACTGCTACAAGGTCATGCCCTTTGGGCTGAAGAACGCAGGAGCGACGTATCAGAGGTTGGTAAATAAAATGTTCGTCAAACAAATAGGCAGGAATATGGAAGTGTACGTCGACGATATGCTCGTCAAGAGAAAGGAAGAGCTCGCGCATCTGGACGACCTTAAGGAAACATTCGATACCCTTAAGCAATACCAAATGAAGCTAAACCCTGGCAAGTGTGTTTTTGGTGTCGCCTCCAGAAAATTCCTAGGATTCATGGTGTCTCAGAGAGGAATAGGAGCAAATCCTGAGAAGGTGCAAGCTATACTCAACATGGCATCACCCAAGACTGTCAAGGAAGTCCAGAAGCTCATAGGCCGGATTGCAGCTCTTAACAGATTTGTGTTAAGAGCAATAGACAAATGTTTACCATTCTTCAAGACCCTTAAGCAAGCTTTTGAATGGACCGACGAATGTGAAACGGCTTTCCAAGAGCTCAAGCGTTACCTCAACAACCCACCACTCCTAAGCCCGTCCAAAGAAGGAGAAAACTTGTACTTATACCTGGCAGTTTCGTCTACAGCCGTCAATGCAGCCTTAATACGAGAAGAAGATAGGAAACAGCTCCCAGTGTACTACGTCAGCCAAGCTTTCCAAGGAGCTGAATTCAGGTACCCGAGGATCGAGAAAATCACCTTTGCATTGATAGTAGCCTCACGCAAGCTCAGGCAATACTTCTAGGCAAACACGATCTTAGTGATGACGGACTAACCCATCAAGAAGTCTATGAACAAACCCGAGGCAGCCGGGAGGATGGTCCAATGGGCAATCGAACTTAGCCAATTCGAAGTGGAATACCATCCCAGGACAGCTATCAAAGCACAAGCTCTGGCTGACTTCATCGTCGAGTTCACTCACCCAGACGAGCCAATCATTGCCAGCATGGGCGAGACATGGGTGATACAGACTGATGGCTCATCAGCCTAAAAAAGAGGGGGAGTAGGGGTCGTCATAACCACTCCTGACGGAGAAACATTGAAATATGGAGTCCAGCTAAAATTTCCAGCCACCAATAACGAAGCTGAGTACGAAGTAATTCTGACGGGTTTAAGACTCGGAAGAGAGCTTGGGGCCAGCAACCTGCTAGTCCAGAACGACTCAAAGCTAATAATTGGGCAAATCATAGGAGAGTACGAAGCAAAAGAAGAAAGAATGCAGAAATACCTCAAGTTGACGAAACGCTTGACCCAAGAGTTTGAAAAAGTGGAGTTCGTCCAGATTCCGAGAAGCCAAAATATGGCTGCAGACGAAGTTTCATAGATAGCCTCGTCGGAAGAAACTAAATCAGGGACGGGCTTAATGATGGAGATACAAAGAAGCCCCAGCATAGAAGAAATCTTAACATTCACGGTCGGGGGCACGAATAGCTGGATGACGCCCATCATGTCCTTTCTTCAAGATGGTCATCTGCCTCAAAACACAGATGAAGCTAGAAAGATCAAGAAGAGATCCGCCAGATTCACAATTCTCAATAATACCTTGTACAAAAGAGGTTTCTCTATGCCCTACTTGAGGTGTGTTGACGAAGGGGAGGCCGAATACGTCCTGAGGGAAGTCCATGAAGGGATCTGTGGAGATCATTCAAGGCCCGAAATCCCTGGTAAGAAAAATTATGCTAGCAGGTTACTTTTGGCCAACCATGCAAGATGACTCGGCAAGGTTTGTCAAGAGATGTGACAAATGTCAAAGGTTCGAGAACGTTCAACGACTCCCATCAGAAAAGCTGACGACGATAACATCTCCATGGCCATTCGCACAGTGGGGAATTGACATTGTTGGCCCACTACCTCAAGGCAAAGGTCAGGTAAAATTCTTACTAGTTGCTATTGATTATTTCACTAAATGGGTTGAGGCAGAGGCATTGGCAACCATCACCGAGGCCAGAATCCTGGGGTTCGTATGGAAGAACATAATTTGTAGGTTCGAGATCCCACGGACGATCATATTGGACAACGGACGACAGTTCGATAGCCAAAGTTTCAAGGACTTCTGCTTAGGCTTGGGCATCAAGAACCAGTTCTCGTCACCAGGCCACCCACAGGCGAATGGACAGACGGAAGTAACGAACCGCACATTGCTGAAGATCATAAAGACCAAACTAGACGATGCGAAAGGAGCCTGGCCAGAAGAACTGCCCAACGTCTTGTGGGCCTACAGAACCACGGCTAGAACCCCAATAAGAGAGACCCCCTTCCGACTCACCTACGGCATTGAAGCCGTAATCCCTGTCGAAGTGAGAATAACCAGCACCAGGAGAGAAGCGTTCAATGAAGAAGAAAATGACGACCTACTGCGAGTTGACCTAGACTGTCTTGACGAAGTAAGAGACAAAGCCTTCAGCAAGATGATGGAATACCAGAGAAAGATGACAGACTACTACAATAGAAGGGTGAAGCTCAGGAGACTCAACATAGGAGACCTTGTCCTGCGCAAGGTAACCCAGGCAACCAAAGATCCAGCTCAAGGAAAGCTCGGCCCCACGTGGGAGGGGCCATACAGAGTCATTCACTACTCCAGACAAGGCAGCTACCACCTGGAGACCCTAGACGGACAAAGGCTCCCAAGACCGTGGAACATTGAACATTTGAAGAAATATCATCAGTAGATATAATGAAAAGACACACTCGTCATTTACTATCAATAAATGAGTTATTCAGCCAATATTTGTGTATAAACCATGCCTGGAGAAACTAATAAAAGCCAAAAAATGGCTAAGTAACAAGATTCCGCCTAGACAGATGTAAGTTACTGACGGACATCACTTAGTGATCAAAAAGCCAAAAAAAATGGCTAAGTAACAAGATTCCGCCTAGACGGATGTAAGTTACTGACGGACATCACTTAGTGATCAAAAAGCCAAAAAAATGGCTAAGTAACAAGATTCCGCCTAGACGGATGTAAGTTACTGACGGATATCACTTAGTGATCAAAAAGCCAAAAAATGGCTAAGTAACAAGATTCCGCTTAGACGGATGTAAGTTACTGACGAATGTCACTCGATGATCATAAGGCCAAAAAATGGCTAAGTAACAAAACTTCCGCCTAGACGGATGTAAGTTACCGACGAGGATCACTAAAAAGCCAAAAAAGGCTAAGTGATAAAATCTCGCCTAGACGGATACAAATTACTAACATGCATCAAACAAAAAAGGAAGAAGGACGTACAATCAGAAATACAAGTAAGTTCCAAAGAAATAAAATTAAAGGCCAGAGGCTAGCAGACGAATAACTATTGTTTCTACAATTAAAAGCCCATAAACGCTGGGCTAAAAATACTGTCTTCAAAATAAAAATTAAAAAAAAAAAAAAAAAAAGACTAAAACATGACGGGCACCACAAAAGGAATCTTTTCAAAGGAATTTTTTCCAAGTCCCAAACTCGTCAAGCCGCATCGCCGGCAGGGGCATCCTCGGTACGAACGGCGTCATCAGGAGCATCAGCTAGAGCCTCAGTCTCGGTGGCAGACGATTGAACAACTTTGTCAGCCGCCATCTCTTGATCCACTTCTTCCAGATCAAGCGCCTCCATGTTTACTCCTGAAGGGTGTTTGACGAGGTACCTCCTCAGAAGCTTGAAGCTCTTGAAGTACCAACTGAAGAGCACGGTATTGTACTCATCAGTGGTCTAGAAGGCCGCTACCGATCTGGCTGCAATAGTCTTAAGGCTCTCCTTGGCGGCTACAAGTTGCTCGTCTTTCTCAACGTTCAGCTGACGCTCCACCCTAAGATCGTCTGTGAGTTTCTTTGCTTGCTCTCTCAGGGTATTTGCCGTGCCCATGGACTCGATGAGGTCCTTCTTCAAACCAAAAGTTTCCGCCTCCAACGCCTCCACCCTCGAAGTCAGGGATGCTACCTTTGCCTCTTGAGTAAGATACTCAGAAGCAATGTGAAGGCTCTCCCCCAGAACCTGAAAAGAAGTACAAACTCTTCAGCAAAAAAAGAAAAAAAGAAAAAAATGAGGGGGTTACTCTTGAAAGGAGTAAAAAGCACTTCACCTGAACCAGCTTATGAACGTGGCCAGCAGCGACTGTGTTCAAGGAGACCCCAGAGAAAGCCTTTAAGTCGTCAGCCGTCACAATGCTGTGAGCTCGTTCAACTGCCAGCTTCTCATCGCTCCAGATGGTTGAGCGGCCAACGTCCTCTTTCTCTTTCTCCTTCCCCGACAGGCGTGGCCTCTTGGAGACGGGAGTGGGAAGCTCCTCCACTGAAGTGGACAGAGAAGCAGTCCTCGTCACCTCAGTGCCAGAGACGACGGGAGTGACTGAGGCTGGCGGAGTGGCGCAAAGGCCCTTCCCTATAACACGCACGGTCTTTTTGCCTATGTTGGATAAGGGCTCGTCCTTCTTGGCCCTCATCTTGGCGTACACATCTTTGTTGAATTTCGACGTCATCTCTGTCAAAAGAAAAACATTAGCCACGAAGAAAAGCACAAGAAAAGAAAAGGTCAGTACTGACGAAACTAGAACTTACTCTTTTTTCCTTCAATGTCAAGGTTCTTCAAAACAAAGGCAGAAGGCTCAGGCCCGATACAAAAGAACGCAAGAGTTCTGGGATTGACGAGATCGTCCTAGCTCTCGATCGTCTGCGCGTACTTGATAGCCTTTTGCACGCGTTCTCTATACTTGCTCTTAATCTTCGATCGTCTTTTAACTAAAAAAAAAAAGACAGTGTTAGTGGCCATAATTGGAAGCGCGACGAAATTCAAGAAACGAAGAAGAAATGTTGACGCACCTAAAGTCGGGGTTTCCCACCGACGACGTAACACCGGGAGATCACCCTAAACCTCTCCCGAGGGCGTCTCAAAATTGTCCCCAGACACATAGAAGAATCTGGACTTCCAATACCTGAATGACGAAGGTAATTTCTTGACGATCCTAGTCCCTCTCTCCCAAGGCACTAGTTCATAATACCCATACTCCTTTGACGCTTTCAAACGGTACAAATACACTAGTTTGTCTACCCTGATCATATCCCCGTCATTAGCTGCCAGCCATATCCCCATACAACTAATTAAAATTCTCCAAGAGTTGGGCATGAGCTGCCCCGGAGCGATACCAAAATGATCTAGCAACTCCATCAGGAAAGGATGGACGGGGAACCTTAACCCACAAATGAAGGCAGCCTCGTAAAAGCATACCTCACCTGGGAAGAAGTGACACGCCCGGTCTTCCACACTGGGCAGACGAACCCTAACCCTATCAAGAAACTGGAATCTATCTCTAAATCTCGCCAACGTGTCAGCATCTAACCCACATTCCTCTCCCTGGGCATAAAAAGCCCTAACCTTTTGAGAGCCAGAGACGGCGGTATCTTCCTCTACCGGGCTGCCGTTGGACGACAACCCAGTTTCAAGCTCGTTCGACCTAACTTCTGACATACCTACTCGCACTCCAACCTCGTTCACAAACCAATCCAAAGACTGACGAAGCAAAGGCAACAGATCAGCCAAAGCAACACTTAGACAGTTACCCTCAAAAACAAAATCCTCAATATTTGAGGAAACCCCCAATGACCCTCCTAACCGAGCAAAAAGGAATGAAATTGAAGGGCAAGCTACCCTAACCTCAGAGCTACTAAGCATGAAAAACCAAGAGACACAACAGCAAACTAAACCCTCATGGAATTTAGAACAAACAAAAAAAAAAAAAAAAAAAAAAAGAGATCAGAGCCAAAGCCATAACAAGGCTTGCAGAAGAAGAAGCACCACCAGAAGAAGAAGCACCACCATGCCGGTTGCTAGTTCGCAGAAAGGTTGCAGAGAGAGGTTGCCGGAGAGGATTCTCAAAGCAAATGATTAAAGAATTTTTGAAAAATGTGAACAAAAGAAGGTTTTAAACTGAGGCTTTGGAAAACTAAAAAACCAGCGGGAAGCCCAATAGTCCCACCAAATCAGAGCATTAACTCCACCCACCAACACGTGCCACGTGTGCCACGATTTGCGAAACGCCGCCGCTTTGCATTTACTGCGGATCGAAATCCCAAATGACACTCGTAAGCTGTAAAACGAAGCTGAGTACGAAGGAATTTTGACGGCTTTAAGACTCGGAAAAGAGCTTGGGGCTAGCAACCTGCTAGTCCAGAACGACTCAAAGCTAATAATTGGGCAAATCATAGGAGAGTACGAAGCAAAAGAAGAAAGAATGCAGAAATACCTCAAGTTGACGAAGCGCCTGACCCAAGAGTTCAAAAAAGTGGAGTTCGTCCAGATTCCGAGAAGCCAGAATATGGCTGCAGACGAAGTTTCAAAGATAGCCTCGTCGGAAGAAATTAAATCAAGGACGGGCTTGATGATGGAGATACAAAGAAGCCCCAGCATAGAAGAAATCTCAACATTCGCGGTCATGGGCACGAATAGCTGGATGACGCCCATCATGTCCTTTCTTCAGGATGGCCATCTGCCCCAAAACACAGATGAAGCTAGGAAGATCAAGAAGAGATCCGCCAGATTCACAATTCTCAATGATACTTTGCACAAAAGAGGTTTCTCCATGCCCTACTTGAGGTGTGTCGACGAAGGAGAGGCCGAATAGGTCCTGAGGGAGGTCCATGAAGGGATCTGTGGAGATCACGCAAGCCCAAAATCCCTGGTAAGAAAAATTATGCGAGCAGGTTACTTCTGGCCGACCATGCAAGATGACTCAGTAAAGTTCGTCAAGAGATGTGACAAATGTCAAAGGTTCGGGAACGTCCAACGGCTCCCGTCAGAAAAGCTGACGACGATAACGTCTCCATGGCCATTCGCACAATGAGGAATCGACATCGTTGGCCCGCTACCTCAAGGCAAAGGTCAGGTAAAATTCTTACTAGTTGCTATTAATTATTTCACTAAATGGGTTGAGGCAGAGGCATTGGCAACCATCACCAAGGCCAAAATCCAGGGGTTCGTATAGAAGAACATAATTTGCAGGTTCGGGATCCTACGGATGATCATATCGGATAACGGACGTCAGTTCGATAGCCAAGGTTTCAAGGACTTCTGCTCTGGCTTGGGCATCAAGAACCAGTTCTCGTCACCAGGCCACCCACAGTTGAATGGACAGACGGAGGTAACGAACCGTACATTGCTCAAGATCATAAAGACCAAACTAGACGACGTGAAAGGAGCCTGGCCAGAAGAACTGCCTAACGTCTTGTGAGCCTACAGAACCACGGCTAGAACCCCAACAGGAGAGACCCCCTTCAGACTCACCTACGGAACCGAAGCAGTAATCCCTGTCGAAGTGGGAATAACAAGCACCAGGAGAGAAGCGTTCAATGAAGAAGAAAATGACGACCTATTACGAGTGGACCTAGACTGTCTTGACGAAGTAAGAGACAAAGCCTTCAGCAAGATGACGGAATACCAGAGAAAGATGACAGACTACTACAATAGAAGGGTGAAGCTCAAGAGACTCAACATAGGAGACCTCGTCCTGCGCAAGGTAACCCAGGCAACTAAGGATCCAGCTCAAGGAAAGCTCAGCCCCACGTGGGAGGGGCCATACAAAATCATTCACTACTCTAGACAAGGCAGCTACCACCTGGAGACCCTAGATGGACAAAGGCTCCCAAGACCGTGGAACATTGAGCACTTAAAGAAATATCATCAGTAGATGTAATGGAAAACCACATTCATTATTCATGATCAATAAATGAATTATTCAGCCAATACTTGTGTATAAAACATGCTTGGGATAACTAACGAAGGCCAAAACAAGAAAAAGCCAAAAAATGGCTAAGTAACAAGATTCCACCTAGACGGATGTAAGTTATTGACGACTACAACGCCATTAAGGGTGGTTGAAAAGCCAAAAAATGGCTAAGTAACAAGATTCCGCCTAGACGGATGTAAGTTACTGACGACTACAACGCCACTAAGGGTGGTTGAGAAGCCACAAAATGGCTAAGTAGCAAGATTCCGCCTAGACGGATGTAAGTTACTGACGACTACAACGCCACTAAGGGTGGTTGAAAAGCCACACAATGGCTAAGTAACAAGATTCCGCCTAGACGGACATAAGTTACTGACGAATGTCACTCGGTCAAAAGGCCAAGAAACGGCTAAGTAACAAAACTGCCGCCTAGACGGACGACGAGGATCACTAAAAAGCCAAAAAAGACTAAGTGATGAAACCTCACCTAGACGGATACAAATTACTAACATGCATCAAACAAAAAGGAAGAAGGACGTATAATCACAAATACAAGTAAGTGCCAAAGAAATAAAATTAAAGGCCAGAGGCTAGCAAACGAATAACCATTGTTTCTACAATTAAAAGCCCATAAACGCTGGGCTAAAAATACTGTCTTCAAATTTGTTTAGCATATAGATTTACAAAAAAAAAAAAAAAAAAAAAGCCCAAAACATGACGGGCACCACAAAAATCTTTTCAAAGAAATTTTTTTCCAAGTCCTAAACTCGTCAAGCAGCATCTCCGGTAGAGGCATCCTCGGTACGAACGGCCTTATTAGGAGCGTCAGCTGGAGCCTCAGCCTCGGTGGCAGACGATTGAACAGCTTCGTCAGCCGCCATCTCTTGATCCACTTCTTCCAGATCAAGCGCCTCCATGTTTACTCCTGAAGGGTGCTTGACGAGGTACCTCCTCAGAAGCTTGAAGCCCTTGAAGTACCAACTGAAGAGCATGGTATTGTACTCATCAGTAGTCTGGAAGGCCGCTACCGATCTAGCTGCAATAGTTTTAAGGCTCTCCTTAGCAGCTACCAGTTTCTCGTCTTTCTCAACGTTCAGCTGACGCTCCACCCTAAGATCGTCTGTGAGTTTCTTTGATTGCTCTCTCAGGGTATTGGCCGTGGCCATGGACTCGATGAGATCCTTCTTCAAACCAGAATTCTCCGCCTCCAGCGCCTCCACCCTCAAAGTCAGAGATGCCACCTTTGCCTCTTGAGTAAGATACTCAGAAGCAATGTGGAGGCTCTCCCCCAGAACCTGAAAAGAAGTACAAACTCTTCAGCAAAAAAAAAAAAAAAAAAAAAAAAACACTTCACCTAAACTAGTTTATGAACATGGCCAGCAGCGACTGTGTTCAAGGGGACCCCAGAGAAAGCCTTTAAGTCGTCAGCCGTCACCATGCTGTGGGCACGTTCAACTGCCAGCTTCTCATCACTCCAGATGGTTGAGCGGCCAACGTCCTCTTTCTCTTTCTCCTTCCCCGACAGGCGTGTCCTCTTGGAGACGGGAGTGGGAAGCTCCCCCACTGAAGTGGACGGAGAAGCAGTCCTCGTCACCTCAGTGCCAGAGACGAGGGGAGTGACTGAGGCTGGCGGAGTAGCAGAAAGGCCCTTCCCTACAACACGCACGGTCTTTTTGCCTATATTGGATAAGGGCTCGTCCTTCTTGGCCCTCATCTTGGCGTACATATCTTTGTTGAATTTCGACGTCATCTCTGTCAAAAGAAAACATTAGCCACGAAGAAAAGCACAAGAAAAGAGAAGGTCAGTACTGACGAAACCAGAACTTACTCTTTTTTCCTTCAATATCAAGGTTCTTCAAAACAAAGGTAGAAGGCTCAGGCTCGATACAGAAGAATGCAAGAGTTCTGGGATTAACGAGATCGTCCCAGTTCTCTATCGTCTGTGCGTACTTGATAGCCTTTTGCACGCGCTTTCTATACCTGCTCTTAAGCTTCGGTCGTCGTTTAACTAAAAAAAAAAAAAAAGAGTGTTAGCGGCCATAATTGGAAGCGCGACGAAATTCAAGGAACGAAGAAGAAATGTTGACGCACCTAAAGTCGGAGTTTCCCACCGACGACGTAACACCGGGAGATCACCCCATACCTCGCCCGAGGGCGTCTCAAAATCGTCCCCAGACACATAGAAGAATCTGGACTTCCAATACCTGAATGACGAAGGTAATTTCTTGACGATCCTAGTCCCTCTCTCCCAAGGCACTAGTTCATAATACCCATACTCCTTCGATGCTTTCAAACGGTACAAAGACACTAGTTCGTTTACCCTGATCATATCCCCGTCATTAGCTGCCAGGCATATTCCCATACAGCTGATTAAAATTCTCCAAGAGTTGGGCATTAGCTGCCCCGGAGTTATACCAAAATGATCGAGCAACTCCATTAGGAAAGGATGGACGGGGAACCTCAACCCACATATGAAGGCAGCCTCGTAAAAGCATACCTCACTTGGGAAGAAGTGACACGCTCGGTCGTCCACACTGGGCAGACGAACCCTAACCCTATCAAGAAATTGGAATCTATCTCTAAATCTTGCCAACGTATTAGCATCCAATCCACATTCCTCTCCCTGGGCATAAAAAGCCCTAACCTCTCGAGAGCCAGAGACGGCAGTATCCTCCTCCACTGGGCCGCCGTTGGACGACAACCCAGTTTCAAGCTCGCTCGACCTAACTTCTAACATACCTACTCGCACTCCAACCTCGTTCACAAACCAATCCAAAGACTGACGAAGCAAAGGCAATAGATCAGCGAAAGCAACACTTAGATAGTTACCCTCAAGAACAAAATCCTCAACATTCGAGGAAACCCCAAAAAACCCTCCTAACCGAGCAAAAAGGAACGAAATTGAGGGGCAAGCTACCCTAACCTCAGAGCTACTAAGCATGAAAAACCAAAAGACACAGCAGCAGACTAAATCCCCATAGAATTTAAAAAAGAAAAAAAAAAAAGAAAAAAGGGGAAGATCAGAGCCAAAGCCATAACAAAGCAGAGAAGCATAGCACTGGAAAATGAGCGTACCTTGAGGAAATGATTAAAAGAAGAAGCACCACCAGAAGAAGAAGCACCACCATGCCGGTTGCAGAAAAGTTGCAGAGAGAGGTCGCCGGAAAGGATGCTCAAAGCAAATGATTGAAGAATTTTTGAAAAATGTGAACAAAAGGAGGTTTTAAACTGAGGCTTTGGAAAACTGAAAAACCAACGGGAAGCCCAATAGTCCCACCAAATCAAAGCATTAACTCCACCCACCAGCACGTGCCACGTGTGCCACGATTTACGAAACGCCGCCGCTTTGCATTTACTGTGGATCGAAATCCCAAACGACACTCGTAAACTGTAAAACTCCTCACATTCTATGATCGTCATTTCAATGACGAACACAGAATCGGGGGACAACTGACAGGACTGACGAAGTTCAAGTACACACGGACGCTACCATCGACACGGACGAGTCCAAACTCTGGCCAGGTTAGACGATCATATGCTTTACTGACAAATATATCCAGAACATTCAATGCATGCAATCAAACCCAAAACGGTTACATAAACAACTGTACAATCCGTTGAAGGACAGTGATGGCACATTAAACAGCCCCAGACGTTACCAAAAGGGGCATAAAGACCTCTATAACTACACCAACGGCTAGAAGCCATAAGAACATATATAAGTCTCCCACCTTGCTAAAGAACAGGTACATACACACAGAAAAAAAAGCACTAAGAGATCTTTCTAATTCTTTCCAACTACATTGTTCATTTCCTAGAAAGCTTCTTTTACTAACTTTGGCATCGGAGGTTTTGTGGCAGGCACCACACCGGTGTTCATCTTCAAAGGGGTGAAGAATCATCTCCGTCCGACGAACAGTACTGACGAGTTCACACTCATCACTGTAATTGATTATTTTCTCCTCAACTGTGGTTTGAACTCCAACCTAAACTCAAATGATGGTCGGAAATGGGAAGATGACGCAAAATTCTCTCTCCCTTACATGCCAAACACATCATTAGTATCCACAGCCTCCAAACAAGACCCTTCGGTTGAGATAGTCCCTTACATGACTGCTCGTATCTTCCACAATCAATTCACATACTCTTGCCCTGTCTCACCGGGCCAAAAGTTTGTCCGCCTCTACTTTTACCCAGTTTCATACTCCGGTGGGCTCGATATAACCAAGTCCTACTTCTCCGTCACCGCCAATAGTTTCACACTCTTAAGCAATTACAGTGCCTACCTCAACGTTTTTGGGACAAGCTCTCCCTTAGCCAAAAGAGAAATCATCATCAACGTACTGCAGACCGATGAAAGGCTCAACATAACTTTTATTCCATCTCCAAGCTCTTACGCTTTCATCAATGGTTTTGAAGTCGTTTCTATGCCAAACAATCTCTACCCAGACCACACAAACGACAGTGTCACCTTCGTAGGTAACAACTATTTCTACAATTTCGACGACACCACTGCTCTTGAGACTCTATACCGGGTGAACGTCGCTGGTCGAGACATCTCTTCTGTTAATGACACCGGAATGTACCGGGTTTGGGAACAGGACGAGAAATATATTTTCGGTGGGGATTTGGGAACAACACCTTTCCTGTCCAACGCTAAGATCCAGTACACTGATGACACGCCGGCCTACACGGCACCGGAGACGGTTTATAGGACTTACAGAACTATGAATCGAGATTCTCATGTCAACCTGAAAACCAACCTCACGTGGTTCTTCACAGTTGATGTTGGGTTTCTTTACCTTGTTAGGCTGCATTTCTGTGAGACTCAGCTGAAAGTTACTGAAGAGAATGAACGCGTATTTACCATATTTATCAATAATCAGACGGCTGATCCTGAAGCGGACGTGATCCACTGGAGCGGTGGTAGCAAAATTCCAGTCTACAGAGACTACGTTGTGTCTGTACAAGATAAAAAATCTGGGAAGCAAGAATTATGGCTCGCGCTGCATCCAAACATGAACTCGAAACCCGTATACGCTAACGCAATTTTGAATGGTCTAGAAATATTCAAGTTGAATAAAACTGATGGTAGTCTTGCCGGGCTCAACCCAGATCCGATTCCATCAACCTCTCCACCAATTGCAACCCGAGACTTGCCATTAATGAAGCCAAAACATAATCTGATGACAACGGCAATAATTGCAATAGCCGCTGGTGCAATATTTGTTATAGCTCTACTCTCTGTTCTTAGTTTTTTGATTTTCAGGAGGAGAAAGAGGGTCAAGGACTTGGGCAAGACCAAGTCAAACACAATCAATGGCTCATCTCTACCGTCAGCTGTATGCCGATACTTTTCGTTTTCTGAAATCAGAGCCGCCACAAACAGTTTTGATGAGGTTTTGAACATAGGGTTTGGAGGGTCTGGGAACGCGTACAAAGGTTACATTGATGATGGGGCCACCCAAGTTGCAATCAAGCGACTCAAATCTGGGTCACAACAGGGGGCCCACGAGTTCAGGACCGAGATTGAGTTGCTCTCCCAGCTTCGACACCATAATCTTGGAAAAAAAATGCTCAAACACCCGTAAACTTTCAAGGAATGGTCGTAACACTCCCTGAACTTTAATTATAGCCAATTTACTCCTTAAATTGTAAACACTTGCCAAATCAGTACCTCTGTTACTCTTCCGTTAATAAACTAACCGTAAAACCTCGGTATCCTCTCTCCAGTGCCGGAGTTCACTGTCATCTCACTGGCTGCTCACCGCTGGTTTATTTTTCTCTTTCCCTTATTTTATTTTTTTGCTGCTCTCTGTTTTTGCAGTTCTCCTTGTCTATTTTATTCTTTTTTTTTTCTTCTTCTAAATGGTTCAAGTGAGGTGATTGATGATTTTGTTAGTTTGATTCCTAGAGAAAAAGAAGAAAAGGATCATTTTAACTGTCCTTGAGTTTGTTGGTGGGGTGTAAGTATGTAACAAATATTTGATGTTATGAGCTTATGAGTCATCTAGTTGAGGTTGATGAAATGTAGAAAACTATTATTTCATTACTTATTTCTTCTATATGCAAATCCTTTTCATTGATTCAATTATATATTTTTGTTCTTTAGAACTTCTTTGCTTACATTATTGGAGTCCTGTTAATTGCAACTCAGTTTTGTAAAGGAAAAATTCGACAATACCCAAACATAATGAATTTATGATTATGGTTTTATTAGATTTAGCTGTAGTTTACGTCTTGATCTGACAAGCTAAGAATAGAGCAATTAATTTTCATGACATGTCACACAAAGTTATACTTTTTTGAATCATGAGGTGAAAGTACCTGGTTTAGGGGATGTTCATTTGTTTCCTTTTGGTTTCATTTACTTGTGTTTGGTTTCTAAGTTGTGCATAGTCTAATAAATTTATTTTTCTTTTTATTTAATTTTGTTGTTGTGTAGAATCATAATGTATACTGTTGAAGAAGAGCAAAGTTGCAATGCACATAGAGGATCCCTAAGTGGCTTGGAGTACATATCAATATATTTTACCAAAATGTCAAACTCGTTTGTCATGTGGAGAAAACAATCAACATGAAGGAGATGTTTTTAGTGGCTTTTGTAAATTTGGACTCTTGTGCTAGCTTACTATATAAACATTGCAGTGACTATCTATGTAGGAGCCCTAAAAAAAGGGCTTGTGATGTAATATACCTACCTGTTTAGATTAGGTGTAATATAATATAAAAATATTCACAACTACGTAATGTTCAACTTATGAAATTAATGGAGTTCCACCAATGTATGAGCTATTGAAAAGCTTCTAGCTACAAGTGCGGTGGAAATTTAAAGAAAAATTCTCCTTTCATGAAATAGTAGAAATTTCCTGAGAGCTTATTACTGAGAAAGCTAAAAAAATTCGTCAAGAAAATAGTGAAATTTATCCTATCAGGAAGAGGCCAATATATGGCTTGCATAAAATCATTCTTCTCAGCTAACACTGACACTGTCACTTTATTTGATTGCTTTGATATACATTAAGCGATGAAATATCAAACCAAAAGATTTACAAATAGTAAATTGTTCTCCTCAACTACCATGAATTAAAATATCAATGAACGTTTACAAATAGTAAATTGTTTCAAAAAAATAACACCCAATGAATCAATAATTATACAAAAAATAACACCCATTTGTGTTTGGGATGCCTCTATCTTCCAACCACTTTTTTTTTTTAATAATTTTTTTACATCTAGTTGTTACTCTCCACTTATTGCCTAATCATGATTTCCTCTAATACACCACTCCTTTAATGCCTCCTTGAAGACTACATGTGATACAAATTTGAGTCCATTTGTTAGCTATACATTATTCTTCATGTCAGTGTGTTGGTTAAACTCATGGAATCTTGGCTTGGAATTCCCTTCCTCATCAGATGAATTTGTAGGAAGTGACAGTTGACATTCATACATAGCTGCAATACAAAATTAACAAGAAGATTAATAGAAAGAGATGGAAAGAAAGAACAATATAGAGAGTAGAAAGAAAAAAAAAATACTAACTTCCCCATCCATAAGCTAAACTGTTCCCTTAAAGCTAGAGATCTTTACCCGTTTTATTCCCCCCAAAAAAATAGAAAAGAAAAAGAAACTAGTTTTGTCCATATTCTTGCCACTTAAAAAAAAAATAGAGAACATAATTCATTGTAAATAGTTAGTAAATAGTCAAATAATTGTAAAGAGTCATTCTCTGTGACACACACAATATCCCAAATGCTAAAAGGTTTCCTTTTTTTTCAAAAGGAATTGAATGCAAAATCTTAACATGATCATTTGGTGTACATATTACAGCACCAATAACTATTAACTAATTGAGATTTGAAAGCCAAGTGCTAAAATATACACACCAAGTGCTAAAATGCCACCTCTTTGCAAGCATTGAAAATCAAAATGAAGTTTTTAACCCACAAAAGTTTGTAGAAATGCATCAAAATAAACTTGAATTATTGTCAAAAAATTGCAAACCCAACTAAAATCCTACCAATCAACCAAACCCCATTAGAGATAACCTGGAACCTTATTGCCCCTAATTATATCATTTGTCTAGCTTATTATTACTAATATATGTAATGTTGTTTTAGTATTAAAGAAGTGGTTCTCATGATGAACTACCTTTATTTGTAGCAAGTAAACAATGCATATCGTTCTATGTAGGAGAAAACAAAATGGTGCCAAAGTAGCAGAGCTTATTCTCCCACCAATTAGCTCAAAAACATATGGTGCCAAAGTAACTTCTCATCAACGGATTCATTGTAATAATATACTCAAAAATATTAAGTTATTAGAAATGCATCAAAATAAACTAGAATTATTATCAAGAAATTTCAAACCCATCTAAAATCCTACCAAACAACCAACCCCTCTAATGGCCATATCCCTCTCAGGCATTTCATCAAACAGCTATGTAGCATACTCAAAAAGAATTGCATTTTACATACAAAGAGCAGTGAATTGGAAAAATAACCAACAATGGGCATTTTACCACAACCAGCTATCAAACCAAGAAAAAAAAAGTGCACGAGGAGAATTGGAAAAATAGAGGGCAGCAAAAAAATAAAATAAGGGAAAGAAAAAAAATGCACCAGCGGTGAATAGCCAGTGAGATGACGGCAGAACTCTGGCACTGGAGAGAGGATATCGAGGTGGTTATGGACTTCTGGTTGGATCATCTCCCCTCTCTCTAAACTAAACTCAAACTCTCTCTCTCTCTCTCTCTCTCAACGGTTCAAGTTATTCAGCTTTAGTTTTTATTCCCACGTGCCTCTCACGTGAGTTTTACAGTTAGTTTATTAATAGAAGAGTAACAGAGGTATTGATTTGGCAGGTGCATGTAGTTTAAGGAGTAAATTGGCCAAAATTAAAGTTCAAAGGGGTGTTATGGTCACTACTTGAAAGTTCAAAGGGTGTTTGAGCATTTTTCTCCATAATCTTGTGTCTCTGATAGGCTATTGTAATGAAAACGGTGAAACGATACTCGTAAATGATTATATGACTCGTGGGACTTTACGTGACCATTTGTACAACACTAATAATCCTCCTCTTTCATGGAAGCAATGGCTCGAGATTTGTATTGGTGCAGCGTATGGGTTGCAATACCTTCACGCTGGGGCTAAGCATACAGTGATTCACCATGATGTAAAGAGCCCAAATATTCTCTTGGATGAGAATTGGGTGGCTAAGGTTTTTGATTTTGGGTTGTCTAAACTTGGTCCAACTAGCTTGTCGAAGACCCATGTAAGCACAAAGGTTAAAGGTAGATTTGGGTATATGGATCCAGAATATTACCGACTTCAACAACTGACTGAAAAATCCAATGTGTACTCTTTCGGTGTAGTGTTGTGTGAAGTACTGAGTGTTAGACCACCGTTGCTACATACTGCTAAGAAGAACCAAATGAGCCTCGTTGATTGGTTTCAAGAATGCTATCGTAATCAAATGCTTGATGAAATTGTTGATTCATTTTTGGAGGGTTCGATTGTGCCAGAGTCTCTAAAGAAATTTGGTGAGGTCGCAGTGTCTTGCTTGCTCGATGATGGAATCAAACGGCCATCGATGAATGATGTGGTGTGGGGTCTTGAGTTTGCATTGCAATTACACGATGAGACTAAAATAGAAATGGTGGATATTGAGAAACCCCTTTATCCAATGTACCCAATTGGGGATAATTCTGATAGCATGTTCACTAGTAGTATTGAACTCGTGTGGAATTCAAAGGGTAGCGGCGTGACCATGACAAGCAGCGAGGAGCAAAATTTTGCTTATACGCAATTTGATATATTGATGTCAGGGAATGTGTTTTCTGAGCTTATGCATGCAAATGGGCGATAATAGAATTCAAGCAAAAAGAAGGTGGTGGTAGTTCTTCTAAGCCGAGTTAAAACAAATAAATAAATACCAATCTTCTTCTTCTTCTTTTTTATTTATTTATTTATTTTTATTTTTTTTAAAGGATAGGAAATGCCAATATATTTGAATTTATGCTTTGTAATTTCCATTTTGTCATATATAAATATTATTAAATTTTTTAACTCACTTAAAAATTCGAATGGAAGTATTATTAAATTGTTTAACTCAATTAACAATTCGAATGGTCAAGTTTGCAGAGGA
Source organism: Quercus cerris (assembly GCA_963669245.1). Lineage (NCBI taxonomy): Eukaryota > Viridiplantae > Streptophyta > Magnoliopsida > Fagales > Fagaceae > Quercus > Quercus cerris. The sequence goes on along the minus strand of OY770006.1, from coordinate 35,449,846 downwards.
CGATTTTGTTTTTTTTTTTTTTTTTACCTTATTTTTATTTCCTTACTCTACTGGAAGAAACGTTGAAGGAGTCACTACTAGCAAAGTTTGACTTGTATGAAAGACTTGCTGGAAGACTTGAGGTCCTGTGGAAGACTCCAAAATTAACGTTGCGAGTCACACTTTAGCATCTTGGTCTCTGTGCAACGAGTGACTCTAGCAGAAGTAACTCTTTCACAACTGTTTTGCAACTTTTTTATCATAATTCAGAGTCTCTAAAGAAGTTGTGAAATAGTATTAGATTTGCTATGTAACAGACTAACAGGCACTTTTGTGTTGAGTTTTGCTCCTTGATTGAAAAGAATATGGATAGACCCCCAAAGTCGGCATGTCCTTCTCTGTACCTCAGGATAATTGTAACATCCAAAAGTTATGGAATAATGGTTTGGACCATTACTCTATCCCACTAAGTCCACTATCCCACTCAATATTAATGAAGTGTGTATATAAACACCAAGAGTGGTACCCATTGAATGGTAAACAAATTTTGCATTTCTCATAGTGTTTACAGAGTGTAGTGAGGCTTTTAGGTTTTAAGTTTTGTTTGCATCACTCTAGTAGTGTGCAACACCGTCGAGAAAGGTTTTTTTGGTTCGTGTGTTATACAAATTAGAATTCAGAACGTGTTTAAATAGCTGGTTTGCGTGGAGGCTAGCTCTAGATAGCATAAAACAATCTCAAAGCTCCTATGTCCTATGTGATCATTGATTTAGCTCAAGAGAGGTATGCCGAAAAACTAATTGTTTATATTCTACTGCAAAGTCTCTATTTCTTACACTCCTAATACTCAATCCTTTAGTAATGTCATATATATTGTCGGAGCATGCTAGTATTTTGTGATATATTGTTCAGATTTCTTTTCTCTAAAATTCCTATGCAGTTTGATTATAAAAATAAATAAAAACCTCTTAACGTGATAATACACAATAATTTACACCTTTAGAAACGTATAAAAATTGACACCTACTAACGTAGAAGGTAAAAAAAACAATATCAATAGTGAACCCAAATTAAAACTAATGAAAACTTGTCAATTCACCAAGTGTGAAAAAAGTTGTCAAATCTTTTATTTATATAGCATTATTTAAGTCAAAATATAAGTTTATAAAAGTAAACAAGCATAGGACATGGTATTCAACAAAAAAGTCAAACTGTCAACATCGCGACCTATGAAATTGAGAATAGAGTAAAACTTAGATAAAGTATCTTAGTCGTTATTTCTTAGGTATCTTTTTACATTTCAACTACATGTATAATTAAGTTCGCAAACAGTATTGCATCCCGTATCTTTTTCTTTTCTTATCCCTTGTTACAACCCATTTAGGCCTTATTTGGATTAAGGGGAAGCAAGGGGGAGTAAAGTAGAGCTAGCTAAAGATTATGTTAATTTTTTGCCAACTCTACTTTACTTTTTTCTACTCCCCTCCCTCCCTTTCAATCCAAATGGAACATTAGTACTCCTGCGAGAAAACCTCAAACCCTAGCTCCCCCAATTTCTCTCTCTCATAATGATTTACATAGGTAATTTAATACACATATGTTATTAAGTAATGTAATTAAATTGAAATGATCTTATTGTTCAACCAAGACTGGTCGACGTGTATGGTTTTTCACCAGCAGTGATTCTGATCATAGACTCTTGTTGGAGGAATTCATGAGAAATAGTACTTTGTATGATATTCTTCATTCCACTATTCGATCATTGACACTTTGCATTCATGAAACCCAATTGTAATGCTCCTGACGAGTACAACTGATTCTAGGACCTAGGAGAAATAACCCAATATGCAAGAATAGATCACAAAAAGATTCATATTGATGGGATAAAATCTTCTTATCCCGTTTAGTTTGATCCAATACATTAAACTGTAGACATGGTTTCTATCTATCTTATAATAGTTATAATGGAAGTTAATGATTGTGCTTCCTATAGAATTGTTTTTAATAAATGAGTGGAATGGTAGTGAATGCATGAAAATTGGCTATATTAGTTTACAATTAGTTAGGATAATTTCCAGATTTTCTGAATATTCAAATTGACCTAAAGTAATATCACAGGACACATTCTTTAGCTTCTACAGTTGAAAAACAACAAAAAAGAAAGGTATTAAGTCAACTAATGTGTTAAAAGATATTTGTTTTAAAAAATAAATAAATAATAAAAAATATATATATAAAAAATAAAAAATAAAAAATAAAAACTAATGTGTTAAAAGATAGAAACTGTAATGCTCAATTGGGTGATTTTGGACAGGACTTGGGTGTCAGTTTGATGATTATATTCTACGGTCCACACCAAATGCTGGGACTATGGGGTATTTAGACCCTGGCTAAGTGACCCCAGATCATTTGAGCACAAAGACTGATGTGTTTATTTGGGGATTTGTTGTTGAAGCAGGGTATGATGCTTTTAAGTTTTAAGATAGGATGTATCTTTGTGCAGACATGCAATCATCTCAGTTGGATTAATGGAGACATTATTGATTTCAGAAATTGTAATAAGGTTGTAGACTCTGTTGGGGAGTTTAAGTTGAAAAAGAAGTACCCAAATATTTTGTTGGAGAATATTGCTCAAATCTGGGGATTCCCATCCAAACTCTAGGCAAGGGAGAAAAGAGAATGCTAGTCTTTGGCCCGAACTCTGTAACTTCTGTATACCACTTGGATGAAACTGCAGTGATAGTTGAGTTCAACAGGGCAAGATTTGTCTCTGACTTTATGGTTTTTAAAGAAACTTTAGAGAAAAGTGATGGTCCAATCTCAGTTTTGCACTATTTTGCAAAACTTTTGGAAGGTGGAATCACTTATGCTGGTATTTGTGATACTTATAAAGTGATTTGCAGCTCAAACATTTCGAAAGTATTATTTGCCGACCAGGTAAAGACAGTTTGGTATTAAATGGAAGAGGGAAGTGGTGGTATAAAATAGATAAGGAAGTAGGTCCTAAGTCGTTATTCAATACTTTAGTCCAAATACATTACTTCCCTAAGTGGTGGTATGTCTAAGTAGGTCCTAGCTCCCCCAAAAGAACTCCGAATTTTAGTCCAAATACATTACTTCCCTTAGTCCCACATTGCGTGAATCAAAATTACGTCCTTTTGGAGGCCACTAATAGCACAATTTTGATGAAGACTAACGAGAGCGCTACATTGAATAAAAGTAAAGTTAAGGAGAGTAATTTGTAATTTAGCCATTATTTAATTATATTAATTGCTTCATCCATGTCAATAGATGAAAATTTGCAGGCTTTGATCATCTTACATCAGTCAGAAAAAAAGAAGTTGTACCTACAATTCCCCCCAACACACAAAGGTAACTAAAGTTGATATAATAGAATAGATCTCCTAACCTTTTCAGCCTGTAAACAAAATAAATTTCTTTGCCTTTATAAATATAAGGATGATGGAGAGCTTGTTTATGTTACAAACATGCAATCTCTGTAAGCTCTAAATACCTTAATAATTTTATCAACAATTCAATAACTAATATAGAACATAAAATAAAACTACTTCCTTTAACCATCACACATTTTTTATATTAAAAAAAGAAAAAGAAAAAGAAAAAGAGAGAGATTAACTATTGTACACTGAGAGCTATTTGGCAACTCAATTCAACATCTTCTTCCCCCATAACTGAAATAAAAGTACTTGCTACCAAACCAAGTTCTATTCCACAACACGACTTAAATAAAACATACTATAATGTCTCCTCCCAAGCATATATTCTCTTAGCGGCCTCTGGGATTCATAATTTCAGAGAACACTGCCCCAGAGGACATCAATCTATCTGACTCTTTAAAAGCAAAACCTTCCAAATCTTTACTTATTACGGTCACGCTACTATCACTAGTTGTACTTGACACTTGCCCAATGCTGCTACTAAACATTTCATCACTATCAATCATGGACTTGGGCATGAAAGCTTTCTGATCATCCTCCATCTCAATATCAACCAAATCAAGCCTGCTATCTTTTTCTGCACATTCTTGCAACTGCAATGCGAACTCAAGACCCCATACCACATCATTCATCGATGGTCGTTCAGTTCCATTGTCAAGCAAACAACTCACAGCAATCTCACCAAATTTCTTCAAACATTCTGGTGCAATCTTACCCTTCAAAAATTGATCAACAATATGATCAAGCTTTCCATTGCGACAACATTGTCGAGCCCACTCCGCTAAGCTCACTTACTTCTTGTCCACCGTGCGTACAATTGGTGGCCTTGCACACAACACTTCAAACAACACCACACCAAATGAGTACACATCGGACTTCTCAGTTAACTGTTGGCGTCGATAGTATTCTGAATCCAAATACCCAAAACTACCCTTCACCACTGTGCTTACATGGGCCTTAGACATACCAGTTGGACCAATTTAGACAACCCAAAATCAGACATACTGGCCATCCATTTCTCATCTAACAAGATATTTGTTGTCTTCACATCACCATGAATGATAGTTTGTTTCGCACCTGTATGAAGGTAGTTCAACCCACGCGCTGCACCAATACAAATCTGGAGCCGTTGTTTCCACGAAAGAGGTGGATTATTGGTGTTGTAAAGATGATCACGAAGGGTCCCATGAGCCATGTAATCATACACAAGAATCATTTCCTTTCCATCGTTACAAAATCCAATCAGAGAAACGAGATGAAGATGACGAAGCTGTGAAAGCATCCTGATCTCAGTCTCGAACTCGTGGGCCCCTTGTTGTGAACCGGGTTTTAATCGTTTGATAGCAACCGAAGTGGTCCCATTATCAATGTAGCCTTTATACACGTCCCCGAACCCACCAACACCAATAATGTAAGCATTATCAAAGTCTTTAGTGGCTGCTTTAATCTCCGCCAGAGTAAAGTAACGACACATATCAGATGGTAGACTTGACCCGCGTGTATTTGTTGACTTGGTCGTGGTAGTAAAAGAAAATGGACCCCACCAAGCAGTCCCATCGCTAGAGCTAGAGTCCTTCACCCTCTTGGCCCGCCGGAGTATGAAGAATCCAATAATAGACAGTACAATAAAGCCGGCAACTCCGCCACCAACTACAGAAAATATTGTTGTTCTATTATTCTTCTTCGACCCTGATGATTGTATCGGTGGCGCAGACTTTGGAGGCGCCAACGGAAGTGGGTCGGGGTTTGGTCCGGCAAGGTTGCCACTGGTATCGCTTACTTTGAAGATTTCGATACCGTTCAAGATTGCATCACTGAAATGACTCGCATAGTCATTCGGGTTTGCTTGTAGGGCGATAGAGAGGTTCATTTTCTTCTTGTTATCATTGCGAAATAGAGACACAGCGTAGTCCTTGAATACGGGAGCACCTTTCCTTTTATCAGCCCATTTCCACACATTGGCTGCAGTCTCCGCAGTTTGATATGCTATGAAAATAAGAAACACTCGGTCGTGAGTAACAGTAATTTCTGGTTGAAACTCACAGAAGTGTAGCCTAACAAAGTAAACAAACTGAGAATCTACGGTAAATTCCCAAGTGAGATTGTATATCTTATTGACAGCTTTGTTAGACCCCATAGTCCGGGCAGTTCGATATACAGCTTCGGGTGCAGTGTACGGTTGAATTACGGCGAAGTTAAGTTTAATGGTTGTGTTAACAGGTAGAACGGATGTTAAATCTCCTGTCAAGTACTCTAAGTCTGGACTCCAGCTCCGGAACATTCCGGTGTCTTCAGTGGGTGAGATGTAGCCCCCTCCAACATTTATTCTGTATAACATCTCGAGAGCAGTTTCGTTAATGATGCTGTACAGCATCTGCTGGCCGATTAAAGGAAACGATTGATCATCAGACTGAGTATAATAGAGATAAGAAGGCATCGACAAGATTTCAATTCCGTTGATAAAAGCAAATGAATTGGAATTTTTTTTCCGTAACGGCGTTTCCATTCGATCTGCTCTTTACAACGTAGGCACACGCCCGTAACCTCGGACAACGGCCTAAACCTTCCGCCGACTTCCTGTCATAACATGAAAAACCTTTTTCCTAAGTAAAATGCTTTTCCAGAAGTGGGAATTAAGAAAGAGAAAATTCGATTATTTGTTGTAATACCGTTTCGTTGATCTTGACGCCGGCGTTGGGTTTCCAGGCGAATTTGTTTTGGTGTTTTGGAGGTCCTTGCCTGCTGCCCATTTTGTTTTTTGGGGGGTTTGGGGGTTTTGCGTTCGCTGAGAATATAGTCTTATTTATGAAAGAGGTTTTAGTCCTGGGTTTTGATGTAAAGGATGACCTAACCGTGTTACTAAAATTGCTGTAGTATAAACGACACGACGTGTCGTTTCCTTGTCAGGCCCCAAATTCCCAATTGTGGCTTTTTTTTTTTAATGAAAAATGCGAGTAGATTATTATTGGTTGTTACGAAAAAGTGAAAAATTAATTTAAGTTGTGAATTTAAATTAGAACCAATAACAACTTACTATTTATGATTTACTAACTGCAAATCCGTTTATTATAAACTAGTATGTAACCCCGTACTACCGCACGAGATTGGTTAATTGTAATGATGCTATTGGCCAATTTTTTTTTTTTGTTTTTTTGGGTTTATCACAGGAGTGATAGAATTAAATCAAATAATGAAAAATATATATTGCATTTTATTATTTAAGTAATGCTATTGGTCTTTTTTTTTTTTTTTTTTTTTTAGTTTATCATACATAAGATAGCATTAGATAAAACGATGAATAAAAAAAAAGAATATTGCATTTTATTATTTAAATGATGCTACAATGAAGAAAAAAGAGAATTTTACATTTTATTATTTAAAATATATAAAGGGACATTAAAAAATAAAAACTAATCATTGAACTTGGAATCTTCTTGGAGGTGCCAATGAAATGCTAATGTATGAGAGTGTGAAGTAAGGAAGAGTGGGATTGAACATTGTGTTTGAACCCGATCTTACTCTGAGAAATCCGTAAGGAGGAGGAGGGGGTAGTGTGTGGATCTAGTTGGTAGAGGTTGAGAGAGGAGGAGACATGAGATGACAATATGGAATTAGGAGAAAATGATGTTTTACTTTTATAGTCTTTCTCGTTGAACTCCTTGGTTCTGGTTGTGGTATTAGAAGAGTTCCAGACTCTATTGAGATCACCCATAAAAGTGTGCAGGTGAGATGTTCTTACTTAGGCCAATGAGTATTATTATTGTGGTTTTCTTGGCTTCCATGTTAAATGTTAATGCATAATTTATTTAGGCACAAAAATTAAAAAATTTAGATAAGATACATGACACAAAATTGAAGTCCAATTTATAATCTCCATAAAAGTGTGCAGGTGAGATATTCTTGCTTAGGCCAATGAGTATTATCATGGTGGTTTTCTTGGCTTCCGTGTTAAATATTAATGCATCATTTATTTGGGCACAGAAATTAGAAAATTTAGATAAGATACATGACACAAAATTGGAGTCAAATTTATAATCTAATTAGATTTTTTTTTTTTAGTTCTGGTTAGGACAAGTGGCGCAAAATTGAGAATCCAATTGAAATCTAATTGGATTTTCTCTTTACTTCACCTATTATTATATATATAGATTAGATATAAAAAAATTATTTGTTTTGTTTTCCTCAATTAAATATCTCATCTTTTTCTTTATATTTTGAGACACTGTAAGTTACAAATTTCTTCATTATAGTTTAGTATAAAAACTTTGTATAATTGTATTATATACTTAGAAATAGGGATGACAATATTTGGCACGACACGACTTTTTGTGAGTTAAAGTTTAGTGTAAAAGGGTTCATGTCAAAAGTAAGTCAATACACTTTACCTAATTAATAAATAGGTCGGTTTTGTGTTGACTTACTTAACATGCAATCAATCTAAAACGATCCAACTCATATAAATAATTGTCATTATTTTTATTTAAAACAAATTTGAATTCTAAATATAAGTAAGTAGTAAAATACTAATTTTATTTTTATCCAACATATATAAGAATATATAGTTTATTAGGTGTTTTATTCAATTAATTTCAAACATATATATAACTACATTAACCTTAATCGTCATTGGAAAAGATAACACCATTTATGCTTCATTAGTGAATACAATTATTAGATATTAGTAATCATAATATAAACAATAATTAAGATTGCAAGTATTATAGAATAGTTCTCATTCAAGTTGATTTCATCCAATTCAACCATTGACCAAATGCAACACCTAAGGAATTATACTAAGTTTTGTCATATTAGAACTATGCTGAAAAAGAACGATCGAGCACAATGTTTAGTAAATTTGGTTTTTAAATCTATGTGAATGTTTTGCAAGTGTAATTTTAAGAGATTTTTGTCTAAAAATTGAGAGAGTTCTATAGATCTTCTTCTGTTGCTCCACAATATAATCTTACTGGAATTTGATACTCCTAGCCATGGAATGTGTTCTAGCTTTTGAGCATCGCTTAGGTCTTAGCTTGTCCTTGTATATGGGCAGTTGTATGGATTTTGTATTTAGGAAAGCCTCTCCATTTTGCCCATAGAGAGTTGCTTAATTATATCAAATATTTCAACCAAAACCTAATGTAACCCAAATACCTAAATACAAATCAATTCAACCAAATTTCTCAAAACTAATTCATATTTCATACCTAGATCTAAGAAAAAAAAAAAAAAAAAAAAACTTACCAGTGGTAGTTCTCTCTCTATGTCCATATCTCAAATCCTGCGTGCACCATTAGGTAATTGATGCCGGTTCCGGTGGTCTGAGTCTAGCAAGGAACGGACGGTGGTGGAAAAATGATGGTGATAGGCGGCTGGCAGTACGAACTCTGTCTCCTTCTCATCTCCGTATCGCAAGCTTTTTTTCTTTTTTCTTTTTTTCCTTCTCTATCTCTATATCGCAAGTCTAATTGTATTTTAACCGGTTTTTTGTTTTGTTTTATATACTAACAAAATATCAAACGGGATTAAAATTGTGAAAGTAAGCCTCTCCAAACGCACAGTACGGTATTTTAAATTAAATCTACACGTGTCAGATTTTAAAGGGGACTTTTTTTGCTAACGTGTCAACACCTGGTAAAAGCTTCTGCTATTATATATAGTATTAGATATTTCAACTTAGAAAATGATAAAGTGGAATTAGTGAATGTGGGAATTGCTGAAGCTAGTGATTAAACTGCCATCTAAAGTGCAGTAAGCAAATGATTACTTCCACTTATATTCAACCTAACCTCTTAGAAAAGATCTAGGTAGTATTAAGGCAGAAGAGAAGCTCTAATAACTTTTAGTGTTTTAAAAGAACAAATGTGATTTTTCTATAAATAAACTACCATGTTAGGGTATTTGAATACCAAGAACCTTCCTAGAACCTTCCTTTCAATTCAATTTTCCTGTTCCCAAGCTCCCACCCACGTGACCTCCTCTACTGCTCACTTTTTTATTGCATCTATTTTTCTCTCATGTGTTTATTTCCTTCTTTACATTGCTGCTTTTTCTCAGTGTCTCAGACTCTCGACTTCGTCTTCTACTCTTTAATTTTTTACCACAATGGTAGTGCCTAATTGAATATCTTGTTTCATTTTCTTCGTCTTCAGACCCACACAATTTCGGAACGGAACATAAAATTTTTAGAGGTTGACGTTTGAGAGAGAGTGAGAGGGTAAACACATGCCATAGACAGCATCTAGTTAGACTTGTTTGAGAGAGAGAGAGTCGGGGAAGGGGGTGAGTGCAAAGCATATATAAAGTCAGAATTTTTAGTTAGAATTTTGAATTTTCAAAACTTTAATTAATAAAGAAATTTAGTATTGATGTGAAAAATTGTGAGAGCTTTAATTCATGAAATTAAAAAAAAAAAAAAGTAAAAAACTTCACTTATAAGTATTTATAGATTATAGATTATAAAAGTGTTGTGAAAATATTATAGTGACAACGTTTTCTTTTTAAAAGACAAGATTGAAATTCCAACCAGTCAAGCAGAGTTTAGTATTTAATCGTATTCAAGTTTTGTTGTTTACTTTGTTAGTTATATTCTTGTCAAAAAAAAAAAAATGTTAGTTATATAGCCATAGTTATATGGTTCATTTTTTTTTTTAAAATAATAATTTTAGAATCATTATATAGTTGAACTTGAACTCTTTCTTTTCCTTTTTTCTTTTTTCTTTTTAATTTTTTTTTTTTTTTTTTATAAAAAAACTTGAACTCGTTATGTGGTTGTTGAAGTTTTAAGTTTGATTAAAAGTAGTTTTTTTTTTTTTTTTTGGAAAGAGTTTTAAACATATGACGTTTGTTTCTAATAATTTTGCTCTTTATTATCAGACAAAGACACTAATTAGTTTTTAGTGTAAACAGAGATTGAACCCCAGAGCTCAGATCTCTTATTCAACTATAAAAAACTTTACCAGTTGAGTTAACTAGAACTCACTATTAAATGTGGTTTATATAAGAGCATTAACATCAATTGTTGTAAAAAATTCTATTTTGACACATTAAAAACCTATTTTTTCTATTTTAACACACCATTCTAGGATACGCCTCACATCACATATTCTGTTTTACAATTCAATAGATTAAAATAATTAATATATATATATATATATATATATAAAATACATTAAAATAATATTAACTCAACACTACTCCAACCCAATGGGCAACCGCTACCAATCAACCATCGTTGTCACAACCAGCTGCCACCACCTAAAACTACCAAAATAAAACTCCAAAATCAACCCACCACCACCCAAAACTTCCAAATAAAAACCCTAAAATCAACCTAAACCCCCCAAAAAATTGAGATGAATCTAATCAACCAACCAAAAATCAACACAAGCCCTCAAAGCCAAACCAAGGAACTCAAACTCAAGGACCTAAAATAAACCCCAAAAAAATCCATTCTTTTTAAACCCTAAACAACCACACCCAATCCAACAAAACAAATCCCCAAACCCACAAAAAATCAAACAAACAATGGGAAAAGAAAGAGATTTTTGGCCAAAAACAAAACAGTATAATAAGGAGAAATGAAATATAAGAGAGAGAGGATGACGACCACCTCTATGATGATGTTGGTAGTATGGCTAAGGCCATGGCTGGACTTGTGTGAGAAGAGAGAGAAACCAGTGAGGGAGAGTCTTAGAGGGTGGCTCGTGATGGTCTATATGTGGAGCAGTGGAGGTTCGGCATAGACAGATGGAGAGCCATGGAAACAACTATGGAGTTTTCAGAGAGGAGAGATGGCAAAGAAGAGAGAGAGAGAGAGAGAATCAGTAGAGAGGAGAGAGACTCAAATAAAAAATAAATAAAACATTTATAACATTTGTCCATACCCTCTCAAATTTAGAATTTCATTGTAGCTTAATGCTAATTTTTTTTTTGTGATTTGAAACATTTTATATAAGTGGGATTTTGGTGTTTGGCATGCCAAATGCTAAAAAATTAACACTTGGCACACCTAATATCAATGCTCTAAGTATTCTCAATTGGCAATAACGAAATAATGTATGGGTTAAGGTTCTTAAGCTCAAATGAGGAACTTTTTTTTTTTTTTATGAGAATACTAAGTATTTTTTAACACACACACGGGGAGAGGGTTGAAAGTTTTTTAAAGAAACTTACACGAAATATACCAAAAGGAACTAAGTTGATGAATAAGGTCATAAATTAATTGAGAACTATTCTCACTGACCTTCATATCGCCGAGATATACCAAAAGGAAAATCAAGGAAGATTTGCTACAATAAATTAACATATAACTATTAATAATAAAATGGTTGACGTAGGCCTCCTATTGTTTTTATTGGAGACATTTAGAGTTCAACTCACTCACTCACTCAAGTATTAAAAAAAAAAAAAAAACTATTGACTCTAGAAATTTCAAAATCAATATGCAGTTATTGAGTTGTGAAGCATTCGAAGCAGGCTCATGGGATTTGTTTTAGACCATAAATTGACTTATGAAAATGATAAACGTGACAAGTGAATGAGGATTGAGGATTGACATATCTTGAGGTTGAGACGTATTATCTACCTCACTTAGAACACCTTGAAAAAGGCATTGCTCACGGTCATTGCTTCAATGTCCAGCCATATGAGGCAGTAAGAGAAAGGATCATTTTTTAAGAATGGCAGGGTTTCATCGTAGTCAATGCTAATATAACACTTGCCTACTAACCTAACCTTGTTCCTGGCAATAGACCTATCACAATTGTGCTTGAGCTTATACACCCAATTACATCTCACTACATTTATAGTGGCAAGTGCTAAAATCAAAGACATGTTGTCTTTGGAGGGCATCAAATTCTACATCCATAGCATTCATCCATTTTGATTTTTAAAAGTAATTTGATAGGTGGGAGGCTTAGTTACAGTATAGTCAAAGGTGGCCTTGAAGCCTAACTTTCAGTGACGGTTCCAGAAATTTTGTTTAGGGGGGTCATTAAGAAATTTAAATTAAAAAAATTTAATAAAAAGAGAACTTGAATATATCAAGTTATAGACCCAAAAAAAAAAAAAAAAAAAACACATGAATTTTTACAATTTCCTTCTACAAGTTTTCAAATTTTGAATTGTTACACAATAGTTCATTATGAGAATTTATTGCCAATATGGGTAGTTATGACCAATTTATTTTATTAAGTTTGTCTACATTTTTATTTTTATGCAATTAATATTATATATTTGTTATTGTTTTTATAAAAATATTTTAAACTAAATGACTAAACTCAACTCATTGGCTTTATATTAATTATTGACACATATAACCACACTCATTCATACATAAAATAATTCACTACATGTGTTATTTAACCAATCAAATGCTTGAATAATCACTAACTTTGCAATTTTTTTCTACAATTTTTCTAACTTTATGACAAAAAATTATTATACCATGATAACTATACACACACATATAACAAATCCTCTTTATTTTCTAATTATTAAATTATATAAAGTTATATTATATTTATATTGTACACACAAACATCCACGTACACGTCATTATTCATACAAATGACATTATAAAAAAAAATAATACACACAATCAATATTAGATACACTCATACACATATAATAAAAAATTTATAATAAATAATGATACTTACAATTCACAAACACTTACTATTACTTTAGAGTTAAAAATACTTGTACTAAAGGTGCATAAAATTTTAGTCAGGGTGTGCAAAAATACTTTTAAGAAAAAATTAATGTATTAAATTAAAAAAATTAAATATATATATATATATATATATATTTTGAAGTCAGGGGGTTCACTTGAACCCCCTGACCAAAGAGTACCGTCCCCCTGCTAACTTTCGTTTGAGGATCCCATTGTTGGCTCGAGTGTGTATAGGGCGAGAGCTTATATATAGGAACAAGGATAGGAGGAAGTGTAGGTGATACAAGAAAGTGGGTGTAGGGGAAGAATCCGAAGAGATAGATGGCGAAGGTTAAAGATGAGAATCAGGAGGAGCAGAGGAGAAGAATGCTGATTAGTGACAACTGATTTTCTTCCAAATTTTCAGCATAGTAGACAACTTTCTTCCATATTTTTTTAAAAATGAATAAAGACATCCAAGACTTCCTTGGGCTGGCCCAACATAAATTGGGCCTTAGGGCAAGAAATTTATGTGAGGTCTTTTATATGCAAACATTAATTTGATACTAAAATACAAAATTTGATTAATAATACTAACTAAACTAATGTTAATTTCAGATAAATGATTGAATATTACAGTTCAAACATAAATTTTTACAAAAATAAATAAATATATAATTAAAAAAAAAAAAACTCACTTTATCTTGGATATATGATGATGCATAGTTAAGTAAAGTTGTAATCTAATTTTTTATTTAATATAGTGTTTTTAAGAGAGAGAGAGAGAGAGAGAGAGAGAGAGAGAGAGAGAGAGAGAGATTATTTGACATGTGGCTTGTAGGAGATTGTTTTAAAAAAATTTAAATCTCAAACTGTTTGGGAAGATTAATCATCATTGACAATCAAACACAATTAACACTCTCTTTTATTTTGGAAACATTTTAGGGTTTCAATTGAGTTAGGTTTTTATTGGTCTCCTATTTTGGAAGCCTTACTAGAATTGAAAAATAAAAATGCTAAAGGTACTACAAATTTTTTACAATATCATGTGACAATAATTGTAATTGATGAACTTTAACACCCTAATTAATGAGTGTTTAAATTATTTTTTTGTAATTAATTGGTGATATGTCGATTTATAAGCCTATAGTAAAAGTTATGGTATTTGTGGGTACCTTAGGCATGCTTCACAACATCCTAGGCAAGCTAGGCGTGCTTGGCAACGTCTTAGGCCGTCCTCGGACGGCTTTGCAACGTCCTAGGCATGCATGGCAACGTCCTAGGCATGCTTGGAAACATCTTCGGACGGTGTCCTAGAAGTCCCACATCGAAGGAAAACCCGCCTACTTGCTGCCTTATAAGCTTTGAAGCAAAGAAAGTAGTGTACCATTAGTTTATAGTTATTCGAATAACTATATTTTTACAAAGATCATCACCAACACACCTTTTCTTTACATAAACAGTTTGTCTAAAAGTCATATATTGTCTTTTTGGGATTTTTTTTTTTTTTTTTTAAGAGAGAAATTATATATATGATCCTCAACTTTCGTGATTCATTTCAAAATTGATCTTGTATTTTAAAATATTTCAAAAAACGTCTTACCATTATCTAATGAATGGAAGATGTTAATGTATCAAATGTACTTCATGAAATTGATTTTTTTGTTTTTTAGAGAGTTTCAACTTATAACATCTGCTCCAAATTAACGCGATTGAATCTCAGATCTCTTATTCGATAAAAAAAATAATTAAAAAAAAAATTACCAATTGAATTAACTAGAACTTATGAGAAAAAAGTTTTTTCTTTTGATAATATGATAAAGACATTTTGAAGAAATTCTAAAAACTAAAAATTTAACGATTAAAATGAGTATATTTTTAAAGTACAAGAATGATTATGAAACAAATTGAACCATGTATACTATTTAATGATTTTTTTTTTCTTTTTTGGATTCAAAAAATTGTTTTTATTTCTCTTTCACCTGTGAATTAAAACTCAAAAAGTCATTCGTTTCAAAAATTGATTTTGATAGTTAAGATTAAGCATTTTTTAATGGGGATTCGAGCTTTTCATAGAAATTATTAAATTGATTTTGAGCACAACTTTTGTTAGGTAGTTAAATTGAGGCTAGCTAGTCGCATGTGGAACAGTTTTCGGGAAACTTTTGCAAATAGCGTTTAATGTTTCAAAGGCCACACATAATTATGCCGACATGGTTAATTTGTTTTGAGGCTTGTCACATGTGGAATAGTTTTGGGAAAGTCTTGTAAATGTCGTTTAATGTTTGAAAGGTCTGAGAGCTTGTAGCGCAGTTAATTGATACCTCCCGGTGTTTCCTTGGAGATATTCAGGTTTCAATCCCCATTCTCTAACTATCAAATTATTAAAAAAAAGTTTCTCAAAAAAAAAATTATTAAAAAAAAAAAAATTGTTTGAAAGGCTACACGTTATTAGACTTGGTAAAATTGGACTCGGAACTAATAACATGTCCAAACCCAATTAACCGATCCCTTAGTTAAATTTTTACCACAACTTTGTGTGTCTAATCAAACAGATGGACGACAAACCAACTGCTTTTAATGATAACCTATATAAATAGCTAAGAAAAAAAAAAAAATGAGGAGATGAACACCGGTGTGGTGTTGGTCAAAGGTTCTTCAATGATCAAGTTAGAAAAAGTAAAGAAGCCTGTTATAAATTCCAAATTGAATCAAGAGAAAATGGCTTGCTTTTGCATATATTTTGCACTTACCTTTCTCTTAGGTCTTGTGTTGGTTGTACGCCCTTCCTCCCTCTTGCATATTGAATATTTTCCTTTAGAGCACTAGCATTGGAAATTCTAAAAAAGAACATATTTTTCATTCTCAAACATCACTTTATCTATTTTATCAACTTATTTTATAACTTACTCTACATTTAAGTTTTTATTGTTACATAGAACTCATTAAAATAATATAAACTACCCAATTAAATAATAATATAATATAAATAACAATTCACTTCTCTCTCTCCATCAAACCATGGCCAACAATCACCACCACCTCCAGCAACCCACCAAAGCCGGCAACCACCTATCACTGAAACTCAACCCAACCACCAAAAGCCATCCAACACCACCACCACCACTAGAAAAAAAAAAAAAAAAAAAAAAAAAAAAAAAAAAAAAAAAAAAAAAAAAAAAAAACCCCAACCACCACCACTACAGCATTGACACACCACAAACCCAAAAATTTCAAAAAAAATTCCATACCCATCGAGCCACAAACAACCACCAAGATCCATACCCACTGCCGCTACCAAATCCCTAATAAATCACCAGCCACTACCGCCAATCAAACACCACCATCACTAAATAGCAAATACCTACCAAACACCCAACATACCCTTCAGTTTTGAGATAAGAACAAATAGGAGGAAAATGGGTTAGTGTGCTTAGCTAGGTTTGGTTGAAAATGAGAGAGCAAATTTGGGTTTGTCTACCACCGTTGAGAGAGAGAGAGAGAGAGAGAGAGAGAGAGAGAGAGAGAGAGAGAGAGAGAGAGAGAGAGAGAGAGAGAGAGAGAGTGCGTGCGTGTGTGTGTGTGTGTGTGTGTGCACGCATGAAGGGAAAAGTGAGTAGAGGGATTAAAGGGCTCAGGGGTGGAGCCACGTAGTGGCTTGGGGGGGCCCGTGGCCCTTGCAAAAAAAAAAAAAAAAAAAAATTCCCATTAGACTATGAAGAAAAAATAAATAGGCCCCCCCCCCCCCCCCCAACATTAGATAGCTGACCCCCCTACCCATTTCTCACCCATTCTCCCAGCCCTCAATCAAAAATTAGGAACACCCTCAAATTATAAAAATAAAATAAAATAAAATAAAATAAAAAGCCCAAAAAAAATTTGAACTAAAATCTAAAAAAAAAAAAAAAATTATAACAAAGCCAAGCCCACGGCGAGCCTAATAGATTACAGAGGTAGCTTGCTCATGGCAAGCCCAGGGATTCTCAACCAAAAACAAAAAAATCAATACAGAGAATCAGAAATGAAACCCATCACGTCGCTGGCAGAGAAATGAAACCTGTCACGTCGCTGGCAAAGAAATCAAACCCCAATACTGTCTATACAGAGCAAAAGCAACACAAACTCTAGCAAACCAAACACAGAGGTGTTTAAAAAAAAAAAAAAAAAAACCCCTAATACACAAACCTAGTAACTTATGGTCACGTCGCCATTGCTGTTGCCGCAGCTCGCTCGTCATCGTCGTCGTCGCTCGCTCGGTCGCCCCTCATCGCAGATCGTAGATCAAAGATTGCAGATCGCAGATTGCTCTGCCTCTGCTTCGGTGCTCGGTGCTCCCTCTAGCCCTCCCTTAAGGTATTTCTCTCTTTTTCTCTCTGACTCTCTCTCAGTCTCTCTCTCTTTATCTCACTAAAATGAAATTTTCATAGATCGTAGATCGATCATCATAGATCACAGATCGCTCTGCCTCTGCTCCGGTGCAGCGGTGCTCGTTACTCCCTTTGGTAGTTCGGCCCTCCATCAAGGTTTTTTCTCTCTTACTCTCTCTTAGTCTCTCTCTCTTTATCTCACTGAATGAAAAAATGAAATGAAATTGAACGAGTCTCTCTCTTTATTCTTTAATAGCCTATCTGATCTCAGTAAGTCTCTCTCTCTTTTGAACTGTGAGTCTCTGATTGGCTGGCTTTTTCTTTTTTTCCTATTTTTGTCTTTTTAAATTTGGCTTTATCTTATCCATTTTTGTTGGTCAGTGTGTTGGTGTTAGTGAAATATTGATTGTCATTTAGTGTAACGTGTGTTGTGATTTGTGATTGGCATTGCGAAATTTTCTGATTGCAGCTGGCTATTGTGATTGAGGCGCATGTTGTGCTTGTCTGTTGTCTGTTGAGTGGGGTGGGAAGGGGGTAGATGGGCTCATGGGCTCATGGGGCCGGGTAAACAATAATTAAAGCAATGTAATGTGCAGCACATTACACTACTTTAATGATTGTGCTGCACATGGAATGTATAATGTTTGGCTCTTTTAATGTAATATGTACAAGGGGCTAAACAATATAACAAATTAAAGCAATATAAATAATGAGAAATAAATTAAAGCAATATAGTTTATTGTTACACTAAACAACAATAATTAAAGCTATATAATTAAATTAACCAATACATTATAAATGACAAATTAATTAAATTATTTTTGTTTTTTGTTTGAGGGGTTATTATTAATTAAAGTTGTATTAAAAATGGGTTGACTGTTTAAATTATAGTGGAAATTTTGTTTTTTTCTTGAGTATGAATAACATTCATATAACTAAGTAAAAATTTCTAATTAAAATTTTATTTTTTAAAATTCTTTTTAGGTTAATTTTTTAGTCATATTCTTAAAGCTAAAAGAATTATGAGCAAACGAAAAACAACTGATGCATTCTTTAAGAAAAAAGATGTTAGCAATTCAGAAATTAGAACACCTGTGGCTGTAGAAACAAATATTAATACTTTAATGCCTAATGAACACCCCTCCAAATGTCTAGAACTTCAATTTGAAGAGATAGATCGTGATCCAGGATCACGTAAACAAATATGTGAATTTTTTATCAACAAACAAAATGAAATCCAACGAGCTTATCTCAGAGAATGTTCATATCAACCTAAAAATATAGACTATTCATACAATGATGATACTCATCATCATCGACTTCAACCTTCATGGTTTGATTCACATAAGGATTGGTAGGAATACTCACCTTCAATGGATGTGATATATTGTCTACCTTGCTACCTTTTCAGTAAGAAACCAATAGGTCATCCTGGATCAGATGCATTCATTTCAACAGGTTTTAATAATTGGAAAAAGGTGAAAGATGGAATGAATTATCCTTTAATTAATTCGTCATGTAGGGAAAAAACCAAACTCCCCACATAAAATTGTTATGAAATGTTGCGAGGATTTAAAGAATTATTCACGACATATTGATAAGCTAATTGAGAAACAAACATTAACAGAATTAGAGAATAATCCGTTGCGGCTCAAAACCTCAATAGAGTATGCTCGATGGCTAGCATTCCAAGCTTGTGCTTTTAGAGGTCATGATGAAAGCCTTGATTCAAAAAATAGAGGTAATTTTATTGGATTGATAAAATTCACATCAACTTTCAATGACAAAGTAGCTAGTGTTGTCTTGAAAAATGCTCCAGGAAATACCAAATATACATCACCCACAATTCAAAAGGAGATTTTGCATATTCTTGCTAGTAATGTGCGAAATGCTATTCGTGAAGAAATTGAGGATACAAAATTTTGCATTCTTGTTGATGAAGCCCGAGATGAGTCGAAGAGAGAGCAAATGGCCATCATTTTGAGATTTGTTGATAAAGAAGGTTTCATTAAAGAGCGTTTCTTTCATGTTGTGCATGCTAGAGACACTACTGCATTGACTTTAAAGAATGAGATATGTGCTGTCCTTTCTCATTACAACCTCCACATTGAAAATATTTGAGGTCAAGGATATGATGGGGCTAGTAACATGCGTGGTGAATGGAATGGATTACAAGCTCTTTTTCTTAAAGATTGCCCATATGCTTATTATGTACATTGTATGGCTCATAAGTTGCAATTATCTTTAGTTACAGCATCTAGAGAAGTAAAATATGTTCATCAATTCTTTGATCATTTGGTTAATATTATCAATATTGTTATTGGTTCTAGTAAGCGTAATGATGAATTGCAACATGCTGAAGCAAAACAAGTTAAGAATATGATTGCTTCTAATGAAATTGAGACTGGAAGAGGTGCAAACCAGATTGGTACTTTGCAACGAGCTGGAGATACTAGGTGGGGATCTCATTTTCAATCTATTTGTAGTTTGATTAAAATGTTTCATGCTACTTGCAAAGTTATCAACACTACTACTAAGGAAGGGGCTAATTATAAACAACACGGTGATGCTGAGAGAGCTTATCAGGTATTAACATCATTTGAATCTATTTTAATCTTGCATTTGATGAAAGAGACAATGGGAATTACTAATGTTCTTTGTCAAGCTTTGCAACAACATTCTCAAGACCTTTTAAATGCCATGCATTTAGTTTCAACTACAAAATCACTTATTCAAAAGTTGAGAGATGATGGATGGGAGCCTTTACTTGCTAGTGTTATATCATTTTGTGAGCAACATGAAATTGATATTCCTGATATGAATGCTTGTTACACTAAAGGTCGAGGTAAATATCGTCGTCAAGATGACGATTTAACAATGGAACATCATTTAAGAATTGGCATATTTACAGTTGCAATAGACTTTCAATTGCAAGAATTGAAAAGTAGATTTTGTGAGCTAACAACGGAACTTGTCATTCTTAGTTCAACTTTAAATCCCAAGGATGCTTTTAGATTATTCAAAATTGTTCATATATGCAATTTGGTTAAGAAATATTATCCTCAAGATTTCATTGAACATGAACAAGAACTTTTGGAGTCTCAAGTGCAACATTATGAGCTTGATGTGATAAAACATCCAAATTTTTAGAATATGAGTACAATTTCCGAGCTATGTAGGGGATTAAAAATTTCAGGAAAGTCTAAAATCTACTTTTTGATTGATAGACTTATTCATCTTGTGTTGACCCTTCCAGTTTTTACAGCAACTACAGAACGAGCTTTCTCAACTATGAAGTTGTTAAAAACAAGACTTCGCAATAGAATGGAGGATGAACTTTTGACAGATAATATGATAGTTTATATATAGAAGGAAATTGCAGAAAATTTCACTATAGAGATGATAATGCATGAATTTTATTCCATGAAAAATCGTCGTCAGGCATGATTTGATCCGGTTGATAACCCGACTTAACCCGAATAATGGGAGATTTACTAAGGCTTAGTCCATGGAGCGGAGACTTGGGTTGACAAAAAAATTTTGGCTCGTTTTGTAGCCCATTGTGAATCCTGTGTGCAGGATATAAAAGCCGTTTTTTTTTTTTTTTTTTTTTTTTTTTGTGATTAGGGTTTTGTCTTATTGTTGTTTTTGAGAAAAAAAAAAAAAAAAAACACTGTAGCCGCACATTGTAATTTTCTTTGATAATAATGAAATCCCTGCAACTCTGTGGACGTAGGCAAATTGCTGAACCACGTAAATACTATCTTGTGCGTGTGATTGTTTTTCTTTTGGCGTTTTATTTTTTCTATTTTTTTTTTTTGTTTCTTACAAGTTTGGAATTTCGGTTGAATTCCCAACATGTTCAAGTATATGATGATATATGAAAGTTGATAATTTTGTATCCAATAGACTTAAGAATTATATTTAGTATATCTCTGTTACAACCCGGCCCCCCTAAGTATTTATTCCTGGCTACACCCTGAAATGGCTGGGTTAAGCCGTTGCCTTCACCGTGTTCAAAAACCTAGAAATGACCATCGATCTAAACCCAAGACCTACATGAGCAAAACCCAAAAACAAGTAAGGTTCAAGCTATTGCCGCTGCCACCTTTAGTTTGTCGTTGCCTTCGCCATTGCCATTGCCACCGAGAGAGACTTAGCTGAGCCGCTGAGATGGGAGAGAGGAGAGTAATCAAAAATATTGGGCAAAAATAAGGCGGAGAAATGAGAGAGAAAGAGAGGGAGAGTAAATATATTTTTATTAAAGAGGAGAGAGAAAATTACTGTAGACAATAAAATATTCGTAATATTTAGTTTTAAGAACCTGCAACAATGAGGCTGTAAATATACAGCCTTACTATAGCCAGTTGGGAAAATATTTTAAGTTTAGAAACTAAGATGTAGCATGCTTTTTAGGAATTAGGACGTAAAATAGCACCCCCAGTGCTAGTGCTCTAACGTGAACATGTCACTTTTATGTTGGTCTTTATGAAGTTAACGGCTAGTTATCTGTTGGAGTGTGTCCATTACTCTCATTTATTGTGTGCATTCAAGTCTCTTTAGTTGTTTGTCCATGCCTTAATGGATGACAACTACGAATTTGGACTTATCAAGAATGATGGGCTGGGTATAGTGATAGTTGGGATTAACAAGTGAGAAACTAGTTCTCTAATGGAGAACCATCAAAAATGAAGTTAAGCTCTCAAAAATCCTTATCTACCACTCTTAGTGCTAGGTCTATAATAAAACCTGCAAAGTAGAGGTGTAAGAATAACCAATCAACTGAAATGGACTAACCAAACCAACTAAAATTTTAGGTTTCGAACAGTTTTCTTTGATTTCGATTTGATTTTGGTTTTAAAATTTCAAATATTTTGGTTTTTAGTTTAGTGGCGATGCTAGATTTTTTTACCCTAAAACCAACCAAACCAAACCAATATGTGTGTGTGTGACTTTAAAACATAATTGAATCAGTAGCTTAGTCGTATGCTACGCCCCAAGTGATCTCCAGTTCAAGCTATCGCTTCGTTTTTTTATTTATTTAAATTTATCAAATCCTAGTAGCATCATATTCCAGCCACCCCCCCTTCCCCCAATTCTCTCTCTCTCTCTCTCTCTTTCCTGAAGATGCTATTGGCAATCACGGTTTGTCTATGGATATGTCTTCTTCTCTTTTTCTTCTTGATCTTGTTTCTCTCATTCCAAACCACTGTCTTTTTTTTTTTTTTTTTTTTTTTGGTTCTTCACATCCTAAACACTGAAACCAACTAAACAAAATTGAAACCAACTACAGTCGGGTTGGTTCGGCATTCCTTCCTTACAAATTGATGTCAATTTCATATATATGGCAAAACAAACATCCTCAATTTGGTGTAAAAACTGTCTTCAAAACTGACTAACTCGAACTAATTACACCCTTACTGCAAAGTTTTAGTAAGGGTGAAAAACTGGATTCCTTCGATGGGGGTAGAAGGTTTTATTTATAGGTTTAAGAGAGGAGACTAAGGTTTTCTAACTAGTGTACTCCACTAAAAAGACAAGTATTACTTTTAGTAAGGAAATTACTAAATGGGCTTGAAAATGGGTTTGGGCCTTTTTCCGGTTATCTATTAGTCTTTGACACACTATGCGATCATTTTGGTAAAAAATTGGGTTTCATCATAGGGATTGGGGAGCTCAGGAATAGGTCAGAACAAAAAGAAATGTCTATAGTGGTACTCTTTCCCAGGGTCAACCAAACATGATTTAGGGTCTAAGGAAAAAAATTTATGTGAAGCCTTTTTATATGTAAATATTAATTAAAAATATTTAATACTAATCAAGTCAAGGTTAATTTTAAGCACAAAAATACATATTTTGATGAATAATAATAACCAAACTAAGGTTAATTTTATATACTGAATCGAATATCATAGTAGAAGTCTTGAAGCATAAACTTTAACAAAAATAAATAATTTTTTTTTAAATGAACTTAATTTTTATTGGATATATGATGTTGCATAGTTAAATAAAGTTGCAATTCAATTTTTAATTTTATATCTTGATTTTAAGAGAGAGAGATAAACATTATTTGGAGTATGGCTTCGTAGGAGATTTGTTTACAAAAATTAAAGTCTCAAACTTTTAAGAAAGATTAATCAGCAATGATGATCTAACACATTTGCAACAATTTTTTTTTTTGAAATATTTTAGGATTTGAATTGGGTTTGGTTATTATTGGTCTCCTGTTTTGGAAGTTTAGTTAGAAATGAAAAAAAAAAAAAAAAAGGGAGAAATGCTAAATGCACTACAAAGAATCCGTTTGGAAACAGTTTATCTAGCTTTTTGCTGAAAACTTTTCGATGAAAGTGGGCTAGAGCATACTTGTACCTTGAAAAAAAATTGAAAAAGTGAGAAAAAGAGGAAAAATATGAGGTTTTAAAAAGTTATACATAAAAAATAAAAGCCAAAAACTAAAGTTTAAAGCTAATGCCAAACTCACCCAAATGTTCAAAATATGATGTAATAATAATTGTAATTGATGAACTCCAACAACCTAATTAAGGACAAAATTTAACTACAAAATTAGTTGCAACTTAAGGTTACAATCTTACTCAATAAAATAAACATTACTACATATTTTGAAAATTTAACCGTTGAATTGCATGTTCTTTATGCTCTTAATACACTTGTCAAATTTTGTGTCAATCAGATATTATTTACTATATGATTTATAAGCTTATATTTTTTGCATTATTTTAAACTACAAAAACTTGTAATTTAAATAATTATTGATGAAATATCTATTGATTTTTAATTTTTTAGAAATTTTGCAAGCATAAAGGATATAAGAAGAAGATGTAATTCAATTATAGATTTGTTAAAATTTACCTCCAATAAAAAGATATTGAATAATGTTGTGTAGTCTAAGATTACAACCAATTTTGTAGTTAAACTTTGTCCCCCTAATTAATGAATGTTTGAATCTTTTTTTTTTTTAATGATTGGTGACATATTTGATTGTAAACCTATAGTAAAATTTGTGGCATTCCTAACATCGCTCATAAAAAATTAAAAAAAATTACACAACCATTAAAAGATAGGGTCATGCTAATGAGTGCCTTAAGGGCACTCGTTAATAATCCATTTTATGAAAGTTTTGATACCACTTTTATAGAAAATGAAAAAAACTGTCAAAATATTAATTACTTTTTTTTTTCCCATAAAAACTTTTTTTCAATGGATTATTAACCAGTATCCTAAGGGTACTTGTTAGCATTTCCCTTAAAGATAATTATAATTTTATAAAATTTTGAATCTTTTACAATGGAAGACTGGGCATTTTTTCTTAAGGGGTAGAAATTTTTTGTAGTGTGAGCCTTAGGCCTAGGTCTTGAGCCACTCTTATTTTCTCCTTTCACATTTATGGTAAATCTCAACATGAATTTAATTAGTAAAATTTAAGATAAATATAAGAAAAAAGAAGTACTATATCATTGTATTTCGAAAATATCTAATAATTATTTAGAAATTATGCCATTCACAGTTATAATTCATTTCAAATTACACTCCTGGTGATAAATTTATTTTGAACTATAAACAATCAGACTTCACAAACATTACCCTTCACACATCATTTGTCCAATAATCAAATTTTGTGCATTGTTTGAGTCCTTCCTCAGTAGTGAAAGGTACTGCTTTATTTTGAAATTGTCTCCCGCTTAAGTCAATCCCCAATTACTCATCTGCTCATGTATGTCCTCTAGAAAAGTCACTTGCCCAGACAACATTAAGCTAATTTCAGTTCAGCTTTTACGTAGAGATTGTGCACCAACGTAGCTTTTAACTTTCAAGAGACAAAGCTTGCTGATTTCCCCAATTTGCAAGTATGCACACGCTTGTCCTCTACCTATTCTTGTTCCCTCTCCTCCCTTACCTCGTCGCTGCCACCGAAAACCCACAGCCCTATACTGCAACTGATTATTTTCTACTCAATTGTGGTTTGATCTCCAACCTAACCTCAAATGATGGTCAGAAATGGGAGGATGACGCAAAATTCTCTCTCCCTTACATACCAAACACATCATTAGTATCCACAGCCTCCAAACAGGACCCTTCGGTTGAGATAGTCCCTTACATGACTGCTCGTATCTTCCACAATCAATTCACATACTCCTTCCCTGTCTCACCGGGCCAAAAGTTTGTCCGCCTCTACTTTTACCCAGTTTCATACTCCGATGGGCTCGATATAACCAAGTCCTACTTCTCCGTCACCGCCAATAGTTTCACACTCTTAAGCAATTACAGTGCCTACCTCAACGTTTTTGGGACAAGCTCTCCCTTAGCCAATAGAGAATTCATCATCAACGTACTGCAGACCGATGAAAGGCTCAACATAACTTTTATTCCATCTCCAAGCTCTTACGCTTTCATCAATGGTATTGTAGTCGTTTCTATGCCAAACAATCTCTACACAGACCACACAGGCTACAGTGTCACCTTCGTAGGTAACAACCATTTCTACAATTTCGACGACAACACTGCTCTTGAGACTCTATACCGGGTGAACGTCGCTGGTTGAGACATCTCTTCTGTTAATGACACCGGAATGTACCGGGTTTGGGAACAGGACGAGAAATATATTTTCGGTGGGGATTTGGGAACAACACCTTTCCTGTCCAACGCTAAGATCCAGTACACTGACGACACGCCGGCCTACACGGCGCCGGAGACGGTTTATAGGACTTACAGAACTATGAATCGAGATTCTCATGTCAACCTGAAAACCAACCTCACGTGGTTCTTCACAGTTGATGTTGGGTTTCTTTACCTTGTTAGGCTGCATTTCTGTAAGACTTAGCTGGAAGTTACTGAAGAGAATGAACGCGTATTTACCATATTTATCAATAATCAGACGGCTGAGCGTGAAGCGGACGTGATCCACTGGAGCGGTGGTAGCAAAATTCCAGTCTGCAGAGACTACGTTGTGTCTGTACAAGATGAAAAATCTGGGAAGCAAGAATTATGGCTCGCGCTGCATCCAAACATGAACTCGAAACCCGTATACGCTAACGCAATTTTGAATGGTCTAGAAATATTCAAGTTGAATAAAACTGATGGTAGTCTTGCCGGGCTCAACCCAGATCCGATTCCATCAACCTCTCCACCAATTGCAACCCGAGACTTGCCATTAATGAAGCCAAAACATAATCTGATGACAACGGCAATAATTGCAATAGCCGCTGGTGCAATATTTGCTATAGCTCTACTCTCTGTTCTTAGTTTTTTGATTTTCAGGAGGAGAAAGAGGGTCAAGGACTTGGGCAAGACCAAGTCAAACACTATCAATGGCTCATCTCTACCGTCAGCTGTATGCCGATAATTTTCGTTGTCTGAAATCAGAGCCGCCACAAACAGTTTTGATGAGGTTTTGATCATAGGGTTTGGAGGGTTTGGGAACGTGTACAAAGGTTACATTGATGATGGGGCCACCCAAGTTGCAATCAAGCGACTCAAATCTGGGTCACAACATGGGGCCCACGAGTTCAGGACTGAGATTGAGTTGCTCTCCCAGCTTTGACACCATAATCTTGGGGAAAAATGCTCAAAGTAAACTTTCAAGTAATGATCGTAACACTCCCTGAACTTTAATTTTGGCCAATTTACTCCTTAATCTGTAAACACTTGCCAAATCAGTACCTCTATTACTCTTCCGTTAATAAACTAACGGTAAAACCTCGGTATCCTCTCTCCAGTGCCGGAGTTCACCGTCATCTCACTGGCTATTCACCGCTGGTTTATTTTTCTCATTCCCTTATTTTATTTTTTTGCTGCTCTCTGTTTTTCCAGTTCTCCTTGTCTATTTTATTCTTTTATTTTTTTTTCTTCTTCTAAATGGTTCAAGTGAGGTGATTGATGATTTTGTTAGTTTGATTCCTATAGAAAAAGAAGAAAAGGATCATTTTAACTGTCCTTGAGTTTGTTGGTGGGGTGTAAGTATGTAACAAATATTTGATGTTATGAGCTTATGAGTCATCTAGTTGAGGTTGATGAAATGTAGAAAACTATTATTTCATTACTTATTTCTTCTATATGCAAATCCTTTTCGTTGATTCAATTATATATTTTTGTTCTTTAGAACTTCTTTGCTTACATTATTGGAGTCCTATTAATTGCAACTCAGTTTTGTAAAGGAAAAATTCGACAATACCCAAACAGAATGAATTTATGATTATGGTTTTATTAGATTTAGCTGCAATTTACGTCTTGATCTGACAAGCTAAGAATAGAGCAATTAATTTTCATGACATGTCACACAAAGTTATACTTTTTTGAATCATGAGGTGAAAGTACCTGGTTTAGGGGATGTTCATTTGTTTCTTTTTGGTTTCATTTACTTGTGTTTGGTTTCTAAGTTGTGCATAGTCTAATAAATTTATTTATCTTTTTATTTAATTTTGTTGTTGTGTAGAATCATAATGTATACTGTTGAAGAAGAACAAAATTGCAATGCACATAGAGGATCCCTAAGTGGCTTGGAGTACATATCAATATATTTTACCAAAATGTCAAACTCGTTTGTCATGTGGAGAAAACAATCAACATGAAGGAGATGTTTTTAGTGGCTTTTGTAAATCTGGACTCTAGTGCTAGCTTACTATATAAACATTGCAGTGACTATCTATGTAGGAGCCCTAAAAATAGGGCTTGTGATGTAATATACCTACCTGTTTAGATTAGGTGTAATATAATATAAAAATATTCACAACTATGTAATATTCAACTTATGAAATTAATGGAGTTCCACCAATGTATGAGCTATTGAAAAGCTTCTAGCTTCAAGTGCGGTGGAAATTTAAAGAAAAATTCTCCTTTCATGAAATAGTAGAAATTTCCTGAGAGCTTATTACTAAGAAAGCTAAAAAAAATCGTCAAGAAAATAGTGAAATTTATCCTATCAGGAAGAGGCCAATATATGGCTTGCATAAAATCATTCTTCTCAGCTAACACTGACAGTGTCACTTTATTTGATTGCTTTGATATACATTAAGCGATGAAATATCAAACCAAAAGATTTACAAATAGTAAATTGTTCTCCTCAACTACCATGAATTAAAATATCAATGAACGTTTACAAATAGTAAATTGTTTCAAAAAAATAACACCCAATGAATCAATAATTATACAAAAAATAACACCCATTTGTGTTTGGGATGCCTCTATCTTCCAACCACTTTTTTTTTTTTTTTAATAATTTTTTTACATCTAGTTGTTACTCTCCATTTATTGCCTAATAATGATTTTCTCTAATACACCACTCCTTTAATGCCTCCTTGAAGACTACATGTGATACAAATTTGAGTCCATTTGTTAGCTATACATTCTTCATGTCAGTGTGTTGGTTAAACTCATGGAATCTAGGCTTGGAATTCCCTTCCTCATCAGATGAATTTGTAGGAAGTGACAGTTGACATTCATACATAACTGCAATACAAAATTAACAAGAAGATTAATAGAAAGAGATGGAAAGAAAGAACAATATAGAGAGTAGAAAGGAAAAAAAAATACTAACTCCCCCATCCATAAGCTAAACTGTTCCCTTAAAGCTAGAGATCTTTACCCGTTTTATTCCCCCCAAAAAATTAGAAAAGAAAAAGAAACTAGTTTTGTCCATATTCTTGCCACTTATTAAAAAAAAAAAAAAATAGAGAACATAATTTATTGTAAATAGTTAGTAAAGAGTCAAATAATTGTAAAGAGTCATTCTCTGTGACACACACAATATCCCAAATGCTGAAAGGTTCCCTTTTTTTTCAAAAGGAATTGAATGCACAATCTTAACATGATCATTTGGTGTACATATTACAGCACCAATAACTATTAACTAATTGAGATTTGAAAGCCAAGTGCTAAAATATACACACCAAGTGCTAAAATACCACCTCTTTGCAAGCATTGAAAATCAAAATGAAGTTTTTAACCCACAAAAGTTTGTAGAAATGCATCAAAATAAACTTGAATTATTGTCAAAAAATTGCAAACCCAACTAAAATCCTACCAATCAACCAAACCCCATTAGAGATAACCTGGAACCTTATTGCCTCTAATTATATCATTTGTCTAGCTTATTATTACTAATATATGTAATGTCGTTTTAGTATTAAAGAAGTGGTTCTCATGATGAACTACCTTAATTTGTAGCAAGTAAACAATGCATATCATTCTATGTAGGAGAAAACAAAATGGTGCCAAAGTAGCAGAGCTTGTTCTCCCACCAATTAGGTCAAAAACATATGGTGCCAAAGTAACTTCTCATCAACGGATTCATCGTAATAATATACTCAAAAATATTAAGTTATTAGAAATGCATCAAAATAAACTAGAATTATTAACAAGAAATTTCAAACCCATCTAAAATCCTACCAAACAACCAACCCCTCTAATGGCCATATCCCTCTCAGGCATTTTATCAAACAGCTATGTAGCATACTAAAATAGAATTGCATTTTACATACAAAGAGCAGTGAATTGGAAAAATAACCAACAATGGGCATTTTACCACAACCAGCTATCAAACCAAGAAAAAAAAATTGCACGAGGAGAATTGGAAAAATAGAGGGCAGCAAAAAAATAAAATAAGGGAAAGAGAAAAATACACCAGCGGTGAATAGCCAATGAAATGACGGCAGAACTCTAGCACTGGAGAGAGGATACCGAGGTCGTTATGGACTTCTGGTTGGATCATCTCCCCTCTCTCTAAACTAAACTCAAACTCTCTCTCTCTCTCTCTCTCTCTCTCTCTCTCTCTCTCTCTCTCTCTCTCTCTCTCTCTCTCTCTCTCTCTCTCTCTCTCTCTCTCTCTCTCTCTCTCTCTCAACGGTTCAGGCTATTCAGCTTTAGTTTTTATTCCCACGTGCCTCTCACGTGAGTTTTATCGTTAGTTTATTAATAGAAGAGTAACAGAGGTATTGATTTGGCAGGTGTCTGAAGTAGTTTAAGGAGTAAATTGGCTAAAATTAAAGTTCAAAGGGGTGTTATGGCCACTACTTGAAAGTTCAAAGGGCGTTTGAGCATTTTTCTCCATAATCTTGTGTCTCTGATAGGCTATTGTAATGAAAACGGTGAAACGATACTCGTATATGATTATATGACTCGTGGGACTTTACGTGACCATTTGTACAATACTAATAATCCTCCTCTTTCATGGAAGCAATGGCTCGAGATTTGTATTGGTGTAGCGTATGGGTTGCACGCTGGGGCTAAGCATACGGTGATTCACCATGATGTAAAGAGCTCAAATATTCTCTTGGATGAGAATTGGGTGGCTAAGGTTTCTGATTTTGGGTTGTCTAAACTTGGTCCAACTAGCTTGTCGAAGACCCATGTAAGCACAAAGGTTAAAGGTAGATTTGGGTATATGGATCCAGAATATTATCGACTTCAACAGCTGACTGAAAAATCCAATGTGTACTCTTTCGGTGTAGTGTTGTGTGAAGTACTGAGTGCTAGACCACCGTTGCTACATACTGCTAAGAAGAACCAAATGAGCCTCGTTGATTGGTTTCAAGAATGCTATCGTAATCAAATGCTTGATGAAATTGTTGATTCATTTTTGGAGGGTTCGATTGTGCCAGAGTCTCTAAAGAAATTTGGTGAGGTCGCAGTGTCTTGCTTGCTCGATGATGGAATCAAACGGCCATCGATGAATGATGTGGTGTGGGGTCTTGAGTTTGCATTGCAATTACACGATGAGACTAAAATAGTAATGGTGGATATTGAGAAACCCCTTTATCCAATGTACGCAATTGGGGATAATTCTGATAGCATGTTCACTAGTAGTATTGAACTCGTGTGGAATTCAAAGGGTAACGGCGTGACCATGACAAGCAGCGAGGAGCAAAATTTTGCTTATACGCAATCTGATATATTGATGTCAGGGAATGTGTTTTCTGAGCTTATGCATGCAAATGGGCGATAATAGAATTCAAGCAAAAAGAAGGTGGTGGTAGTTCTTCTAAGCCGAGTTAAAATAAATAAATAAATACCAATCTTCTTCTTCTTCTTTTTATTTTTTATTTTTTATTTTTTATTTTTTTATTTTTTTATTTTATTTTTTTTTAAGGATAGGATATGCCAATATATTTGAATTTATGCTTTGTAATTTCCATTTGTCATATATAAATATTATTAAAATTTTTAACTCACTTAAAAATTCGAATGGAAGTATTATTAAATTGTTTAACTCAATTAACAATTCGAATGGTCAAGTTTGCAGAGGACGATTTTTTTTTTTTTTACCTTATTTTTATTTCCTTACTCTACTGGAAGAAACGTTGAAGGAGTCACTACTAGCAAAGTTTGACTTGTATGAAAGACTTGCTGGAAGACTTGAGGTCCTGTGGAAGACTCCAAAATTAACGTTGCGAGTCAAACTTTAGTATCTTGGTCTCTGTGCAACGAGTGACTCTAGCAGAAGTAACTCTTTCACAACTGTTTTGCAACTTTTTTATCATAATTCAGAGTCTCTAAAGAAGTTGTGAAATAGTATTAGATTTGCTATGAAACAGACTAACAGGCACTTTTGTGTTGAGTTTTGCTCCTTGATTGAAAAGAATATGGATAGACCCCCAAAGTCGGCATGTCCTTCTCTGTATCTCAGGATAATTGTAATATCCAAAAGTTATAAAATAATGGTTTGGACCGTTACTCTATCCCACTAAGTCCACTATCCCACTCAATATTAATGGAGTGTGTATATAAACACCAAGAGTGATACACATTGAATGGTAAACAAATTTTGCATTTCTCATAGTGTTTACAGAGTGTAGTGAGGCTTTTAGGTTGTAAGTTTTGTTTGCATCACTCTAGTAGTGTGCAACACCGTCGAGAAACGTTTTTTTTTTTGTTCGTGTGGTATACAAACTGGAATTCAGAACGTGTTTAAATAGCTGGTTTGCGTGGAGGCTGGCTCTAGATAGTGTAAAACAATCTCAAAGCTCCTATGTCCTATGTGATCACTGATTTAGCTCAAGAGAGGTATGCCGAAAACTGATTGTTTATATTCTACTGCAAAGTCTATATTTCTTACACTCCTAATACTCAATCCTTTAGTAATGTCATATATATTGTCGGAGCATGCTAGTATTTTGTGATATATTGTTCAGATTTCTTTTCTCTAAAATTCCTATGCAGTTTGATTATAAAAATAAATAAAAACCTCTTAACGTGATAATACACAATAATTTACACCTTTAGAAACATATAAAAATTGACACCTACTGACATAGAAGGTAAAAAAACAATATCAACAGTGAACCCAAATTAAAACTAATGAAAACTTGTCAATTCACCAAGTGTGAAAAAAGTTGTCAAATCTTTTATTTATATAGTGTTATTTAAGTCAAAATATAAGTTCATAAAAGTAAACAAGCATAGGACATGGTATTCAACAAAAAAGTCAAACTGTCAACATCGCAACCTATTAAATTGAGAATAGAGTAAAACTTAAATAAAGTATCTTAGTCGTTATTTCTTAGGTATCCTTTTACATTTCAACTACATGTATAATTAAGTTCGCAAACAGCATTGCATCCCATATCTTTTTCTTTTCTTATCCCTTGTTACAACCCATTTAGGCCTTATTTGGATTAAGTGGGAGCAAGGGGGAGGAAAGTAGAGCTAGCTAAAGATTATGTTAATTTTTTGCCAACTCTACTTTACTTTTTTCTACTCCCCTCCATCCCTTTCAATCCAAATGGAACATTAGTACTCCTACGAGAAAACCTCAAACCCTAGCTCCCCCAACTTCTCTCTCTCATAATGATTTACATATGTAATTTAATACACATACGTTATTAAGTAATGTAATTAAATTGAAATGATCTTATTGTTCAACCAAGACTGGTCGACGTGTATGGTTTTTCACCAGCAGTGATTCTGATCATAGACTCTTGTTGGAGGAATTCATGAGAAATAGTACTTTGTATGATATTCTTCATTCCACTATTCGATCATTGACACTTTGCATTCATGAAACCCAATTGTAATGCTCCTGACGAGTACAACTGATTCTAGGACCTAGGAGAAATAACCCAATATGCAAGAATAGATCACAAAAAGATTCATATTGATGGGATAAAATCTTCTTATCCTGTTTAGTTTGATCCAATACATTAAACTGTAGACATGGTTTCTATCTATCTTATAATAGTTATAATGGAAGTTAATGATTGTGCTTCCTATAGAATTGTTTTTAATAAATGAGTGGAATGGTAGTGAATGCATGAAAATTGGCTATATTAGTTTACAATTAGTTAGGATAATTTCCAGACTTTCTGAATATTCAAATTGACCTAAAGTAATATCACAGGACACATTCTTTAGCTTCTACAGTTGAACAACAAAAAAGAAAGGTATTAAGTCTACTAATGTGTTAAAAGATACTTGTTTTAAAAAATAAATAAATAATAAAAATAAATAAACCTAATGTGTTAAAAGATAGAAACTGTAATGCTCAATTGGGTGATTTTGGACAGGACTTGGGTGTCAGTTTGATGATTATATTCTACGGTCCACACCAAATGCTGGGACTATGGGGTATTTAGACCCTGGCTAAGTGACCTCAGATCATTTGAGCACAAAGACTGATGTGTTTATTTGGGGATTTGTTGTTGAAGCAGGGTATGATGCTTTTAAGTTTTAAGATAGGATGTATCTTTGTGCAGACATGCAATCATCTCAGTTGGATTAATGGAGACATTATTGATTTCAGAAATTGTAACAAGGTTGTAGACTCTGTTGGGGAGTTTAAGTTGAAAAAGAAGTAGCCAAATATTTTGTTTGAGAATATTGCTCAAATCTGGGGATTCCCATCCAAACTCTAGGCAAGGGAGAAAAGAGAATGCTAGTCTTTGGCCCGAACTCTGTAACTTTGTATACCACTTGGATGAAACTGCAGTGATAGTTGAGTTCAACAGGGCAAGATTTGTCTCTGACTTTATGGTTTTTAAAGAAACTTTAGAGAAAAGTGATGGTCCAATCTCAGTTTTGCACTATTTTGCAAAACTTTTGGAAGGTGGAATCACTTATGCTGGTATTTGTGATACTTATAAAGTGATTTGCAGCTCAAACATTTCGAAAGTATTATTTGCCGATCAGGTAAAGACAGTTTGGTATTAAATGGAAGAGGGAAGTGGTGGTATAAAATAGATGAGGAAGTAGGTCCTAAGTCGTTATTCAGTACAATCAATTTATTTAAAAATTGCATTTTGAGCATTGTATGTAAAAATTACATTTATAAGCCTTATATTTAAAAATTGCTCATCGATCTATCGATCGGCAAATGACCCAGGCAGAATTTAAAAACTTTCCTTCTTGGTTCTTTGCTTCCTCCTCATTCAAGTCAGACCAAAAGAACTCCGAATTTTAGTCCAAATACATTACTTCCCTTAGTCCCACATTGCGTAAATCAAAATTATGTCCTTTTGGAGGCCACTAATAGCACAATTTTGATGAAGACTAACGAGAGCGCTACATTGAATAAAAGTAAAGTTAAGGAGAGTAATTTGTACTTTAGCCGTTATTTAATTATATTAATTGCTTCATCCGTGTCAGTAGATGAAAATTTGCAGGCTTTGATCATACATCTTACATCAGTCAGAAAAAAAGAAGTTGTACCTACAATTCCCCCCAACACACAAAGGTAACTAAAGTTGATATAATAGAATAGATCTCCTAACCTTTTCAGCCTGTAAACAAAATAAATTTCTTTGCCTTTATAAATATAAGGATGATGGAGAGCTTGTTTATGTTACAAACATGCAATCTCTGTAAGCTCTAAATACCTTAATAATTTTATCAACAATTCAATAACTAATATAGAACATAAAATAAAACTACTTCCTTTAACCATCACACATTTTTTATATTAAAAAAAGAAAAAGGAAAAGAGAGAGATTAACTATTGTACACTGAGAGCTATTTGGCAACTCAATTCAGTATCTTCTTCCCCCATAACTGAAATAAAAGTACTTGCTACCAAACCAAGTTCTATTCCACAACACGACTTAAATAAAACATACTATAATGTCACCTCCCAAGCATATATTCTCTTAACGGCCTCTGGGATTCATAATTTCAGAGAACACTGCCCCAGAGGACATCAATCTATCTGACTCTTTAAAAGCAAAACCTTCCAAATCTTTACTTATTACGGTCACGCTACTATCACTAGTTGTACTTGACACTTGCCCAATGCTGCTACTAAACATTTCATTACTATCAATCATGGACTTGGGCATGAAAGCTTTCTGATCATCCTCCATCTCAATATCATTCAAATCAAGCCTGCTATCTTTTTCTGCACATTCTTGCAACTGCAATGCGAACTCAAGACCCCATACCACATCATTCATCGATGGTCGTTCAGTTCCATTGTCAAGCAAACAACTCACAGCAATCTCACCAAATTTCTTCAAACATTCTGGTGCAATCTTACCCTTCAAAAATTGATCAACAATATGATCAAGCTTTCCATTGCGACAACATTGTCGAGCCCACTCCGCTAAGCTCACTTGCTTCTTGTCCACTGTGCGTACAATTGGTGGCCTTGCACACAACACTTCAAACAACACCACACCAAATGAGTACACATCAGACTTCTCAGTTAGCTGTTGGCGTCGATAGTATTCTGGATCCAAATATCCAAAACTACCCTTCACTACTGTGCTTACATGGGCCTTAGATATACCAGTGGGACCAAATTTAGACAACCCAAAATCAGACACACTGGCCATCCATTTCTCATCTAACAAGATATTTGTTGTCTTCACATCACGATGAATGATAGTTTGTTTCGCACCTGTATGAAGGTAGTTCAACCCACGCGCTGCACCAATACAAATCTGGAGCCGTTGTTTCCACGAAAGAGGTGGATTATTGGTGTTGTAAAGATGATCACGAAGGGTCCCATGAGCCATGTAATCATACACAAGAATCATTTCCTTTCCGTCGTTACAAAATCCAATCAGAGAAACGAGATGAAGATGACGAAGCTGTGAAAGCATCCTGATCTCAGTCTCAAACTCGTGGGCCCCTTGTTGTGAACCGGGTTTTAATCGTTTGATAGCAACCGAAGTGGTCCCATTATCAATGTAGCCTTTATACACGTCCCCGAACCCACCAACACCAATAATGTAAGCATTATCAAAGTCTTTAGTGGCTGCTTTAATCTCCGCCAGAGTGAAGTAACGACACATATCAGATGGTAGACTTGACCCGCGTGTATTTGTTGACTTGGTCGTGGTAGTAAAAGAAAATGGACCCCACCAAGCAGTCCCATCGCTAGAGCTAGAGTCCTTCTCCCTCTTGGCCCGCCGGAGTATGAAGAATCCAATAATAGACAGTACAATAAATCCGGCAACTCCGCCACCAACTACAGCGAATATTATTGTTCTATTATTCTTCTTCGACCCTGATGATTGTATCGGTGACCCAGACTTTGGAGGCGCCAACGGAAGTGGGTCGGGGTTTGGTCCGGCAAGGTTGCGACTGGGATCGCTTACTTTGAAGATTTCGATACCGTTCAAGATTGCATCATTGAAATTACTCGCATAGTCATTCGGGTTTGCTTGTAGGGCGATAGAGAGGTTCATTTTCTTCTTGCTATCTTCGCCAAGTAGAGACACAGCGTAGTCCCTGCGTACGGGAACACCCGTACGGCTCTTACCCCATTTCCACACGTTGGCTGCAGTCTCCGCAGTTTGATTTGCTATGAAAATAAGAAACACTCGGTTGTGAATAAAAGTAATTTCTGGTTGAAACTCGCAGAAGTGTAGCCTAACAAGGTAATCAAACTGAGAATCTACGGTAAATTCCCAAGTGAGATTGTACTTCTTATTGACAGCTTTGAGCTTCCCCATAGTCCGGGCAGTTCGATATACATCTTCCGGTGCAGTGTACGGAGGAATTTTGATGAACTTAAGTTCAATGGTTGTGTTAACAGGTATAAGGGATGTTAAATCTTCTGTCAAGTACTTTTCGTCCGGACTCCAGCTCCGGAACATTCCGGTGTCTTCAGTGGGTGAGATGTAGCGCCCTCCAACATTTATTCTGTATAACATCTCTAGAGCAGTTTCGTTATCGATGCTGTACAGCATCTGCTGGCCGATTAAAGGGATCGATTGATCATCAGACTGAGTATAATAGAGATAGGAAGGCATGGACAAGATTTCAATTCCGTTGATAAAAGCAAATGAATTGGAATTGCTTGGAGTGAAGGTTATGTTCAGCCTCTCATCTTCATTGATGTTGACACAGAACTCTTTATATATGGTATCACCAGGATCACCATCGGCGTCTGCCGTAAGTGAAGCGTTAAAGCTGTTAAGAAGAGTAAAAGGTCCAGCTTTGACAGAGAAGAGGGCTTTAGAGCGATCGAAATTGCCGTAAGAAGCTGGGTAGAAGTATAGTCGAACGAATTTTTGACCGGTAGTGAGTGGGAATATGTAGGTGAAAGGGGAGAAAGACAAGCGGGCAGTGGTATAGGGTAGTTGGGAAGCAGAGGGGGATTGTTTAACTGAGATTGTGGCTTGAGATACCTGGTTTTGTGAATGTTCTTGAGGGAAGAATTTAGAATTCATGTCACCAATCCAGGTACGACCATCTAATGCAGTTACGTTGCCGGAGGAGCCACAGCTAATCATAATATTATCGACTGGTGTGTAAAGAGATGGCGAGTTACCAGCTACGGTGTAGGTGAAGTGGTTCAGAAACAAGGCGAGGAAAAGAGGTGTGAGACATGGTCGGAGTGTGGTTGAAAGAGACATGTTGCTTCGGCTGCCCATTGTAGCAGAGGGAACAAAAGTTTTTATAGCCGTGTTTTTAGTTGGATGATGACTACGAATCACGTATAGTCACATTTGTAGAAGACGATTCTTCTGGGAAAAACGTTGAAGGAGTCAGTTTGACTTGTAGGAAAGACTTTAACTTGCTGTAGCTGAAGGGAAGTGCCGCAGGAAGACTTGATAAGTCTTGAGAAAGACCCCAAAATTACTTTTAAAGCTTTGCCGTGATAATTCATAATACAGCTGAACAAATTTTACGTACTTTTTATCTCAAAAAAAAAAAAAAAAAAATTTACGTACTTTTTTTTTTTTTTTTTTTTTGGTGTTTTAGGTTATGTTCTATCAAATTATGGTGGGTTGTGTTTGAATTTTTTTCATTTTAAACTTTTATTATTTTATAATAAAAGTAAAAACAATACCTAACAAGTCTTGGTAAAATACATACAACGTGGAACACAATAAATAGTCTAGATTCCAAAATGGTTACATATTTTTCTTCTAATTTATGGCCAAAACCTAAAAAGGACAACCAAGGGGGAAAAAGAATACACAAATAAAAAGAAATATGGTCTTCCGCCGAAAGGTCTCACTGCCGACGCCCATCGTGTTAAAGCGGTAAAGGCCCATTAAAAAAAATGTGGTAAAGGTTTTAATTCCTACTAATGTACTATCTCAAAAAAAAAAAAAAAAAAAAAAATCAAATTCACTTTAAATTACACATTTATCCCCTTAAAATTATACTATTTTTGCAATTACCTTCTTAAACTATAAGAATACACATTTACTTTCCTAAACTATTACTTATAGAATTATAATGACCAGATTTGAGTTCCTTAGCCCCAAAAGTGGATGGACCTAGGCTCAAAAAGCCCAAAACAATGAATTTATAAACAGTGAGTTTGAAAAACTGGGTTTTAGTTAGTTAGATAACAAGTAAAATAGATCTTAATGACAAAAGATTGAATAAAAACGTCTCTTTCATGATTTTTTCCGATCTTTTTGTGAAGGAACAAATTTCTCCCTTAAAAGGTATTGTCCGCTTTGGGAGGGGCCGAGAAGGTCGATGCCACCCGCATAGATTTGCTCAATCTCACATTGGGAAGAGACACCTTCCACTCACAGTTTATAAGCATGAGCTCACAAGTGGGGTGTATCCATCAAGTAAACAAAGTGAACAATACCTTTTAAGAGAGAGATTCGTTCCTTCATAGAAATGATGTGCAAAGTATTACATGAATAATTGTTTAGAGGGCTAAGTGTGCACCCTTATAATTTAGAAAGACAAGTGTTACCCAAGTAATATTTTAAAGAAATAAATGTAAAACTTGTACAGTTTAGAAAAAGTAGACATAAAGATTAGTATAGTTTAAGAGAAATAAAATGTAATTTTTCATAATATTTTTCTAAATATCGACACGTGAATCTCGCAGAGTTGCAGTCAAGCAAATTGCACCGCGTAGTGCATGAGCCCTTAGGTTGGTTTTCATCATAACCCTTTCGCTTTCTTTTTTGGGTCGAGATGAATAATCCACCACAACAATCCAAACCTTTATTTTGGCTTCCGTGAAGATAAGGGTGAAGGTCCCATGAAGCCGAAAGGAAAGTCGATAGCAATGTGAGAGAAGGGGTCCACTTTTGTCTGGATCTTTACCAAATGGATGGAATCTAAGAAGTAAAGAGCATCCTGGTATGTATTCAACTTGGCGCTACAGTCACATGGATCCCGATGCTGGGCTGCATAAGTGCATATACAAACGTTCATTTCAATATCGCCTGGCAGTCTCCCTTGCAGCAAGGCATTTACCCTCCTCCTCTCCTTCTTTTTCTTCTCCCCCCTTTTTTTATTATTATTATTTTAATTTCCATTATCCACTTTGACATTTCCTCATCAATTATAAATACTAGCTAGCCCCATCACACACACTCCACACATGCAATAAAGCCTTTTGTTTTAGTTTAATATAATTTTTCAATTTGAATTTATCTATTGTTAGTAAGGTTACATAATAATGAATTTTTAAGAAACTAAAATTTAAGATTTGAAATGAAGTAAACTTCTAGTTTAGTGTGTGCAAGTTTTTAAGAAAAAATGTATTAAATGTGCATAAGATATATTTAAAGAGAAATGATATAACATTTTAATTAAATAGTGAGTGTGCTAATTTTTAGGAAAAAAAAGTTTTTCTAATAGTTTTTTTTTTTTTTTTTGAATTTTGTTGAATTACAATTTTAATCCTATTTTTTATTTTTTAAGAATAATGATTATCTAATTAGATGAGGGGAATTTTTAACATTTTCTGAAACTATAACTAACTTTCTGTCCTCTTAATTTACAAAGATTAATCCTTTCTTTTAAGGATTATAAATATTAATCTAAAATAGCGCATGTAAGAAGATATTTTCTCTAATTTCAATTTGGAACTCTCTGCCATATATATATATATATATATATATATATATATTGTACAAGGATGAGCCCTAGGCCCCCTGGGCTTGTACGAGGATGGGCCCCAAGCCCCACGGGCCTTGGGCCCAAGCCTCATGATAATATGACATTGTCCCCATTTTGGACCTTTAGCCTCAATCCAGACGCCTTAGGGCCCATTCTGGGCCCAAGAGTTGAAATGAGACTGCGCCGTCCTAGATACCCAAAGCAGGCTCCTCCCGATCGTCTTTAACATGGTCAGAGGTGTTATTACTTGGAGACACCCTATACTTGACTGCCCGGTAGTGCATTCGGGAATATCATTGCCGAGCGGGCTTTTGGAGGTGGGAATCAGTTCCAATGCCATTACCACCTTTCCGACAGAACATCTACTTTGAGATGATGAAATTGGACCCCCATTCGCACTAGTAAGGGGGAGTAATCATAACACCTCCACTTATCTTAGCCTATAAATAGGAGAAGAGAATGAGGGATGGGGGCTGGCAATTCTGGAGAGAAAATGGGGAGAAAAGAGTAACCAAACCAAGAGAGAAAGGGAGTGACTCAGTGAGGTAACGAGAAGGGTTTAAGGAAACAAGAGTGTACTTGGGCCCTTGAGTATAGGACCACCCATAATAGAAAACCCAAAGCCCACAATACAAGTAGATTGTGAGCCCAAATGTAGGCTGAGCTCAATAACCATATTTTGGATACGCGCGCGCGCACACACACACACACACACATATATATATTATGTCAAGAATAACTTGAATATAACTAGAACATAAAACACTATGCCTTTTAGAGTAATATAATAAATAAAAAACTTTTACTTAAAAATTCATATAAAATTATAAAAGAAAATGTTACTGAAATTACATTGATTTTTCTATACTGTTTTGAATTTTATACAAACCTCCAGAGCTTTAATAATAAACAATATATGACTCCCTACAACTTAATACCATTAAATTCATTAATGAAAATTTAAAATTTATTTTAATAAACTTGTGGGAAGGTAAGGTTCGAGTATGGAATAGAGTCTGTGGTCCCAATCCGAGGAGGGGTCCATCCACACATCAGCTGACTTGACACATGGATAAGAATCCAAGGAGGAGAGACAAAGAGGTAGACCCCTTGAAGAGCCTGAGGAGTGAACGTTACTCGGATTCCTTCGAGCAGGCCACTTGCACCAGATGACAAAATACCGAAAAAGATGGTAGAGACGTGCAAGCAAAGAAGAAGG
The DNA here is from genome assembly GCA_963669245.1 of Quercus cerris. Lineage (NCBI taxonomy): Eukaryota > Viridiplantae > Streptophyta > Magnoliopsida > Fagales > Fagaceae > Quercus > Quercus cerris. Next base: position 35,407,897 of record OY770006.1, on the reverse strand, counting down.
GAAATATCCAAATAAAGTAGCCATCATTTCCCCATTCAATGCAATGAATCAACTTAGCCGGCCACATTAATAGAGGAATGATCCTTGAATAGTGTCCTTACAACTTACAACACATTTTTCCACCTCCAGCAGAACATTAATGGGACAAGCACCTAAAGGAAGGTCAATAACTGTACAATTAGAGGGCTAGGATGCAATTCAGCTAATAATATAAAGAAAGGAAACCCCTCCAGAATGAGGGACAAAAAACAAAAAAGAAATATTGATATTGTATAGTACTATCTTGTGATTAAGACTTGAGCAATATATGAACAATTGCTTTTGGGCCAAGCCTGAGGAGGTGTTAAGTCTAAAAATCTGTTCTTCTTACTTGAATTATCTAACTTTTCCTATCTGTCTAAAGATTAAATCATACTAGCACATCCAAGTTGACCTCGGAAGCCCATCCTTTAACAAATTAATTGCATTGGGCCATCTAACCTAAATCCGCTATTCTAAGTGGGCTTAGCCTGTTGGACCCGCTTACAAAACTCTTATGATGTTCCAAAATTTCTTTCAACTATGTGTCAAGATTTTTTTTTTTTTTTTTTTTTTTAAGACCATATTTTTCTATATGTTTAATTTATATTTTTAGGAAAACCCATTTGAACTTGATAAGTTGATATTTTGAAAATCCGATTTCAAGTCTATATATTCAAATTTTGGTGTCCCAGCCGAATTTTTTTTTTTTTTTTTTTTTTTTTTTTTTTTTTTTTTTTGAGAATCCAGCCCACACGGCCAAGTTTTATTTCAAGAAAAAAAAAATTACAATGCATCTCTAGTTACAAGGGGAACTATATCATCAGGGATGGACTCAATCCAAAACTGCAGCTCATTGCTTAACTTAGAACGTCTAGCAAGAAAATGAGCAACTGAGTTGCCTAAATGCTTAACATGATCAAACTTACAAAACCAAAACTCAGCAGCTAAGACAAGGCTATCCTGTATAACATGACCATACTCTGGATGATGTACCTCTCTGCCCAGCAATGCCTTGATGATGAGCTTTGCATCCCTTTCAAAAACTACATCGAAAATGCACAGCTCCTTAGCAAACAATAAAGCCCTTCTATAGGCCAAGGCTTCCACTATTGCTGCTGAAGTTAGGAGTGGAACACGCTCAACCAAAGATCCCATCACTCTACCATAGGAATCACAAATCACAACCCCTAACCTCACTGCCTCCACATCAGAGAAGATAACTCCATCAAAGTTGATTTTGTAATAATTGGGATTGGGAAGCCTCCATCTAACAGCACTAATACCTTCTGCTACAGCCTTTCTTTCATGCACCTTGGTAGATTTGAACTCTAGCAGGTATAAACCAGCTCTAGCCTGAATCTGATGGTAATCAAGGATAGATTCCCCCATTCGTACAACATTTCTTCTATTCCAAATTAACCAAAAAATCATAGCCAAAAAATCAACATCCACCCTATCCTTCTTCAAGAGTAAAATAGCCTAGAAGTTAGCAAATAAAATACGTTTTTGCCAGATGAACTTCATCATTTCTTCATCTGCTTCCCATATCACCATCAGCCGTCTGCAAATCCATAAAGCATGTATCGTATCTTCACCATCAGACTTACAATTTGGACAGTAAGTTGATTTAACCACATTTCTGCGTACAAGTTGTGAAGAGTAGGTAAGGCTTCATTGGCAGCTCTCCAAATCAAATTTCTCACCTTGTGTGGCACTTGCAGATCCCAAATGCCCTTCTAGAGTTGCTTATTGCCTCCACCTGAAGAGCTACTTGGTAACAAGCTCCTCACTTTTTGAGCTAAGAGTTTGTAACCTGATCGGGTTATGTGTTCACCATGAGTTGAAGGCAGCCAGACTTGCTTGTCTTGGATATCATACATACTCAATGGAATGCCTTTTATCCTCTTTGCTTCATAGGGTAGGAAACTTTGATCAATCAAATCAAATTTCCATGCATGAGTTTCATGGTCTATAAGATCACAGACCCTTGAGTCCAGTGCAATACCTGATATTGAGGAAAAAACTCTAGAACCTGAAACTTGGGGAAGCCACTTGTTACCTCAAATCTGAATAGATTCACCATTTCCAACTTTCCAAATCCTTTCTAATTCAATAACATGTTTTGCTTGAATGATACTTTTCCAAGCATAAGACCCTTTGTTCAAACTCTCACACTCCATAATAGAACAGTTTGGGAAGAATTTCGCCTTGAAAACTTTATGGAACAAGGAATTCTCATTATTATCAAGGCACCATATTTGCTTAGCCAAGAGCGAATCATTAAACTTACTTAGTTCTTTGAAGCCCTTGCCTCCCTCACACTTTGGCCTGCACATTTTTTCCTAACTAACCCAATGTATTTTCCTTTGCTCACCTCTATATCCCCACCAAAACTTCCTAATAAGCAACTCAATATCATTGATGAGCCCTTTTGGCAATTTAAAACATGACATGGTATAAGTGGGTATAGCTTGGATCACCGCCTTCACAAGAATTTCACAACCTGCTTGAAACGATTTCTTCTTTGCACGTCCAACCAAAGAAGGCAAACCCAAGTAATGATCATATCTTTGAGTAGCATGGACACCCAAGAAAGTAGAGATAGCTGCTTGAGTTTGAGATAGAGTGTTGGAACTAAAGAAAATGTTAGTATTTCCTCTATTGATGGAATATCCTGAAGCTTGCTCATATTGGTAGAGCAGTGATTGAATCTTCACGCACTCAGAGATTGTAGCTCTACAAAAGACCAAACTATCATTAGCAAACAAGAGGTGAGATACTCTAGGACCAGCAGGGAACGAAGAAAAACCCCTAATGTCTCCAATCCCCTTAGCTTGTTCAAACAAAGCATGCAAACCCTCCATCACCAATAAGAATAGATGAGGTGATAAAGGATCACCCTGACGCAGCCCTCACATTGGAGTTATCAATCCATGTGGTTGGCCATAAAGCATAATTGAATAAGTAATAATATGGGTACAAGCAACAATCAGATTAATCCACCTTTGGCTAAACCCCATCTTTTCCATAATCATCTCCAAATAAACTCATTCGACTCAATCATATGCCTTCCTCATTGTAAGAGACCGCCAAAATTAGGGGTGCCCTCAAAAAAGAGATTTTTGGGTGCCTTTTCAAGACACCTCTCTTTTGCGGTAAATGGTGTGGAGTTGCCACTTATTTTTTTTATACAAAAAAAAAAAAAAAAATTAAATACATCTTTACATGACTGAATTGTTTCATTCTCATTGATTGAGTAAAAAAAGTACATATTTGATAAATTAAGTATTACATGGCTTTAGGTCCTAGTTACAAACTACCAATGATATGTGGCCTTTTATCCCAGTTACAATCTACCCAATTTAAGCTGAAGCTCTTGAATACCAAAAAAAAAAAAAAATCTTCCCAAAAATAAAATAAAGATAAAGCCTAGGTCTACCTATCCAAACACACTAAATTCGAAGGCTAGGTTATGGAATGGGAAGTTGTTAGACACCCATTTCACCCAAACAGAGTTTGGTCTTCTAGACTCTCGTGACCAATATACCCCTATATGTATGCTATGAATGATATGTTATGCACATGAAACACTTAACTAAACTAAGTCACATAAGTCTATTTATGAATATGTCCTCCTCTTTATTAAAAATTTAGATCTGTTTTTGTGAATAAAAAATTGATTTGATTCATAAAAATTCAAATCCGTTTTTGTATATGTAAAAAAAATAGTTTTTGTGAAGAAAAATTAGATCTTCTTCTTCTTCTTTTATTTATTATTATTTTTTTTTAATCAAGTAAAACAAGGTCTTTTTTCTTTTTAAAAAAATGAAATCTATTTTGGGACAAAGTAAAAAATTGATTTTTGGTTTGCATGTAAAAAGTCAGATCTGTTTTGTAATTAAAAAAAAAAAAAATGTAGAGAGCTAGAAAAAATTAGATCTGTTTTATTATGTGAAATAAAAATAAAAAAATCTTTAAGAGAACACATTCATGAAATAAACCTACACTACTTGCATCAAACAAAACAGACAAAATAATCACTATTCATGACCTTCTTTTTATTTCAAAATCTACTGTATTAAAAATAAAAAAATCAGATCTGTATCTAAGGAAGATACATATTAGTTTTTGTAGTAAAAAATCCAGATATGCATTTAAGGAAGATGCAAATTGTTTTTTTGTTTTAAAAAAATTCAGATCTACGTCTAATGAATATGCAAATCAGTTTTTGTTTTTAAATAAATTCAGATCTGCATCTAATGAAGATGCAAATCAATTTTTTATTTTTTAAAAATTCAGATCTGCATCTAATGAAGATGCAAATCAATTTTTGTTTAAAAAAAAAAAATAGATCTGCATCTAATGAAGATGCAAATTAGTTTTTGATTTTGAAAAATTCAGATTTGCATCTAAGGAAGATGCAAATCTGTTTTTTATTTTGAAAAATTTAGATCTGCATCTAAGGAAGATGCAAATCCGTTTTTGATTTAAAAAAATTTAGATCTGCATCTAATGAAGATGCAAATCAGTTTTGTGATTTAAAATATTCAGATTTGCATCTAAGGAAGACGCAAATCAGTTTTTATTTTGAAAAAGTTGTAATGATAAGCAGATTTTTTGAAACTAAATAAAATCATGACAACAAAGACATCAAGAACATGTTCCAACAAAAATATATTTATAGTACATGATATGAATATTTAAAAATTAAATTGAAAAAATATTTAAGCATGCATCATCAAAATAAAAAGACACAAAAAAAAAGGTAAAGAAGAAACAACCTCTTGCATGGACGTACTCTTCTTCTTGAGGGAATATTTTAGGGTTCAAAGAAATTTGTTCAATTATCTTTGAAACCTAAAATAACTTGGTTACAAAAAAGAAATTCTTAAGGCAAAGCCACCAGAACATCTTAACGTAAGAGAGAAAATAATGGAAAGGAGAGTCAAAAAGAGGGAAAATCTGAGAGCTTGAAAAGTGTCCTGAATTTTGAGAGGCATCCCCTATTTATAGAGGTTGGAATGCTGAAAAAATAAGTAAAAAATGTATGGGGAAAATCTTTAAAAAGAGAGAGTAAGCTGATTTTTAAGATCAGAACAAGCTTCAGTATTTTGATCACAAAATTCAGGTTAAGCCAAAATGTTTACAGCTGAAGGGAATTTCAATTCTCTACAACTTTTCCAGAAATAGCCTAGTCCAAATTTTGATTTCTACTATGCCAAAAGTCCCTTGGAACGTGAATCTGAAATTTGTTACTTGATTAGCATGTTTTTAAAGTGTTTTCCAACTCTAAAACTGTATTTGGACAATTTTAGACTTATTTTCATGATAAATCTCATTCCTAAGTGATAATTTAGATTTTTAAAATAATTATTTTGAATATAATTATCCCAAAAGCTTAATTATTTATAGTCTTTAAATATTATCAGCTTATTTGTTTTAATCCCATGCAACAAATTTTTAAGAAAAATACCCCACCAATCACATAAATTCATTTAATTAATTTTAATCATTAACCAATCAAAATTAATTTCAATTAATCACACGTGATCGGCTTGACCCCATACAATGCATGTAGACCGTGAAAACTTGATCTCATGATATTTTTCAATTCGACAGTCCGATATGGAAACCGGGCATACCGTTGCGACCATTAGAATCTAAAAATCATTTTTATGATATGTAGTGGACAAATTAACGCATGTAATACTATCATGAATTTTGGGTACATGAATAATCATTCTAGTCATCTTCCTTAATTAAATCATGGGTTCAAAATGTCTACACTCATATCAAGCTTCAATGCCATGTAACCCATTTTCCTGTTCTCTTTTCTTTTAGGTAATGCAGCGTCTCATGGGATATAAGGACATTATCTGTTCTCTTTTCTTTTAGGTAATGAGTCTCCAAAATCAACTTGGGTAGAAATGGCTTCAAACGATTCACCAAGACCTTAGCTATCAACTTAAACAAAACACTACCCAAGCTAATTGGTCTGAAATCCGAAACTTTCCTTGGACTTTGTATTTTTGGAATCAACGTAATGAAAGTGTGGTTGAGGTTAGCAGGGATTGTACCTGAATTTAGGATTGCCAGGATTGCTTCTAATACTTCCTTGCTAATTTTTTCCTGGAACTGTTTGTAAAAAAGTGATGGTAAGCCATCTGATCCTGGGGCTATATTTGCATCAATTTGCTTCAGAGTATGCTTCACCTCTTCCTCAACAAACAGCTTAAGCAACTCATCATTCATCTCCGCTGATACCCTTCGTTCTACCCCTTTTAAAACAGGACCAAACTCGGTAGGATTTGCCGTAGCAAATAAAGAAGAGTACTATCTTCTGAGCAAGTTCCCAATTTGATCTTCCCCTTCCACCCAAACCCCCTGCTCATTCTCTAACCCTGAAATGAAATTCCTTTTATTCCTCTGTTGCTCGACAATGGAAATACTTTGTGTTCTGATCCCCAAACTTCAACCAATCAATTCTTAAGCGCTAATGCCACATACATCCCTCCTTATCCATAAACTTGTGTATCTCACCAATAAGTGTTTTAACTCGAGCATGTCCCCTCATAGCCATAAAGTCACCTTCTGCCTTCAAAAGTTCCTTCCTTTTACAGGCTAGAGCAATACAAATGTTACCAAACATATTCTTATCCCAGAGTTTCAACTTTGTTTGACAATCAAAAACCTTCCTTAAAACTTTACCCACGGCATCCCCCTCTAGGCATATATCCCAGGCTGAGTGAACCACGTCTTCGCAACGATCATCTTTGAGCCACATGGCTTCAAACTGAAAAGGTTTTTTAGATCGGTAAAAACGAGCATTGACATCATCAGAAGCTAACTATAAAGGCTTATGATCAGAAGACAAACCTTGCAAGTGGTGGAGATAGATAGAAGGGAATTTTAGAATCCAATCAGCTATGGCCAGAACTCTTTCTAACCGAACCCAAACTAGAGAACCACTAAATTGCATATTACACTAGGTAAAAGGTAAACTCGTGTAGCCCAAATCCTTAAACCCATAGAAATCTTGACAATTTCTGAAGTCCTACATTTGTTTTTTTGGACTGAATTGCTCCTCCCAATTTCTCTTCTACCTTTGCAATTTTGTTGAAATTGCCGATACACACCCACGGTAAATTGTATTGTGAGGCGATATGGCAAAGCACTAACTAAGAATCTTCCTGGTTGGCAACTTCAGGAGCTCCGTAGAATCCCGTGAAGCACCAAGCGTCATCAATTCCTGGATTTATCACTACGTCGATGTATTGCGATGAGAAAGTTCGAATGTGCAAATTCAGATCATCCATCCATAGCAAAGCAAGACCACCACCTCGATTTCTCCTCAGCACAATGAATAAGTTATCAAACTTCAATCTACATCTCAATCTTTCTATGTAAGAATTCTTCTTCCTAGTTTCCATTAAAAAAAAAAAGGTTTGGGCTCTTTGCTTTCACTAATTTCGAAAGCTCTTGAACTCGCTATTGGTTCCTAAGCCTACGGCAATTCCAGCTAACACAATTCATGATGAACGGTAGGGCTACGATACAGCCACCATGGAGTAGAAGACTCAATGTTACTAACCACTCTCCTTTTCACGGGTTAAGTTTTTGAAGTTTCAGGTGAAGGTCTTTCACGGATTTGGCTAGACTTATGTTCTGATTTGTTGTAACATGAGCCAACCTATCAAGTCTGGTCCACTTCCTCCCTTGCACCTCCTGGAAAGCCCTAAGATGAATGGGCTTAGTTATTGGGTCTTGATAAAGTGATTCAGACTGTCCCACATCCAAACCATTTAGAGATAAAGTTGTTTTGTCTAACCTCGGCCCAATAGTGGATGGCCTAGATACTTTGATAATAATTCCATCAGGTCCAACATACTTTGGCAATTCATGACTGCTATCCACTCCTTCCACCTTACTCTCCAAATTTGAAAAACCAGAGTTGAATATAGGAGGATTTAAGGGCATGTTATTGTGCAACTCACTATCCACATGATTTGTTTTCGCCTTCAAACTTGCCAATATCCCTATCAATCTCCTGAAGTTTAGCCGTGAAAGAGTCCTCACTCTCACACTGACCCTGTTGTACTGGTTCTAGACCTGGATATGATTCGCCTAGTACAACCTTCCTTATTAGTCACACCACAATCATTGCTAATCCAAAACTTCTTTGTTTTCAAATTACACTTAGCTAGAATATCCTTCTACTTGGGTTGAAAAGGCAGAGATATATTAATGCCTTCCTTTTCAATCCCCCCATCTATGTCCAATTCCATATTAGGAGTGGTTCAGAAAAACCTCCCTAGACATTCTCCTCTACCATGCCTGAACTGTTCTCTTCACCATCAAAACGGGTTTTTCCCTTAAAATACTTGGTGTCATCATAAAAGCCAGGAACAAAAACCACTGGTTTGTTATAGGACCTGAACAGGGTAGCTCTCTAGCTCTAATCGAACTGCTTCTGATCAAGGGTAAGAGTACCTTTGCTTTCAATCTACAACTTACAATCCTTATCACCGTGATCCAAGTGATCACACCAATAGCAGATATTAGGTAGTCTTTCATATTTGAACTTGACCTAGAATTTCTTTCCATCTTAAATGAAACTTACTGGTCTCTACATAAAGGTAGTGAAATATCCAAAGTCACCTTTACTCGAATAAAACTACCACCAACTTCCTCTACTTTGCCAATTGACCTACCCACCTCGCCAATAATATCACAAATGCTTTCAGCCACTCCCCTCGTCATGAAACGGATTGGAATATTGTGCACTTGGACCCAAAGCGTGGCCTTTCAAAACTACAGCTCACGAGCAGGAACATCGTCGTCAAACGATTACAACACGACAAGGTGTTTGTCAAAACACCACAGCTTGCTTTGAATGATACGAGTAACATCCATTTGAGTACTAAAAACAAGGAGAACTTTGTGATCTTTGGGGTTCCTACTTTTAAAACCACTGGTAGATTGCCGTAGTTGCCTGAATGTTCGCGCCATTACTTCCATATTCAAGGCTTGCCTAGTTAGGAATTTTGCAACTATAATGAACTCAGAGGACCTTAGTTTATTTTGCAGTGTAAGATCTAAACCTTCTCTCTCATTGAGGGAAAGGTTATTCCAAGACTTCGTAATATCCTCCATGGTAGCTATGTTTCCCAAAAAAACCCCACAATAAAAAACCACGAAGCTCCGAAGGTAAACTTGTTACCTAAAGATGACAATAAACCTTCACAAGGAAGGGACCAACCTATTCTACAACCTAAGAGAAGGTGGCTAGAGCCAAAACTTTCTTAGCGACAGAGAAACCTCGATGACTTTCTATCCACATTGCTCCGCAATATCTATGTCCTCGTGGATTTACAGGATGGAATTCGTACTTTTGTGGAGCAATGTAATAATTTGGACTTTGGGGACATGAATATTTTTATGTTATTTGTGTAAGCTAAGTGAAAAAGGTTCTAGTGTTTTAGTGCACTTATTTGTGTAAGCTAAGGGAAAAAGGTTCTAGTGTTTTAGTGCACTAGATTTGTTTGTATAATCTAAATTTTAAGATAATAAATATGATTTTTATTTAAGTTATACATGGTAGGAGAAAACTGACAATACTATTTGAAATTTTCAATTATTAGTATTGTTAAAATTATAGTTTTAAAAACTAAACGATTCAAAGAACTGAAAAAGAGAGAGATTTAAGTTTTTTTTGAGGTAATATTAGGTTTTAATTAAGCTCTAATCATGATAATGTCCTAATTAAATAAATAAATAATTTAAATAAAAATAATAGTATTAAATTTGTAAAAATTGGCAAAGTGACTAAATAAATCCAAAGAAATTTTAAAAATTTTCAAATTATTTTCAAAATTTTATAAGATTATAAGAAAAAATAAATAAAGCATAAAAAGTATTAAAAATTATGTTTATATTGCACATATGTTATTTTGGATGTTTATATATTAATTTTTTTAAACCTATTACATTTTTCATTCTTGAATTGCCCTCCCCCCCACCCCGCCCCGCCCCCGCCCTCTAAAGGAAAAATCTTAGTGTCATACTTAATCATAAGGAAGTGAAATGTATTATTATGCATAATTATAGAGATTTGGAGGGTGATGAACCATATTATGGAGGGTTAGCGGGAATAAAATTCCCGATTCCATTTACTGTATTTTACTTTGTACTCTACAAATTATAATAATATATTAGGTATTTTTTTTCAACTTTACTTATTTTATAAGAAAAGATAAAATAAAAAGTAATATGGAGTATAAAATGAATTACAAAGGATGACATATGAGAATCTCTTTGGCTTAGCTATAAGCCAAAAATATACCCAGTAAATAGAGGATCAAGATTAGGATTGTGTGGATCCTAAACCATTCGTTTGTTATACGTGTGGACCTGGCCAGCTGCTCACAACAAAACTGGCCCACAACATGCTATCAAGGGGCTTTGTTGACATCTCACCATAACAAAAGAGGAATCTTGTGAACTTTAGTCCAATGTCCAATGCTTCTTTATTCAGAGGGACTTCTTTAAATCATCATCTCTTATCATCCACTCACAAATTCCTCTCGAGACTCCCACTGATTGTGTAGAAATGGTGGAAAAAACAGCAAAGAGAGGTCCCTTTGTGGCAGTCCTATTCATGTTTGTTATTTTGCTCCACCTTAATTACTGTGGAGCTACTGCCTCACTGAACATCAACACCACCACCTCCTCCTCCAGTCTCGACGGCCCTGTGGACGATTCGGAGTTCATATTTGACTCACAGATTAGCAGAATGCTCGTTAACTATGAATTTGTGCGTGGCACGGATAGCGCTGGCAACAGAAACAAAGCTTTCTGTTCGAGAAAGCCATATAAGAATTGCCTTCCTCAGAGCAACGGTCAACGCGTCCCAGAAACATGTGACGATTACAAACGAAGAGGTTGCTAGACATAAAATATATTTATATCTACCATGTAAGATTTTATGTCTGGCTAGCAGCTCTGCTTGAATAATCTGTTTGATAAGCTATTTATCTTTTATGTTTTTACTTTTGCCTTTTTTTTTTCTTATCCCTGTTATATGTATTTAAACGTTCAATTATCTATGTTGGATATGCGATTTTAATATTTTATGATCTCCCTTTGATCTAATCATTATTATTATTAAAAAATTAAAAATGTGTATGGGTAGGCAGTGCTCTGAATTCTTAAACTTCTAATTTTCCTTCTGCTGCTAATGAAAGTTTGATCCAATAAGTTTTATGGACCAATTGAAAGAAGAAGAAAAAAATTCACCGAAGGAAGATTGTAAAAAAATCTTCAATGATTTTATTTATTTATTTTTTGTCATACTGGTTTATATAATTTTAATATTATATTGTACACCAACGCCGTCAAAGACACCACTACCCCTACCGACAGCAGAAATGGTAAGTATGATTGAAATAGATTTTTTTTTGGTGAGAAACAAACACACGAGGTACAGAGAAGGAGAGAGTCCTTTTTTTTTTTCTTTTTTTTTACAAGCATTTATTTATTAATTATGTATATATGAGCATACTTATCTCTATTAACTATATAAAAATAGCCTATGCGCTCAACTACAGTGCTCAACTACAGTGATATTGGTTTATTCAACCAAACTTTTCACACATTTTTTTTTTTTTTTAATTTTTAAATTTTTTAAGCCTAAGCACTCAACTACCGTGCTCAACTACAGTAATTTTGGTTTATTCAACCAAACTTTTCACTCGCTTTTTTTTCTTTTTTTGATTTTTAATATCTTGTCTGAAGAGTCTGAACAAACTTTTTTTTCTTCATATTAGCTGTTAAAATATTATCACAACAAATTGTTGTAATATTTTCATAATTTTTAAAGTGTTAATTTTTTATAAGCTAACATAAAATAAATAAATATCATACTAAAATTAATCACAACTAAAAAAAATATATTGTAAAAAAATAATTTTAACATTCATAATATTTTTTCGACATTTTTATATATAAAAGTGTCAAGGAGTAGAGGAACAGTTTAATAAGTGGCACTGTTCCTATTCCGGTAGCCTCTCTCTTTTTTTCTTTTTCTTTTTTTTTTTTTTTTAAATTTTTTTTATTATTATAATTTTAAATATTGCCGGGTCAACTCTATTAAAACCATTGTTAGAAATGTTAAGTATTTATAGATCAAAACAAAATAACAAAAATATAAACTAACCAAAACTAAAAATACAATACTAATAAAAGTATTGTAAAAAAAAAAAAAGTGCTACATTTATAATAATTTTTATAAAAGTTTTATAATAAATCATAGTGATAAACTGTTATTAGTTCTTATTTAAATTTTTATATATAAAAAGTGTAAATGAGTAAAGCAACCGTGTATTTGGTCTGTTCAAGTGGCACTGTTCCGTTGGCCCTTTCTTTTTTTTTTTTTTCTTTTTTTTTTTTTGTTTAATATCGCATGTTGAATTTTATTAAAATAACAAATAATCACAATATTTTCACAATTATTAGAGGCATTAAGTCCTTATAGGTCAAAATAAAATAACAAAAATATCATGCTAGGACCAATCACAACTAAAAATAAAGGTATTGTAGAAAAAGAAGTGTTACATTTACAACATTTTTCTCAATATTTTCATAATAAATTATAGTAATAAATTGTTATTGGTCATAATTTAAATTTTTATATATAGAAAGTGTAAATGAGTAAAGCAACCTTGCATTTGGTTTGTTCAAGTGTCACTGTATTTCTATATATAAAAGGTGTAAATGAGTAAAGCAACTATGCATTTGGATTGTTCAAGTGGCATTGTTCCGCTGGCCCTTTCTTTTTTCGTTTTTCTTTTTTGTTAATATCACATGTTGAACTTTATTAAAACAACAAATAATCACAATATATTTTCACAATTGTTAGAGGTGTTAAGTCCTTATAGGTCAAAATAAAATAACAAAAATATCATGTTGGGACCAACCACGACTAAAAATAAATGTATTGTAGAAAAATAAGTGCTACATTTACAACATTTTTCACAACTTTCATAATAAATAATAGTAACAAATTGTTATTGGTTCTAATTAAAAATTTTATATATAAAAAGTGTAAATGAGTAAAACAACCGTGCATTTGGTTTGTTCAAGTGTCATTGTTCCTCTGGCCCTTTTTTTCTTTTTTTTTTTCTTTTTTGTTAACATCGCTTGTTGGACTCTATTAAAACAACAAATTGTCAAAATATTTTCACAATTGTTAGAGGTGTTAAGTACTTATAGGTCAAAATAAAATCAAAAAAAAAAAAAAAATACTATTATATTGGGACTAACTACAACTAAAAATAAAGGTATTGTGAAAAAAGAAGTGTTATATCTACAACATTTTTCACAATATTTCCATAACAAATCATATTGGTAAATTGTTATTAGTTTTATTTTAATTTTTATATATAAAAAGTGTAAATGAGTAAAGCAATCATGCATTTGCTTTGTTCAAGTGGCACTGTTCCACTAGCCCTTTTTTTGTTAACGTTGCTTGTGGAGCTCTATTAAAATAAAAAATTGTCACAATATTTTCACAATTATTAGAGGTGTTAAGTTCTTATAGGTCAAAATAAAATTATAAAAATATTATACTGGGACTAACTAAAACTAAAAATAAAGGTATTGTGGAAAAAGAAATGATATATCTACAACATTTTTCACAACATTTTCATAACAAATTATAAGTAGTAAGTTGTTATTAGTTCTAATTTAAACTTCTATATCTAAAAAAGGTAAATGCCCAAAGCTACAATAGCAAAGCCATAATAGTTTTGGTTTATTCAATCCAAACAGTTTCACTGGTTTTCTTTTTTCTTTTTTGGAAATATCGCCTATTGAACATGCTTTTTATTTTATTTTATTTATCTACATATGAGCTGTTACCCTAAAAGAATAAAATATCATCAAAACAAATTGCCACAATATTTTTACAATTGTTGAGTTATTAATTCTTTATAAGCTTAAAAAAAAAAATTAAAAATTAAAAATAGCATACTGGAACCAACCACAACTAAAAATAAAGGTATTATGAAAAAAAAAAAAAGTGCAGCATCTACAACATTTTTTACAGCACTTTTATAAATAATTATAAATGGTAAATTGTTATTGTGGGGCGAAAGGCCTAATCTAACGTAGTGGGCCTAGAGCCCTATGTGAGGATTACTGTGCGTCCGAACAGAAGGAGGTGGTAAGGGCAAGGCCCATATGGAAGAAAGATCCCCAGAAAAGAAGGATGGTTACAATCCGAGGAGATCATTGTCCGTCCGAAGAGAAATTATTCCTCGGACGCGAATAGTATGGATCAATCGAATGTATAGAAGGTCAAAATGATTTTCCGAGCATTCCTACTGATCAAGATAAACTCTGAGTATATCTGGAGATAGTAAGAATGAGAAAATATCTAAAGAAAAAACTGCTACCACCGTATTAAATACACTGCAACAACTTTTCTGGCCGCATTTATGTGGAGAAGACTCCTGAACAGGATAACCTCATCTACCACCACTCACAAAAACCTGGAGAAGATACATGCCATGACATGCACTCAAGTAGGAACTTAGATGAAGAACAAGTTGACGATAGAGATGAAAGGGGGAGGGTGTTATATAAAGAAGAAGGATTCCTAGAAGAAGGGGAGGAACCTAAAAAAAAAAAAAAAACTAGAATTGATATTCAATTAATGAGAAGTCTCTTCGGATTCAAACTTGCTTAGTCTTTGCATGTATTTTTATGTTGGTTTATACTTGCATGCCATAATCAATTGTTGTGAGATCCATAGTTAATCTTGCTCTATCACCCACGCTTTATAAATTTTATTGTTTTTGGGCTTGGGCCTTAAATCCAGACCCTACAGTTATTGATTCTAATTTAAACTTACCAATGAAAATATTTTTTTTCTTACCAATAACAACCTATTATTTTATGATTTGTTATGAAAATATATTGTGAACATAGTATATTTGAAAACTAGTCTTTTTTTTGGAGTGGGGGAGGAATATCATCTATTGAACATGTGATATTATCACAACACTTTTATAACAAATCATAAATAGTAAATTCTTATTAGTTCTAATTTAAACTTACCAATGAAATTACTTTTATTTTTCCTACCAACAACAACCTGTAACAACCTACTACTTTATGATTTATTATGAAAATATTGTAAATATAGCATTTCTCTTGTGAAAATATTAAGACATTTTGTTGTCATTATAATATTTTCACAACTACTAAAGTGTCAATTCTTTACGAGTTAAAATAGAATATAACAAAATTATAAAGGCATTACAAAAATGTTGTACCATTATGTTGTGTTTCTAGAAATATTTTTTTGGTTTAGTCAACTTTATTAAGCCAAAATTTACTATTTTACATACAGTTTCCTTGGGTTGACTTTTTGTATTTTTTATTGTATTTTTATCTTTACACATAATTTTAAGTAAAAATACATAGTTTTACACAAAAATAAATAAATAAATAAATAACTTAGGATAAAAACACTTTTTGATGGGATAGAAAAAATTACCATCTCCAGTTCGTCCATAGGGATCGTCCATGAGCATCAGTTATCCAAATGTTTAAATAAACTGAGCAAAAGAGTCGTCCATGGGCAAAGCACATGGACGATCACCTAACACCATCTAAGAACAAAAGAATCGTCCAAGCAAAGCACACGGACAACCATACAACACTTGGGAAAACTCTCAAGAGTAGACTCACTCATGTATGGAGGATTCGAGCCACAAAACCTTGTAGCGGTTACCCAACCCATATTTATCGCCACAAATCCTTCATAAGTACTTAACTTCTACCAGCGGTTGTAACTCCTATAACCATTGAGGAAGTTATGTACGAATTCATTGATTTCCACGAATCTTGGGGAAGTTACTAAGATTATAACCACTCCAAGGTTCTCTATATAAGGATCGGTTTGAATCAAATCAAGGTAAATGCATTTCGAGATTTTACTCCTAAAAAGTTGAAACTCTTTTGCAAGAAACTAACTTAGTCATCGGAGGGTGTTTGGCCGGTCCACCATGGTCCCCTTTGATAGTTTGTTCATCTTTACAGTCTTTCACAATAATCATTATCCCATCGAAGTCGGAGCATTTAGTCTACTGATTCTATGCAACATCACTTTTCATCTTTTATGTTTGAAGTAGTTCACAATTCCTACTTAAACTTTAGAATCAAACAATTTTTCCTTTAATATTTTGGAAAAGAACAAAAATTTCATATGATTATTCTCTCAATTAAACCCTAATCAAAGTTTTATGATTCTTAAAATATTACATTGTGTAATGTCTAAAATACTTTCACTAAATTTTAACATTTCAAAATTTTCTTCACGTATTTTGAGTTTTAGATGGTAGTAATGCTTAAAAAGTTGGAATGGTGATATAATGTGTTTTATTTATTACCTAAAGAACATTGATTTTCTAGGTTTAATCTTCAAAAATTATAATTTATCTAATGGGAAATTCGACGACAAATACCTTTTGTTATCCTTTTTTTTTTCCTTGCCTAAAATACATTCATTAAAAACTAAGTAAACTAAATATTGCACCTAGACTCATGTAGAATGATAAAGAAGAAAGTATGAATGAAAAAATTTTCATTGTGTATGGTTGAAGGTATTTGATGAAAAAACTTCAATTGTAGCATATTACATCATTCATTACAAAAATTTAAATATTATGACAATGTCTTAACAACACTCAGTTGCTTATTGTTGGAAGATGATGATGTTCGTTATCATTCTTAGAAGTTTTTAGTGAGTGGATATTGCCTTTATCAAATAAGTACTAAAAAACTAGTATAGTAAAATAGATATTTACATGTTAAACTGCTACCACAACTTAAATTTATATGTGATTAGGTATTAAAATTATTATAAGAATAAAATTAACTTTGTATGACATATATTTTTTATGTATATAGTTTCATACTTCTTTCAAATAAAAATTTTATTTTAATTTTCTCACTCAAGAGCTAGCACATGCCTTTTACGTGCCACCCTACCTAGTTTTAAGTTAGTTTATGAATAGTTTTTTAAAAGTTTTAGGCTAAAATATTATTTTAGTTTTAAACTTTACCATTTTTTTTGTCTTTAATTTTTTTTTAAAAAGTTTATTTTTCGCTCCGTGGAAATGTTTGTTGTTAGTTCATGGACTATTGAAAATGATTTACTTTTCACTTCTAAAATTTAAAAAAGATATATATATATATATATATATATATCTTTAAATTATTGAAATAAATTCTTCTTTTATCCATATTTTTGTCTTTAAACCATTGAAAAAAAATTCAACACCGCACATTCTATAAGTATATGTGATTATGGTGTGTAGGGGGTAAGAGTTGGGGTTCAAGTCTTTAGGAGAAAGTTTCACACACATATACACTTATACTAGGTTAGAGTAAAATTTTTATCTTAAAAAAAAAAAAAAAAAATTCTTTACAAAATTATAATGAATTCTTTTTGATAAAGTTTAGGGACCAAGATAATATGTTAATCATTCTTAATAGAATTTTATATTTACTCATCTCACTTTTCAAACTAAAATACATTTTTGACAATTAAAGTTATACATTTACCAATATAATAATATTTCATATTTTCTCTTCAAATTTCATTACGTTTTCATATTGATTTTGTCATCAATTTTAGTTAGTATAAATATGTTTTTCCACTGTAACAATGACATTCCCACATTTCAAACATTTTAAAATTAGTATTTTATAAAACACTTAATTTGCGGATTATTAACATAAATGGCTAGCAATAACAATATGAAAATATAATTAAACATGAAGAGAGAAAATGAAATTTTAAAACAAGATTATAGGAAGGGCCAATTTTAAAACAAGATTAAGGGTAAAAATGTACTTTAGTCTACTTTTTATGCTAAACAATTCAGTCAATTTATGCTACTAGAAATATATATATATATATATATATATATATATATATATATATAATGTATTGGATTTGATGGTGATGAGTTTTGATAGAGGTGGTGATGGTGATGGTGATGGTGATGGTGATGGTGATATTTGTGTGGATGGTGGTTGTTTGGTTTATGAGAGAGGTAGTGGTGGTGGTGGTAATGGTTGTGGGTTTGATGGTGATAGTGGTGGTGGTAAGAGTTTTGATGGTGATGGTGGTGATGGTGGGGATAGTGGTTGTTTGGTTATGAGATAGGGGCAATCCAATGAAGGGAAGAGAGAGAATAGAGAGATGTGATAAGCCGGTGAGGAAGAGAAGGGGAGAGAAAAATAATAATAATAAAAAGAATGGTACATGAAAATAGAACAATTAATGTGGAGTGTATTGTCAAATCTATAATTTATAATATCTATATAATATATATTAGAAAAGTTGGATCACACACTTTGTAGATGCACATAATGATGACAAATGGCGCAATCTTCTATCTATTTAGAATGATATGGACAAATAGTGCTACATGTTTAGTAACAATTTGTCCATAACACATCACATTTAACATGTGGTAACACATTTAATCCTAAATTCATGGTACATTATAAGTATTTGGATTTAATATAATTAAAGGTGATGTTGCATGTATTTATCATTTACTATATATATATATATATATATTGCTATTTACTAGTCACATTTGATAAATGAACAATGTAATTATAAAGTAGAATTATTATTATTATTTAAAAAAAAAAAAAAACATTCACTTACAATGGAAGCCCCAATAAACGTTGCATAAAATCTTTTTAAAAAATATTTTGAAATAATAGACCTTTTTTTTATTATTTATAATTATTTAATTATATAGGTTTTTGTATTGGAGAAACATCTAGTTATATATACTAATTAAAAGAAATAGACTACTTTCTAAAATGACGGGCCAGCCAAAAAAAGAAATGTTAAGATTAAATTTTATATCTAATTATCTTTTATCTTTTATTTTTTATTTTTTTTAAATAACATGTGTTAATGTTAACACACCTATTTACTAACTTTTTATTATTTTTTTATTTTTTTTATTTTTATACAAAATATAAATTTCACTCTAATCTAACTTAACTGTATATGTGTGTAAAGTTTCCTCCTAGAGACTTAAACCTCGACCTTTACTCTTATACCTACAAACACTTGTAGAGTGACTATCACATCAAAAGTGTGTAGTGGTATTAACTATTATTTTTATTTGAGTTTTAGGGGGAAAAAAAGAGTAAATAATTACCCTTCTCTGAGTATTGTATTCATTATCATCGTCACTTAAGTTTTAGGGTACTTGGGACCAGAATTTTTTACGCCAACATTTCATTCATTTTGAAGCTCAAAGAATTATGGCAATCCCACTGTGTATGACACACCAGAAGAATGTTTTAATATGGCCTAGCAGTCCCGATGGAGAGTATACGGTCAAATCAGGCTACAAACAGTTGTGTGAAGATGAAAACAATGCAGCGGCTTCGGCGTTTGATGGTTCACTCCAAAAGTCCTTTTGGAAGTGCATTTGGAAGATCCGGGTTCCAAACAAAATAAGAACATTCCTTTGGCGGGTCTACTCGGATGCATTACCTACAAAAGTCAACTTAAAGAAGAGGAAAATCCTTGAAGACGAACGTTGCAGCATCTGTCATTCAGTGCAAGAAACTACCCTTCATGCAATCTGGAGCTGTGAAGAATTAAAGCAAGTTTGGTTCCCCTGTTTCAGCTGGGTTAAAATAGAGTACCCGAATATTAGAAAGACCCAAGAATTAGTTAATCTGATCGGGTTGCAGAAACAGAGACTGGAGTTGTTTGCGGTATGGCGTGGTTTGTATGGAATTGAAGAAATAAATTACGGCTTAAGGAGCGGAGCTTGGATCGAGACAAGATTTTTAGTGCAGCAAGGCATTACCTCTCAGATTACCAGCTGAAATTTCCAATAAAAGAGAGCAAGCTCCCCACGGTTAGAGTAAAATGGAGCCCTCCCTTGGGCGAGATGTACAAAACCAATTATGATGGGGTAGTATTTGAAGATTCGGAAGAGGTAGGAATTGGAGTCGTAGTCTGCAACGCCAGGGGAGAAATGTTAGCTGCTTTATCTGAGAAAATTCCTTATCCAGGCTCGGTGGTTTTGGTGGAGGTCCTAGTTGCAAGAAGGGCAGTCCAGTTTACTTTGGAATTGGGCATATTACAGTCTGTCTTTGAAGGGGATTCAGAGATAGTGTATAAGGCTTTGAAAGTAGCAGATGTGGGTCAGTCCTCAATCGGACAGTTTGTAAAAGACATCATGTCTATCGCTGGTTTGCTTCGAACATTTTCTTCCTCTCATACTAGGCGGCAGGAAAATTGTGTAGCTCATGTTTTGGTTAAGAGAGTAAAATTTTTTTTTGCTTTATTAGTTTGGATGGAGCATGTTTCAATAGCCGTGTATCCATTTGTAGTTTCAGACTTTTGATGTTTTAATAATATTATGCGATCTTGATTCTCAAAAAAAAAAAAAAAAAAAAAAAAAGTTTTAGGGTAAATAAATGAATATATAATTAATACAATAAAGTGATTTACATCCTTTTATCTTCACATGAAAACAAAAAACTACCAACATGCCAATTAAACATGGATACATGTCCTTTTGTGTTGCACACTTTTTTTAATGGCCTTTTACATTACACATGGAAACATAAAAAGAACTACAATTTAATGGGTTGTATTTTCTATATAATAATAATAATAATAATGGGTTCTAAGTTGTAACCCATAGGTATAATTAAGGAGTTAATACATCCAATGGAAAATAAAAATTAATGGATTGTTATATCATCATTTGTAACTTATAACTCCTCATTTTCTTTAAACTCATCTACTCCAAAAACTGAAAAAATGAAAATCTTAAATGTTATTAATAATAAATGATAATTGCACTATATATTAACATATAACACTACATATTCCAATTGCAAAAAAAAAAAAAAAAAAAAAAAAAAAAAAAAAATCTTAACAAAGGAATGCCTTTGTTAACTTCTCATTCTTTTTTAGGTTATTTACTCTTTTCCTTTTGGCATTCTTCTATCAAATTTCTTTTCCAATTTCAAGTTCTTTTCTATTTCCTTTGATAAATAAGCTAGTTTATTGTAACTTTGTTGTTGATGTCCTTCGTAGATATAAAGTCACTGAGAAATTCAACCAAATTTTAAAGCCAAGAGAAAGAGACATGGAATTCACGAGTTTCTCTTCTCTTGATGTTGAATATTAGGGGTGTCAAATGTGTGAGTTTGGGCGGGTATAATTAGGTTGGGTATATAAAACCCATTCACTCATTAAAACTCATTTAATTAATTACTTCTAACCCAAACCTAACCCAACCCAATTATAATGGGTAAACTCCAACTCACCCAATTAGCCAATTATCAAAATTACCAAAATGCCCTTAAGGTGAAAATAACCAAATTACTCTAAAATCTTCAAAAATGACCAAAATTTTTTAAGAGGAGTACTACGTCCACAACATTTTTACAATATTTTTACAACAAATTATAGATAGTTAGTTGTTATTGGTTCAAATTTAAACCTCACATTAAGATTACTTTTTTGCCCCAACAATAACAACCAGTAACAATCTGCTATTTAGGATTTGTTGTAAAAATATTGCGAAAATGTTTTGGACATATCATTTCTCATTTTTTAAATGACATATCAACATTTTAATTTTTAAAAAAAGCCACATCAAAAAATTAAAAATAAAATTCTGAATTTATAATTTTTTTAAATTTAATTGAGTTAATTTTTTAAATCTTAAAATCAGATATTTGTATCTGGGTTGAGAGAGAGAGAGAGAGAGAGAGAGAGAGAGAGAGAGAGAGAGAGAGAGAGAGAGAGAGAGAGAGAGAGAGAGAGAGAGAATGATCAGGTGGTTCGGCTTTGGGTTTTTTTTTTTTTTTTTTTTTTTTTGTGGGTTTGTAGGGACCCAATTTGAATTGAGTGTTGGGTTTTCAGCCCAATAAGCCCAAACAATAAATTTATAGAGAGTGGGTTGACAGGCTTAGGTGCTGGCCGTCGATCACCATGCACAAACTTTTCTTATAAAAAGTGCTAAGTGTTTCCTTACAAATGGGGGAATGCTCCTCGGCCTGTGGCCGAGGAGGCCTCAAGGTTCTCCTCCCCCTCTCCCTCCCTTTTTTTTGGCTTTACTAGCTCTTTTTTTATAGTTTTCATCTTCCTATCTCCTGCTTCCATCTGTTGATCGTCTATTCGCTTTTCTTCTGGTTGTCCGTCCCATCAGAGGCCTTATCGGCACTCAAGTGGCTCACTCTAACCAACGTTATCCTGCCAAGGGGTTACCTCCCCATTAATGCGGCCAGGGGGGTTGGTTGAGTGCATTTAATGCGATAGTGACAGCTTACTTTGGGGTTAACCTCTCCCCAAAATCACCTTTGTCAGGCCGAGGACAAGGTATCCTCGGCGTGGATCCAGGAAAATAGGCTTCCCCCCCTTCTCCTCAGAAATAGCTTGCGATCCTCGGCATGGGCCTTGGGCCTGCTATATGATGGGCCGAGGCCATCAGGCCCATGGACCCCACAATAGCCCCTCAAAACTCTGCTGCACGTTCTCTCGAACGGGGAGGAGGGTTTTGATACATGCGGATCCACTGGACGAATGGCCTTACTTTAGTTTATACTGATGCTGGCGGCTTCTTGACTGCCCGATGCGCGTTTTTAGCGTTTCGAGACTTACTGAGTGTCCACATTAAAGTCTAGCGGCACCACGTTTCCCACTTTTGACGGCATGATCTTCTGCTTTTATGAGCAAGCGGTTTCATTTGGGGAAATTAAGGGAGAGTATAAATACCTGTTTGAGTCGCCTAGTTTCATCATTTTCGCGCTTATACTCATTGATGCACGTAGTTTGAATCTGGTTCGACTGGCATACTATCTGAGGGGTATCGTCATACTTCTGTAAGTCTTCTTTTTCTAGTGACCCCAAATTTCCTTGATTTCATTCTTCCTTCTCTCTTTTAGAGCTTTTAGTTGTCTTTGGGGAATGGGTAAGTTTAAGAAGTTGGTCGAGTCCGACGAGATGATGAACCAATTCATTGTTGACTATGGAATACCCAATAATGTAAATTTGAAGTACTGCGAAGAAGGAGAGTGGTACCTTAGGAGGAGAGAGGGTGAGGTCGTAATTCCAATAGTTGCTTTTGTAGAAGGAGGGATGGGAATCCCTATGGGGCCGGTGACCCTCAATTACCTTAGGCATTTCCGCCTGGCTCCCACTCAGTGTGCTGTGAATGTGTTTAGGATACTAGGGTGTGTAGATACCCTGAATGAGAAAATGGGGTTGAGACTGACTCACCATGATGTGAATTGGTGTTATAACCTTCATCACCTGAGGAGTAAGACATATTATATGAAGACAAGGGACGATAGGGTTCGTCTTATCCAGTGTCTTCCTGATTCCAATAAGGGGTTGAACCAAGACTTCCTCATAGTGTCGGGAGAGTGGCACGACGGCTTTCACTGCCCAACCGTAGAGGGGGAGCCAGGTAGGGCATCCGATGTACAAGATAATCTAGGTCTCAGCACCTTCAAGTTTTATATCTGTATATTTGATTTGGTTGACTAACCATAGGAGTTTTGCTTTTCTTTTCGCAGATCCGCACGTCTTTGCACGTCACTTCCACCTAGTTAATAAGGCGGATTTGGAAACCGTTCTCAGGTCGGACCTCTTCTTGAACGAACCTGACAACCAAGTCAGAGCTGCTCATAAAATCCTCGGGTGTGACCCAGCTCAAACGTCATTCCCTGTTCCGCAGCACGTAATTAGAGCTCGTGATCCTTGGCTTACGCAGATTACCGTGGTGGAGAGCGGTTTTTCTTTTATTGGGGGGTCTTACATACCTGAAGGTATTCCGCTATCAGGTCCTTCTTCATCCCGGCAAGTAACGGTAGCCGAGAAAGGACCATATAAGAAAGCAAGGGAGGTGGTTGAATTGAGTTCTTCCGAGGACGAGTATAGTGTATTTAACTTAGCTGATCAGCCCGAGGATCCTCCCGGTGACCTAGGGGATCCTCACTTATCCGAAGCCGATCTTCAGTCCTTAAGAGTTGGTACCCAGGCTGAGATGGGTTTAAAGAGACAGCCCCAGACCAATCTTCTTGACCTGCTCGAAGGCGGTTCCAAGAAGGATGTACCAGGGGAGTTACAGTCCCAGCCCCCAGCACCTCAGCCCCAGATTCCAACCATGCAAACCAGGTCGTCCTCCCTCCCTACGATAACTGCCCCTCCTACTGAGTCTCCTGATCCGAAAAGGAAACGACTTTCTAAGGGTAAGGAGCCAATGGATGGAAGCAAATCCCATTCTTCGCCCGAAGAGGGTAGGACTCGCAGACCCCCAAAGCAATTGAAGCCTGGCGATCAAAAGAAAAGCAAGAAGGTCATCCAGCAGCCCCAGGTCCAAGCATGGCTGCCTGCTGCCATGCTCCACGACCAGCCCTTAATGGATAACGCATCGATACGAGAGTCTCAAGGAAATGAGGGGGTTCTCGTGGCCGAGGCCCTAGAGAAATCTCTTCTTCTTCCTACCGATATGGCCGAGTTAGAGAAAATGAGTGGGGTAGAGGTTGTCCTCGACCTTAAGAAATATCTAGGCATGGTAGGTCCCTTGGCACCTATTCATTTTACTAAAAATTTTTGTCGCTTAGTATTTTTCTTTCTCTTTACAGAGCTGCTTGTTTTTGTTGGCAGGCTATCCAGACCCTTTTTAGGTTGGGCGAAGAGGTTGATGACCATAGTCAGGCCTTAGCGCAAGAGCGCGATAAATTCCTGGAGGCGGCCAAAACTCTTAAGAGATCTAAGGCCGACTTGAGAAAGGCGACTGAGGATCTGGCAAAAATGGCGAAGGCCAGGGATACTGCTGTCTCTGACCTAGCCGTGGTCAGGAAACAAGCCGAGGACCAAACTGTCTACTTGCAAGATGTTGAAGGTCAATTACAGAAGGCCAAAGAGGACATTTCCTACATGAAGGGAAGTTTGACCAAAGCAATCCATGACAGAGGTGTTGCCGAGTATGCCAGGGACGAGGCTGTGCGAGCCAGAGACGAGGCGATTTTTGCGAAAACAGACGCTGAGCGTTCTGTGGAGGAGGCAAAGGAAGAGGCTTTCGCAGAAGGGGTGGCTAAGACTGAAGCCACCCTTCGGGCTCAAGTTCCTGCTGTATGCAGGCATTATTGCTCTCAAACCTAGCAAGAAGCCCTCAACCAAGTAGGGATTGACGCTTCGTCCGATCTTAGAAGGGAAGACAGGGTATATTACCCTACTGCCATTCGCGAGGTTATACCTGCTGCTCCTGAGGAGGGATCCTCATTACCATCGGTTGAAGGTCAGGATCGGACCACCGAGGATGCGCCGTTAACTGGTCAGCCATCCGAAGAGGTTGAGCCCCAAAGAGTATTGGGGGAAGTTGCGACCGAGGGTCAGGGAATGCTACAAGACATGGCAAGTCCTCCGGCGGACCTTTTGAAATCGAGCCCTTAGGCCTTGACCCAGACCTTTTGATTTACTTATTGATTTTAATTTGCTCATTGAATTGAGGAGACTAGTATACGGTGTAGGATGAATTTGTTTATCTTCTCTTTTTTCTCATTTTGTTTCTTGCCTCAGTGGCTTTTGTAAGGGAATTGCATACTTTTTGAATTTGAATACGTAGTACTTCTCTTCCAACTAATGATGTTTTCTTTTCTTTTGTTCACTTTACTATTGTACTCTGCTCGATATTCGTACTTTATGCTGGAGTTTGCTCCATGAAACCACCTGTTATCCTTCGAATATAAATCTAAATGGCGCAGTAGGGCTTAATTCTAAGTAACGCTCTAGTTTTTATCTAGACGGTTATTTTCTCTATGGTTTTGAGTCTGAGGACCATGCAACACTCTGGTTATGCCCAGTAATTCTGTTTTTCCTGTAAGTATCTAGTTTTCCCATAGGTTTGGGTCCGAGGACCATGCAATACCTTGGTTCTGTCTAGTATCCAGGTATAGTGGTGCGTGTAGTTTTACCATAGGTTTGGGTCCGAGGACCATGCAATACCTTGGTTCTGTCTACCACTTCAATTTTTTGTAAATATTAGACATAATCGGTGTGTGTAGTTTTACCATAGGTTTGGGTCCGAGGACCATGCAATACCTTGGCTCTGTCTACCACTTCAATTTTTCCCTGTAAGTATCTAGTTTCACCTTAGGTTTGGGTCCGAGGACCATGCAATACCTTGGTTTTGTCTAGTACCCAGGTATAGTGGTGTGTGTAGTTTTACCATAGGTTTGGGTCCGAGGACCATGCAATACCTTGGTTCTGTCTACCACTTCAATTTTTTGTAAATATTAGACATAATCGGTGTGTGTAGTTTTACCATAGGTTTGGGTCCGAGGACCATGCAATACCTTGGCTCTGTCTACCACTTCAATTTTTCCCTGTAAGTATCTAGTTTCACCTTAGGTTTGGGTCCGAGGACCATGCAATACCTTGGTTCTGTCTAGTACCCAGGTATAGTGGTGTGTGTAGTTTTACCATAGGTTTGGGTCCGAGGACCATGCAATACCTTGGTTCTGTCTACCACTTCAATCAATTTTTTGTAAGTACAGGTTTGTCCTCAGATCGCTTTACCGGATATGATTATTCTTTGCGTCAGATTACAATCTTTACACGTGGCATTGATCTCACCTCTAACTTGAGGCCCTATTTTTTTTATTTAAGAAGCGCCCCCTGTCTGTTCGTGTTCCGCGCTCAACGCTCCGCTGCGCGAAACGCGCCTTCATTAATGTCCTCGTAAATTGACACGAGTCCAACCGTCCGTGGCCTCCTTGGAAATTGGGGACTTCATTACTGATCCAGCTGATAATACCCTTTTCGAATTCTGCATGAATTAATTCTCACCAAACTCCCATCCCCTATATAAAGTAAGTAGATGGTTACTCCACAACCCATGAACCTCTCAACACAAACAGAGCAAAACACCTTCTTCCAACTTCACATGCCCTTTTAACAACCCCGCCGGAATTGTCGCCGGGACTAAAAAAAATCGGTATGGCCGCAGCCCCCACTGGGCTTTCGGTGCGGCAGAGTCTAGGCGTAATCCTGATGGTGCCCTTCGAGGTATCCCAGAGGAACGCTGCTAGGGAACCTAACCACTTTCCTCGGAGCACACCCCCGACGAGGAAAGCGTGCGAACTCACTTCATGGGCGGTGCTCGAGTGTTGCCGTCCCCAATGGCCAACACTCGAGAGGAATGGAGAGAATCGAGGGAACATCATGGGGGAGGGTACCCCCGAGCCTCTGCGTCTGCTCCTCTCTTTGTTCCAGCTCTGCCCAGCCGAGGAGGGAGTGGTTGGGGGCCTGAGGGCATGATTGTCCTTCACCTCCTCCACCGTGTGTCAAGCTCTCCCATTCTTTTGATGCCAATAAAAGCACGAGTTGACACTTCCCTCCGGCTAGTTTTCTCTTGGGGCGGCTCCACCTGGGCCTCTGATTGTAGGAGTAGCTAGGAATAGCAGGTGGCTATTAGCTTGTAAATTTACTTGTAACACAGGCCTACCTGAGCCTCTGATTGTAATATGTAATTTTTCTATGTTTGAATTAATAATATCAAGATCTTTTGTTTTTCTCTTTCGTTTTTTTTTTTTTTTTTTTTCTTTTTTTTTTTGTACAATAAATACTTAGAATTTAGAACTCTTATCTTATTCAATCTACTGCAAAACAAATACTTAGAACTTGGAACATTATCTTTTTCAATCTACCGTAAAACAAACACTTAGAACTTAGAACCTTATCTTATTCAATCTACTGTAAAACAAATACTTAGAACGTGGAACATTTACCTGGTGCACCGGCCAGCACCCTAATCCTTCCCACAGACGGCGCCAATTGTAGGGACCCAATTTGAATTGAGTGTTGGGTTTTCAGCCCAATAAGCCCAAACAATAAATTTATAGAGAGTGGGTTGACAGGCTTAGGTGCTGGCCGTCGATCACCATGCACAAACTTTTCTTATAAAAAGTGCTAAGTGTTTCCTTACAAATGGGGGAATGCTCCTCGGCCTGTGGCCGAGGAGGCCTCAAGGTTCTCCTCCCCCTCTCCCTCCCTTTTTTTTGGCTTTACTAGCTCTTCTTTTATAGTTTTCATCTTCCTATCTCCTGCTTCCATCTGTTGATCGTCTATTCGCTTTTCTTCTGGTTGTCCGTCCCATCAGAGGCCTTATCGGCACTCAAGTGGCTCACTCTAACCAACGTTATCCTGCCAAGGGGTTACCTCCCCATTAATGCGGCCAGGGGGGTTGGTTGAGTGCATTTAATGCGATAGTGACAGCTTACTTTGGGGTTAACCTCTCCCCAAAATCACCTTTGTCAGGCCGAGGACAAGGTATCCTCGGCGTGGATCCAGGAAAATAGGCTTCCCCCCCTTCTCCTCAGAAATAGCTTGCGATCCTCGGCATGGGCCTTGGGCCTGCTATATGATGGGCCGAGGCCATCAGGCCCATGGACCCCACAGGGTTGATATCATTTTTGTAACTATGAATTTTGCGTGGAATTAGCTGAGGCGAAATTGGATCTGTATGGTTGACTAAAAGTTGGAAAGGTTTTTATGGAAATTCTTAGTTCTTTCTCTCCACAAAATTTGTTTGTTTCTATAGAAAATAATTCCATAGAAAGTCTTTGATTTTCCAAGAATGTTTCGCTTTTGAATCAAACGTGTCACTTTTGTTTTTGTTTTTATTTTCCCAGTATTCAGATATGAGAGAAACGATTTTCCGTGAAGCCATGGCTGTGGCTTGTCTTGATTTTATGTATATCATCAGTTATAATTTTTTTTTTCTGATTTTTCTTTGTGGTAAAGATGTGTTTGGTTTGCCAGAAAACTGTTTGGGAAAAGAAAAGTTTTGCTTTTGAATCTGAAAATAAAAACCCTCGTGAAACACTGAAATGTCTGAGGGCTGGGTTTTTTTTTAAAATTTTTTTTTTATTTTTTATTTTATTTTATGGGAAGGGCTAGGTTGAATTTGGGTATATTGTTTTTGGGTTAAATGGGATTCAATGAGTTTTTAGTTAAAACCCAATAATCATTGGGTATAATTGGGTTGATGCTCATTTAACCTAACTAATAATTGGGTGAGTTTGGATTCAATTAGAGTAGGTAGGTTTGGGTGGGCAAATCAGTTCGGCCTTACTTTGCCACCCCTAATGCTGATAGAGTTCTATTTGAAAACTTTATTTTTTAATTAGCGATAAAAGGAGAGGTACAAAACTCCCCACATCATTTATCTTAATGGAGTTTTATTGTTGTTGATATTCTCCATAGATAAGTTACAATTGCTCTTTTCATATATATATATATATATATTTTTTTTTTGTTATATAGCAAATCTAGTGGCAATCCTGTTATTAACTATTGACGAGTGTGTGTGTGTGTCAGTGTGTGTAAGTTATATTTTTAAAGGGAAAAAAACATTCTAAGAAAATTCAGGCACAATTAATGGAAGACAGTAAAATAACGACAAAAACCTTCCATATATAATAATAATATCTTTTCTCTCTAATAAATAGCGTTTTTTTCATAACATATCTACTTATAATATTTATTTATTTAGAAACAAACAAACACACACATAAGGGAGAAGGAAAGGGGTTCTAATACAAAGGTATACCACAACTCCACTCAAAAACCATGGTAACTTTTAAGGGAGGATGGGGTAAGTTATATTACACACAACACGCTCTCTTAAGCAATGTGGGATAATTACCTATTCTTTTTTTGAGAAACAAACACACACACACAAGGGAGAGGGAAAGGGTTCTAACACAGAAAATATGCCTTAAAAGTTATAATAAGTTGATATGGAGGCATATGTGTCATAATAAGTTGAATAAAAAAAATTGTGCAAAGAGCGGGCCAATAACCAGTGTTATATTAAAGTAGAAAAAAAATAAGTTTTTGTGTTAAAATAGCATTTGGATACAACAATTGATTTGGAGGCATATGAAGTGAGAATGTGAGATATGAGGTCGGAAAGTAGGTCCCTTATACGGTAGAATTTGAATTTAGGGGGAATTTTATTATTAAATATGTTATTTTCTTGTAAGCTAAAGCTAAGTTTCTTGGCCTATCATTTTTATTAGGTTTTTAATAGAGAATTTTCGAATTGAGCCCCGGTATTTGTCAAAAAATTTTACACCGTTGATGGGACTGACGAAGTTCATGAACTTACTGACGATTACATCGACACGGACGAATTCAACCTCTGGATAGGTGCATCAATGATATGCATTACTGACGAAGTAATCTAGGCCATTCAATGCAGGCAATCAAACCCAGAGCGGTTACAGAGACAACTATATGATCCGCTGGAGGATATTGAAGACACATTATACAGCCCCAGACGTTACCAAAAGGAGCATTAAGACCTCCATAACTACTCCAACGGCTAGAGGCCATAAGAACATATATAAGCCTCCCACATTGGTGAAGAGGAGGTAGATACACACAGAAAACTCACTGAGATCTTTTTCTTGAATTCTTTCCAATTGCATTGTATTGTTTAAGTATTCTCTTACTAACTTTGGCATCGGAGGCGTCGTGGCAGGCACCACACCGGTGTTCATCTCAAGGGGCTGGAAGATCGTCTCAGTCCATCGAACAAGCACTGACGAGTTTACACTCATCAGTTTGGAAGATCGTCTCAGTCCATCGAACAAGCACTGACGAGTTTACACTCATCAGTTTGGCGCCGTCTGTGGGAAAATCTATTTCTCACGTTCAAACTCGAAATAGCAGTTTCCTACCCTTGTTCGTTTCAGGATGGAGTCCAATCAAGATCCCGCAGCCCTAGTTCAACAAGTCCAGGCACTTGCAGCCACGGTAGAAGAGCTGACTAAGCAAAACCATGAGATGAGGCAACGACTTCAGCAGGAGGAAAATCGCTTGAGAGGAAATCAAGAAGGTGAAGGGGAAAGTTGCAGAAGAAGCGACCATCGAGGGCCAAATACTCCCATCGAGCAAAATTCGGACATTCTTCGGGAAATGAGGAGGGAGATGGACGAACTAAGGAATGCCATCAAAGAAAAAACAGACCGAAGCGTGGATCGAATGGTTCGGGCGACGGATTCACCATTCACAACGGCTGTCCTCGATTGCCCAGTGCCTTCAAAGTTCCGGCTACCTCAGCTCGAGCCCTTTGATGGGCTGAAAGACCCCCAGGATCACCTGAATACTTTCAAGACAACCCTGGGGCTTCAACAGCCCCCAGACGAAATACTGTGTCGTTCATTCCCGACAACACTCAAGGGAGCTGCCCGGGAATGGTTCACGAAATTGCCAAGTTCGTCAATCGACACATTCGAGCAGCTGAGCAATGCTTTCCTGCGACATTTCATTGGAGGACAACGGCCAAAGAGGACCGCGGATCACCTGCTCACCATCAGGCAAGGAGAGAAGGAAACATTGCGGTCATATGTGAAGCGCTTCACCAGGGAGACATTAGAGGTAGACGAGGCTGACGACATGGTACAGTTGACAACTTTCAAAGCAGGATTGAAGTCTAGGGATCTCGTCAGTTCGCTCGCGAAGAACCCCCCAAAGACGATGGCTGAAATGCTCCTTAAAGCATAGAAATACATGAACGCCGAGGACGCGTTAGCTGCTATCAGGGACAAGGAGAGAACGGAGGGCAAAGAGAAAAGAGAGGACGACCGTAGAGGACAGAAGCGAGATCGTTCGGATCGTCGAAATAATGACGGGGTCAGAAGGAAAGATGACAAAAGTTCACGGACGGTAAAATTCACACCTCTTGTTATGCCTATTGACAAAATCCTGACACAGATTCAAGATGAACATTACCTCAAATGGCCGCGGCCATTACACTCGTCCCCCAGCGTCCGTGACAGAAGTAAGTATTGTCGATTCCACAAAGACCATGGCCATTACACTGAAGACTGTAGGGATCTCAAAGAACAAATAGAGGAGTTAATATGGAAAGGAAAGTTGCAGAAGTTTATAAAGAAGGGAGAATACCACAAAATCCGAGGTGAAAACAAGGGCCAACATGAGTCCTCATCAAAAAGCGGGAGTCGTCAGCCCCAACCTCCCCAAAATGTGATCGGGGAAATACAGACGATCTCAGGTGGACTTATCTCAGGGTGTTCGTTCAAATCGCTCAAGAAAGCTCACCAACGACAAGTGAATAGCGTCCACATGGAGCCCCCACCAAAGCACAGACGAAGTGATCAAGACATGACCTTTAACGAGAACGATGCTCGGGGAGTGAAACATCCTCACAATGACCCTTTGGTCGTCATGCTAACTATAGAAGGGTTTAACACGAAAAGGGTCCTCGTGGACAACGGCAGTTCCGCTGACATCATTTACTTTCCTGCATTTCAACAATTGAAATTGGACCCAGGAAGACTGCGTCCATTTGACTCCCCCCTCGTCAGCTTCAGCGGCGACAGAGTATACCCAAAAGGCATAGTAACACTAGCCGTCACGGTAGGGACATACCCAAGACAATTGACTCGTCATATAGACTTCCTGGTGGTAGATTGTCCTTCGTCGTATAACGTCATTATTGGGAGGCCAGCGCTCAATAAGTGGAAAGCGTCCACATCTACCTACTGCCTGAAGGTAAAATTCCCAACAGAAAATGGCGTCGGGGAAGTTAGAGTAGACCAAATATTAGCCCGGGAGTGTTACCAGGCTATGTTTGCGGCCAGGGAAAACCAAACGTTGACGATAGAAGAAAAAGAGGAACCAAAGACAGAAGCACTGGAGACGGTAGAACTGATTGAAGGGGAAGCAGCAAAGACAACCAGGATAGGGATGACCCTCAGTCCTGAGATGAGGGCAAAGCTCATACAGTTCCTTCGGGAGAACTTGGACGTCTTCGCTTGGAGCCATGACGATATGCCAGGCATATCTCCCGAAATCATCCAACACAGGCTGAATGTGGACCCAGGAAGAAAACCCATCAAGCAACGACGGAGAACCTTTGCACCCGAGAGAGACCATGCTATCGCTGACGAAGTGAGTAAATTGCTGGCAGCAGGATTTATCAGGGAGGTATATTATCCAGATTGGCTTGCAAACGTCGTCCTAGTGAAGAAAGCCAATGGGAAATGGAGGATGTGCGTGGACTTCACAGACCTAAACAAGGCCTGCTCGAAAGACAGCTTTCCTCTCCCCAGGATAGACCAACTCGTAGACTCTACAGCCGGACACAAGTTACTGACTTTCATGGACGCGTTCTCAGGGTACAACCAGATAAAAATGGCTGACGAGGACCAAGAGAAAACCGCCTTCATTACGAGTCAGGGGCTCTACTGTTACAACGTGATGCCGTTTGGACTGACGAACGCTGGAGCAACTTACCAGAGATTGGTAAACAAAATGTTCGTCGAGCAGATAGGCAGGAACATGGAAGTGTATGTTGACGACATGCTCGTCAAAAGCAAACAAGAACTTGCACATCTGGACGATCTGAGGGAAACGTTCAAAACACTCAAACAATACCAGATGAAGCTGAACCCTGGTAAATGCGTTTTCGGTGTTGCCTCAGGAAAATTCCTGGGGTTCATGGTGTCCCAAAGAGGAATAGAAGCAAACCCCGAGAAGGTACAGGCGATAATCAAAATGGAATCACCTAAGACCGTCAAGGAGGTCCAGAAGCTCACTGGCCGAGTTGCTGCACTCAACAGATTCGTCTCAAGAGCAACGGACAAATGCTTGCCTTTCTTTAAGACCTTGAAGCATGCTTTCGAATGGACTGACGAATGCGAAGCGGCGTTCCAGGAGCTGAAGCTCTACCTCAGCAACCCGCCACTCCTGAGCCCGTCAAAGGAAGGAGAGAACTTGTATTTGTATTTAGCCGTTTCATCTACCGCCGTCAGTGCAGCCCTAATCCGAGAAGAAGACAGGAAACAGCTCCCAGTTTACTACGTCAGCCAAGCCTTCCAGGGAGCTGAGTTCAGGTACCCGAAGATTGAGAAAATCACATTCGCCCTGATAGTAGCCTCGCGCAAGCTCAGACAATATTTCCAGGCAAATCCGATCTTAGTGATGACGGACCAACCCATCAGAAAGTCAATGAGCAAGCCCGAAGCGGCGGGGAGGATGGTCCAATGGGCAATTGAACTCAGTCAGTTCGACGTGGAGTACCATCCTAGGACGGCCATTAAAGCACAAGCGCTGGCAGACTTCATCGCCGAGTTTACTTATCCAGACGATTTCAACCATGCCAGCGAAGACGAGGAATGGATAATACAGACTGACGGCTCGTCAGCCCAAAAGAGAGGAGGAGTAGGGGTAGTCATAACAACCCCCAACAGAGAAGTATTGAAGTATGGAGTGCAGCTAAAATTCCTGGCCACCAATAACGAGGCTGAATACGAAGGAATCCTGACGGGCCTGAGGCTAGGGAAGGAGCTAGGGGCCAGGAACTTGCAGGTCCAGAACGACTCAAAGTTAGTAATCGGGCAGGTAAAAGGGGAGTACGAAGCAAAAGAAGAACGAATGCAGAAATACCTCAAATTGACGAACCACTTGGCAAAGGAGTTTGAAAAGGTGGAGTTCGTCCAAATTCCGAGAAGCCAGAACAGGGCCGCAGACGAAGTTTCAAAAATAGCCTCGTCTGACGAAGCAGAGTCAAGGGTAGACTTAATGATGGAGACGCAGAGAAACCCCAGCATAGAAGAAATCATGACATTTGTAGTCCGGGGCGAAAGTAGCTGGATGACGCCAATCTTGTCTTTTCTCCAGGAAGGACGGTTGCCCCAGGACACATTTGAAGCCAGGAAGATCAAGAAGAGAGCTGCCAGATTCACGATTCTCAATGACACCTTATACAAGAGAGGTTTCTCCATGCCTTACTTGAAATGCGTGGACGAAGGAGATGCAGAATACATCTTGAGGGAAGTGCACGAAGGAATTTGTGGGGACCATGCAGGATCGAGATCCTTGGTGAGAAAGATCATACAAACAGGATACTTCTGGCCAACCATGCAAGACGACGCAGCAAAGTTTGTCAGAGAATGCGACAAATGCCAAAGGTTCGGGAATGTTCAAAACTTGCCATCAGAAAAGCTGACGACGATAACATCTCCATGGCCGTTTGCACAATGGGGGATCGACATCGTTGGCCCCCTGCCCCAAGGAAAAGGTCAGGTAAAATTCCTTCTGGTTGCTATTGATTATTTTACTAAATGGGTTGAAGCAGAGGCATTGGCAACCATCACCGAGGCCAGAATCCAGAGTTTCGTCTGGAAAAATATAATCTGCAGGTTCGGGATTCCGAGGACGATCATATCTGACAACGGACGACAGTTCGATTGCTAAGGTTTCAGAGACTTCTGCTCAGGACTAGGCATCAAGAATCAGTTTTCATCACCGGGCCACCCACAAGCGAATGGACAGACGGAAGTGACGAACCGCACTCTACTCAAGATCATAAAAACTAAGCTAGACGATGCGAAGGGTGCCTGGCCAGAAGAACTGCCCAACGTCCTGTGGGCCTATAGAACTACGGCAAGAACCCCGACGGGAGAAACCCCCTTCAGACTTATTTATGGTACAGAAGCAGTGATCCCGGTTGAAGTCAGAGTATCTAGCACCCGGAGGGAAATGTATAACGAAGAACAGAATGACGATTTATTGCGAGTTGATCTAGATTGCCTTGACGAAGTAAGAGACAAAGCCTTCGGAAGAATGACGGAGTACCAGAAGAAAATGAGAGAATACTACAACAAAAGGGTAAAGCTTAGACGACTCGATATTGGAGACCTCGTCCTGCGCAAAGTGACCCAGGCAACCAAAAACTCAACTCAAGGAAAGCTTGGCCCTACTTGGGAAGGACCATACAAAGTTATCCACTACTCCAGACAAGGCAGCTACCATCTGGAGACTTTAGACGGACAAAAGCTCCCAAGGCCATGGAACATTGAACATTTGAAGAAGTACCACCAGTAGATGTAATTTTAAGGCATATTCGTCAAATATTTCTCAATAAACAAGTTATTCAGTCAATATTTGTGTTCACAGGCCAGCCCAAAGAGTTTACGAAAAGCCAAAAATTTGGTTAAGTGGTAAGATTCCGCATCGACGGATGTAAACTACTGACGATGAAAATCTATCGAAAAGCAAAAAATTTGGTTAAGTAGTAAGATTCCGCATCGACGGATGTAAACTACTGACGATGAAAATCTATGGAAAAGCCAAAAATTTGGTTAAGTAGTAAGATTCCGCATCGACGGATGTAAACTACTGACGGTTAAAATCTATGGAAAAGCCAAAAATTTGGTTAAGTAGTAAGATTCCGCATCGACGGATGTAAACTACTGACGATGAAAATCTATGGAAAAGCCAAAAATTTGGTCAAGTAGTAAGATTCCGCATCGACGGATGTAAACTACTGACGAGAAGTAATGGGTAATCAATTTAAATGAATTAAAATCCCCAAACCGAGGGTAATTCTCATCGTTTTCACACAAAACCCATAAACACTGGGTCACCTATAGATTGTTCAAAGGATCAGCCCACAAAACACAATGGGCACACATAAAAAAAAAAAAAAAAAAGAGAAGTTCTTGACTTAAATTTACAAAAGAGCCACCACGGGCAAACAAAAATAATAATTTTTCTTTAAGTAACAGGCTCAAGCGTCGGGGGCGTCAGCAACAGTATCGTCATCAGCAGGGGCATCTCCTGGGACATCATCAGCAGGGGTCACGGATGCAGCGGCTTCGTCAGAGGCCATCTCCTTGTCCACTTCCTCCAGATCTAGGTTTCCCATATCAACGCCGGTTGGATGCTTGACCAGGTATCTCCACAAAAGCTCAAAGCCTTTGAAGTACCAACTGAAGAGCACAGTATTGTACTCTTCAGTGGTCTGAAAGGCCTCGATAGACCTGGCAGCAATGGTCTTCATCGTCTCTTTGGAATTCTGGAGCTGCTCATCCTTCTCCAGGTTCAGTTGGCGCTCCACTCTGAGGTCGTCGTCTAAGGCCCTGGCCTTCTCCTTCAAAGTATTGGCCTCGTCCATAGAGTCAATGAGGTCCTTCTTCAGCTTAGAATTCTCCTTCTCTAGAGCTTGCACCTTTGACACGAGGGATGCAAACTTAGCCTCTTGAGTAAGATACTCTGAAGCAATGTGCAAACTCTCTCCCAATGCCTAAAAAAAAAAAAAAAAAAAAAAAAAAAAAAAAAAAAAAAAAAGGGGGTAGAAGGGGAGAGATATAAAAAAAAAAAAAAAAAAAAAAAAAATGGAAGTGGTTTATCGAGAAGAGCTCTTTACCTGGACTAACTTATGGACGTGGCCACTAGCGACCGTATTAAAAGGAACTCCAGAGAAGACCCTGAGGTCGTCGGCAGTCACTAGAGTATGAGCCCTATCGACCGCCAACTTCTCGTCACTCCAAACTGATAAGCACCCAACGTCCCCTACTTCCTTCTCCTTCTCTTTCCCCATCAGGCGTGGCCTCTTGGCAATGGGCGTGGGAAGCTCCTCCACTGAAGTAGACGGAGAAGCAGTCCTCGTCGTCTCTGTACCGGACAAAAGGGGAATAGCAGAAGACGGCGGAGTGGCCGACAGACCCTTTCCCACTACGCGCACCGTCTTTTTGCCTATGTTAGATAAGGGCTCGCTCTTCTTCGCCCTCATCTTGGCGTACATGTCCTTGTTAAACTTTGACGTCATCTCTGAAAAAAAAAAAAAAAAAAAAAAAAAGTTAGCCACGAAGGAAAGCATAAGGACAGGAAAGGTCAGTACTGACGAAGATACAACTTACTCTTTTTCCCTTCGATGTCCAGGTTCTTCAGAACAAAAGCAGACGGCTCAGGCCCGATACAAAAGAACGCAAGAGTTCTGGGATTGACGAGGTCGTCCCAGTTCTCGATCGTCTGCGCGTACTTAATGGATTTCTGTACTCGATCTCTGTACCTGCTCTTGAGCTTAGGCCGTCTCTTAACTACAAAAAAGAAAGAAGGACGATGTCAATGACCATAAGCAGGAAGGCGACAAAACTAAAAGAAACGAAGTAGAAATGTTGACGCACCTAAAGTCGGGGTTTCCCACCGACGACGTAACACCGGGAGATCACCCCAAACCTCCCCCGAAGGCGTCTCAAAATCATCCCCAGATACATAAAAGAATCTGGATTTCCAGTACCTGAATGACGAAGGTAATTTCTTGACGATCCTAGTCCCCCTCTCCCAAGGCACTAATTCATAATACCCATACTCCTTCGACGCCTTCAAACGGTACAAATACACCAGTTCGTCTACCCTAATCATATCCCCGTCGTTGGCTGCCAGCCATATTCCCATACAGCTGACTAGAATTCTCCAGGAATTGGGCATAAGCTGCCCCGGAGCGATGCCGAAATAATCCAATAGCTCCATCAGGAAGGGGTGGACGGGGAACCTCAACCCACAAATAAAGGCAGCCTCATAGAAGCAAACCTCACCAGGGAAGAAGTGACACGCCCGATCTTCCACACCGGGAAGACGAACCCTAACCCTATCCGGAAACTGAAATCTATCCTTAAATCTTGCCAGCGTGTCGGCATCTAACCCACACTCCTCACCCTGGGCGTAAAAAGCCCTAACCTCTCGAGAGCCCGAAGCGGCTGTATCCTCGTCCACCGGACCACCGTTGGACGACAGCCCGGTCTCAAGCTCACTCGATCTAACCTCCGACATATCCACTCGCACCCCAACTTCGTCCCTAAACCAATCCAAAGACCGACGAAGCAAAGGCACCAGATCGGCCAAAGCAACACTTAAACAGTTACCCTCAAAAACAAAGTCCTCAAAATTCGAGGAAACCCCCAAAAATCCACCCAGCCGAGCAAAAAGAAACGAAATTGAGGGACAAACTACCCTAACCTCTGAACTACTGAGCATAAAAACCCAGAAAACACTACAGCAAACTAAACCCCCATAAAAACGCACAACAACAAGAAAACAAAAAGAAGAAGAATGGAATCAGAGCCAAAGCAGTAACAAAACAGGGAAGCAAAACACTGAAAAATAAACATACCTTGAGGAAGCAAGCACTACCAAAAGAGGAGGAACCACCGCGCCGTTTGCTAGTTCGCAGGAAAAAGGCAGAAAGAGTTCACCGGAGAAGAAGAGCAAATGATTAGAAAACTTTTTGAAAAAAGAGAATGTGAGCAAAGGAAGATTTTAAACTTAGGCCTTGGAAAACTGAAAAACCAGCGGGAAGTCCAATAGTCCCACCAAATCAGAAGCATTAACTGCACCTACCAGCACGTGCCACGTGTGCCACGATTTGCGAAGCGCCGCCGTTTTGCATTTACTGCGGATTGAAATCCCAAGCGACACCTAGACTCTTCACATTCTATGATCGTCATTTCAATGACGAACACAGAATCGGGGGGCTACTGATGGGACTGACGAAGTTCATGAACTTACTGACGATTACATCGACACGGACGAATTCAACCTCTGGATAGGTGCATCAATGATATGCATTACTGACGAAGTAATCTAGGCCATTCAATGCAGGCAATCAAACCCAGAGCGGTTACAGAGACAACTATATGATCCGCTGGAGGATATTGAAGACACATTATACAGCCCCAGACGTTACCAAAAGGAGCATTAAGACCTCCATAACTACTCCAACGGCTAGAGGCCATAAGAACATATATAAGCCTCCCACATTGGTGAAGAGGAGGTAGATACACACAGAAAACTCACTGAGATCTTTTTCTTGAATTCTTTCCAATTGCATTGTATTGTTTAAGTATTCTCTTACTAACTTTGGCATCGGAGGCGTCGTGGCAGGCACCACACCGGTGTTCATCTCAAGGGGCTGGAAGATCGTCTCAGTCCATCGAACAAGCACTGACGAGTTTACACTCATCAACCGTCATTCTGTAACTTAAAGCCTAAAATCTCGGTTAAAACTTTGCCTAAGGGGTAATAGTTGGTTCTTGGACCATAAAACCAAGAAACACCTTAAATTTATTTGCTTTGGCCTATAAGACTTTTTAGTGTGTTCACACTTTTTAGTGTGTACCCAAACATATAATTTTAATGGGGGGTTTTAATACTAGGTAAATATAAGAGCATAAGGTACAAGAACATGTTTTTCTCAAAAAAAAAAAAAAAAAAAGGTACAAGAACATGTTCACTTCTTCAAATTGTCCATGTCAACCAAAAAGCAACGAGAGTGTTTGCATTATTTTTATTTTTGATGGAAAGAGTGCTTGCATTATTGATCCTAGAGTTACTTTTCTTTTTTAGTTGAACCACTATTTGGCAAAAAATAAAAAGAAAAGAAAGTGAAAGTGAAAGTGGAAGCACTTGTAGCATTATGGTTCTTCAACTTTCGAGATTTCAATTACAAATTTCTCAGGTGTGGTATATGGTCCGCACCTACTTAGATCCGGCAATTGCACTTCAATACGTGGCAAGGCATTGTACTCAGAGGCTGCAAAAAAACAACCTAGCTTTGGTGATTTGACCCACTTCAGCCCCACCTTCTCGCTTAAAAATCTAAGAAGCTCTTTATGTGATGTACTTTTGTTCCAAAATGTTGGACACGATTGCACCATCTCACCTTTCTTCCTTGGTCTTGACACCACCTGATTTTCTCCAACACATAGTGGAACTTCCTCATTAATCATGACCCCGTGGCCTCCATCATCAGCAATTTCTTGCAACTCCTTTGCAAACTCAAGAGCCCTCAACACTTCAACCATTTTGGGTCTTTGATCTCTAACTTCACACACACATTTATTTGCGATATTTGCATACATCTTCAAAGACTCTGGTGATATTTGATCAATCAGATGAGGATCAATGATCTTGTCAAGTGTACCTTCTTCAAAGCACGAATGAGCCCAATATGCCAAACTTTGTTGCTCATCATTTAGGCCCATATCCACGGCTTGTCTAGCACACAACACCTCAAACAACACCACCCCAAACCCATAAACATCAGACTTTACAGATAGACGACGAGTATAAAAATACTCTGGATCCATATACCCGAATGTACCCTTCACTTCAGTGGTGACGTGGCTATGTGACAGTCCTGTAGGGCCCAATCGTGAAAGCCCAAAGTCTGAAACTTTGGGTACCCAATTTTGGTCCAAAAGAATGTTGCTGGTCTTGACATCGCGGTGTATGATTGCGTGCTCCTGACCTTCATGAAGGTACAATATTCCCCGAGCGGCACCAATGCAAATCTCTAACCTCTGCTTCCATGACAATGGAGGATTCTCTGTTTTGTAAAGATTATCACGAAGTGCTCCTTGAGCCATTAACTCATATACAATAATTTTGACTCGTTCATCGTTGCAGTAACCGATCAACGAGACCAGGTGGGGGTGGCGAAGCCTTGAAAGCATTTCGACCTCTGTCTGAAATTCGCGAAACCCTTGACTTGAAGTTGGCCTGAAAACCTTGATCGCAACTGGGGTGTGTTCATGATCGATGTAACCTCTCAATACATAACAACAGCCGCCTTTTCCAATGATAAGGTCCCGGTCAAAGTTGTTTGTGGCGGTCTTGATTTCTTGGAGAGTGAAGCGACGGCCGACAGCTTGTAGAATTGGCGGTGTTTCACTTTTGATGGACTTTGTTCTCATCCTTCGCCAGATAATTGTTAAGCCCAAGAGAAATATGACAGATATAACACCTACAGTGGCTTCAATGAAGATTACTGATTTTGTGCCGCTCTTGGAATTCTTGTAAGGTAGTGGTTGTGGTGCAGGTGATTTGAGCGGAGATGAGGAAGGGGAAGGGGAAGGAGGGTGTGGAACTTCAGGATTGGGAGCCGCGAGATTGGCATCAGAGTTATTCAATTTGAACAACTCGAGACCATTGAGGATAGCATCAGAATAACCAGAGCTTGAATTAGCATTAGGACGAAGCTCTATAAAGAGAGGGGTCTTACCATTACTCTTTTTATTTGGTATCATCACAACATAGTCCCTATATACCGGAATGCCTTGCCCACCGCTCCAAGTGATAACATCAGCAGAAATCTCCACTGTCTTATTTCTTATGAAAATTCGGAACCCTTCGTTACTTCTCTGCTTTACCTCCGGTTGGATTTTGCAGAAGTGGAGTCTCACGAGGTATTTGAACCCCGAGTCCACTGGCAATCTCCAAGTAAGATTGTCCCGTTTGTTGTCTTCGGATGTTCCTGTAGTTCGGGCGGTCTGATAGACTTCCTTTGGTGCTGTGTAAGGAGGTATGCTTGTGTAGTTGATCTGAATTGACCCATTACTAATAGAGTTTACATTTGAAGCAAGAAAGAAGTCGGTGTCATTAAGCCATTTCCGAAAAAGCTTGCTGGAGTCATTTATTGGTGAAATGGAGTGCCCACCTACGTTTAGTCGGTAAATCATCTCAAGAGCACTGTTGTTTTGGATATGGAATTGAGAGTAATGGCCAACAAGAGGTACACCTTTATCCCCAAATTGACTGTAATAAAGGCTGGTGGGCATCGAGACAATTTCAATCCCATTTATAAATGCATATGAAGCATTTATAAATGGAGTGAAGGTTATGTTCAGTGTCTGATCCTGCAGCACATTCACGCAAAATT
This sequence comes from Quercus cerris, assembly GCA_963669245.1. NCBI lineage: Eukaryota > Viridiplantae > Streptophyta > Magnoliopsida > Fagales > Fagaceae > Quercus > Quercus cerris. The sequence continues at coordinate 35,365,256 of OY770006.1, read as the reverse complement.
CTTTGACAAGGGATTTTGATCCTATACTGAAGTTGCTAAGTAGAGTGAAGGGACCAGTAGTAACAGTGAAAAAGGCCTTAGACATATCGAAATTATCATGGTATGTAGAAGGGTTAAAGTACAATCTTATGAATTTTTGGCCAGGACTAACACGAAATGTGTAGGTGAATTGAGAATGAAAGATTCGAGCGGTTTTGTAAGGGTCATGGTCAATGGATGAGCCATGGGGATTGGAGAGTATAAAGGTGTTATTAGATTGTTCTAAGGAAACAAATTTTGAGTGAATACCTACATCTCCAGTCCACTCTCGGCCATCTGGGTCAGTTGAGATGCCGGAGGAGCCACAGTTAAGCATGATATCATTGATGAAGGAGTATGTAGGGGAGGGCTTAGCAGAGACAGTAATTGTTAGGTAATTGAAGAAGGAGGACACTGAGAATAGGTAAACGAAAAATCTACTAGAGTTTTGCATGGTATACTGTGACAAAACTTAGAAGTGTATGCGAAGCTGCGTCTGCGAGCGATATAAAAGATGTACATCCTAGTGGAAGTGTACATAGCAGTGCGCGGGGAAGCCCGCGTGGATGGTCAAGAGAACCGTGTGGTTTCTTTTTGGATATAGAGATGGCTACAATTATTCTTTAGAAATCGGAGAGTAGCGACTCTTGGTCCTCTAAGAGAGCCAAAAGGTGGGACTTCTCAGTTGGTTAGTAAAAGTATACGTCAAAAAGCACACCATGTATAACATTTTTAATCATTAGTCAAAAGCTCACTAAAGTTACAAAGAGTGTGGAAAACTAACCAGCACGTGAAAGAAGTTCTTTATTATTGCCACAAAGATGGAGTTAATCTTCAAACCTTAAAGCAATAATGCAAATAACAAAACAAAGAGTGGGGTTGTTGTTGGCATAGTAACAATTTAAATTTAACGTGTTAGTTTCAAATAAATATTATAAGCACTATCATAATTTCCAAGATAATTAAACACTTATAAACCCACGTTTTAATTTTTTTTTTTTTTAATAACAAGACTCCTATCTTAAGCACACATTCTCAACCAATTAGTAATGTATGAAACTTATCTCATGGAGCTTGTCTATACGGGCAAAACTGGAGCAATGACTCTCGTCAAACCAGAGGGCAAAGGGGGAGCTGAGGGAAGATGGTAATAGACTAATAGTGCGTTATGACTCACTTATGTTATTCCTATATTCGATGTCAATAATAGGGCCCTTAACATCTTTTTTTGATGAATAATAAAATTGTATTTAATAAAATAGAGCCCCTATGCCTTGAATTTAGTAAACAAGCTACTGATTGTTTCTTGTTGCCATTTGAATGAAGTTATGAAGTCTACAACAATTTCTCATTACATTCCCTTGGTGACATGATCTATAATAAGCCATCATTTTATAAAATTGAAAATCGTGCATTTTAAATGCCAAAACATCTTTTAATTACATTGCAAAGAGATGAATGTATGTAATTGAACCCATTAGACAACTCCCACCTCAAACTCTTGTATATGGAATCTCTCAATATAGAGTGGAGGTAAAAAGAGAGAGCATAATTTTTGTCTGAAGCTGGTATAAAACTGCTCTTTTACGCCACCAATGATAAAGTGCCACGTTAGCTCTTTAATGAAAACCCAATACAAATGCCACTATAGCTTTTTTCCAAAAAAAAAAAAAAAATGGTCTGTAGTGGCGTTTGTAGGCAAACCTATAGGTCTATAGTGACGGTACAATAGTGGCGTTTGTGAAATGCCACTATAGACTCTACAAACGCCACTACAACCCAAAAATCACCAAAAAAAATTTGATTACCAAAAATTAATTTTTGGTAAATAGAAGATTTTTTTTTTTTACGTGAAAAAGTTTTTTTTAATTAAATTAAAAGATACAAAACAAAACAAAATACATAAATAAAACAAAATACAAACACTATAGCTATCCCAACAAATTCAAAATGAAACCCAAACTCACCTAAAAAAAATTCAAAATCAAACCCAACATGCTCACATCCAAATTTAAAAAAAAAAAAAAAAGCAACTCCTAATACAAACACTATAGTTATCCTAGCAAATTCAAAATGAAAACACAAACCCACCTAAAAAAATTTAAAATCAAACACAAAATGCTCACATCCAAAAAAAAAAAAAAAAAAAAAAAATAGCAATTCCACCCCAACACATTCAACCACCACAGACCAACCTGCAAAAAGAAATCATCAAATTGATCAGAAATCTCATAGACCCACGAAGCAAAGTTGACAGCAAACAAGGAATAGACCAAAACTATTATCAAAAAATAAATAGACCAAAACAATCATAAATTAATTAAAAAAAATGCTTACCTGCAACTATACAACCAATGGCTTCAAACACCATCTACAATTGAAAAAAATCAATAAACTGCAACACCATTCGCAAATCCAAAACCCACAAACATTAACACCACCACAAATAAAACAAAAGAAATAAAATCAAAATGGAGAGGAAGAGGAAAGTATCAATTCAGGTGCATTTGAAGTGAAAGAAGAGTGAAAGAAAAAGAAAACAAGAAAGATGGAGGAGTGGAGACAAGGGAGAAAAAGAAGGAAAGGGAAAAAACCAAAAAAAACCAAAAGAGAAATTAAGGAAGCCTCTGGGACTTGGCGTGGAGATAAGGGAGAGAAATGGGAGACTGGGGGTAGGTAGGGGTTTTTAAATTTTTTTTAAAAATTTATATATATATATATATATATATATATATAAAGAGAAATGATAAGTATGTATGTGTGTGTATATGTATATAAATAATATATTTACAACATTTTCACAATATTTTTACAACAAATTTTTAGTGACAGATTGTTACTTGTTGTTATTATTAGAGCAAAAAATAATCTTAGTATTAGGTTCAAATTTAAACCAATAATAACTAACCACCTATGATTTGTTGTGAAAATATTGTGGACGTAGCATCTCTCATACATAAAAAAAAAAAAATATATATATATATATATATATAAAGAGAAATGATATGTCAACAACATTTTCACAACATTTTTACAACAAATTTTAAGTGGCAGGTTACTATTGGTTGTTATTGTTAAGGCAAAAAAGTAATCTTAGTCTTAGGTTCAAATTTGAACCAATAACAACAACTAACTACCTATAATTTGTTGTGAAAATATTATGGACATAACATCTCTCATTTAAATATAAATATAAATATAAAATAATAAATATATTCATTTATATTATAACCGCTGAAACTCATTCAGGTTTAGTGGCGTTTGGTAAACGCCACTGTAGGTCCTATTCCAAACGCCACTATAGCTCCCCCATTTTAATTTTAATTTAATATATATTTTTTTTTTTGTGTTGGATTCTTTTTCTTCACCTTTTTTTTTTTTTTTTTTTTTTGGGTGCTAGGCTATAGTGGCGTTTGCAAAACGCCACTATAGGTCTTACTGTTACAAGGGCCTATAGTGGCGTTTGTCAAATGCCACTATATGCCCTACCCAACCGAAAATAAAATAAAATAAAAAGTGCCTATAGTGGCATTTGACAAACGCCACTATAGGCTTTTGTAATACTAGGACCTATAGTGGCATTTTAAAAACGCCACTATAGGCCATTGGAAACGTTGCTATAAACCCATTTTTTAAAACGCCACTATAAATATGCCTATAGCAGCGTTTATAGAAAACGCCACTATAGGGTACGTATAGTGGCGTTTTTTATAAACGCCACTATAGGTCCAGTTTTTGTAGTGTAGATCCTCCTCTCCTTTTAGCACCGGAGCTCCACCTGCCGCTACCGCCATCTCACGCGTCAACTCTGGAGTTGGTGCCGCTGCACCAAACCTCAAGGTTTGTTCTTTTATGATTTGCTATTTCCCCAAATTTTGGATTTTGAAATTTTGATGGGTTTGAGATAATCTTTTGGATTTCAATTTATTCATATTGGTATGGGTTTTGTTGATTTGGTATGGATTTTTCTGTTTGTTTTTAGTATTTTCATGAGTTTTGATTGGATTCTTTGAGTGGTAGGTTCAAACCCTAAAAAAAAAAAAAAAAAAAAAAAAAAAAATCGAGGTTGTCGATTTTTTTTTTTTTTCACAGCTAGCTTGGGTTCTTATGATTTTTATTTCTGCTCAAAATCATGATTCTTGTGTGCTTCTTTTTCGAGTCATGAGATTTTTTTTTTTAGGCTTTCTATGTATTTGGATCCCCTTATTGCTCTACCCGTTATTCTTTTGAAAGAATTCATTTAGTTAGTTGAATTGTTCTTTATGTGGAGTTGAAAAACATGACAAGTTGACAACATCAAATGGAGAATATATGTTCTATTACTTCATTTTCTAAATCTTTTAGTAAATGGTGCCAACTTTAGCTTGTGGTTCAATCTTTAATCTATCACTATTATTAATTTTGTAATTGACAGCTTATCTATCCATCTAAACTTTTCAAATGAAACCTTTGACACCCATATGAATGATATTTGAACTCATGCTTTCTTGTAAATTCATAATAGGCTTTGGGTGTTGAATCAAAAATAGAAAAAATATGGATGAGAAACTGCTGAACTAATCAATGTACAAATAGTTTTTCTTTTCACATGTTGAATAGCTACATTGTTGTCTTCCACTGTAACTGCCTCTTGAATTTATAAGATGTCAGTTTATCACTGTAATTATTCCTAGTTACTTTATTATTATTATTATTATTATTATTATTATTATTATTATTATTATTATTATTTATAATTCAATAGTTGGGGGAGGGAGATTTGAACTTTGGACGTCATCACCTTAATTTAGAAATACTAGGAGTCACTAATTGAGTTACAAAACTCTTGGCTAAATTTATTAGAACTGTTTTTCGGCAGATACTTATAATTTATTCATTGTTTCAGATATTACATGACTCTAGCATGTCTAATTCACTGTAGAACATTATCGTTGTCATTGGCATCTCACAATATGCTCATTGTATTGTGATCAGATAGCACCTTCTCCCACCCCATATATAAGGTTTAGAAGGTGAAGTCATGAGTTCAAATCTCCTAGGTTTGTGTGAGTTGTGTTTGTAATTACTTGATTTTCTCAAACTTGTAAATGGTTCATTGTCCTATTTTTTGCCCAATACTAATAGCAATAGCACTGATTTTGTGTGTGTTAATTTAACGGTGTTGTGAAATTCTTTTGCTCACATCTTCTCCTCTGCATTAATAGGTTATAGGAATTGCTGGTATCAAGGGAGCAAACCAGATTGATTTACTTGACCTGGGAACATATGATCTTACTATCCGGGTTGCTCTGGGGGAAATGCAAATGACTACATTGATCAGAAGACCTTTACAAGATGTTGTGTTAGATGTATTGTTTTTAAAAGAAATTGGAAAAGGGATGCCGTGAATAGAAGCAACCATATGTTGTTCATGAACTTGTCTTATCATTGTTCTGATTGTGTACATGCCATTTTGATTTTATTATTTTGTTCTCTGAATGAAATGGATTTGATTTGGGGTGTGCAACACTTGGTTTTTGTTAAACATTTGCATATAATGATTTCAATCTATATCATTCATTGTCCACAAGTGATTTTTCTGTAGTTCATAGAACAATTGTGCTGTCATGATCATGGGGCTTGCATTTTTGTAGCTTCAAATGAATGTCATATCAATCTAAACATTAAAACTTCAGTGAGAGGAGTAGCTGTTGTGGACGACTAAATTTCGAGTTTGAAATAAATTAAAAAATTAAAATAGTTTCATAAATGTGAATTTGTATTGATGAATATGTGGTACAATTCTCTAAAATTACGAAAGAGTGATCCTCTGATTTGATCTCCTTGAAAGATTTGTTGATTGGAATTGTGGTAATGTGATCCTGACTCGAACACCAAATATCCTTCAATTTGCTTGAAGAATAGACCGAAGACACTTGAAACAGAATTACAACAAATCTTTGGCTATAAACTTATTAGAAATTTTTTGTTCTTCACATGTTCTTCGATTTTGAAGGTTTATGGTGGAAGTTCTTCGGAGCTTTTGGGGCTTAAATCCATAGAGCTTCTCTGATTTGTGGTTTGTTGAAATTTTTGGAGGCTTTTGATGGTAGTTTGGATGGCTCTTGAAAGCTCAGATTTGTGCTAAAACACGCGAGCTTGTTTAGAACCCCAAAATAAAATTACTGCTTAATTACTTTGACTCTAACTTATCTAAGTGCTGAACAAGAGTATTAAATATGAAAATTTTAAGGCGAAAATACCCTTTTAATCCCTACATTTTGGGTCAATTCTCATTTTGGTCCCTAAATTGATTTCGCTACTAATGTAGTCCCTAAAAAAAAAAAAAATCGATTTTATTTTGGTCTTTGCCGTCAGCCCACTAATGGAAAACTCCTATGTCGCAGACGGAGTGCCCTGTTTGCTGACATGGCATTGACGTGACCATTAAAATATTATTAAAAAAATATTTGGCATTTTTAAAATTCCACATCAGATTTAAATTAATAAAAAAAATTAATTTTAAAAAAGCTATGTCAAAGAAAAAAAAAATTTAAATAAACATTAATCTAATTAATTGTACTTTTCATTTTTTTTTTCCGTAAGAACATACATCCACAAGCCCAGAAAAGTTCAAAACCAAAATAATTCACATCTGGGTGGACTTTGGAATCCTTTGATCTTAATTAATTATTTCTTAATCTAAATGAAGAACACACAAGTAAGAAGAGAAAACAAAATCAAAAGCACCAGTACTAAAACATTCATAGATTCAAACACACACAGACAATTGCAGTCTCAAACTCAAATACACACACCAGTATTAAAATCTGAGCCTGAGATGATAGCAAAAACCCAGATTGAGCAGAAAAAAAAAAAAATCGACAACAAACTTTGCAACCTAAATCACAAGGTTATTAAAACTCTCCATCTCTCTATTAACATAAACCCAAAAAGTGAACACATAGCAAAAACCCAGATAATGAACACAAAGCTGGGTCCTTTAACAAGTTATACATCACCAAACCCACATACAACAACCCACAGTTCTTCAATCACCAAACTTACTTTGAAACCCAAAACTCGACCGCTGCCAGCCATGCCGTGACAACAACTAAATCAATACAAGCCACCGTTCACCAACACATCCCTCTCTAATTCTCTTGCTTTCGTGACTCACCTAGCTACCAACCACCTATCTGTGTTTCACAACACCCATCAACAACTGATTTGTGTTCCACAACACCCTCCAACAACCAATTGCAACCCGCGAATCCAAACTAATCGACAACCACCATCGATCTGGGGTTTCACAACAACACACAACACCCACCAACAACCAATACATAACCCACGAATCCAACCGACCCACCATCCAAAACGATCCCGCCGCCTTCACTTAACCATAAAAGCTCCATGGTCGAGCTTGAGAACCCGATTTAGACCAAGCCCCATTCTAGAGCACTCAATTGGCTGGGAGAAAGAAAGATCAAAGAGAGGGAGAGTGAGAATCAGCAAATACCTAGAGCTTAAAGTGGTTGTTCATGAAGGGCTTTGGGTGGAAGGAAGAGAGAGAGTCTGTGTGAAGAGAGAGGAAGAAGAAGAACATGTTTGGGGAAGAACTTGATATTCCGAAAATTCTCTAATGAAAAAAAATGTTTTAAACATTTAATAAATGAAACTCTTACTGCCTTAAGAAAACTAATTTAATTAGAATGAAAAGTAAAAAAAAAAAAATTAATGTTTATTTATTTATTTATTTTTAAATTTTCTGACTTGGCTTTTTTTTTTTAAAATTAATTTTTATTAATTTAAATTTGACATGGCATTTAAAAATGCCAAATAATTTTTTTAATAATATTTTAATGGCCACGTTAGCAAGCAGAGCGCTCCATCTGCCACGTAAGAATTTTCTGTTAGTGGGTTGACGACAGGGACCAAAATAGAATTGATTTTTTGTTTTCAGGGATTATAATGTAGAAAAATCAAAATAGGGATCAAAATGGGAATCGGTCCAAAATGTAGGGACCAAAAGTGTATTTTCCTCAAATTTTAAATATACTGGGCAACGATATTACCACATGGAGGTTATGGGAAATTATTTTCCAACCTTTGAAGTGCATCTAAAAATACTTGCGAGTAAACTTGTGTATTCAAATGTAAACTTCATATCAAAATCACACGTAGACAATCTCAACGACTAAAGTATAAACATGAACATTGAGTTCTCTGTACAACTTGCATATGTTATGTATAAATATACATATATGGACAATTTGATTTGAAGCTAGTTTTTAGTACTATACTACAATGCGTTTTGACAAACAGTTTCAGCCATAGTGCTGAAGCATTAGGTCTCTCTCTCATTCTCTAATCAATTTTAGCATGTACTTATTCAATAAACACAAAATTTTCGGTAGTTCATAAAAAAGCAAAAGCCAAGCTAGCACTAAGAAGTGCAAACCTAGCCAAGAAAATCCAGATAAAAGCCCTGAAAGTGGATGCGATATTTGAGCAATGGAAAATTTGATATTTAAAAAGAAAGATATTGCAGTTAATCAAGGTAAACAAGAAATTTTTTTTATTAAATCTGAAATTGCTTATTGACACTATATTTGGACAGATAAACTTGGAGTTCAACGGAAAAGGGTTAAGCTGGATGGATATTTGGAGATGAATTTTTGTCATATTATTTTCAATTATCATATATTAATCCATGTTTTCATATGCGACGTGTGGTATGTATACCTGACCAAATCATGGTCACTAGGGAGGAAAAAAATTCAAGCAAAAGGCTAAGCAAAGTATACTGTAAGACTGTTGTTAATACCCATTTTAGCGACACATTTTTTCTACAAGCTCAATTCATGTATTATATTTTTATTTTATTCTTTTAAGCATGGCTCAAGCCCATGCAACTTATTGGGGAAATTGAGGAAGTGTAGTTTGGAGGATATGAGTTGATTTTCTTCGGACTTTTTGCATGAGCCCAACTCAAGCGTGCTACCAATGTGGCAAGGACATTGGTAGCACATCAAGCTCATAGAGGAGGTCTTGTACCCTAAATTTTCACCCCAAAAGAGCTTTTATACTCTGGCTGACTGTGGCCCAAAGTTTTTGCCCTAACCCATTTTCAGTTTCCGAAACAACTAAAAATGAGGAGCTGATGGGGGCTTAGTCAAATTTTTCCTTAATTTTGCATAAAGCAAGCTAATTCTTAAACCCAATTAAAGCAAATCTGAACTAAATATCAATTTAGCACATACGAGGTCCAAAGCCTCTCTCCTTGCCTAAAACCAATCACTAAGAGCACCTAAAACTCAATATAAAATGCCCCAATTAGATTCAAAACAGGCCAACCACATTTTACCCTTGGAGTTGAAACTTTAGAGCAAAAGCTCATTTAGCCAGCTAACATTTTCACAATTCTAAAGTTTGGAGTGGAAGTATGGGTACAGGAGAACCTTCCCTCTCTTCCTCATGACCTCTCTCAATTTAGTATTCTCACTGAATGTGGATCGAAGTTTCAAACCTATTTTTTTATGTACTTCTTTGCACTTTTGTTATTAAACTTTAAAGCAAAAACTCATTCAACTAGGATGCATTCTCACAATTCCAAAGTTTGGGAGTGGAAATATGGGTATAGGAGAACCTTCCCACTCTTCCTCACAACCTTTCTCAATTTTCTTTTCTGGCTAACTGTGGGTCAAAATATCGAATCTATGTACTTTTTCTACATTTTTTTTTGTATTTCATCTCATTTTGATTTCTCTCTTGTTAAAGCTCCATTAACCTCTACTCACTAAATATTGGAATTTTTGCCTTGATACTCTCCACAAATAATCACTTCTAAAGAACCCAAGGGGAGATTTAGGCCGTTCTTGTATTTTTGGCCCTTGTCGCAAAACGTCCCCTACAACTGTCAACATGACATATCAATTTCATTGCAGGACTTATAAAAAGGATGAGCATATTAATTAGATCATGCCCAAACCTCCGAGATGAAATCTTATGCATAAAGATATACTATACACATGACCCTTTGAAAAATGTTATAGCACCATATGGATCTTCAATATCACTCTTAGAGCATATTTATTAGAAAACATTTGTTGGCAATGTTAAGCATCGAAGATGATTAAATCAAATTAACATGTACAAAAGAACCAAGATACACCCATCATTACAATATCTTTTTGCAAGGTAATGTGTAACAACATTGAACAATTTCACATAAAAAGTTCAATTATCTACATTTCCAATTGTTAGGGTCATAATTTTATGTAATTGGCTAATCCTTTGACAAAATGCACTTTACTTGTAATTGGGTAGATCTAAGTTGGGTTTAATACATCAAGAAATATGTTGTTCAAGCATATCAAGTGTTCGTATTAAAGACATGAAGATTGATCCAAAAAACAAGTGAAGAAAAGCTGTTTCATTAAGTCTCGACAGATAGCTTGACAGATACTGCTATTGAGACTAGATGAAAAGCTCGACAAGTGGCTCGATAAAAGCTCAATCTATCGAGAATTACGATTTTCAGTTTTCTAGATCTAAAATTCGGCCCAAGCTTATGTATTTAGGGTTTCTTTTCTCACAACCCTAGACATATATAAGGCTTATTTTAAGAGTTGTCACACATGGATACAGAGACCAAGAGCTTTATTTTCTCTGTGAGAAGCTACTGCGTTTGTTCGCCATAAGGTTTTGTAGTCAAGTGCTTCCTGATCTTCATTGTTGATGAAGTGAAGAACTTTGTAGCCAACAACATTCATTCAAGTTGTTAGAGTTAGTCATGTACTGGGATCCATGCAAGAGGGTTAGTCACAAATTGGAGATTTGTGCATCAAGGGAAGGAAGGCTACTACAAGATCAAGTTCAATTGGGTATTGAAGCAAAGGTTCAACTGTAGGTTGGTATTTTGGGATAGGCCAGGGTAGTGATAAGATTCCTTATACTTGTAACCATTTGATTGTTGATTAGTGAATTCTTGGGAGTGGTGACCTTAAAATCACCTGGTGGGGTTTTTTCCTTGCGAGAGGTTTTCCCCAATTGTCAACAAATCATTATATCAATTTAATTTTCACTGCATTTAGTTTAATTAATGATTTGTTGGTGCCTTCACGATTTGCATGCAATTTAACCTAATTAATCAACTTGGGCAGTTGAATTAATTAACTAGGGTCAAGATTTCTTAACCCAAGTGGTATTAGAGCGACCACACTCTGATTAGGATTTAATCTTTGCTATTTGATCCATTGACCCTTGTTGTTATGGATCGTGGGCAATCCCTGATTATTCCTCCTTTATTGGATGGTACTAACTATGCATACTAGAAAGTATGCATGAGAGCCTTTTTGCAGTCTTTAGATGAGAAAGTCTAGCTTGCAGTTGAAGTAGGTTGGACTAAACCTGATGATCCACCGGCATTATGGGATGATATTAAGATCATGGCTGCGAATTTTAACAGTAGAGCATTAAATGCCTTGTTTAGCACTGTGACCAATAAGGAATTCAAGAAGATCTCCTCCATTGACAATGCAAAGGAAGTATGGAATATTCTTCAGAATACCTATGAGGGCACAAAAGTTATTAATAACTCCAAACTCCAAAGGCTTACTGCCAGCTTTGAGGAAATAAGGTTGGATGATGATGAATCATTTGATGAATTCTATGCCACGCTCAAGGACATAGTGAATTCAGCTTTTAATCTTGTAGAATAGATTCCAGAGCCCAAGATTGTTAGAAAGATTCTCAGATCTCTTCCAGAGAGATTTCATGCCAAGATCACTGCTATAGAAGAATCAAAGGATCTTGACTCTATTCCGTTGACAAAACTGATTAGTACTTTGCAAACTTATGAACTAAGTTTAGTAAAGGTTGGCAAGGGTAGCAAAAGCAAGAACATGGCTTTGAATGTCAAGAATGATGACAACAATGAATTGTCTAAAGATGAGGACACTATGTTGAAATCATATATCATCAGACAATTCATGAAGTTTATCAAGAATGCGAATGTCAAGGCAAGTGACAAGGATCGCAAACAATCTGGATTCTCTTAGTTCAAGTCCTAAGACAAAGGCAAGAGAGAATTCAAAGATGCTGCTCAAAGCAATAATGTTCTTGTTGGGCCAAAGTGCTATGGATGTCAAGGATATAGACACATGAAGCAAGAATGTCCCACATATCTCAAATCCATTAGCAAGAGCAAAGCTCTAGCTGCCACCTTGAATGATATAGAACCAGAGGCAGATTCTAATGATAGTGATCAAGAGGGAATAGTGAGTGTTTTTACAGCTACCGTTGAGTCTCCTGTGGAAGCAGTAGAACTGGTTAATGAGGAAGAAGAGCTAATGGAATCCAAGTTTGAGAAGATGGATGAACAAGATGACATCCACACTACCAACTCTAAGTTGTACAAAGTCTCTGAGAAGCATGAGAAGCTTTATAGGTTAGCTACGAGGAAGCTAAGTGAAGTGGAGTTGGAACGAAAGGAACTCTCCACCAAGGTTGATGAAGCCAATCAAACCATCTCAACTTCCAGAAGTTTGTATCTAACAAAACAGGTCTCGGGTATGATCATTCTCTCTCTTCTTGCAGTACTTCTTCTAATGCTTTAAATATTTGTTGCTCCTGCTAATAATGACAACTGTGAGGTAATCGAATCTTAAACTAAAAATGTGAGTGAGGATAAAGATGATAAGGGAAAATCCATTCTGGGAGCACCCCTTAAGGTTGTTAAGAAAGAGACTAAGCAGAATAATCATCGCTCTACTAACAAGAAGTCTCAACCAAAGAAGCCACATTTCTGCCATTACTGTGGAGCATCCGGGCACACTCATCCAAATTGCTATAAGTGGTTAACCACTCAACCAAGTAAAAGTGTGTCATCCTTTGGGAGCCAAAATCAACTCTAACTCTCTTAGCCCCTCTTGGAGAACTTCTTAAGGCTATCATGTTACTCTCCAACTTCAATGGATTCAACTCTCTTTCTTATCCATCTGAACAAAGGTTTATGCAAAAGAAAGGTTCTCCATCTAGGTTTCCCATCTGGAAGGAAAAAGATTCCAAGTGATTCTTTCACTTTATTGAACTCATGCATGGTTGGTTGTTGTGGTTTGAGTCAGTCTAGTTTTTGATGTTTTGTTTGTTTGTTTTAATGCTTTGTTTTATGTTTCTTTTAAATTAAAAAAATTGAAAAATACAAAAATAGTGTGTGTTTGTGCATATTGGTACTTGTATACCTTGGATGGCCTTTGAAACAAAGCTTTTCAACTTTGTATTACTTGTAGCTTAGATGAGTATCATCATGCACAACTAAGCAATGTGAGCTTTGTGGCTCATTTACGTAATTTGTATGATTTGGTTGATCTTTTATCATTCATATCTTAATCATTCTTTTTGATGGGAATGACTAAAAAAATCTTAAGAGAAAGACATAAATAACTATCTCACCACTAAAACTTGTCAATTATACAATATCTGTGCTCAATTCATAAAAGCCATGCTCGGTAAGGTGTAGCACTTGCACAGCAAAAACAAGATGTTTGGCTTACATAAATGTATTTCTTTTCTCTCTTATATGGCTATGCATGATTTGCTTAAAATAAAAAAATTATGCAAAGAACATGAAAAGTAAAAAGAATCAAAATGCTTTAAATATGGTTGCAAGCTTGTTTCTGGGAGATGTGGGAGTTATAGGATGTACCTCAAAGGTGATGGTTCCCATCAAACAGTTATGATTGTGTGTGGATGTATTTAATCTTCTTATATTATTACTCTTCATATAATGGAATACTTATACTCTCTTGCAAAAGTTTCACACACAACACGTGTACTCTTTGCTACTCTTGATACTATTGTATAGGTACAATGTGATTTAGCCATCACAAGGAATACATGTGATAGTATATGCTCTCTAAATTGTCTAAACTTGTTTTTGAAAATAAAATTGGTTAGACTTGTTTAGTGTGTTTTGATCTAGGAATGCTTTGCATCTAGAGTTGATGATGTGTTTGAGTGCTTAACATCCTTCTTGGTTGCTTGTTTGGGTGTCTATCTTGATTGCTTTCATCTTGAGCTGTTTTTCCCCCTTGAAAAACCTTGTTTCAGGCTTCTCAATAGATGCTTGATACCTCCACAATAGAAGCTCGATAGCACCTCGATACATGTCTCTTCTATCGAGATTTATGGGTTTGTTCTCAATACCTCTCAATAGATAGCTCGATCCATTGAGCCAATTCTTTGGAGTCTTTGTTTGCTCGATAAATGCTTGATACCTTCTTGATCTATCAAGAACCTTTTGCTGTAGATACCTCCTTGATACCTCTCGATCTATTAAGTTTTTGCTCTCGATACCTTCTCGATCTATCAAGCTGCGTTTTTCTATATATATCTGAGGTTCGACCCTAATCATTTCAAACTGAAATATCTCGATATCTCTCTCATCTTTCTCGATCCAAACCACCATTTTTCACCAAAATCCTTCTTCCTATCATATTTTCGGCCTCTATCAAGCTTCCATCCTTTGGTAAGTGGTCTAAATCTCTTCTTTTTCTCATTCTTCATCCATTTCATGCATTTAGACCTAGGTTTTCAAGCTTTTGGGAAAATTTTTGGGTTTTTAAGTTTTTTGTGAAATCTTTGGGTTGGGTGTTGTTGGTTTGTTCTCACATGCTTATGCATTGCATTCTTTAGCATTATAATAATGTTTTCCTGCATTCTGGGTTGTATGCTTGATTAAACAATGTGAATGTTGTAGTTTGGATTGGCTTCCTTCCCATGATGCAATTATTTTTGCACATAACATGCTCATGCATTATCATGCACTGTACTTCTTTCTTTCCTTCTTTCCTGAGCCTTGTCTTCTGCTGTGTTCTTCTTTTCTTTTCTTTCTCTATCTAGTTTCCTGTTTATGGCACCCAAGAAATCTATTCCTTCAAAGAACCAGATTTCACGTCGTGGTTCTTCTTTATCTTCTTCTCCCTCCATTCCTGATTTTGTGAGGTTTCGTGATGAGAAGGCCAATAGGGCTTCTATGAGAACTTCTCTAACCGGGCGATTCATTCTGAACTCTAAGTCATTCTGTCTGATTTTCTAGACACCCCTCTTCCTGGTGTGTTTAGCTCTTGAGGTTGGGCTTCTCTTTGTGGGATACCCAAGAGGTGTCTCAGTGTGTTCATTCAGGAGTTCTACTTTAACATGTATGCCATTGATACCTCTATGCCTAGGTTTACTACAGTATTTCGAGGTACATGTATTGTAGTCACCTCAGAGTTCATTTTCGAGGTACTACGCATCTCTAGGGTAGATCGTCCAGACTACCCTAGACACATTCGTCTCTGTTCTATCTCTTGAGACGAGATGGCCTCTCTATTTTGTGAAAAAGCCATGGTATGGGGAGAAACTCTAAATTTCTCCACAACCGAGTTTGCTAAGGGTCCAAGGATCCTTAATATGGTGATGACCTTTGTTCTCACACCATGGTCACACTATAACACTATCACTGAGCCTCGTACTCGTTTTCTTCTTTCTCTCATGAAGGATCTTTCTATAGATTTTCCTTCACACATGATAGAATCTATGATAGATATTTATCGAGACACTTCTATATGTGATAAGCTCATCTTTCCTTTAGCTATCACATGCATCCTCTCACACGTGCACGTCACCTTTCCTCTATCTACTCCTTTCTATGCTATCGGTGCCATCAGCAAGGAATCTATTTAGAGGAGTGATGCATAGCTGGCTACCAAGCTGCCTCATATGGAGTTTACTTCGACGGATGCTGCCCTTGCTTTTTAACAATCTTCCTTATCTGCTCCTCCTTTTTCTTCTTCTTCTTCTTCTTCTTCTTCTAGAGCAGAGGTCTCTCTCGCTGCCATCATGGATCAATTTCAACTCATGCGTGTTGATTTCGGTAGTTGTCTTGACCATCTTTTTGACGAGATGTATCAGATGAACACTAGTATTAGTCACATCGCTCGCTACCAATCGCGCCCTGGGTGGTTTTGCTCATTCTTCCACACCTGAGCCTGTTGAGGAGTCTTCTTTGGATGGTGGAGATGGTGATGATGATGATGATGCTTTTGGCTCTGAGACTGATGCTGCGATGGTTGCCTCTCAGTGATTCCTCACTCATGACAAAAAGGGGCAGTAGTTTTGTATATGGGAATAGTCATGTTGTTAGGGGGAGAGCTAGCATAGGGATAGACTAGTTAGGGGGAGAGTTAATTGAGTAATGTAGTGACGTTTTGTTGCATATTTCTCACTTACATGTACCATGGTCTTGTGACCACTTTTACATACACTGTTGTACTTCTTGATATATATATATATAATGTATGTTTCTTCACCTTTATCTCACATTTATTGTTTCTTTTCTCTCTTTAAGCACATGTTTCTTCTTTTATATAACTTGTCTACATTTCACACTTGATGCCTTGATAGATATTGTTTAAGTGTTTTAGATAAGACAGGTTGCAAGTCTTTCATGCCATGATCTCTTTTCTTGCAAAGTTTTTCAAGAGTTCATAGTGCAAGTCTCTCATGCCATGATCTATTTTCTTGCAAAGGTTTTCAAGAGTTCATAGTAATAGTTAGACTTTTGTACTTTTGTGTAATAGTTATGGAGATTGTTGTTTTATACTTCTCTCATAATTATTTTTGTGGTTTTGTCACGGACTACCAAAGGGTGAGATTGTTAGGGTCATCATTTTATGTAATTGGCTAATCCTTTGACAAAATGCACTTTACTTGTAATTGGGTAGATCTAAGTTGGGTTTGATACATCAAGAAATATGTTGTTCAAGCATATCAAGTGTTTGTATTAAAGACATAAAGATTTCTCCAATAAACAAGTGAAGAAAATTTGTTTCATTAAGTCTCGATAGATAGCTCAACAGATATTGCTATCGAGACTAGATGAGAAGCTTGACAGATAGCTCGATAGAAGCTCAATCTATCGAGAATTACGATTTTTAATTTTCTAGATCTGAAATTCAGCCCAAGCTTATGTATTTTTTTATGGTTTCTTTTCTCACAACTCTAGAAATATATAAGACTTATTTTAAGAGCCGTCATATATGGATACAAAGACTAAGAGCTTTATTTTCTCTGTGAGAAGCTACTGCGTTTGTATGCCATAGGGTTTTGTAACCAATTGCTTTCTAATCTTCATTGTTGATGAAATAAAGAACTTTGCAGCCAACAACATTCATTCAAGTTGTTGGAGTTAGTCATGTATGGGGATCCATGCAAGAGGATTAGTCACAAATTGGAGATTTGTGCATCAAGGGAAAGAAGGCTACTACAATATCAAGTTCAATTGGGTATTGAAGTAAAGGTTCAACTATAGGTTGGTATTTTGAGATAGGTCAGGGTAGTGGTAAGATTCCTTATACTTGTAACTGCTTGATTGTTGATTAGTGGATTCTTAGGACTGGTGACCTTAAAATCACCTGGTGGGATTTTTGCATTGCGAGAGGTTTTTTCAATTTGTCAATAAATCACTGTGTCAATTTAATTTCCGCTGCATTTAGTTTAATTGGAGATTTGTTGGTGCCTTCATGATTTGCATGAAATTTAACCAAAGGTAATTGAATTAATTAACTAGGGTCAAGCTTTCTTAACCCAACACCAATTAATAGCACGCATATGAAGCATCACATAAGATCACAAACTTTAGTGGTGAAGGTAAGGTGAAAAGTTTTTGGCATGATGATTGTACATAATGAATATTTGAAATGTATAAGGCCTCCCTAGAGGTTTTCTTAATTCCCTAAAGCTTTATCTATATAGTAAGTGACACAGTATTATATTTGGTCAGACTTCACTGGATCAAAATTGAAAATATAACCAAAAAAGAAGAAGAAGTAACGTTAAAGTTATTTCAATACAAGCCAATGAAATTCACAGCATGCTCAACTGTTCAAAGCTTTTGTACAATGTAAGTAAACTTGCCTTATAACAAATATTTGATTATCTCTCTCTTGAGTCTTCTAAGCCATACAACCCAAGAAGAAGAAAATAATACATGAATGGTTAAGAAAAGTATCAAGGAAGGTAAGTCTGGATCCTTCTCTACACTCAAAAGCACCTACATTAAAAATATCATTTGGAATGGTGTTGGTCATAAAATCAAGAACAAAGCCTCCAACTATCGTTCTCAATAGTCCACAAATAACTGTAATGCCACCAAATATCATGTTTGCATTGCTCGGCATTACAATCCACATGAAACCTTATTTCAAATGTTGTTAACTTCATTCACAGAAATGAGCAATGAGCCTCTTATTTGATTTCCCTTTAAACCTAGAATCAAGAGGGGCACAGTCAGTAAAGTTACAAAAAAAGACATTACAGTAAATCAATCAAACTTGCTTCATAAATTCATGCATTGCAACTAACAAATAATAACCAATTTAATTATTTATCAAAAAAATATTAATAATTGTTCAATATTTCCTCAAATTCCTAATTAGTTTGCTTTGGATTTAATTGACGTAGAAGGGAAGGTTTTTCCTTAGTGTAGAAAATGAAGAATTTATTTGGTGTGGAAGACAATGATTCTCCTTGGCATTAGAAAGAAAAATATTCATTATTGAAGAAGTAATGAGTACTTCTTATCCATAAAGAATGAGTTTGAAACCTTATAAATAGGCACTATTGCAAAGGGTTTGGTGGCTTATGCCAATGTTCCTCCCATATAGGGAGAGGAAAAAAACTGCTAGAAGAATATGTGGGTTTCTCAAAGAGTAATTTGGTAGATTTTTGGGGGGTTGAAATTAGGATTACTCATTGTTGTGTGTAGAGAGTTTGTTTGTTTTGTGAGTGTAAGAGAGTTATTGGGGTTTTGGGTTTGTGAGTGTTGATTAATATCGTTGTAATCTATATCATTGATAGTGGATATTTTGGTTAGCCTTGCCCATGGATATGGGCATGGAGTTGGATGAATCACATTAAATATTGTTGTCTCTTGTGGATGTTTTACTTTCTTGTTTATGTGAATGTGCTTGTGTGAGACTCAAATCACAATAATTGATGTTATAGCTTTCGTTGTTGCATAACAATTGGTATCAAAACTCAAGGTTGGATCTTGGTGAAGTAAAAGAGAAAATTATGTCTGGAGCATCTTTGACTTTGGTTCAAGGTAGATGTGCCCACAAGTTTTGGCTTAGATGTGGAATCTGTAAAGTTGTGATTTACAACTATTTTGTGTTGGCTTTAATTTCGTGCCAAATTTGATTGTAGCTATGTTCAATCTTATGTACCCTGTATTGTATGTGGGATTTCATTGTATGGGTTGTGTGTGAGAGAAAGTGTGAAGACTCAAGGCAATATTAAAGATCAAATGAGTTTTCACGGGTAGCTTAGGAGAAGTCTTCCCACGAAGTAAAGCCATTTGCTGAGCACATGGCTGGAATACGAAGAGTCATGACAGATGGTGACAGCTAGTTTTCGCGAGTATTTCGTGGGTAAGGCCTTCCTGCGAGATACCCGCGAAACATTCTATTTTGCTATTTTGTGATATTTGACACACCATGTCCTCACCCACACTATATATACCATCATTACCCACATATTGAGAGGAGTGCTTTTCAGAGACAAAATTCTAGCCACAACCCTTGAGAGTTAGAGATTGTCATACCCACAATCCTCTACACAATCCATTGTGGTTTTCCTTAACTCCTACCTTTTTATATCCAAATCCTTGAGAGGTTGATAGCTCAAATACTTACCACACCTATTCTGAGTGTAAAGTGAGGTTTTGGTGTTGCTGGGAAGCATTGGAAGAAGCCATTTGTTTGGTGGATGCAATCGGGCTGAATTGCGTGATCTGGAGAGTTAGAGAAAATAAGACTTCGTCAAGTCAGTTGGTAGCAGGAGCTTGGAGGACTTGAGTACATGGGGTAGACTAGGCTTGGAGGGTCTTTTGTTATTCGTGTATTCCAACTTATTCTCTAGCAGATCGATTTATCGTTTAGAGGGTGGCGGAGAGGTTTTTCGCCGAGTTCTTCGGTTTCTTCTTCGATAACACATCGCGGTGTTATTTTGTGTTTGCATTATTCTTCCCT
The DNA here is from genome assembly GCA_963669245.1 of Quercus cerris. Taxonomy (NCBI): domain Eukaryota; kingdom Viridiplantae; phylum Streptophyta; class Magnoliopsida; order Fagales; family Fagaceae; genus Quercus; species Quercus cerris. The sequence continues at coordinate 35,345,181 of OY770006.1, read as the reverse complement.
ACTCTATTAGCTTTTCATCTTACTACTGTGATTAGTTGAATATGGCTAAGAGTAGTGTCATTGTTTGTTCACTCGCTTTTACTCTATTCTGCACTTAGTTTAAGTTAGAGTAAAATCAACCAACCCGTAAGTTTTATTTTAGGGGTCTAAACAACTTTTGTGTTTTCACACATATTCGAGCTCTCAGAATCAATGATCAAATTGTTCAAGGAAAGCTTGATTGGATTAGGGTAGAATTCTTTCGATAAAGAATGAAGATTGCTTGATGTAATTTGAGTCAATGTGGAGATTTGTTGAATATTGCCTCAAATTCCTAATTAGTTTTGGTTTGGGTTTCCTTGATGTAGTAGGGAAGGTTTTTCCTTGGTGTAGAAAGGAAGGTATTTCCTTAGTGTAGAAGAAAATGAATTTACTTGGTGTGGAAAACAAGAATTCTCCTTGACATAAGAGGAAAAATATTTCTTATTAAAAAAGTAATGAGTATTCGTTAATTATTCCATTGTTAGAGATTGGAGCTCTAGTAGCTTACTTTGCTTTCATTCACTCTGACGATGGTATTGAATTTGCCTTTAGAGCAAAATTGCAACAAGTCAAAGCAAAGTTATCTTTGTGTTGTGTTGACAATCACACTTGATGGTCCTAAAAAATTAACTCAAGAACCAAATAAATGATGAAAACCCACTTAATTTGCCTCCTTGAAAGAATAACAACGAGCTCAAAACCCTAGAATACATAACTCACACACACAGTCATAGAACAAAATTTCTTCATAGAGAGAGAGAGAGAGAGATAGTAGGTTAGGATATGATATTTCAATTTTGTTCTTGAAAATTGAAATTATATCCAAGGACAATTTTGTAATAAAAAATCTATGGGTAGGGATAATTTTTTTTCCATAAGTTATAGTAACGTGAATTTTTTGGCATTTTTAGATTACTATAATGTTAGGTAAAAATAAACAAACCAAACACCATATGGAAACATTACAGTAATATGACTGAAATGTGTATCACATTATGGCAAATCAAATGTCCCCTAAGTAATGTTGCGTCCACAATATTTTTATAACAATTTCACAACAAATCCTATGAGGCAAGTTGCTACTGGTTATAATTTGAATCCACCACTTATTAACATCATTTTTTTACTCACTAGTTACAGCTTGCTATGTAGGGATTTTTTTTCGAAAATGTTGGGAATGTACATTACTCTTTTACTTACAAATTTTCAATTTATGATGTCTTTTGGTGTTACTCATTTTGCATGGCAAATAGGGCCAAGGATGGGGGTTAAATCCTTCCCTCGAAATGGGGTCGGGCGTAGGAGTGGGTATTGGAAGACCTTACTCTATTTATATATAAAAAATTAAAAAATTATTTTTAAAATAATTTTATAGGTCTTTATTTATACTGCAGATATACTTTTTAACTTTCAAACTTTAAATATTGATGTCTTTTGGTGTTACCCATTTTGCATGGTAAATAGGGCCAAGGATGAGGGTTAACTCCTTCCCTCAAAATGGGTTCGGGGGTTGGAGTGGATATTGGAAGGCCTTGCTCTGTTTATATATAAAAATTAAAAACTTATTTTTAAATAATTTTATAGGTTTTTATTTATACTGCAAATATACTTTTTAACTTTCAAACTTTAAAAAATTTATGTCTTTTGGTGTTACCCATTTTGCATGGCAAATAGGGCCAATGAAATGGGTTTAGGGGTAGGAGTGGGTATTGGAAGACCTTGCACTGTTTATATAAAAAATTAAAAAATTATTTTTAAAATAATTTTATAGGTTTTTATTTATACTACAAATATACTTTTTAACTTTCAAACTTTAAATATTGATATCTTTTGGTGTTATATTATTAAATTAATATTTTTATGATAAAGATGTAAATATTTTATTGTTGTATTGTAATTCTTTAATTTTTTTTTTTATGATTTTTAATACTTGAATTATTGTATTGCTATGTTTTAGAAATTTTTATAATATTAGGACTCAATTGTTTTTATTTTTTATTTTTTATTTTTATGTTTATGAGTTTTAAAAAAACTAGTGTGGGTGGCACATGCTACCTCTTGAGTGAAAAAATTAAGATAGAATTTTTATTTAAAGAAGTATGAAACTATATAAATAAAAAATATATGATGTACAAAGTTAATCTCATTCGTATAATAATTTTGATACCTATTTGCTAAAGACAATATCTACTCATTAAAAACTTCTAAGAATGATAATTAATATTATCATCTTCCAACAATAAGCAATTGAGTTTTGCTAAAACCATGTCACAATATTTAAATTTTTGCAATGAAAGATATCATATGTTACAATTGAAACTCTTCATCAAATACCTTCAACCATACACAATGAAAATTTTGTCATTCATACTTTCTTCTTTATCATTCTACATGAGACTAAGTGCAATCTTTAGCTTAATTAGTTTTTAATGAACACCCATTTTAGGCAAGAAAAAAAAAAAAGATAACAAAAGGCAAGGAAATAAAATACCTTATATTACCATTCCAACTTTCTAAGCATTACTACCATCTAAAACTCAAAATACATGAATAAAATTTTTGGCATTTTAAAATTTAATGGGAGTATTTTAGACATTACACAATGAAATATTTCAAGAATCATAAGTTTTCATTAGGGTTTAATTGAAAGAACAGCAATATGATATATTGCTCTTTTCCAAAATATCAAGGGGGAAATTGCTTGATTTTAAAGTTTAAGGAGGAATTGTGAATTACCTAAAACATAAAGGTTGAAAAGTGTTTTAATCATAAGTTTTTGTTTGTTTTGTTTTGTTTGTTTTGTTTTTGTTTTTGTTTTTGTTTGTTTGTTTGTTTGTTTGTTTGTTTGTTTGTTTTTTTTTTTTTTTGTTTGGTGTGTGTTTGTGTGAAACTATGTGCTTTTACGTAAAATGGTGCATAAAGAAAAAAAAAAAAAAATCAACCTAAGAAACTGTACGTGAAATAGTGAATTTTGGCTCAACAAAAATTGACTAGTAAATTTTTTTTTCTAGAAACACAAAGAATGACGCAACATTTTCATAATGCTTTTATAACTTTGTTATATTTTACTTTGACTAGTAAAGAATTGACACCTGAGCAGTTATGAAAATATTGTGACGACAACAAGATGTCTTAACATTTTTCACAAGAGAAATGCTATGTTCACAACATTTTCGTTACAAATCATAAGTAGTAATTTGTTACGGGTTGTTATTGGTGGTCAAAAAGTAATTTCATTGGTAAGTTTAAATTAGAATAACAATTTATCACCGAAAATTTGTTATGAAAATATTGTGAAAAATGTTGTGGATGTAGTATTTTTTACAATGTTGTAAAAAATGTTAGGTTTACAATATTTCTATAATACTTTTACGACAAGTCTTCGAAAGTTATTAATGATTCTAATTTGAACCCACCACTAAAATTATTTTTCCCCACCAATAATAGTTAATAATAACTTTTTTTTTTTTTTGAATGAGTCAATAATAACTTGTTATTTAAAATTTATTGTGAAAATGTTGTAAGTATAATATTTTTTTAATGTTAAAAATTTTTCTTTCTCATCAAACTCACCGTTTTGGCTTATTACAAAAAACAAAAGTTGAATAAACCAAAAGTACTGTAGCAAGAGCCATTGGCTCTTTTTATATAGTTAGTAGATAGAAGTAGAAATTTGAGAGGGCAAGGGACAGGTGTGGGGGAAAAGGGTGGGGGCGAGAAATAAAAAAATCAATCTGTACCTATTTTGTTGCCATTCCTATGTGGAAGGTCAAATATGCCAGCTAGGTTGGTATGCAGGGACGGACCCAAGTGGGGGCCTAGCCCCCCCAAGTCCATTTTGTTTTTCTTTTTAGTTATTCTATATTTCATTTTTGTAGTTGGGCCTCTCTTCTCCCCAATCAATCTAGCTATCCTAACTCAAATAGCAACTATCCAATCCAAAAACTTAACAAAAACAATAAAAATATTTACAATGGTGATTGTATTTTAGCAAAAAAACAATTTTACCACCAAAGAACAAAAAAATCACATGTTATTGGAGAAGCAAAAGTTAAATTTTTTGCAACTACAATAAATTGGTATACAAGTTGTTAAAAATAAAATACAATATTTTATTAAGATTATATTTCTTCCTTTAATTAAAAAACTCAAATTCTCCCTCTTCCTTATTATTTTAATGAGTTGTTTATATTATTTTAAATGAAGTAAAAAAAAAAAAAACATTTGATATTAAGTGTATTGTAAAGTAAGGTGGTAAAATAGATAAAGTAGCTATTTGAGGTACTAAAAGCTAAAATTTTTAGCATCACCATTGTGAATGCTCTAACTTCAAAGAATAAAAGTCCTTGCCAGCCTAATATTAAAAAAACATTATTTTGTTTTTGTTTTTGTTTTTGTTTTTTTTTTGGATAGATGATTGCATCTTAATGTATTTAAAAACAAGGATTTTGTGTATTTATAAATTTTTAATACTATATGAATGTCTATTTGGAGTTTTCTTTTTTTGTTATATTCTGGCCTCTGCTAGCTTAAAATCCTGGGTCCATCCCTGTTGGTATGTGATTTTTTTTTTTTTTTTTTTCATTATAGATCAAGCATAATATATCTTCATTCTTCAATAATAAAAAATTAAAAAAAATCTTAATATACCATGTCATAATTATGAAAAAATTTATAAAAGATTGTTGTGACTAGATAGAATTATTATTGCATAAAATATCCATCATATCAAAAATCTTCCACGAGACAATTTGCTTGACTCTAAGGACTTCATTATCCAGTGCAATTTCCTTGAGGGCGTGGAACACATGTTAAGTAGTGAGCCTTTTCTGTTGAAGACCACATTTCTTCTTTGTGTCCGTGTATTCTTTTGTTCGTTTATGATCTTATCTTTGTAGCTTTTTTTGTATTGACCATAAAAGAAACCAAAAACATAAACATTTGGAGTGCATTATCACTTTTCCAATCATTTTGGTTTCTTCCTCAAGACTTCGCAAGTCTTCCCTGCCCCACTCCTCCTATTTTTCTTGTTCTTTTTATTAATCTTTGTTTTCTCTGCCACGGTTGCCCCTTTCTTTCTTTTATTCTTTATATATATATATATATATATAGGAAAAAGTTAATAAATATCCTAAAGGTCAATGTTTAAAAACTAATTTAAAAAAAAAATTTATAAGCAAAAAAAATAACTAATTCTTTTTAATAATTTTTTATATTTTCCATGAAAGTGGTATACAAATTTTTCTAAAATAGTTTATTTACAAATGGCCTAAGGACATCTATTAACCACGAATCCTCTTAATTCCAATTTATTTTGGTGTATTTTGGTCAATTTCAACTTGTATTGGAATTTCATGTGTAACGACTGATATGGTCTTGTTCATTTGCTATGTGACAAAGAGATATTTATAGAAAAAAAATTGGTAGATTATCAATGGCAGATAAGAAAAGTAATGTTAATAATAAGTCTAGATAAAAACTAATCAAATCTTGTCTACTCAATTTTTCTAAGTTTTTTTTTTTTTTTTTTTTTTTTTTTTTTGTTGGTGTTTGTAACTTTAGCTCGTGTGTACAAACGAAGCGAGATTTAAAATTTTCATCATCATAAAAGATGAGTTTTATTTTTTATTTCTAAGAAAATAAGTGGTCCCCCTTTTTCTATTGTTTTCTTAACGAGATTTAAAATTTTCATCATCATAAAAGATGAGTTTTATTTTTTATTTCTAAGAAAATAAGTGGTCCCCCTTTTTCTATTGTTTTCTTAATTTCTCTTCTATCATTCTTTTTTGTTGTATTTGATATGGTATGAAATAATTTATTATTTAATTTTTAATTTATATAATATAAAATTGATAAAATTGTCACATATTTGAATATATTGTATTATAAATATTTATAATAAAATAAAAATTGTGGTAATTCCAATAGGTAATTCTGTAATATTCTTTTGTAATCAGAACATAATTGACTACTTTGATAAATATAAAGAAAGGAACAGGAGGGAGGACTACACAATAATTTTCCGCCTACCATACTGTCAGTTATCAGTTATCAGTTATCAGTTATCACATCATTACTCACGCGGAAAGCTTTAAAAGTAATTTTGGGGTCTTTCTCAAGACTTATCAAGTCTTCCTGCGGCACTTCCCTTCAGCTACAGCAAGTTAAAGTCTTTCCTACAAGTCAAACTGACTCCTTCAACGTTTTTCCCAGAAGAATCGTCTTCTACAAATGTGACTATACGTGATTCGTAGTCATCATCCAACTAAAAACACGGCTATAAAAACTTTTGTTCCCTCTGCTACAATGGGCAGCCGAAGCAACATGTCTCTTTCAACCACACTCCGACCATGTCTCACACCTCTTTTCCTCGCCTTGTTTCTGAACCACTTCACCTACACCGTAGCTGGTAACTCGCCATCTCTTTACACACCAGTCGATAATATTATGATTAGCTGTGGCTCCTCCGGCAACGTAACTGCATTAGATGGTCGTACCTGGATTGGTGACATGAATTCTAAATTCTTCCCTCAAGAACATTCACAAAACCAGGTATCTCAAGCCACAATCTCAGTTAAACAATCCCCCTCTGCTTCCCAACTACCCTATACCACTGCCCGCTTGTCTTTCTCCCCTTTCACCTACATATTCCCACTCACTACCGGTCAAAAATTCGTTCGACTATACTTCTACCCAGCTTCTTACGGCAATTTCGATCGCTCTAAAGCCCTCTTCTCTGTCAAAGCTGGACCTTTTACTCTTCTTAACAGCTTTAACGCTTCACTTACGGCAGACGCCGATGGTGATCCTGGTGATACCATATATAAAGAGTTCTGTGTCAACATCAATGAAGATGAGAGGCTGAACATAACCTTCACTCCAAGCAATTCCAATTCATTTGCTTTTATCAACGGAATTGAAATCTTGTCCATGCCTTCCTATCTCTATTATACTCAGTCTGATGATCAATCGATCCCTTTAATCGGCCAGCAGATGCTGTACAGCATCGATAACGAAACTGCTCTAGAGATGTTATACAGAATAAATGTTGGAGGGCGCTACATCTCACCCACTGAAGACACCGGAATGTTCCGGAGCTGGAGTCCGGACGAAAAGTACTTGACAGAAGATTTAACATCCCTTATACCTGTTAACACAACCATTAAACTTAAGTTCACCATAATTCCACCGTACACTGCACCGGAAGATGTATATCGAACTGCCCGGACTATGGGGGCTTACAAAGCTGTCAATAAGATATACAATCTCACTTGGGAATTTACCGTGGATTCTCAGTTTGTTTACCTTGTTAGGCTGCACTTCTGCGAGTTTCAACCAGAAATTACTGTTACTCTCAACCGAGTGTTTCTTATTTTCATAGCAAATCAAACTGCGGAGACTACAGCCGACTTGAGGAAATGGACTGAGAGCGTTTCAGGTGTTCCCGTACGCAGGGACTACGCTGTGTCTCTACTTGGCAAAGATAGCAAGAAGAAAATGAACCTCTCTATCGCCCTACAAGCAAACCCGAATGACTATATGAGTAATTACAATGATGTAATCTTGAACGGTATCGAAATCTTCAAAGTAAGCGATCCCAGTGGCAACCTTGCCGGGCCAAACCCGGACCCACTTCCGTTGGCGCCTCCAAAGTCTATGCCACCGATACAATCAACAGAGTCGAAGAAGAATAATAGAACAACAATAATTGCCGTTGGTGGTGGAGTTTCTAGCTTTACTATACTCTTGATTCTCGTAGTCTCGATTTTCCGACTAGCTGAAAGAGTCAAGGATTCCGACAACTCAACAAAGGCAAGCGGGTCAACTCTACCGTGTAGTTTGTCTCGCTACTTCTCACTCGCTGAGATTATAGCAGCTACCAACAATTTTGACAAAGTATTCATTATTGGTGCTGGAGGGTTCGGTGATGTGTACAAAGGATACATTAATGGTAGTGCGGCTACCCCAGTTGCAATCAAACGATTAAAATCCGGTTCTAAACAAGGAGCTCAGGAGTTCAAAACAGAGATTGCGATGTTGTCTCAACTCCGCCACCGCCATCTTGTTTCTTTGATTGGATATTGTGAGGATGGAAACGAGATGATACTCGTGTATGATTACATGGCTCATGGGACCCTTCGTGACCATCTCTATAACACCAAGTATCAGCCACTTTCTTGGAAGCAACGACTCCAAATCTGTATTGGTGCAGCACATGGGTTGGACTACCTTCATACAGGTGCGATATATACAATCATTCATCGTGATATGAAGAGTACAAATATCTTATTAGATGAGCGGTGGTTGGCCAAGGTGTCTGATTTTGGGTTGTCAAAGTTTGGTCCTACTATGTCCAAGTCCCATGTTAGTACAGTGGTTAAGGGTACATTTGGATATTTGGACCCAGAATATTATCGCTATCAACAACTTACTGAGAAGTCTGATGTGTACTCCTATGGTGTGGTGTTGTGTGAAGTGTTGTGTGGAAAGCCACCAATCATACGTACGGATGAGGATGAGCCAATGGGTCTAGCAGCATGGGTCTTGCAGTGCTATCGCAATGGAAAGCTTGATCAAATTGTTGATCCATCTTTGAAGGGGGAAATTGAACCAAAATGTTTGAAGAAATTTGGCGAGATTGTAGAGAATTGTTTGCTTGACAATGGAACCAAACGACCATCAATGAATGATGTGGTTGGGGGGCTTGAGTTAGCATTGGAGTTGCAAGAGAGTGCAGAAAAAGATGTCAAGCTTGATTTGGCAGAACAAATTGACATGAATGATGATGATGAAGATTGCTTTGATCCCTATGTCAAATGTCAATAAAAGTGATGACATGATTTTTAGTAGCAGTGGAAAACTATCAAGTACTAATAGCAATAGTCAAGTGACCATAGTAAGCCAAGGAAGTTTTGCTAGTAAGGATTCAAATGGATTGATGTCCCCCAGGGCAGTGTTGTCTGAAATTATGGATCCTAAAGGTCGATAGACAAAGGAAAAAAAAAAAGTTGATAGTTGAATTTATAATATGGCTGATCATAACTGCCAAAGTCCTTACTTAATTTCCTCCTTGAATTATGAAACTTTGAATCTGTGGAACATTCCCTAATTTGCTATTGAGCCTTAGTCTTTTAAGTTCAAATGATAAGCACTCTGAACAAAATACTCACCCGATTTTTTGTGGCAATCCAAATATGACACATGCCCCACTTTTTTGTGACAATGCCTCTACAGGGATTCCATGGGTTTTGCATCATCCAGTGAGGTGATCCGCAAATAAGTTTTTCCCGGTCTTTTGTAATGTTTAGTTGCTATTTATGTTTTGGGTGTAGTGGAAGATTGTTCTGTTTTTGTGTTGTTGTAGTAGTTTTTGTTTAGTCTAGTGTTGTCTTCAGGGTCTTGCTACTCTGGTTTAGTTTGTTTGAACTCCGTTTTTTTGTGTCTGTATGTTTCCTTTCATTAATAAAATTCCCTTGTTATGTGAAAAAATATATATATATCTGGAACATCAAACTGTGACAATGGTATCTACAATATTTTAGCAACATAATCAGGCATAAAAGCATGATATAAAAGCTCCAAATTCCACCAATGGGTATCCCTATCAATTAGATCACAGCCACCTTCATATCTAGATTAATCATTTAACAAGCAAAATAATCTTGTGACAAATGATAAGAAGCACAATGGAGCCAAGGATCTTGAATTCTTGATAATCTCGAACAGATTCTCAATTTCCAAACTTTCAGCACAGACTCTGTCTTAACAATTAACTTCCTTCCTCACCTGCCAAAACACTGTGCCAAGTATAAGATGGAGAATGACCCAACGTAGCATGCATAAACAAAGCATTTACGATAATACTTGGCCTTCCAAATTCTTTCCAAAATCAAGTCCGGAACATTTAATACTCTCCAACGCTTTTTTTAAAAAAAAAAACAGGGGGGGGGGGGGGGTGCTCTTTTCTTTTAGAAGGTAACACTCTCCGACCTTACTTAACCAACATAGTCAAGTTAAAAGATTCAAGTTCTTTGTAAACCCAATCCACCCTTATTTTTCGAGATACATAGCTTATTCCACTTTGTCCCCATTAGTATGAATTCACCATCTTTGCAATCTCGTGACATAAATTCTGTGGTAATTTAAAATAGCCTATCACATAGGATGGGATTGCTTGAATCACATAGTGAAAGATTCTAATTTAATTAGTGTAATTTTTTTTTGACAAGTTCATAAGAAGAAATCGGTAAGTGTAATAATGCTAAATTGCTCTTTTAAGTTTTTAACTAAAATCTCATCTTAAAAAAGTTGTTAACTAAAAAAACAAAAACCTTACTCTTTCTTTTTTTTCTTTTTCTTTTTTTTTTTTCCAAAAAAAAAAAAAATGTAACCAAAAGATAAGCTTATTTCATAATTTGTATTGATGATTTTTTTTAATAGTGATAATTGTTTATGTTTATTTGAAAGAAGTTGTATTATTTTAAATTTTGAATTTGATAGTAGAAAAAGTAGATGAGTGGGATAAGGGTTGTTAATGGGCTGCCCCCCATTTTTACTCGGCCCGTCGGCACAACGGGTTAGGCATAGCAGGTTGTTAACTAGCTAGTTAAAGGGTTGAGTCAGGCTAGGCTGAAAGAGAAAACTCCAACCCATGATCCTGCTCATGGGCAATACTTACTTTGTCTTTAGCAGGCAGGGGTGCTAGGTTGGGCCTAATGGACTACCTATAGGCTTGTGTTAGCATCTTATTTTATTATTTTTTATAAGTAAAGAATCAGTTTTTTATAAGGGACGAATCCATCTATTTTTTTAAAGGAAAAAAAAAAATCAAAGAATTTGAAACTTATTTAAATTTTTTTTACGGTCAAATCTATTTAATTTTTTATTTTATTGATGGAGACCTTTCTTCTTTTTTTTTTTTATTATTTTTTTTTATTAAGGCTTTATATGGTTTTTAAAATTTTTTATTTTTTAATAAAAAAATCCAATGGTTAATTCAAAGTTGCTAGACTACTAAAATATATATATATATATATATTAAACTAAGTTTAACACAATCACTTTAAGTATCTTAGTAGTTGTGAGTGTTCTTTTAAAAAATTCCTCTATAATGTTACAATTACCAAGTAAAACATATTACAATAAATCAAACTTGCTTTATGAGTTCGTGCATTACAACTAACAAGTAATTTCCATGTGAGTCTAGTTATCTCAATTGGTAAAATCTTTGATGGTTGAATCAGAGATCTGAGATTCAATCCCCGCCTACATCAAATAATGATTGGTGTCTTGGTCTGATGATAAGAGATATCATCAAGAGCGAACACCATATGTTGAAACTCTCTCAAAAAAAAAAATTACCAATTTAATTATTTAACAAAAAATAATTATAATGTGAGTCCAGTTATTTCAACTGGTAAAGTCTCTGATAATTGAGATCTGGGGTTCAATCCTCGCCTACACCAAATAATGATTGGTGTCTTAGTCTGATGATAAGAGCTATCATCAAAAGCGGGCGCTATAGGTTGAAACTCTCTCAAAAAAAGTAAATAAATAATTACCAATTTTAATTAATTAAAATTTTAAGTGTTTCTACTAGTTTATGTAGGAAGTTCACAACAAGGGGTTGCTAGATGCATAAGAAAACCTGGGGTAATCCAAAAAAACCGCTATTTGTCATTTGGAGCAGCACAATCACACATAGAACATTTTCTTCTACCTTTTTTACCTGTTTTTACGAGACTTGACAACTAGAAAAAGCCCATATGATTCACTACACATAACATTAATAACAACCCAATTTTTAGCTCATAATTGTAATTTTGTGTTTTTAGAAGGTTTTTTTTTTTTTTTTTTAAATACTAAGTATTTTAACACACATGGAGAGAGGCAAGAAGGTCTTAAAAAAAACTGGTAGTGATGTATATTCAAAAGGACTTCCATGTTTTCAGAGGTTGTAATGCATTGTAACGCCCCAAGCTTTAAAAAAAAATAGGATCAAATTTTTTAGACCCCACGTGCCCCACCTACCCCATTCACTACCACCACACATTACACTCCCTTATCTCCCTCTTTGGCTGGTCAACTTCCATTTAACACAAACACAACACACTTCTCTTTTTCTCCCTCACACTCTCCTACCGATCCTCACTCCTTACCACCACCTCCACCATCTTTTCTAGCGAGGTTTACGGGAAAACTCCTTAGGAATCTCTAAAGCATCTTTTTCTTTTATTTAAGGTAAAAAGTCCTAATTTTTTTTGATGGGTTTTTATACTTTTACTAGATATTCTCTTTATCTAAGCTTTTGGAGTGATAATCTTGTGTTTATGATGTATATAGGTTTTGATTTGGTGGACTTATTTGATAAATGAGTTTATGGTTTTACAAATGGTGGCTATCTAAGGTTTAGTTATGGTGGAAATTTAGGGGTTTGGGTTCTATCATGTGATAGTTGGTAAATCTAATTTTCCATTACTATTGAGTTTATTTGGAGCTAGTTAAAGATTTAAAATTCTTGTCTTGGTAGATATTGTGATTTTGTTTCATGGGTCTCTCCTGATGATGATGTGTAAATCTTATGGAAGTTACTAATAAATTGTTAAGAATTTAGTATTAGGGAGATGATCTTGAATTGGTTGATTTTATAAATTAGAGTCTATGACTTGTAAATAAAATTGTTGAGAAACTTTGAAAGTGTAATACATTACTCGTGAGGTTCAATACTTAGGTTTGCCTAATTAATATCTTATTTAGTGATCTCTAATTTGTAGTTAGCTGCAATGTCAAGCTTTATACTTATTGTGATAGGTTTGCTTGGTATTGTTTAGGTTCTAGCTAATCTCCTTTGGAGCTTGGAGAATTAGGCTTTTGTGGGTTAAGGTAAGTAGCTTTTTAATGAGATTTTTGGAAAATAATCACATGACATGAAATGTTGCTTTTGGGTTAAACACATTTTGGAAAATTATTTGTGAAATTGTTTTTTTCTAAAAAGTGTTGTGTTGCAACCCTATTATATATGAAAAGTGCATTATGTTTAATATTGCATATAGGGAAATGCATGAATATTTGTAATGGAAAAGAAAAGCATCTTTGAACTCCTTTGATAATGGATTTCATAGTTTGTGGTATTATTTGGAAATACTAAAGATGTTTTGTCTTAACTTGTATTATTTGGGAAATTGATAGAAAACATTATTGCAAGGAATTATTTTAAGGACCTTTAGAATTTTAGGATATCTTGGTTTATTGGACAATTTTATGAAACTACTTGGAAAGTAAACTGTGTATTTTGAATACATTTAATTTGTAAGCTTCTAGTGTGGTTTTATACTGTACTACAATATTGGTGATTACCTCGTCTTTGTGACAACATCTGTGTGACGTGTGATTATCCCATCTTTGTGACGACGAATTAGGTTAGTGTCTCTCACTTCGCATGACCCAGGTAAATCCTTGAATGTATGGGTAAGGCTGCTGCTCATATGTCCAAAAGATCAGATGCAAAAGGGGTACTGTATAGTGCGTTCTCCCCTGTTGCCTATGGGAGGGAGGGGTAAATCCTTAAGGGTGTGGATGAGGCTAGGCAAGGCTAATAGGCCACATGCAAAAGAGGTAATATATGATGAGTTCTCCCTTGCTGGTCGTGGGGGGGGGGGGGGGGGGTGGGGGGGAAGAGGTAAATCCTTGAGAGTGTGGATGAGGTAGCTACCCATGGGGCCAATAGACCATATGCCCAAAGAGGTAGATATCATGCTAGTGGTTTGTGAGTTATGACCTGTCTCTATGGTGGTATAATGTCTTTGTGACATTTTCGTCTTTGTGTTAGCTTGTCATGTGGCTTAGGTTGGCTTTTTAGGTTTTTAGAATAATGTTGTTATGCTCACACTATATATATTATGTGGTTTCATGGTGATCATTTTTTTTGAAACTTTGGGTGGCCTTATTTTATCATGTTATTATTGAAAATGATCTTACAGTATTCAATTAAAAATTCCCAAACTATAACATGCTTTGTAAACTATTTATCATCATGAAATTTGCATTTCCCCCCACCTCATTAATTATGATAGGATAAATTATACTTTACCACCTTAAAATATACCCTAGATTAGACTTTATACTATAAACTTTTTGAATGCAAGTTTTGTACCCTAAACTATGATTCTTGTTATACTTTACACTCCAACATTAAGTTTGCTGTTAACTTGGATGGAAATTCAAAGTTTAGAGTGCAAAGTGTAATTTGGAGTAGGCTAATTACTGGGCACTGTCTCATCCCATTCTTTCACAAACTTTTCAGAGTAGGCAACGATTATTTTGAGACAGGTTTTTGTGGCTAGCAATAGTTAGACTACGATGGAGGTTGGATTTTTGTGATGGTGATCTTAAGATGATGTACATCCTAGAGTAGGCTTGACTCATTCTTTTGTATCTAATAGTAGTTATGACTTTTATTTTCACTGTTGAGACAAGTTATTGATGTGTAATTATATTTATTCAAACATGCATTCTTTTGTGGCTAATGGTCTTTGTAATTATTGCATAGAGCATTGACTTACTTTGGGGGTATTTTTAATGAAATTATTATGAAAATTCTTGATGTTGGTATTTGGCATGAATTGTTTGGATTGAATTGTCAAAAAGGAAAAATCTACAGGTACTTTAGGATGTATTTCTCATACTTTGGACCTTATTGGGTTTGTGGCGTGACATGTATGAACTCAAGTGTGATTAATTTCACATGTTGGCCTAATAGTTTATTAGCAAGTTTCAGTTAGATGAATTGGTAAAATCTTTTGTAGTCAAATAAAAGATCTAGGGATTTGAACCTAGCACACCATAAAACGACTGGTGTCTAAACTTAAAATAAAGAATAACCATCATAAAATGGATGTCATATGTTGAAATTCTATTGTATCCATAAAAAGTCTTTTAATTCTATCTACAAGTGGGGATAGCATTTTAAATACATGTCTCTCCCCAATCCCACCTTGAATGGGGTAGGTTTTATTGGTCCCTTATGGAAAATAAGGTTGGGAATGGGGTTAAATCCTTCCCCCTAAATGGGTTTGGGTTTGTGACGAGGCCATATTGGAACCTAGTTTATAATTAAAAATTAGGAATTATTTTTTAAAATATTTTTTTATAGGTTTATCTTTTGACAAATTGGGGGGGGGGGGGGGGGGGGGGATCAAAGTGGCTTTGGGGTGGGATTGCCTATTAGGGACCTGCCCTGTTTATATTTAAAATTTTAAAATTAGATTTTTTATTGGTTTTTTTTTTTTACCACAAATATATGTTCTTTTAACTTTCAAATTTTAATATTTGATGTCTTTTTGGTGCTGTATTATTGATTTGATATTTTTATGATAAATATTTAAATTGTTTATAAATTTCTAATTATTGTCGTATTATTATTATTATTTTAATTGTTTTTATGATTTTTAATACTTCAAATATTAATAAATTAATAAAACAATTGAGTGGGACGTGTACCCTTGAGTGCCACCTAGGATGGTGGAAAAAAAAAAAAAAAAAACCCATCCGAAAGCGGGGTTGGGGGAAAGGGGAGGAACAGATGTGGGGAAAAGAGCTAGAAGTGAAAAATAAAAAACCAACCTTGTACCTATCGAGTCTAAATCTTCTGTCCCACTTTTCCTGCTCCACTCTATACTCCACCAATAAATGCTTACCACGTGTTCATTTAATTAATTAAATACTATGATTATGATTTATTAATACTACAATTATTAATTAATAGTAGTATTTAATTAATTAGGTGAACACATGATAAGCATTTATTGGTGGAGTATAGAGTGAAGTAGGAAAAGTGGGACAGAAGATTTGGACTCGTACCTATCATGTTGCCATTCCTACGTGGAAGATCAAATATGCTTGCTAGGTGATTATGTGTTTTTTTTTTTTTTTTTTCATTATTATATATCAAACATAATGTATCTTTGATTAAAAAAATCATAATATACCATTTCATAATTACGAAAAAAAATTATAAAAAATTGTTGCGACTAGAATTATTGTTGCATAAAAAATGTTCCTCACACCAAAAATCTTCCACTTCATTTCAATCATTAGACATTCCGATTTTCGAGTGCATTATCAAGTTTCCAATCATTTTGTAGTTTCTTCCTCAAGACTTTTCAAGTCTCCCCTGCCTCACTTCTCATGAGTAGACAGCAACTTTGCTGGTATTGACCATTCGTGATTCGTGGTCATCATCCAACTAAAACGATGGTATTAACTATTATGTAATGAATTTTGTACCCTAGCTAGTAACCTTTCCCTCTTCCTCCTCTCTTGTCCTCTTCTTCTTCTTCTTCTTTCTTGTTCTTCTTATTAGTCTTTGTTTTCTTAGCCAATATTGCTGTGTTTTAATTTTGTCAGATAGACGATATTTTGTTAGACGACTAAAGATTTTATCAATTAAGTTAATTAAAACTCATGATAAAAAATCTTACATTTTGGTATATTAATATTTATGTGTCGTAAAACAGACAACTAATTCCTAGATCATAGTAAGTGCTACAAGTCTAATAGCAAGAAATCCAAAAAATAGGAGTCAATGGTTGACAATGACGAAATTGCATAAAATTTGGTGACATTAGTGACCTCATCATTGATAATTTAATAAATTGTGATAATTTATTTAAATTTAAAAAAAAAAATGATATATGATTTTTTATTAACAAAATTATTTACTAACAAATAGTACTTTAACATTAATAATAAGATTTTCATTGCGTACTATTTTTCTTTTTAGAATTCTTTTAGTTATAGGACTATAATAATATATAGTAGAAGAACATGGCAATTAATTAGAATATTTACTTAGCGTGAAATCACCATTTCTAAGACCCAACTTTTATTTTATAATATATAATATTTAAATAAGAAATTTCACAAACCAGATAAGTCATTATAGGCTGTTGATTGAGTCAATAACAAGTTGGAGGTATTGAGTCTAGGTAGTTCTTTAGCATGATGGTTAAAAAAACAATAAGTCCGCATAGGCAAACTCTCTCATAATTTTTTGCTGCTAAGGTGACAAATTCTCAATATATGTTAAACAATAAATTGCTATCAACAATGAGCTCAGGGGAAATTAATAACAAATTACCACCTCAAATAGATGTTAAATTGTTATATATGAAAGGTTTTTGTTAAATTATCAATTTTTCCAGAAACTAAAACTTGAGATTTTAAATGGGAGAGAGTAGATGAGATTTTAAATGGTAAAACTTCATGCTTTAATATTATGTTAAAATTTATTTTCCCAAAAAAATTAAAAAATATATATTTAATTATTGAACTATATAATTCTAATAGTTTTTGTATAAAAAGCTTATAATTTTAACGTTTTAAGTTACTTTTAGCCTTTATTTTTTTTATTTTTTTTATTTTTTTTAGAAGAAGGCTAATAAAATTATTTAAAAAAACTGACTATAGTTGATTAAAAGTATATCATTGAGGTATGGATGAATATTCTTCATTCACACCAATAAAATATTAATTAACCTAGTTATTAAAAAAATATTAACACAACTAGATTGTGAGGTATAGAATTTCCTGACGTGTATGGAGGAATTTACTGTCGCATCAGCTACAAGATGGCCAAAAGACCAATTTCATGGGCAAACACCAATTTCTCGGACAGCAACCAACGCTCAACCAAAGCTACTGAACGAGGAAGAACAATCTTAATAATTGGTGGGCCGCTCTTTTAAAATTTTTATATTCTCTCTAAAGTATCAGTAATAATGCCTGCATTCAACTAATAAAAGATCCTTATTCGGTGAAATCCCTAAAAACAAGAAAGATGTCTCCCACTAAGATCATCTTCTCAAGAGCCACTCACTGAAAGAAAAAGAAAAGAAGATGGGGGTAGATAGCTTGATCATTGCCCTAGCTCAATAATCAGTTAATTGACCTTTATAAAGTAGGAATAAAAGGAGATTTTCCTCCTATCATTTCTTTTTCCATCTCAATTTGTTTCTTGCTCCCATGAGGAATCTCTCGATGCTCACACTCACACCCATCCTTTCCATCTTCTGCTTAGTTTTCCTTTTTTTCTTTTCATATCACACTAGCTTCTTTCACAGCTCCTCGTTATGTCCCCGTTGATGATATAACCCTCGATTGTGGCAGTGCCACTTCAAACATTTCGAAGGATATGGATGGGCGAGACTGGAGTGGAGACTTTCAGTCCAAGTTCTTTCCCAAAGACGAACATAATCTCAAATCTAATACCTCTCACGCCCCAAAAGAAGGCACCATAACAAAAGCTCCCTACAAGACTGCACGTATATCTTATTATCAATTCACCTACGTATTTCCACTCCCCGCTGGCCCGAAATTCGTTCGGTTGCACTTTAACCCGGTTTCTTACTATGGTTTTGAGGGGCCTAAGGCCTTTTTCACTGTCAAAGCAGGTTCGTTCACCTTACTTACAAACTTCACTACTGCCGTTATTCTTGCTGATTCTTTGCAAAACCAGATTGTAAAAGAGTTCTGCATCAACGTTGCAGCAAATCAAAAATTGAATCTAACCTTCATCCCTTTTTCAACTACTTTGATTAATTTCTATGCTTTCATTAATGGAATTGAGATTGTGTCCATGCCTGAAAACCTGTATTACAGTTCCAAAGGTGCACCCATAAACCCACTTTATGTAGGCCAAAGTCCTACGTTCCATATAAGCAACAACATGGCACTCGAGATGGTTTATCGATTAAACGTGGGTGGGAACTTGATATCACCAACGGAAGACACTGGCTTATTTAGAAAATGGTCCCCGGATATAAAGTACTTCAAAAATTCAGGCTTAACTATTCATAATGCATCTTTCATACCCAACTACTCTAAAATAGCAAATTACACAGCACCAGATGATGTATATCGGTCTGCAAGGACAATGGGCTTAGATAGCAACAAGAACAAGATGTCTAATTTGACGTGGGAATTACCAGTTGATTCGGGATTTCATTACCTTCTGAGGCTCCATTTCTGTGAAATAGACAAACTTATATACTTCGTTGGCCAAAGACGGCTCGTCATATATATAGACTGTCTGTTAGCCGAAGTAGGTGCTGATGTAATATTGTGGACTGATGAACGCGTTACGCCTTTTTACAAGGACTATGTAGTAAAAATCCAAAAGAAGGGAGTTGAGGACAACAACCATGTTCTCTCCATTGATCTACACCCTGATACAGGAGCTACTTCTGACGATGCAATTTTAAACGGTGTGGAAGTGTTCAAACTGAGCAACTCAGATGGTAACCTCGCAGGACCTAGTCAAATGCTGCCCTCTCTACCTGCTGCCTCTACAACCAAGGAGTCCAAAACAAAGAAAACAGTATTCATTGCAATTGGAAGTGGTGTGGGGGTCTTAGTGGTACTCACTTTAGTGTGTTGCACGGTTCTCTTGAAACTAAGGAAGTCTGGGCACTATGTTTATTATTATCAACTATCAAAGTGCTGTTGCTGGCATGATCCATACAAAGGAAAGTCAACAAGGAAGAAGGCTTCATCATTACCCGAAGAACTGTGCCGCCGGTTCTCAATAGACCAAATCAAAATAGCGACTGATAACTTCCACCAAGAACTGATTATCGGCCGAGGTGGTTTTGGGTATGTATATAAGGGTTTCATCGACGAGAGTATGATTGTGGCAATCAAGCGCTTGAACCCTGAGTCTCGACAAGGTGCTCGGGAGTTCAAAGCTGAGATCGAGATGCTTTCTCAACTTCGCCATGGCCACCTTGTTTCTCTTATTGGATACTGCAATGATGAGGGTGAGATGATCCTCATCTACGAATACATGGCAAATGGTACCCTCAGTGACCATCTATTTGACACCAAAAACGATCATCTCACGTGGAAACAAAGACTTGAGATATGCATTGGGTCCGCATGTAGTTCACTACCTCCACACATGCATGAAAAACCCTATTATCCACCGTGATGTGAAGGCCACCAATATTCTATTGGATGACAAATGGGGGGCTAAGGTTTCAGATTTTGGATTGTCCAAAATGGGTTTGGACCAAACTGCTGTTACTACTAATGTTAAGGGTACACCAGGATATTTGGTTCCCGATTATGCAAGGTGTTTGCAAGTAAATGAGAAAATCGATGCGTACTCTTTTGGTGCGGTGTTTTTGGAAGTGTTATGTGGCCGAAAGGCAGTGAATTCAAAACTCGGCAGGAGCAATTGCATCTACCCAGTTGGGCTCGGAAATGCATTGAAAATGGGACCATTAATGAGATCATTGATCCATATCTAAAGGGGAAGATTGCACCAGAATGCTTCAAGGTCTACGTGGAGGTTGCAGAGAGTTGTGTGCGTGATCATGGGATCCAACGGCCTACGATGAACGATGTGATGGAAAGGCTAGAGTTTGCATCAGATTTGCAACAGAATGAAGACGCGGAGCAGGAAAAAATCAATCCTAGTGGTGATATTACCTATCAGGAGGTGAGATCATTTCGTGTTTCTCAAAACATCAACGTTCACAATGTTGGACCCATGTTGGAATCGGAAACTGGTGAAGGGCTATCTACGTTTAATAGTGGATTGTCAACTAATCGAAGTATTGATTCTGATAGTGTGACTGGCACAAGTCGGGACATCTTCACGAATAACTCCAACGCTACAACTTAAGGTATCTTATACGTATTTAGTTCGAGGATCAGCTTAATGAAAGAAAAAAAGGTTATGGGTGCGTTCTAAGATATATGTGACTCAAGTTTGTTAGTCTATCACTTCTTGCTTTCCAGTTCATGTTTGAGTATTTTACTTATCTTTATTCTGTATCATGGGTGGGGGTTGTGAAATGTATATATTTTGCAATAGCATTTGATGCTGTACAGGGCCTTAGACAAGAACTTTTTAATTTTTTTAATTTTTTTAATTTTTTAATTTTTTTTAATTTTTTAAAATAATTAAAATATGCAATTAATTCTGCAACTCGACTCCTACTAATATCACAATACAGCAGACCTGTAAATATTTCTCATTTTTTGTTTTATAACTGAAATTTTATTATTCGTTTCTTTTAGTTTTGCTGATGAGATTTTAAATTTTATTAAGCAAGATCAAAAACATTTTAGTTTTGATTGCGTGGATGATTAGCATAACTGCATAAGTGTACCTACTCATTAAGGATAACTAAGTGTAGGATTTGCATTTTTGTGAAGAATTTGCTTAAAAGAGCTGCTTGTGTCACTCATCTGGATGTCAGAATTTATATTTATAAGTTTTCAATGTAGGAATGGGAATTAATCTAGTTTAGTAAGTTTTCGGACTTAACCTGACTCTAATAGTACAGTTTGTGAATTTTAAAATTTATTTTTGGGTTCAAATGTTTAAATCTGCTATTTTTGAGGAGAAATTGGATTTTACCTCATAGGTAGCTGAATTTGGCCTAATTTTTATTCAAATAACTAAAATAAATTTATATTATAAATTTAAATGTATTTCCAATATAACGTCATCTTTTGAATGACATAGTAGCATGATAATGACAAAAGAAATAAAATATACACTATGAAATGGATTTTATTAATTTCATTTGAATGGAGAGATTTTTTCTTTTTAATAAGTAAAATTAAGCGCACTACCTGGTGACAAGTGAGGAGGGCGTGAATGCTCGAAATCACCTCGGATTCAAGCCGTCTGGTCGATCTTCTGATAAGAATTAGGCTGATTTGTGAAACCAATTTCGACATTAATTTGACAAGCTCGGTAATGTTGAGCAGAGGTTGAATGACCCTGTGCTTGTATAAATTGTGAATAATTTGTATGGTTTTTGTACATTCAAATAAATTGTGAGGGGTTGATTATATACGCAATAGAGTTTATATATATCCTCTCTCAAAAAAAAAAAAAAAAGTTGATATATATCAAACACAAAATCCCTTGAGTGAGACTAAAATAAAGATTATATTAATGCTGCTTAACTTTAGCTCAATCATGGATCTGATAAATATTGAATAGATATCTAAAATATAGTACTGTATATACTAAACTACCCTCTCAAACTCGAGGTCTGAATTAATTAAGGAGGAATTCTCCTTCACTTTTGAGACGAGATCCTGAAGATGGAAAAATGGGTGAGACTTGGTGAACAAGTCAACAGCTAGTCTTAAGAGAAAACTAAGGGTGTGTTTGGATACCACTTATTTTACTGAATACTGAAAACTGAAAATAAAAAAAAAATAATAATTTTCGAGTTACTGTTCACACTGAAAATACTGTTCATTTACTTTAATGTACTGTTCATATCCCATGAACAGTGCAAGAGGCATTGTTCAAAAAAAGAAAAAAAAAAGAAAAAGGCAAAACGCTAAATGCTAAACGTGGACATGGGATCCAAACGGTCACTCGTGTACTAGTGATCTAAGGAGCATATATGTTAATCAAAAGCCAAAGAAGTCAGGGTATGTTTGGTAGACTGTAATAGACGTTGTAATGTAATAGTTATTCCTATAATTTAATTATTCTATAGTTTGGTTATATTTTTATTATAAGGAATAATAATTCCTTATGAATAGCTATTCTTCAAAATGAGGAATAACTATTCTCTTTAAAATGTTGTATTAGCTATATTTCTTAGTAAGTGCAATAATTTCAAAACTTATGGTATGTTTAATACACTGAATGAGAATTATGATAGAAATTATAATCTTTATTACTATGAATAAAATGTTTTGTAATGTAATAACTAAACATATTCATTAGTCTGGTTGTGAGTTATAACATTAGAATGAAATTTAACATTTATTTTTGGAAATTTCTTACTTATACAATTATATTTCCTAAAAAATTGTTATTTTTAAATTTAAGAGAGATATGTGTTATTTTTTTTATGATTTTTTATTTTTATAATTGTTAGATGTATATCAAAAGTTTGTTTACTTGGAAATATATTAAGTTTTGAAATTATTGTACATACTAAAGAATAGCTAATACGACATTTTAGAGAAGAATTATTATTCTTCATTTTGAAGAATAACTATTCATAAGAAATGATTATTCCTTATAATAAAAATATAACCAAAATAAATAATAACTAAATCATAGGAATAACTATTATATTACAGCATCTATTATAGTCTACCAAACATGCTCTTAATATATTTCCAAATAAAAAATATTTCCATATACTCTAACAATTATAAAAATAAAAAATCATAAAAAATAATACATATCTCTCTTAAATTTAAAAATAACAATTTTTAAGGAAATATAATTGTATGAGTAAAATATTTTCTAAAATAAATGTTAAGTTTCATTCTAATGTTATAACTTACACCCAAACTGATGAATAAGTTTAATTATTACAGTACAACACGCTTTATTACTAGTAATAAATGTTACAATTTTTGTTATAATCCCTATTCAGTTTACCAAATGTACCTTTAGAGTAGCTCAAAGGTGGTTATCGTTACTGTATTTTATTCACCTTTGTTTTGCCTATAAAATCACAATTTCAGCAAAAAATAAGAATAAAAATAAAAATACAATTTTCATCCCAAAATAAGGAGAATGTTAGATTTGATGTCATTTATCCCAACCAAATGTTGGAATTATCAATTTTAAATGCCAAGGGGAAAATGACCAAAATATCCTTTGTTGATCAAGTTTTAATCCAATTAACTGAGGGTCAAACAACTTCAAAATTTTATTCAACTACTAAAATTCATCATTTTGCATTAAAATTGACATTTTCTATTACTTTTCCCACGTGTGGCCACGGTTGACTTGAGTTTAACCAGTGTTTGACCGTTCAGTCTTGATAAATTTGGACTCACATCATGAATAATTGAATTCTCTTTAAAACCGATAGCTAGCTCATAAGTCGAAATAAGACTTGAAACAAGCAAGATATTGCAAAAACGTTAAAATGGAATCCATCCAACACTTGTGTAATACCCTGCAAGTTTTAACATATTGATTATTATTTTATTAATTACGTATTTTTACACAACATAAAAAGGAGATTAAAATTTTTATAAATGGTTTGCATTGAGAGTGGCAACTTTGGGCAGAAAACAAAAATTAATTAAGAGATTAGACTTTATTTATAAAACCCTAGCCCACCAACCTCTCTATATAGTATTAAATAAAAAGAAATTGTTTCTCTCTCCTTTTTAAGCAGCCAGCTTTTATTCCCACTCTCTTATTCTCACTGCCCTTCCCCCACACACACCTCTCTTTCTCACCAGACCAACCTCTTTCAATATTTGTCACATTGTTTCGTATGTGGGGGGAAAAAAAGTTTTTATTTTTTTTTTTATTTTTTTGCTAAAAATAACAAGTTTTCCAATTCGGCGAGCCTTTTGGTAAGCTCATCATCTTTAATACATTATATCAATCATAAATTGATGCTGCTTTTTTTTCTTTTCTTTTTTTTTTTCTTTTTTCTTTTCTTTTTTTCTAAGAAAGCTGGTTACGTGATAAATAAATTTTAAAAACAATGTGATATAGGGCCTGTTTGTTACTGTTGTTTAAACAACAATTTTCAGTATTTAAATAACATTATATGCATTTTCACACACTTTTTCATCTATACGTAGAGTAATATTACAGCCACAAACTATTTTACAACATTTTTACAAACTATTGATGTGGAAAATTCTTATTAGTACTAATATGAGTCCACAACTAACATCACATATATGTTTATCAATGATTATTTAAAAATTACTAAAGCCACATTAGTCATTTGTAAAAATGTTGTAAAATAGTTTGTGTTTATAGCATTACTCTTTTCAAAAAATATAAATAACGTTACTAAAAATTTCTTACCAAATAGATCTATAGCAAATATTTGTCACATAGTTTAGTATGTTGGGGGGAAAAAAGGGTTTTTATTTTTTGATAAAAATAACAAGTTTTCTAATTCGGTGAGCCTTCTAGTAAGTTTGAACGGTTTTAAACCCCTTAAAACAACCAGATTAACCTAGTAAATTAGCCAAGTGATTAACTTAGTCAATTTCAGCAATTCTAAGTTATCACAAACACACAATCATATCAAAAGTATAAAGCAGCGGAAATATAAAAGACACAAAGATATGATGACCCAGGAAACCACACGGTAAAAACTTGGGGAGGATTTGACCTAGTTATTCTCAAGGTAAACTTGAATCCACTATGCGAAAGAATCGAAGTTCATACAAAAGGACTTACAAGCTCCCCGCTTGACTTCCTAATGCTACCCACTAGTAGAACTTACTGACATGACCACGTGCAAGCTCTGAATCCACGGACTCCTTCTTTCTTTGAATTCTCCAATCAGCTACAAGCACCCACGCTTGATAATTTTTAAGCTTCAATGGTAGCAACCGAGTTGATCATCAAGATGTTGAAGTAATCTCTACCTTGAAAACCTTAAGCTTTGTGTAAAGGAAAGCTCCTCTAGATTTCACAAGAGATTTACACAAAACAGCAAAGTATGAGTAACAACTCAACTGGAGCAACTCTAAAAACGTGGCTAGGGTTTTTCTTTATATACCTAGGGTAAAAACATAAAACCCAAAAAGTTTAATAAGCGGGGGCTGAGCTGGAATATTCTGCAGAAAAACATTCTGCCCGAGATTCGATCGATCGAGTCTTTCCTTCGATCTATCGAGCCAGGCCGAAATGCACCAATGCATCTGCAGCCACTTGATTCTAACTTTACATGAATGACCCAACTTTGAGCAAGCCTAAATAAGACTAAACAATCTGTTTTGATCATGGTTTGCTAACAATACAAATTAGAGTTCTAAATACATAAAATCCTAAATCTTTAGAACCTAACAAACTCCCCCTTTGGCAATCCGTGACAAAACACAAATACTAAGCTCAAAGTTTACAATTTAAAAAGCCCTTTACAAAATA
Organism: Quercus cerris; assembly: GCA_963669245.1. Lineage (NCBI taxonomy): Eukaryota > Viridiplantae > Streptophyta > Magnoliopsida > Fagales > Fagaceae > Quercus > Quercus cerris. The sequence goes on along the minus strand of OY770006.1, from coordinate 35,319,254 downwards.
ATGCTCATAAACCAAAATTCAATCCTAACTACTATCCATCAGTTGCAAGTATAGACAGTATCTCAATTGAATCAACTTGTTTATTCCTGAAATACTCAACAAACGCATAAACGCATGTGTGACAGAAAATAGTATATAAACATGTATAACATTCTTGTATGATTCACATAAACACACAATAAAGACATATATTAAATGAATAACTCATAGAATATAAATCAATAAACAGTGAATCCAAAGCAACAAGAATCAAAAAGAAAACATGTATATCAATCAATGTTACTCCCCCCAACATGAATATCCCCAAAAACAATGATATACAAGATGAAGCGCCTAAATACAATCTAACAGCTCCACAAGCTCCTCAAAACAACAAAAACTCTCTCTAACTACAAAACTCCTCTACAAACTCTACTCTCCCTTTTTGTGACGGAATGCCAAAGGGCAATCACAATCCATCATCAAAAGGAGGTGGTGAGGGAGACCGAAGATGTGCCAGATCAGCTCGCAATGCGCGGATCTCATCAAGCAAGTCCACCAAAATCTAATCATGAGTCGCCTGAACAGTCAGGACAGTCTCCAAAATACGACGGATATCAAAGTCATCCGATGGAGGTGGAGGAATAGCAGCAGCAGTAGCAGCATCAAGATCAGGAACAGTCTCACCAGAAGGACCTGTAGAAGAAGAGGGAAGAGGTGCAGACCCAGAAGGTGAAGACCTAGGGTGTTTAGAGCCAGCTCGAAGATGAGCAGCCCTCTGTCTAAGAAAAGACGCACCTAAAGGACCAATGACATGCACAGACTTAGAGGAGGGAAAACCGCTAAGATCAAGATAAAGAAAAATCCTATGAATAAAAATAGGATGAACCAGGGCATGAGATGAAGATGAACTCCTATACACTTTGTTCAAAGAACGAAGAAAAAATGAGGAAAACTGATAGGAGCATTAGTAACTAGAGCATACAAAAAGACATACCTCTCGAGAGGAATGGTGTGCAGATGAGAAATGGGCCAAAAGTAATGACACGCTATCCTAAAGAAAAGATAGTGAAGCTCAGAAAGTTCAGCAGTGGTGATCCTAGGATCAGAACCCCATTGGATAGATGACCCAGTGATGTAAGACATGACATCACTCAAAACGGGAGACTCATCATAAAGGTAGATAGGGTGCTGGACCAAAGGTACCCCTAGAGCATCAGCCACTACGGTATGAGTAATGGTGTACTCTACGCCTCGTATCCAACTCTTTACTAAAGTGTTGGAATCATAGACGCGGATCGAGATGTTCGAGTAGAACTCTCGAATCAAGGTAGCAGGTAGAGGAGGATCAGAAATATCCACCAAGGGTAGCCAGCCCCTACGCTCTAAGTTTACCCTAATGGCAGGATTCAACTCATCTAGAACAACAGAACGCTCAGACCATATCTTACGCTTAAGGTTTAGCTTCTCAAAGATCTCCTGGTTTTTCTCACTCGAAAATTTCTCACGGTCAAAGGACCGGGGGGAAGGAGTAGGAGAAGGGACAGACATACGAGCCCTAGTTTTCCTAAGCATGATGCTAAGGAAAGGACAGAGATACAAGAGAAAACCAAAAGAGAAACAAATAAAAACCAAGGGCAGACTGCAAATTAGCACAAAAAAAAAAAAAAAAAAAAAACTATATGATGCATGAACAATTAATATGCCATGATGCATATACTAATGCAGCAAACAAAGTTCAATTTTAAGTTCAATTTCACAAAATTGGCTCGAGCATAGAGTATCTAACCAAAAACCCAAAAATTTGAAAACCACTTGTAAAATTTTGAAGCACATTGATAAATTAAGCATTACAAAATACAATCCATAGATGATAATGCCTAATTACATCCAATTAACAAGCCAATTTTATCAAATTCAACCTAATTGAACAAAATCCCCAATTCGGAACAATTATAAACCCTAGAATTTTCAATTTTCCACAAAACCCAAAATTGATCAAATTAAACTATCAAGAACATATTTATAACTTGTCCCCATAAAAACCCATTGATCAATTGTACAAAATTGGGCTTGAAACACCAAAAATCCCAAGAAGAAAGATGTCCGAAATTATGAGATAGAATGCATGAAAAATGCATGAGAGATGCAAATAAACTAAAAAATGAGGGGCAAAAGAGACTTACCGGCTTGAGGAAAGAGAATTCTTGCAAAAATTTTGGAGGAAAACGACAAAAAATCGCTGTAGATCCTTGCCTAGTTGGAGAGAGAAAAAAGAGTTTGAAAAAGTCTTTTGAAAAAGGAATGGACTCAGTCAAATATCACTATTTAAAAAAACCTGATTCATGACTTTCAATTGATCGAAAATTACATTCGATCGATTGAATCACTCCGAAAGTTTTAAAAAGGATTTTAAATATTTTCGATCGATCGAGAAACAGAATGGATCGATCGAAACAGGCAGTGGATCACAGTATTTTGAGAAAAATTTCAGTTTTGAAAAACTCAAACCACTTTTTGAAAATAACTCCTCAAAGCATTAAAAACAATGAAACATAATGCATAAGTATGAGATGAAATGGAATGCTTTTTCAAAAACCCAAATTTAGAATCCTAGATTCTCTAAAGTAAGATTTCAACCGGTTCTTCCTTTAAATACACAAGCAAAAAAAAAAAAAAAAAAAAATGTTTTGCATAATAATCAAAGTATTTTTCAAACTTGGTTGGTCAGGCCAAAAACACACACAATAACATGTACAGTGTTTAGCAAAGAGTAACTTGTGTAGTGTGTGCAAACTAGTAAAAACTTGAGATACATGTGAGGTGATATGTGAATAGAGATCAATTACAAAATCTACAAAATTCATCACACAAAATTTAAAAGAGACTATCACCTAAAGAGTTACATCCTATAACTCCCACATCTCTTAAAACAAAAACTTGCAATCATGTAAGTTTCTTGTATTTTTGCCTTATTATTATGTGAGATGGTATCAAGCCTAATAATACACACCAATTTTATTTATGTGACATGGCATCAAGCCTAATAGTACACACCAATTTTAACCATTAAGCAAGTAAGCCGAGGCAACACCTTATGTTCTTTTTGTGCATGTGCTACACTTTCTCAAGCACAGAACCTTATGATATGCACTAAGGTGTTCATGATTGGCTGGTGAACAGTGGTGAGATGGTTATTTATGCCTTTCTTAAAAGGATCAAGTCCGACAGTCAAATAACATGTGACTTTAAGATCAAGACAAAGTGATCAATAACCATAAACATCTTTCCCACACAACATGCACTACAAAGTTCCAACTAGTCAAGTGCAATAAATAAGCTCATTAAAGCTAAACAAGGTATATAAGACATGTTATGTGTAACTAAATTGACCAACTTTGTTTTCAAAAACCAAGAAACATAGTGCTTAACATATTTTGCTTTTCTCCTTTTTTTTTTTTTTTTTTTTTTTTATATATTATTATTATAAGAGAAAACAAATAAATTCTAGAATAAAATACATGAATGTAATACAATGCAAGTCCTTGAACAAAAAAAAAAAAAACACAAAGAAAAAAAAACCAAATAACAATGGTCACATAGGAATGAGCAATGAAGTACAAGGACCATGTCAGAAAGACTCAATTAGGTCGAGTCTTTTACATCCAAAACCTTTTAGATGCACCATGAGCATTAGAGTTCTTATTCATATTCACATGATTTCCAACTCCAGGATTGGAATAAAGGTTCAAAGTTTTTACCAATTCACCAATGAGTGCCATAGGATCTTATGCTTGAGGCACAGACACATTTGATTTGTTTGCTCTCTTAGCAGCTTGAAGCTTGTAACATTTAGGACGAATGTGTCCAGACTTTTCACAATAGTGAAAAACCCAAGCAGGTTTACCATGTATCTTGTCCTTAGTATGTGTAGAATCCTTAGGTTTAGGCTTTCCTAGATCAACCCTAATCTTCCTAGGTGGTGACACTTCTATGAGTTTAACAACCTCACTCACAGGGGGCTTAACAGTTTCACTCACAACCTCACTCGTAAAAGGTTCAAAAGAAGATGGAAGAACAAAGTTTGTGGAATGTGGTGCAGAATCAAAGATGCTTTCAACATATCCTAAACCAGATTTATCAGAATGATACTTTTGAACATTCAATAGATAAATCATGTTCCAAAGTTTTAACTCTATCAAGCAAGAGCATTTTCTCAGATTTAACATTATTCAAAAGATCATTAGCATCAAACAAGTTAACAAGCAAATTCTTCTTTTCAAGCTCAAGAGATTCAATTTTCTTCAGGCCAAGTTCAACATTCATAGCATCCTTTGCAGCAATTTTGCAAAGTTTATTACACCTCTTGAAGATCTGCATCCTCAGAGAGTTCCCCATCAGAAGGGTTCTCTTCAACAGATATGCTTTCATTTACTACTGCAGTAGCAGTAAAAGCAATGGAATTTCCATCTTTGTCACATCCAGACTCATCATCAGAAACCTCATTATCACTAAGGGTTACCGCCATAGCTTTATCATTAGATCTCAAGAATGTAGGACATTCAGATTTCACATAACCATACCCTTGACAGCCAAAACACTGAGCACCCAAAGGATTGTTTGAAGATTGCCCAACTTTTTCTATAGGTTTTTCAAAATTATTAACCTTAATGGGATCATTCTTCCTAAAGTTTCTAGGTTCAACAGTGTTTGTACCTCTTTCCTTTCTATTATTATTCCTAAGAAAGTTTCTGAAGTTCTTGGCAAGGTACGTAATCTCTGTAGCAGAGAGCTCATCATCAAATCTACCAGCATCAATATCATCAACTGACTTAAGAGCCATTGATTTGGATTTGTTCACTTTGGGTAGGTCAGACTTATAGGACTGAAGAGATCCTACAAGCTCATCAATAGGGATGGTATCCACATCCTTGCTCTCAGTAATGACAGTTACTTTGGATCTAAAGTCTTCAGTTAAAGATCTAACAATCTTCCTAACAATTTTAGGTTAATCATAGATTTCACCCAAATTAAAAGCAGAATTAACAATATCATTTAGTTTAGCATAGAATTCATCAAAAGATTCATCATCAAACATTCTAATGCTTTCAAATCTAGAAGTCAATTACTGCAGTTTATTGATCTTTACTGCCTTTGTGCCTTCATGTACAGTTTGGAGGATTTTTCAAGCAGTGTGAGCAATCTCAACATTAGAGATTCTCTTAAATTCCTCCATAGAAACAGCATTGAAGATGGCATTCATAACTTTGCTATTGAAACCTACTACTTCTTTTTCAGAAATTTGCCACTCACTCACAAGAGTAGTGGGCTTCTACCATCCGTATTCAACGGAATTCCAAACCCTCTCATCAATAGATTTCAGGAATGCTTTCATCCTTACTTTCCAATAAGCATAGATATTCCCATCAAAGTGAGGAGGAACAACAAGAGAGTGTCCATGCTCCATGACAACAGGGGTCAAAGATTAGCTCAGAGAACAAAAAAATCTCTAACAAAAGAGCTACCTGCTCTGATACCACTTGAACGGTTTTAGACCCCTTAAAATAGCCAGATTAACCTAGTAAATTAGCCAAGTGATTAACTTAGTCAATTTCAGCAATTCTAGGTTATCACAAACACACAATCATATCAAAAGTATAAAGCAGCTCTCATGCGTACTTTCCAATATGCATAGTTAGTGCTATCAAATAAAGGAGGTATAATTAATGACTATCCTATATCCATGACAAACAGGGGTCAATGGATCAACACAGTAAAGATTAAACCTAATCAGAGTGTGCCTGCTCTGATACCACTTGATAGGTCACAATCTGAATGACCCCTTGTGATTAAACCAATTAATTAATTAGCCAAGTTATTAATTAATCAATTTAACATGCAAATATGTGGAAGCATAAACAAATCACCAAATAACTAAATATGCAATAGAAATTAAATGACACGGTGATTTGTTTACGAATGAGGAAAAACCTCGCGGCAAAAACCCCATCGGGTGATTTTTAGGTCACCACTCCCGAAACTCTAATTACCAATTACCCCAATACTCAATTGGACTTGATCTGTAGCGACAGTTCTCACCTTTAATGCACAGCTTCCAAGTACGTGACTAACCAATGTGCGGATCCCAGTACGCGACTTCAAAACACCAACTTAAGGAAGAGAGGTTGGCTGCAAAGTTCTTCAGTTCATCCTACACGATGAAGATCAGGAAGATGCTTGGTCACAAAACCTTATGGTGCAAATACATAGCAACTTCTTCAGAGAAGATGAACTAGGTCAAGAACTTCGTATTTGATCACAATTTGCTTGAACAGAAATTGCTCAATGATTTTTCAACTTGTGTCCCACTTGACGGCTCTTAAAACAATCATTTTATATGTTTAGGGTTTGGAGAAAAGAAGGCCTAAAAGCATATTCATGGATCCCAAGAAAATCGTATCAGAAAATCTGAAATTTTAAATCTCGACAGATAGTAGGTGTCGAGGTAGCTATCGAGCAGGTGTCGAGCTTTAATGAATTTGCATTTCAGCTTGCTTTTTCTTGGACAGACTTGATGATTTCAACACTTGACCTTGAAACCTTGTTTCTTGAAGTATTAAAAACAGCTAGAACTACCCAATTACAAGTAGAGTGTGTTTTGTTAAAGGATTAGCCAATTTACATAAATAAGTGACATATGTTCTTAACAAGTGAAAACACATATGTCCTAACACTTGCCAACTCAGTTTTATCTAATTAATACTAGCATTTCTTTCTCTCTCTTATTTATTACATTTATAAGCATCTTAACATTTAGGGAGATAAAAAAGAATTGCAAAATCACCAATAACTACGAACTTGAATTGCATCCAAACAAACCATTTGTTTTCTATGTTTGATCTAAATAAACCTGGTTTGATCTATGTTTGGATAATTATGTCTAATCTAAAGAAACCTTGTTTGATTTTTCTCCTACAAAATAAAACCATCTTTTTTCTAAAATCTAAATCAATCCCAATATTTTTTACTTTTAATTTTTCCGTACTTATGGGCCAAGGCAACTTGATCATGCATGGTCTTCCTCGCCACCTTTGGGCAAGGTTACAGTGACTTTGCCTTGCTTTTCCTTTTCCCATGGGCATGTAGTCAGTGAGGTAGTTGCAAACATTGAGGCTCTCAATTTCATTGAAATTGCTTAGCATCATTGAAAATGTTCTTGTGATGGACATTGATAAATTCTTGCATTTGGGTTTGAGAGTTAACTGAGAGAGATAGAGATTGGAGAAGTTAGCTGATTTTTTTTTTTTTTTTTTTTTTTTTTTTTTTTTTGAGATCTAGAAGTTAGCTAATTAGTTTTATGGTTTCATAGTTTATTTAATTTTGGTTGTAATCTAGTTTCATAGGTATCCGTGTGTGTTGGGCCATTTTGTATTTTGTGTTGAATTGTTCCTACTGTACTGTGGCCCAATAGTTCTGGGGTAAGAGAGTCAGGATTAGCTCAACTGAAACTCACCTTAATCCAGTTTGTGCACAAATCAAGATCCCTTTACAGAGATATTGATCATGTGTCCACGGCAGGGGATGTTGTCATAAAAACGTTATGGCAGGAGAGACATAATATAACATGATAATAACAAGAGGTATTCTAACTAAAGTGCTTGCTTCCAAACAAAGATAATATCTATACAAATTTGCAACATGAAAAATGCGATAATATAAGTATGGCAGAAATAAGTTAGCAATAATGAAAAGAATAATGTTAATGCTTAAACAATCCTGCTAAAAGAGGGGAAGGGGATTAGTCTGCTAAACTTGGCTCCTTAGCAAATTTAAGTCCAAGAAGTGAATCAATCTCCAACGTGGGCAATCTCACAGGGAAACCCTGCCACAAAAATTGCCTACTTTGAAAGAATGGGCTTAAGTGGCTTAATCTTGAATCCTTTAACTTGCTAGAGAGTAGGCTATTGAGAGGGAGAGAAGGGAGTAGCATATTGGTGCATGCCCTATCACACTTTTGTTTTTCTCACTTCACTTCCTACTCTCTTATTTTCTTTCTTTTTTATTTATCCTCTCTGTTATTTTCTCTACTTTCTATTTCTCTCTTCTTTCTATGTTTCCTACTGTTCTTCCTTGTTCTCCCGTTTTGTTTACTGTGCACAGTTAAGGCCTTTTTGTACTACCTGTCATAATAAGATTGATGATTTTACCCCTCAACGGCTTTTGGTCTATTATGGATATCATTCCCTGCCACCCACTGGTTTGCTAGCTACCCAGCTACCACAATTGCCCTGTGCTAGTTGCGCCATGTTTCATTCCCCAGAGAAAGGGAGTTCTATTTTATTTTCTTGCTTTCTGTAGCATTCCCATCTGAATAAGGGTTGGGTATTCTCTCTTACTAACTCCTATGACACGCACCTAGTGATTTCAACTCGTCTTTCCCTCTTTTAGGTGGTATGTCATTTCAACAGGACATCTTCCCCAAAAGCTTGAGTGGGAATCCCAAAATAGACTTCCTCCTTCTCCCCACTGTTAAACCATACCTTTTCTTACCTTTGACCCATGACCCACTGCCCTTGTATTGGCTGGGTACAAGTAGATGATGCCTAGACCTTGTGCATGCTCTACTCCCATATGAGTCCATGGTTTGTCTATTGTTCATGCATTTGTCATTACCTATGGGTTTGTCTGGTCTTGTTGCACATTTTGCTTCTTATTTTTTAACTCTTTGTGGCATGGATTAGTCATTGAGCCTTCATTCTTTGCATCTCATTTTTTCTTTGGGCTGGGTATTGCTTAGGCATGGGCCTTTTCTTCTTTAATTCAGCCCATGTCTCCTTTTACTTCTAGTTTATGGGTCAATTGGTATTCTTGCCATGCCGCTGCACTACTTCTGCCTTGGTATCGCTTAAATTGTGCTGGCTGGACCTCTTTTGGGCCTACCATGTATTATTCCTTCTCTTAGTTCACATCACCCAGTATTTCTGTTGGGATAGTTCTCATATCATCTTGGGTTTCCTCAGTCCATTTTATTTCTTTAGACATCCTTAACCCGCTTCATTCCTTTGGGCATCCTTGGCCCATCTCATTCTTAAATTCTCATGGGTTTTTACTAAATTTTTTGAACTTCCCTGGTCCAATTACCATATCCTTTACTTTTGGGGTTTGTTGGCCTTTGCACCAATGCCATTTACCAATTTCTCTATTTGGGCTCCTCCAGCCCATCTCTGTTTACTTTCTACTTCTTATAATTCTCATGAGCTTACTACTTCCTTCTCTGGGCTCCCTTGAGCCCATTTGCTTTCTTTAGGGCTCTTTTTACTATTTCATAAGCTTGTGAACCATTATTCCTACCATTCAGGACATCAACACCATGAATTTGAAATTTTTTTGTCTCCCTAAATGTTAAGATACTTACAAATGGTTATATGTAATAAATAAGAGAGATACAAAGATGGGTTGAAATTACACCTGGTGTAACTTCAAAAGAGTTACACCTATATAGATCATTGATTTCTCACATATCTAATGGTAGAAAAAAGGCTAGTATTTATTTATTTCCAACTCATCTCATCTAATTAATACTAGCATTTTTGTACCTCTCTTATTTATTACATATAACCATTTATAAGCATCTTCACATTTAGGGAGATAAAAAATTGCAAAATCAGATACCTATGAAACTAGATTACATCCAAAATTAAAGAAACTATGAAACCATAAAACTAATCAGCTAACTTCTAGTTCTCAAAAAAAAAAAAAAAATCAGCTAACTTCTCTGATCTCTACCTCTGTCGGTTAACTCTCAAACCCAAATGCAGGAATTTATCAATGTCCATCACAAGAACATTTTCAATGATACTCAACAGTTTCAGTAAAATCGAGACCCTCAATGTTTGCAGCTACCTTATTGACTTCATGCCCATGGGAAAAGGGAAAAGCAAGCCAAAGTCATTGTGGCCTTGCCCAAAGGTAACTTTATAAGAGTTTCAAAGGTATAACTTAAACTCGTCTCATATATATATTATATATATATATATATATATATATAGAGAGAGAGAGAGAGAGAGAGAGAGAGAGAGAGAGAGAGAGAGAGAGAGAGAGAGAGAGAGAGAGAGAGAGAGAGAGAGAGAGGAGGTCGTCAATGTACAAAGGAGAATTATTCTTGAAGAAAAGATACATTAATCATGACACACGCAGATAAATCGATTCATACTCAATAAGATACATTAATCATGACATAGGATATAGAAACACAGTGACGACCCCCACTGGGAGTTGCATCTGTAGGTGTTATGGCGTTTAAGACGTATATGATTGGAGCACTTATCTTCACAAGCTTTATCAGGCTTGTACACGGCATCTTCGCCTGGATGTTCTTTTGGTGGATCAGCAAGCATTCGGTTTATCAGGTACTCCAACTCCACTTCGTCCTCGATAAGGCATTCGCTGGGGTGGTCATCGCACTGGACAGAGGCATTGCTCTCAACAAGGACAGCAGCACCACAACAATGAGCGTTAATGAGCATCAGCATCACAAAGAATGCCACAGGATATATCCCTCCCTTGGCCTTTTGAACTTCCATTATTTCAGGGTTCCTTTATCTCACCCCTACAAGTGTAGCTACTTGATCTTACTTCACAGCTCTTTCTCACACATTGTAGTTGTATACCTTGAGAGGTGTACTTATAGTGATTACGAAAAGAGATTAGTGATGAGTGATGACCAAACGAAGAAGGATAATGCACCAGAGAATATTAGTTTAATTCGATGATACTGTGTCATGCTTTGTAGAATTCTTGTTCTATCCTTTTGTTACTTGGCCTACATGAAATCCGATTGAGGGTTTTATTTTTTCTGTTTAAAATAGCCAATATTTTTTTTTTTTTTATAACTTTCGATATAGGATGTTGTAATTAGGGCAGTAATTTTTTTTTCAGGATTTTTTTTAACAAGACCATTAAGAAAATTAAATTAAACAGAATTTAATAAAAAAAAGAATTTGAATATATTGAGTTAATGACACTAGAAAAAAATAAAATACACAAATTCATGAAGTCATATTATATTTATACAATATATGCACACATTCACACATAACATTATCATGAAAATAATAAATAAATAACACACAATTAGTATCAAACACACACTCATATACTATATGTAATATAAATTTATACTAGAGAGCAAGAGGGGGAGAGAGAGAGAGAGACTCACAACTTACAAACACTCACTCTTTACTTTTAGAGTTGGAGATACATAAATAGTTAAATAGGGAAGAGAGAGAGAGAGAGAGAGAGAGAGAGAGAGAGAGAGAGAGAGAGAGAGAGAGAGATGTGATTTGTATTGTTGTTTGGCTTTAAGATAGGTTGATTTGTGTTGTTTTTTGATTTTGAGTTAGGTTGATCTGTGATTAGTATGTGATCAAGTGGTGGTGGTGCAAAATTTAAATCAGGGTGTGTAAAATTATTTTAAGGATAAATTAAATAAGTTAAAAATCATTTTATATATAAATTTTTTTCAAGTCAGAAGTACATATGCACCCGTCCCTGAATTAGGGTTTAATAAAAGTTAAGTTCCAGTGAAAATAATTTTTCCCTAAATATAACATTTTAAAGTATTTTTAGAAAAGTAATGAAATTTTTTTCCTTGACATTAAAATAAAATAAATGCACTCCTGATATATAGCCATAGGTTAATATTAATATAATATCTGGTTAGTGCTTTTGGATGAAAAACCAATGGAAAACTGTCGGCAAATTAAAAATGTAATTTGCTTTTCACTCGATGTTTATATATTTGAGTTAGATACTAGGTTTCACTCTCCAACTAGCTGTAACCGATTACGATGAACATTCTGTCTCTAGAAAAACAAAATACAAAAGTGTTGGGATTAGAGAATGCTGATTGGTATGAATTAACTAAGCTCTATGTACAACGAACCTTCTGTCTCTAGTAAAACAGAAAACAAAAAATAAAAAACTAAAAACTAAAAACAAAAGAGTAGAGATTAGAGAATGCTGATTAGTATGAAATAACTAAGGATATATATTATATCGAAAGTCGATTTCTTTTCTTTTTTTCTTTTTTATTTTTCTTTTATTTTTTTGCTATAAAGAAATCAGTCATATACTATATAAATTCTTTTCCACTTGCAAATTTTCTAATAATTGATGTCTTCTTTTCTAGTGTAATGTGATACGTTTTATTTGGCGTTATTATTTCAGTCGTCACCAAACAGTACTCACCCACTTCTTTAGTATTAACTCTTTTTAATTTGGAATATAAAAAAATAAAAAATAACAATTCTTTTTAATTTGGAATAAAAATTGTTAATTTTTTTTTTTTTATGTTTTTATTTTTTCATTTAGATGCTGACATGACATTTTAAAATATCAACAACAAAAAAAAAATTTATTATTGTAAGTTTCAGTTAGCTCAATTAGTAAAGTCTCTGATGATTGAATAAGATATCTGAGATTCAATCCCCGCTTACACCAAAAACCAATTGATGTCTTGGTATGATAATAAAAAGTTATCATGAAGAACAAATATTATAAGTTGAAACTCTCGAAAAAAATATTTTATTTTAATAACCATGTGAGCTTCTAACATGCCAGCAGAATACATCATTTGCTACATAGACATTTTCCGTTAATGAGTTAATGATAATGGTCAAATTGACTGCAAATTGAAAATAACAAATATTAAATTAACTGTGACATCAAATTATAGGGGCGAAAAAGATATTTTTTACGTATTTTAACTGTTTAGGGGAAAAAAAAAAAAAAAAGGCCTTGCACATAAATGTATAAAATTTGGGCTAGATTGGACAACTACTAGACTTAGGAGGCCCCATTTAGTAAGCCCAATTAGTCATATTCCACAGCCCAATACTCGTGTTCCGTCCATAATATGGTCAATAGCTCTGGAGAATAGGGTTACAACAAATTTCACAATTACTGACGTCACATGTTGTTATTGATTGATTAAAAAGTAATGTTAGTAATGGACTTAAATAAGAAACGATAAAAATTTGAAAACTCAATTATAATGAAATTTTTTGTATTTGTAGAAATCTTAGCATGAAGAGATGAATTCTTATTGAATTAGCACTTGACATGAGGGTGTACAATGTAATATTGCATCTTCATGATGTGATCTCTTTCTTGGATGAAAAATGCAAATTCACCCTTGGATCAAATCTAAACTTGAATAAAAGGGCAGAGCAGAAGAGTCGAGCTGTTGGGACAATAGCTCCCCGGGCTCCTGCAAAAACTGCCTTTCCCCCATTGATGTCCTTTTCCACTGAAAAAGCAAAACAAAAGGAAAAAACAAAAACAAAAACAAAAATATATATACCTCTCACTTTTTTTAGTAGTAGAATTTGAAAATTACTTTCTCTTTCAATAAAGTCCAACAAATTGTTCTATTACATTTTGTATATTTAGGATTCAACTCAAATTTGAAAAGGAAAAAAAAAAAAAAAAAAATCCATTTTGCGCTTTTTTTTTATCTTTTTTCTCTTTTACAACTTTTTATAGGTTACGCTCCATTTATAGTCGGACATTTATTTAACTAAAAACAAAAACAACTGATACAAGACATGGCCTAACAGTGAATTGTCAATTATCAAAACAATGTAACATATTTGTAAAAATTGGAAATGAAAGATATGTACTTAGGGTAGTAAAAAAAAAATACAGATTAAGTATTGTACAAATTCTTAAGAATTGGAATCTTGTGAATCATTTAGTTAGTTAGAAAATAAAATGAATTAAACATAGGCGACTAATTAATATAGGAGTCTAATGCATTATAATGACTATGTTGACAACGCATGGTGAAATGGCACACGGCCAGCAGCCAAGCCTAAGGGTTCATTTCACATACGCCATAATGTTGTTGTAGCAAAATTCAAATGTGCTAGGTTGTTAGAATTTTGATGGGAAAAATAGACACTAGCACTAGCACATGCACATGCAAAATTTTTGGAAGATGTTAAAAGTAGGCCAAAATAGCACAATAGTATTGTTTACCGAAATATATATCAATCTATCACTATTTCGGAAATATGTAAAAATTTACTACTTTTTGGGTACCCAAGTTTTCTCATAAAAAAAAAAAAATCAGAAATTTTGAAGGCTATTTTTTCAAAGAAATCGAGTTTGTGAAACTCAAGTTTGATGGCAAACTCAAGTTTCACAAAATCGAATTTCAAAGAGATAATAGGTTGTTAAATGTTTCACAAATAATGGTATATTACAAAATATTTTGCAAAAGAGTAGTATTTGGTAGTTAAAAGTAAGTAAAAGTCAAGTACTTCTCTTCTCAAAAAAAAATTACGTGCTTAATTAAAAGTAGCATGTGATTAATATATTCCGATTATATTCTATTGGTTCATGCAAATATGTCTCTTCCCAAGAAATTCACGTTTCGCCTATAAATACCCTTGGACGTTTATTTGAACAATACATAATTTTTATCTCCACGGACACACTTATGTTGCCATTCATGTTTAGGACAAACAATTCAGTCCATCAAAACTGCTCTTAGTCATTCAACCCCCAATTTAGTTCTGTCATTGGTCAAACTCCTCTTCGGTTCGGTTTTCCATTACCAAACCTTTCTCCCTCCAAATTTGGTTTTCCTTCACTAATTAAGCTCCACCCTCTCTACCTCCAAACTCTTCACCATCATATCCAATGAGCTCTAAACAAACAAAAAATCTCATCCAATTTAAAAACGAAAAAAATATATTTTAAAAAGGATATGGGGGATCAGAGGTCACATTTAGGCGAGTGGATTATGTGTATGGATCTGGTAGTATGTATAGGTGGATTGAGTTATGAGAGGTGATTTTTTTTTTTTTTCTTTATTTCATTTTACATTGTTTCAAACACTTGACATATTTTTTGGGAGCACTTTCAAAATGTAACTAAACACTACTGGAAAAAGAATATTTTCTTCCGAAAACATTTTTAACTGAAAATATTTTACATCAAAAAACCAAATTACAATGAAAAAAATGGAATAGTTATAATTTTTTTGGTCTACAAATATTCTTGAACTCATGGCCCTACCATCAATCATGTGTTGGGGCCCACATGTTGTGAGAGGGCTATTGTATACGCTAGAAGTAGAATATCATTTTTTCCTAATATGGAGGGTTATGGAGTGAGATATGAGCTCAGAAAGTAGGTCCCTTATAGGGTTTTCCATTGGACCTGCTGACCCGCCGAACTCACCCAACCCGCCCGTATCCGACCTGCTACAACCTGATCCGATAGATCCGGTGATCGGACGCGGGTCCCGAGCTCCAAAACCCGATGCCGGCGGTTCGGTTTTGGTTCCCTTCCTTCAAAACCCGTTCAACCCAACCCGCCCGAAGAGAGAACAACAAGCTCCGATTTCAGGCTTTCCGACGAGTTTTCCAGTGCGATTTGGCAGATTTCGGTGACTAAAACACTAGATCCGACAATTCTTGGCATGATTTGGGGGGAAAAAGCATCGGATTTGGCGAAATCTCTGCCAAATCCGGCTAGATCACACTAGATCGGGAGAGATCTCGCCGTTTTCTTCTATTTTTCGTCCTCTCTGGCAGGTTTCTGCCTCACCTGAAACCGCCGCTCACCCGACAGGAACCCGACCAGTAAAACCTGACCTTAATACGGGTCGGTTGCAGGTCCGGCAACTCCCTACTCGATCTCCGGCCAATCGATTGCGGGTTGGGCACAAACATGACCTGCTCGACCCATGGACAGCCTTAGTCCCTTATATATATCTTATTGAATATTTTATTTTCCTTTTTTTTCTTTAAATTTTTTTTATGGAAGAAATATGTTATTCCTAAGTCTAGGCTAAGTGGCAAATCATTTTTATTAGGTTTTTAATAGAGAATGAAAATAATGAAAACTAATTTTCAAATTGAGTCTGGTTAGATGTTACACAATTTTCCACCGTCATACTATATAACTCAAAGCCTAAAGTCTTGGTTAAGACTTTGCCTAAGGGGTTAATAGTTGATTCTTGGACCATCAAACCAAGAAATACCTTAAATTTATCTGCTTTGGCTCATAAGACCTTTTGGTGTGATCACCCTAGGTTAATGTTCTTACACATTTTTCTAAAAAACTAGTGTGGGTGGCACGTGCAAGGCATGTGCTACCTTTTGAGTGAGAAAATTAAGATAAAATTTTTATTTGAAGAAGTATGAAACTATATACATAAAAAATGTATGTCATACAAAGTTAATCTTATTCATATAATAATTTTGAAACCTATTTGCTAAAGGCAATATCTACTTATTAAAAACTTCTAAGAATGAAAATAGATATCATTATCATAAGCAACTAAGTTTTACTAAAATCTTGTCATAATATTTAAATTTTTGCAATAAATGATGTTATATGCTACAATTGAAACTCTTCATTAAATACTTCCACCATACACAATGAAAATTTTGTCATTAATATTTTCTTCTTTATCATTTTTACATGAATCTAGGTGCAATGTTTAACTTAATTAGTTTTTAATGAATACTCATTTTAGGCAAGCAAAAAAAAAAAAAAAGATAACAAAAGGCATGCGCATTGAATTTTCCATTAGATAAATTATAAGTTTCGAAGATTTAAACCTGGAAAATCAATTTTTGGGTAACCAAAAAAAAACACCTTTGTTGGGAAATTTAGACCCCGATTGATATAACTAACAAGTTTTAAATCCAAGTTGTTAATTAGATTTATTATGAATAAAACTTGTTAAAAACAAACAAACATCAATATCATGTCAAAATCATGCAGCGGAAAAATAAATAAGACAAGATATGATAACCCAAGAAAACCAATGAAACCAACCAGTTTCACAGTAAAAAAACCTGGGAGGAAACCTTCCCAAAAAGCAATCCACTATAGTAAAGAGAAGTTTCAGATCTAGTACAAAACCTTTGTCCCTAGACTCTACAATCCCCGTAGATGAACTCACAGCAGAAACCTTCTACCGCTTCAGAACCTCTGAACTCTTCAATATATGAATGCCACCCTTTGATGTTGCACGGATCTCAATACGTGACTAACTCCTTTGCACGAATCCTAGTACGTGACTCACTCACCAACTTGAGGAAGAAGAATGTTGGCTGCAAAGTTCTTCACTTCATCAATAATGAAGATCAAGAAGCACTTGGTTACAAAACCCTAAGGCGCAAAGACGCAGTAGCTTCTTTTAGAGAGAATAAGGCATCGGTCACTTTTTGCATATGTTCTCCTTGAATTCTCTTATGTGACAGCCTCTAAAATAAGCCTTATATAGGTCTAGGGTTGTGAGAAAAGAAACCCTACACAAATACAAAAGCCTGGTCCAAAAATCAAATTTGAAATTTCTAATTTCCTGTAACCTCGATAGATACCTCGATCGATTGGGAGGTGTCGAGATTTAAACCTCGATAGATAGCTAAGTGTCGAGTAGCTATCGAGAAGGTGTCGAGGAGACAGAAGCTTTCTCGATCGGTCCACCAGCTATTGAGAAGGTGTCGAGATTGCGATAAGAAAAAACCTTAAGAGCTCGATAGATAGTCAGCTGTCGAGAAGGTGTCGAGAAGGTGTCGGGCTATCTGTCCGCAAGTGTCAAGCTATCTGTCCAGTTTTAATGAACACATTTTCTTCACTTGTTTCTTGGTCCAATCTTCATGACTTTAATACTAGACTTGAACAACATGTTTTTTGAAGTATTAAACACATCTTAAATCTATCAAATTACAAGTAAAGTACGTTTTGTTAAAGGATTAGCCAATTTACATAAACGAATGACATATGTTCTTTAACTAGTGAAACACATATGTCCTAACAACCTTATATTACCATTCCAACTTTTTTAAGTATTACTATTATCCAAAACTCAAAATACGTGAATAAATATTTTGGGATGTTAAAATTTAGCCACTACACAATGGAATATTTTAAAAATCATAAGTTTTCATTAGGGTTTAATTGAGAGAATAGAAATATGACATATTTGCTCTTTTCCAAAATATTAAGGGGGAAATTGCTTGATTTTAAACTATAAGGAGGAATTGTGAACTACCCCAAACATAAAAGATGAAAAATGTTTTAATCCTAAGTTTTTTTTTTTTGGGGGGGGGGGGGGGGGGGGTGGTGTTTGTGTGTGCAAAACTATGTGTTTTTACTTAAAATTGTGCATAAAGAAAACAAAATACAAAATTCAACCTAAGAAAAATGTACTCGAAACAGTGAATTTTGGATCATCAAAAATTGACTAATAAAAAAAAGATTCGAGAAACATAAAGAATGGCAAAATATTTTCATAATACCTTTATAATTTTATTATATTTTACTTTGATTTACTATATTGTGACAATAATAAGATGTTTTAACATTTTCACAAGAGAAATTTTATGTCCACAACATTTTTATTGCAAATCGTAAATAATAGGTTGTTACGGGTTGTTATTGGTAGGCAAAATAGTAATTTCATTGGTAAGTTTATATTAGAATAATAATTTACCGTCTAAGATTAATTATGAAAATGTTGTAAAAAATGTTGTGGATGTAACACTTTTTTTTTTTTTTTTTTACAATACCTTTATTTTTAGTTGTGGTTGGTTTCAGTGTGAAATATGGAAATTTATTGTGTTAATATTTTTTTATTATTATTATATAAGCAAGTTAAACGAAGATATTACCAAAGAAAAAAAAAAAAAAAGAAAGAAAGAAAGAAGAAGAAGAAGAAGTTGCATGTAACAATGGGAATTTCAAGACATTTTCATTACAAATCATAATTAGTAGTATGTTGTTATGGGTTAGTGGGCAATAAAAGTAATTTCATCATTGGTAAGTTTAAATTAAAATAACAATTTATCATGTAAAAATTGTTATGAAAATGTTGTAAAAAATGTTGTCGATGTAGTACTTTTTTTTTTCAATGCTTTTATTTTTTAGAAATGATATGTCTATAACATTTTTATAACACTTTCACAACAAATTCTAAGTAGTAGGTTGTTACTGGTTGTTATTAGTGAGCAAAAAAATCATTTAAGTTGTGAATTCAAATTAAAACTGATAACAACTTGCTACTTATGATTTATTTTGAAAATGTTGGTTTCAATATGATATTTTATTATTTTATTTTTACATAAAAAATTAACACGACAACAATTGTGAAAATATTGTGGTAATTTGTTGTGTTAATATTTTATTATTATTATATAAGCAAGTTCAAAAAAAAAAAAAAAAAAAAAGAGAGAGAGAAAGGCAAGTAACAGTGGGATTGAACAAACCAAATTACTATAGCACAAGCACTGTAGAGCTATACCATTCATGTTTTTTATGTATAGAAAAAAAAAAAAAAAAAAAAAAAAACACTCACATGCGTGTACCCCCCAACATATAATTTTAATGGGGTAAATTTCCTGCCTTAGGGTTTTTTTTTTTTGGGGGGGGGGGGGGGGGGGTGGGGTGGGGGTGTGTGGGGGGACTAAACATCGGCCTCAAAATATTATTTCTGGTTTGTGTTTCATTCAATATATTTCTTTCTTTGAGCATAAGGTACAAGAACATGTCCACTTCTTCAAACTGTCCTTGACAACCAAAAAGCAACAAGAGTGTTTGCATTTTCTTTTTTCTTTTTTTTGATGGAAAGAGTGCTTGAATTATTATCCTATAGTTACTTTTCTTTTTTAATTGAACCACTATTTTGCTAGATATAAAAAGAAAAGAAAGTGAAAGTGAAAGTGAAAGCACTTGTAGTATTATGGTTCTTCAACTTTCGAGATTTCAATTACAAACTTCTCAGGTGTGGTATATGGTCCGCACCTACTTAGATCCGGCAATTGCACTTCTATATGTGGCAAGGCATTGTACTCAGAGGCTGCAAAAACACGACCTAGCTTTGGTGATTTGGCCCACTTCAGCCCCACCTTCTCACTTAAAAATCTAAGAAGCTCCTTTTGTGATGTACTTTTGTTCCAAAGTGTTGGACACGATTGCCCCATCTCACCTTTCTTCCTTGGTCTTGACACCACCTGATTTTCTCCCACACATAGCGGAACTTCGTCACTAATCATGACCCCGTGGCCTCCATCATCAGCAATTTCTTGCAACTCCTTTGCAAACTCAAGAGCCCTCAACACTTCAACCATTTTGGGTCTTTGATCTCTATCTTCACACACACATTTATATGCGATATTTGCGTACATCTTCAAAGACTGCGGTGACTTTTGATCAATCAGATGAGGATCAACGATCTGATCAAGTTTACCTTCTTCAAAACACAAACTAGCCCAAGAGGCCAAACCTTGTTGCTCATAATCTAAGCCCATATCCACTGCTGGTCTAGCACACAACACCACCCCAAATCCATAAGCATCAGACTTTACAGTTAAATGGCTGGTCCAAAAATACTCGGGGTCTATATACCCAAACGCTCCCTTCACATCAGTAGTGACGTGGCTCATTGACAGTCTTGTAGGGCCCAATCTTGTAATCCCAAAGTCCGAAACTTTGGGTATTCAATTTTGGTCCAAAAGAATGTTGCTAGTCTTGACATCGCGGTGTATGATTGCGTGCTCCTTACCTTCATGAAGGTACAATATTCCACGAGCAGCACCAATGCAAATCTCTAACCTCTGCTTCCATGACAATGGAGGATTATCTGTGTTGTAAAGATGATCATGAAGTGCTCCGTGAGCCATTAACTCATATACAATGATCATGACCCGTTCATCGTTGCAGTAACCGATTAACGAGACCAGGTGGGGGTGGCGAAGCCTTGAAAGCATTTCGACCTCTGTCTGAAATTCGCGAAACCCTTGACTTGAAGTTGGCCCAAAAACCTTGATCGCAACTGGGGTGTGTTCATGATCGATGTAACCTCTCAATACATAACCACAGCCGCCTTTTCCAATAATAAGGTCCCGGTCAAAGTTGTTTGTGGCAGTCTTGATTTCTTGGAGAGTAAAGCGACGGCCGACAGCTTGTAGAATTGGCGGTGTTTCACTTTTGATGGACTTTGTTCTCATCCTTCGCCAGATAGTTGTTAAGCCCAAGAGAAATATGACAGATATAACACCTACAGTGGCTTCAATGAAGATTACTGATTTTGTGCCGCTCTTAGAATTCTTGTAAGGTAGTGGTTGTGGAGCAGGTGATTTGAGCGGAGATGGGGAAGGGGAAGGAGGGTGTGGAACTTCAGGATTGGGAGCCGCGAGATTGGCATCAGAGTTATTCAATTTGAACAACTCGAGACCATTGAGGATAGCATCAGAACTTGAATTAGCATTAGGACGAAGCTCTATAAAGAGAGGGGTCTTACCGTTACTCTTTCTATTTGGTATCATCACAACATAGTCCCAATATACCGGAATGCCTTGCCCACCGCTCCAAGTGATAACATCAGCAGAAATCTCCAGTGTCTTATTTCTTATGGAAATTCGGAACCCTTTGTTACTTCTCTGCTTTACCTTCGGTTGGATTTTGCAGAAGTGGAGTCTCACGAGGTATTTGAACCCCGAGTCCACTGGCAATCTCCAAGTAAGATTGTACCGTTTGTTGTCTTCGGATGTTCTTGTAGTTCGGGCGGTCTGATAGACTTCCTTTGGTGCTGTGTAAGGAGGTATGCTTGTGTAGTTGATCTGAATTGCCCCATTACTAATAGAGTTTACATTTGAAGCAAGAAAGAAGTCGGTGTCATTAAGCCATTTCCGAGAAAGCTTGCCGGAGTCATTTATTGGTGAAATGGAGTGCCCACCTACGTTTAGTCGGTAAATCATCTCAAGAGCACTGTTGTTTTGGATATGGAACTGAGAGATATGGCCGACAAGACGTGCACCTTTATCCCCAAATTGACTGTAGTAAAGGCTGGTGGGCATCGAGACAATTTCAATCCCATTTATAAATGCGTATGAAGTATTTATAGATGGAGTGAAGGTTATGTTCAGTGTCTGATTCTGCAGCACATTCACGCAAAATTCTTTGACAAGGGATTTTGATCCTATACTGAAATTGCTAAGAAGAGTGAAGGGACCAGTAGTAACAGTGAAAAAGGCCTTAGACGTATCGAAATTATCATGGTATGTAGAAGGGTTAAAGTACAATCTTATGAATTTTTGGCCAGGACTAACACGAAATGTGTAGGTGAATTGAGAATGAAAGATTCGAGCGGTTTTGTAAGGGTCGTGATCAATGGATGAGCCATGGGGATTGAGAAGGAAACAAATTTTGAGTGTATACCTTAGCAGTTAGTAAGGGCATGATATCATTGATGGAGGAGTATGTAGGGGGGCGCTTAGCAGTGACTGTAATTGTTAGGTAATTGAAGAAGAAGGACACTGAGAATAGGTAAACGTAAAATCTACAAGAGTTTTGCATGGTAGACCGTGACAAAACTTAAAAGTGTAAGCGAAGCTGCGACTGCGAGCGATATTAAAGATGTACATCGGAGTGGAAGTGTACATAGGAGTGCGCGGGGAAGCCCGCGTGGATGGTCAAGAGCAAGAGAACCGTGTGGTTTCTTTTTGGATATAGAGATGGCTACAATTATTCATTGGAAATCGGAGAGTTGTGACTCTTGGTCCTCTAAGAGCCAAAAGGTGGGACTTCTCAGTTGATTAGTAAAAGTATACGTCAAAAAGCACACCATGTATAATATTTTTAATTATTAGTCAAAAGCTCACTAAAGTTACAAAGAGTGTGGAAAACTAACCAGCACGTGAAAGAAGTTCTTTATTATTGCCACAAAGATGGAGTTGATCATCGAACCTTAAAGCAATAATGCAAATAACAAAACAAAGAGTTGGATTGTTGTTGGCATAGTAACAATTTAAATTTAACGTGTTAGTCTCAAATAAATATTATAAGCACTATCATAATTTCCAAGATAATTAAACACTTATAAACCCACGTTTATTTTTATTTTTTTATTTTTTTAACAAGACTCCTATCTTAAGCACACATTCTCAACCAATTAGTAATGTATGAAACTTATCTCATGGAGCTTGTCTATACGGGCAAAACTGGCATGGAGCAATGGCTCTCGTCAAATCAGAGGGCAAAGGGGGAGCTGAGGGAAGATGGTAATAGTGTGTTATGACTCACTTATGTTATTCCTGTATTCGATGTCAATAATAGGGCCCTCAACATCTTTTTTTGATGAATAATAAAATTGTATTAAATAAAATAGAGCCCCTATGCCTTGAATTTAGTAAACAAGCTACTGATTGTTTCTTGTTACAATTTGAATGAAGTTATGAAGAGTGCAAAAATTTCTCATTACATTCCCTCGGTGACATGATCTATAATAAGCCATCATTTTAGGAGAAAATGGGCTTTTGCCAAATTTTTTTTTTTTTTTTTTTTAAATCCAACATTTTGCCCCCTATGGGGCCTAATAATCTGGCAACCTCGGCCCACCTTATATCCGGCCCAAGGCCCATGCCGAGGATAAAGAAACGTCCGAGGAGGAACGCAGATAGCCCAAGCTGCCAGGAAGCATTGCCGAGGATGATATTGTCCTCAGAAAGCCGAGACCGTCGAAAAGGGAAGTAACGAGCCACCAGGAGCAGCCTTCCTGAGCATCCAAGGAGAAAGAGCAAGTACAACGTGTCAACAATAGAAGCGTGGTGGAGGAGCAAGTCCAGGATGAATTGTCATCTCCACATTAAATGCCCACAACTAACGTCCTAGCCGCATTAATGAGGAGAGGACCCCTGAACAGTGCTGACTTGGTTGCTGCAACCCACAGGAAGAATGGGAAGGCCGCTGATGGGACAAGCACTCAAGTAGTGGTCTGGTTGATTAACAAATGTAGGGCTATGATCAATTGAGAGGGGGGTATATAATGTAAGGAATCCCTTTGGAAAGAGGGGGGGGGGAATCTGAACTATAGAACACTGTAGCAACCTGTATTCTCCCAAAAAACCCTTGTAACCAATCACTAAGGAAGTAATAAGAACTGCAAGCTCCCGAGGGAAGGACCAAGGAGCACCATTGCGCATTTTAATCCATGTTCATGCTATTCAATCCACATGCAACCATGCCTGGCCGATGCATCCCTCACTAGGGCCTAGTTCTTGGACCCGCTCTCTACAAATTCATTGTATAGGGCTAGCTGGGCTTGAGTCCACTCACTCAACGGTAGAAGTGCTCAAACCCAGTCCCTACAATTGGCGCCGTCTGTAGGGAGAACTTATGCGTTAGTAAGGGCAACGATCAAGCATGGTAAGATCAGGCCCTCATCAAGCAGATCCCCATCAGCCTGAACCGGTCAAGCCCCAACACTAGGGTAACTTCGCCAACCCTAAGCGCGATCGAAATGAAGAGAATGGAAGATTCCAAGAGGGAAGTGTACACGCCACTCAAACCAGCAGCAGCTACTCGCGTGGAGACAGCCATGCGCCACAGAGACAAAAAAACAATCGGGTTATACACCCAAAAAAGGGTGGAAGCCACGTAACCCAAGGGCAGAACGATGAGCAGGCCATGCAGCGGGAGATAGATGACCTGAAGAGAAGGTTATGCCATGCACAACGAAGGTGATCTCGACCTAGCCCCGACCTGCCCTCTGACGATGAGAGCGACGATGA
Organism: Quercus cerris; assembly: GCA_963669245.1. NCBI lineage: Eukaryota > Viridiplantae > Streptophyta > Magnoliopsida > Fagales > Fagaceae > Quercus > Quercus cerris. Next base: position 35,294,682 of record OY770006.1, on the reverse strand, counting down.
TTATAGGCATAGATCGAGAACTCCTCCGAGTGAGACCTTTACTCATGAAGAAGAGCACTATCGAAAGCGCAAGCGTGAAAGCCCATCCCCTAAGGGCTTGGGGTACGATGCCATGAGTAGGGCGCTGGATCAACTGTCCAAATCGCCTTTCACATGCCATATAGAAGGGGCTACACTTCCTCGACGGTTCCAACAGCCAACCTTCTCCATCTGTAACGGCAAAACGGACCCCGTGGAGCATGTGAGCCAGTTCAACCAGAGGATGGCTGTTCATTCCAAAAACGAGGCGTTAATGTGCAAGGTTTTACCCTTCAGCCTGGGCCCAGTGGCGATGAGATGGTTCAATGGCTTGAGGACGAATTCCATAAGTTCGTATAGACAGCTAACCCAGGCCTTTGGCTCCCACATCGTTACAAACAGCATAGAACCTCGGCCCTTGAGCGCGCTACTATCTCTGACCATGCATGATGGAGAGACTCTAAGGGCCTACTCCGGCCGATATTGGGAGGTGTACAATTAACTGGAGGGCAATTTCGACGATGTCGCCATTAGCACCTTTAAAAATGAAGTGTGCGTCAATTGATGGATCAGATTGACAAGTACAAACGGGTAGAGGAAGACTAGGGATGGCAACGGGTCGGGTTCGGGCCGGGTTTTTTCATACCCGGACCCGACCCGCGGGGCAAGGCCCGTAGCCCGGACCCGGCCCGTTTAGGGTACCGGGTTTTTTCCCGGGGCCCGGACCCGCCCCAGCCGGGCCCCGCGGGCCCCGCGGGCCCCGTTTATGAATTGGGCCCGTTTGGGCCCAACCGAAAAAAAAAAAAAAAAAAAAAAATTTCAGCCCAAATTTTAATTTAAGCCCAGATTTAAGCTCAAATTTTGCCTAAATTTAAGCCCATATTTTGCCTACATTAAGCCTGCATATTCAAGCCTAAATAATTAACGTGGCCCAAATGCCAAATCAGTCCAAATCATAAGCTAAAGATACTAATCATAAATCAATAAATTACCTGTTAATTATAAATCTATAAATCAATAAATCATAACTAATATCATAATCATAATTCAATAAATCATAACTAAGATTTTAAATCAATAAATTACCTAGCTAAGATAACCATTTAATCATTAATCAACAAAATCTTAACTAAAATCACCAACTAAACATAAAAATAAAATAAATCCAACAAGTCCAAAAAATAAGTATCAAAAGTCCAACGAGTCCAAGAAATTAAAAAGTAACGAAATAAATCTCACAAGTTTAGAATAATTACAAACCAACAAATTAAGGAAACAAGTCTAAGAAAATAAAAAAGTTACTAAATTAATACAAAATGTTTAATCTTCATCAATTGTAATACAACTCCCATCAATTGTGGCACAACTCCCATCATCTTCATTTGGCTCCCCATCATCAAGAATGGATTGAAATGTACTATCTCCGGATATAGTTGAAGAACCTACAACAACAATGAATTAAAAAATAGAATAAACTTCATCAAATTGTAACTAACAAATATAAAAACACAATTTTGATTTTATAAATAGAAATTAGACAATTACTAACCATTGATTTCACTCCATAACCAATTTTGAGCACACATCATTGCCTCTATAGTCTTGGGATGTAGTCTACTACGGTGTGGACTTAAAAGTCTCCCACTAGTGCTAAAGGCAGCTTCTGAAGCAACAGTTGTGACGGGAATGGCTAAAATATCTCTTGCAATCCTTTGTAAAGTAGGATACTTGAGACCATTACTTTTCCACCATGCCAAAATATCAAAGTCTTCACTCCTCTTCAACACTCCCTCATCAATGAAATGATCAAATTCCATTCTACCACTCCCATGTTTCTTTGAACTACTTGAGCTATTATTCACAAACCCATCAAACCTTGACATTGACCCAATCAACCTAAATTTTATTTGTGCCACTTGATTTGAAGTATTTGCAGGCATATGAGAACTTCCTTCATTACCTACAGGAGACTCATCCACATCTCCATACTCATCAAGCAAATCATAACAAAGATTCTTAATTTTTTCAATCTCCAAATCAGAATTATCACCATAAATGTTAGGATAATAAAACTCCAATAACTTCATCTTATATCTTGGGTCTAAGATAGCAGCAACAGCCATAACAACACTAACATTAGCCCAATAAGAATTAAATTTAGCAAGCATGCTTTCTGCCATTGTACTTATCATCTCACTTGAAGACAAACTCCATTCATTCAATGCAATTTTCAACTCACACACCAAAGCAAAATACATATTAGTTGTGGGGTACTTACGACCAGAGAAAAATTCAGTCACACTATGAAACAACTCTAACCTCCCACAAATATCTTTGGCTACCTCCCAATCATGATCATATGGCAAACAAGTATAAGATGTTTCACGTTTAGCCAAACGCGAGAAAACATCTTTATAAATCAATGCAGTAGAAAGCATTAAGTAAGTTGAATTCCAACGAGTTTTACAATCTAAGACTAACTCTTTGGTGCATTGAACACGCAATTGACGTGCATTTTCATCAAATTTTTGCCTCCTTTTTGGTGATCCAGTCCAATAAATCACACTATCACGAATCCTTTCAATACCATCACCAATAAGAGACAACCCATCTTGAACAATCAAATTCAAAATATGTGCAGCACACCTCATATGCAACATAGACCCACCCAACATAAGAGAACTAGTATCAAGCTTATTCAAGAGAAGTCTTATCATGGCATCATTAGTACTACAATTATCTACGGTTATTGTGGACAACTTCCTATCAATGTTCCACTCTAAAAAACAATCAACAAGAACTTCAGCAAGGACATCTTTCGTGTGTGGAGAGGGAACATAAACAAACCTAGAAAAATAATAGAAATAATTATAACATAACTAAATAAACATTCAATTTAACATAATTCAATAAACATTCTAAATGTAAAGTCTTTATCATTCAATTTATAGATAAAAAAATTACCTCAAAACCCGGCTTTGCAACGTCCAAGTATGGTCAATAAAATGTGCGGTAATGACCATAAACCCTCTCTTTTTGTTACTTGAAGTCCACATATCCGTTGTAATTGCCATCCTACTTCCATTCTTGTCCGTGATCTTCAAAGCTTTCTCCCTCTCATTATCATAGATTTTAAGAATATCACTCTTCAAAGTATTTCTTGTGACAAGTTTAAACATAGGTTGAAGATCATTCACAAAATCCCTAAACCCAATGTGATCAACTATTGAAAGAGGATATTCATGTAAAATAACCATACGAGCAAGCTTATTCCTCACTCTAGCTTGATCAAATTGGTAATTATTTAAACTTGTAGTTCCATCCACCTTATTTTGTTGTTTAATTAAAACTTGTTGTCGAATATCCTTATACTTCATCCGTGGACATCTTGCTAAATGATTACGCAAATGGGTTGTACCTTGACTAGATTCACCCAAGTAAAGTTTGCCACAATGGTGGCATTGGGCTTTAACTTTTCCTTCAACCTTCTTCCTTGTAAAATGAGCCCAAACATCTGAGGTAGTCTTTCTTTTTTTACTTGCATCCAAGTCCTCATTTGTAGGCTCTTGCTCTCCCTCTTCCTCTGTCCTTGGACTTCCTTGACTCCTTTCTTGTTCCTCTACCTCTAAGTCCACCGTCGGGGAATTCGGACTCCTAATTGATTCAGAAGTTTGGGAGTTAGAATCAAAACAAATTATTACAAATTTATTATTACACATACTCAATAATTAATAGGCACAAATTCATAATTACATAAACTCACAAATTAAACATGATTAACAACAAATTCAAACACTTACTGGTTGTTTAATGGGCATAAAGGTGATGGTGATCCTGAGGGTGAGCTGCCAGGCGACAATGGCGAGGGTGATCGTGAAAATGGTGAAGGAGACCGCATAGTTGGCAAAGGAGAGCCACTTGGCGAGGAAGAGCTAGATTTGTTTGTGTTTGTGTCTTCCATCTCCGTTTTAGGCTCTGCATTCCCAACAAACACAAAAAACAATATTTCATTACAATTGTCATCACAACCCAAACAATATTTAACAACACTAAATAGGCAGAGAGCCTAGTATATATCATCGTGGTTTTTAACATTAGATTCGGTCATGCATATGATGTAACCATGGTACGTAATATCAAACATCACACCGACATTAGATTCCCATAGATATAGTACATGCTTTAATTTCCATTGCTTAAAAAAATACAAAAGAATATCTCGTTCTCATTTCCATTACTCGAATTTGAAATGATCTGCCAATATATATATATATATATATATAACTTTTCGAGAACAGTTTTTTTTTTTTTTTTTTTGAAATTCAAACACATATGCCGCCGACTAACATGATATCATTACCATATAATATAATTCATACAACAATTCATAATGAATAATATTAAAAAAAAAAAAAAAAAAACCTGCAGTCAGTTGCTGGCTTATGCTAACCCGTCATTAATTCTCATTACAAACTGTCAAGAGCATATATGCACATTGCACAATTTAGTCAAAAGCCAATCTCAGTTAACTCAAAAACCATATCCATATGCGTATACAATAATACATGCATATATGCACATTGCACAATTTAGTCAAAAGCCAATCTCAGTTAACTCAAAAACCAACAAAATTTACTCATAGCGTGAATAGCAAATACACACAATCAGAGAACCAGGTTTTCAATTTTCACATAGATAAAAGAAGGAACACTGATCAACCATAAATAGGATTTGATTTCTACCAGCAGCTATACACACAACCCTTTTTCTTTTTTCTTTTTTTTCTCTTCTTCAACAATAAAACCACGCTACCAACATTCCCATCATACAAGCTAACACTAACTATACAAAGTCAAAACAAGTCCTTCACCGAAACAAAAATCAACTCAACTCAGCTCAAAGTTCCTCTGTACCAAACAATGAGCAAAAGAAAATTAAAAATTAAAAAAAAATACACAGAGAGAGAGAGACTGAAGATTAATGGTACAAACAGAAAAGAAAGTTAAAAAAATTAGAAGAAAAGATTAACTGATGCTCCGATTTGCTGAAGAACATACCTCGAGCTGAAGGCTGAAGCTCCGATTTGCTCCGATTTGCTGAAGAAAAGAGATGACAGCTCCGACTTGGCGAAGAAAAACGGCGACGGTGGAGTGACGCTGTGTAGGGGCTGTGACGGTGGTGTTGTGATTTTGCCGGTGAGGAGGTGAGGCCGTCTGGGTTCACGGTGGAGTGACGCTGTGTCGGATTGAGAGGGAGAGAGTGTAGGGAGGCTGCTGTGCTTAGGGAGTGAGTGCAGAAGAAATGAGCATTAGGGTAAGAAATTTTAGGTTATATATATATGAGGGTATTTAAGTCATTTCACTTAACCGGGTTTTTACCGGGCCGGGTTTCGGGCCGGGTTTCGGGTCGGGTCTCGGATTTTTTTTAAAAAACCCGGACCCGACCCGGACCCGCTTCGGGTTTTTTTTTTTAAACCCATACCCGACCCTATTTATAATCGGACCGGGTAAAACCCGGCCCATTAGGGTCGGGCCGGGCCGGGTACCCGCGGGCCGGGTAGAAATTGCCATCCCTAAGGAAGACTAGCTGCAGGCCAGAGGAAAGGAGAAGGTCATCCCTCAGGAGAGGAGGGATTCTAGGTCGGACCGATACAACAGTACCCGAGGTCACGTGAGAAGAGTGATGGTGGATGGTGGCAGCGTGGCCGAAGTCATGTACCCAGACCTCTATAAGGGGCTGGGGCTAAAGCTGGAGGACTTGACACCCTATAGCTCTCCCTTGATGAGCTTCGATGGGAAACTCGTCCTCCCAAAGGGCATGATCAGGCTGCCCATCCAGACCGGCCCAGAAGTGGTGGAGGTGAACTTTATAGTGGTGGACACCTACTCCCCCTACACGGCCATTGTAGGAAGGCCCTGACTCCACACCTTGGGGGGCGTTGCCTCCTCCTTGCACCAAAAGGTGAAATTCCAATCAGGGGATCAGGTTCTAGAGATCCGTGGTTGTCAGCCCACAGCAAGGCAGTGCATGGTGGTTGCCATATCACATTGGCTCGATGCACAGCCCTTGGCTACTGCTGAGGAAGACTTATAGCAATCAAAGACCCCGGTGGCGCCTCCTGATGCGACTGCCGAGGAAGAAAAATGTGAGGATCTGGAGAAAGTGGTAATTGGTGACGATCTGGAAAAGTTCTTTTGGGTCGGAGCTCGGCTGCCTCCCAAGGAGCAGGAGGAGCTAGTTGAGTTCCTCAAAAGCAATATTGACGTGTTCGCGTGGGATGCCTGTGATGCCCCAGGGATTGATCTGTCCTTCATCTGTCACCATTTCAACGTCAATCCGTCCATAGTGCCCAAGAAACAATCGCCCCGGCGCCTATCGAGAGAGCACGCTGATGCAATTAAGGAAGAGGTGAGTAAGCTTAAGCGTGCAGGGGCTATCAAAGAGGTCTTTTATCCTGAATGGTTGGCTAACACTGTGGTGGTCAAGAAGAAAAGTGGAAAGTGGATAGTCTGTGTGGACTTCACCGACCTAAATAGGGCATGTCCAAAAGACCCGTTCCCCATGCCTCGGATAGACCAACTGGTAGATGCAACCACGGGCCATCCTCAGATGAGCTTCCTAGACGCCTTCCAATGTTATCATCAAATACCACTAGCCTTGGAAGATCAAGAGAAGATAGCTTTTGTGAGACCCGTCGGGAACTACCACTACAAAGTAATGTCGTTCGGTCTGAAGAACGCAGGGTCCACATATCAAAGGATGATGACGAGAATGTTCGAGTCGATGCTGGGCAAGAGGATCGAGGTTTATGTTGACGATATGATGGTAAAGAGTAAAATGGTGTCCGAACATTTGGGGGACCTCGGCCGCACCTTTGACATCCTAAGAAAGCACAGGTTGCGCCTAAATGCTTCCAAGTGCTCGTTTGGTGTGGGCTCTAGCAAGTTTTTGGGGTAAATGATCACCCACAGGGGAATCAAAGTTAACCCTAACCAAATCAGGGCTATCTATAATCTAAAGCCCCTGCGAAACCCTAAGGAGGTCCAGAAGCTTACCAGCATGATCGCGGCCCTGAATCGGTTTATTTCCAGGTCAGCTGACAGGTGCAGGCCCTTCTATCTCCTGATCAACAAGTGGAAGGGATTTAAATGGTCCGAGGATTGTGTCATGGCCTTCCAACAACTCAAGGAGTACCTATCCCGGCCGCCTATCATGTCCAATCTTGAGGCCAACGAGGTCCTATACACATACATTGCTGTAGGGCTCCACGCTGTGAGCCTAATGCTGATACGAGACGACAATGGCATCCAAAAGCCAGTCTATTACGTTAACAAGTCACTGCATGAAGCTGAGGTCAAGTACCTACCCTTAGAGAAAGCCATACTAGCAGTGGTCCACACTACACGAAAGCTCCCCCATTATTTCTAGGCTCACATAGTGGTTGTCCTAACCCGATTACCCTTGAAGTCTGTACTCCGGACTACTAATTACACAAGAAGGATTGCCAAGTGGAACATGATTCTGGGGGCTTTCGACGTCAAATACATGCCTCGGACCTCCGTAAAGGGGCAGGTTCTGACGGATTTGATGGCCGAGTTCGCTGAACCAACAGTAGAGGTGGCAGCCAAGGAGAGAAGCCTTGACGAAAAATCAGTTGGGGCAGTGTCCATCCCAGGGTCGCCATGTTGGAAGGTATACGTTGATGGCGCGGCAAACCAAAGAGGGTTTGGAGTGGGGCTAGTCTTAGTATCCCCTAAAGTGCATGTCACAGAAAAATCCCTAAGGCTCGGGTTCTCGTCCACAAACAATGAAGCCAAGTATGAAGCATTATTGCAAGGGATGGTCATGGTGCAGAAGATGGGAGGAAAGTCGGTGGAGATGTTCTCGGATTCGAGATTGGTGGTAGGCCAGGTAGAGGGAGAGCTGGAGGCCAGAGATTCGAGAATGCAAGAGTACCTGAGCTAGGTCAGGCAGTTGCAGTCGGAATTTGATCTCTTCAGCTTGTCTCATATCCCCAGGAGCGGAAACACCCATGCCGATTCATTAGCCACGCTCGCCACTTCCTCGGCAGGGGATCTGCCTCGGATCATACTTGTGGAGCATCTAGAAAGAGCGTGTGAGGAGGCGAAGGACACGGTTCGCATCCATCAAGTTGGGGTGGGTCCCAACTGGATGGACCCCATAGTGAGATTCCTCAAGAATGATGTTCTGCCGAGGAGAGGTCAGAGGCTGGAAAGATACAAAGGAATGCTTCTCGATTCTGGTTGTTCGAGGACCAGAAATTGTACAGATGCTCCTACTCTAGACCGTAATTACTGTGTATTCACCCCGAGGCATCAGAGCTACTGCTCGAAGAACTGCATGAGAGGATCTGTAGGAGTCACACAGGAGGAAGATCCCTGTCGCATCGAGCCGTCACCTAAGGATATTAGTGGCCAAGGATGCAATAGGAGGCCCTAGAGTATGTCAAGAAGTGTGACCAATGCCAAAGGTTCACCCCAAATATTCATCAGCCTGGGGGGGTCCTCAACCCTTTGTCCAGACCATGGCCGTTTGCCCAGTAGGGCTTGGACATTGTAGGCCCTTTCCCCAAAGTACCAGAGAATAAGAGGTATTTGTTGGTTGCCACGGACTACTTCACCAAATGGGTCGAAGCCGAGCCATTGGCCAACATCAGGGATGTAGATGCTAAGAAATTTCTTTAGAGAAACATTTTCACATAATTTGGGGTCCCTCATACCCTTATTTCGGATAACGGGCTCCAATTTGACAGCAAGGCTTTCAGAAGATACTGTTGTGAACTCGGGATCACCAACAGGTACTCAACTCCATCCTACCCTCAGGGAAATGGACAGGCCGAGACTGTCAACAAGGTCATCATCAATGGGCTTAAGAAGAGACTGGATGATGCCAAGGGAAGATGGGTAGAGGAATTGCCACACGTTCTTTGGACGTACTGTACCATACCACAACGGTTAATGGGGGAGACACCTTTTGCCATGACTTATGAGGCCGAGGCTGTCATTCCCCTAGAGACAAACTTCCCAACGCTAAGGATGAGCTCTTTCACTCCAGGCAGCAATGATGAACTACTGGGGAGGAGCCTAGATCTGGTTGATGAACAAAGGGAACGAGCAATGATCTAGTTGGCCTATTACCACCAAAAGCTCAAGCAGGGATATGATGCCAATGTGAAGCTCAGACCACTAGCACCGGGGGACCTGGTGCTTAGGAAAGTTGTAGGGGCTGCCAAGAATCCTTCTTGGGGAAAGCTAGGCCCAACTGGGAGGGGCCATATCGAATTACCCCGGTAGTGGGGATAGGTGCATACTACCTAGAGGACCTAGATGAAAAACCTGTACCTCGTCCATGGAATGTAAATAACCTGAGGAGGTATTATTATTAATGAAAGCGTGCTTTTTCTTGTGATTCGAATTTTAGTTCTATTATCATTATATATCTTATGTTTTGGCGGCCACCTAAAGTACTAGACCGAACCACTTTAAGAAAAACCTGGGTACTAGACTAAACCAAGGTCTTGCATGATCCTCGGACTCAAACCTGTGGGGAAACTAACCACTTCAAGACAAACCTGGGTACTAGACTAAACCAAGGTCTTGCATGGTCCACGGACTCAAACCTATGGGGAAACTAACTACTTACAGGGGGATCTAAGTGTTAGACAGAATCAAGGTCTTGTATGGTCTTCGAACTCAAACCTATGGGGAAGCTAGTTACTTACAGGAGAATCTAAGTGTTAGACGGAACCAAGGTCTTGCATGGTCCTCGAACTCATACCTCCAATGAAACTCGCTGCCCTCGGCAAAGGCATAGATAAACACAAGCCCATGAGCATCGCTCAAGGCATTCTAAAGCACATTGAACCTAACCTCTTAGCATAGTCAGCACCTAATGGCTTTCCTAAGTTTTTTTTTACTACTTACAGTACCTAGTTCATGTGACGTAGAACCAATATTGTGAAGCTAATAGTTAAAGCCCAGGTTTTGTCAGTAGTAAAACTCATCACAATGACAATTAACTCATAAAGTAAAAAGAGATGATTCATACATTCAACTTAGAAGTAGCAATATCGCGCTTAAAAAAAAAAAAAAAAAAAAAGAAGAAGAAGAGAGAAGCAACAACAGCAAAAGCAGAAAACAAAAGGTAAAAGCTAGCTAAGGCAGCCTAGTTCTTCAACTTAAGCTTTACTCCTCCTTGGGAGGCTGTCCAGAGGTGTCCTCGGGGTCCTCAGAGCTTTGACCAAGGGGAACTGCCTGCAAAGGCATCACTATGAGAGCTATCTCCTTGGCTGGAGGGTCAACTCTGGGAAGGTCTCCCTTGGCAGGAAGAGCCTGAGAGCCAACAGCAGGGACTTGAGGGCCAACAGAGGACTTCACCACATCTGGGGGCACTTCCAAGTTACTGGTTCCCCCTTCCTCTGGCACCTTCTAATGCTCGGCATCCTCGGCAAACCTATCGGTGGAAGTGAGATCCTTGGCAGCGTCGGCCCAGTCCCCGTCTGCCGCTTCGAGCGTGATATCGGCTTCAGAAATAGCGGAGTCAGCCTCTCGAATAGCAGGAGGGTAGTACACTCTCTCGGCCCTCCTAAGGTCAGATGAGGCCTCGACCCCCACTTGGTTGAGGGCCTCTTCCCAAGTCTGGGAGCAATACCACCTGTATACTTCAGGGACTTCAGCCTTAAAGGTAGCCTCAATCTTAGCCACTCCTTCAGCAAAGGCCTCTTCCTCAGCTTGCTCTTTAGAGCTTTCGGCCTCTGTCCACCCAAACTTAGCCTCAGCTTTAGCTCTCAAAGCCTCGTCCCTGGCGTGCTCGGCAACGCCTCTAGCTCCCACCACCTCGGTCAACTTTTGCTTTAAGTCAGCAATGTGCTCCTTAGCAATTTGCAGTTGGCCCTCAGTGTCTAGAAGGCACCTCGTCTGGTCGGCGGCCTGCTTTTGAACACTAGCCAAGCCTGACACCGCGCTATCTCTGGCCTTCGTCACCTCCTTCAGAGCCTCCCTCGCCCTTTTAAGGTCGCCCTCGGATTTGCTAAGGATCCGTGTAGCATCCAGGCGGTTGTCATGCTCCTGCTCCAGGGCCTTGCTCTATTTATTGGCCTCCTCTTCCAGTATATAAGTAGCCTGGACAGCTTGCAAATTGAAACAAACAAATAATAAGTATGGGGACCGAGGGGTAAAATCAGCATACTCTCTAGCAGTGGATGGCTTACCATGCCCAAGTACCTCTTCATGCTGAGGATGACCTCCTGCCTCTTCAGGTCCTCTAGTTGAGCCATATTGGCAGGAAGCAGCAGGGATCTCTCCAGCGCATCAGCCACATATGTGTCTTCATCGCCCCTGAAGTCCCTGAGGGAGGCATTATCCATCAAGGGCTCTCCATGGAGTATTGGGGCAGGAAGCCATGCCTGGGCCTTGGACTGCACAACCACCTCTCCCCCTAAGCCCTGGTGCCCAGTTTTTTGCTGCTTAAGAGGGCGCCAAGCCTCATCTTCCTCGGGGGAAGAACGAGGCCTCTCAGTTCCCATAGGCCCTTTGCCCTTAGGGTCCTTCTTGCGCTTAGGATCAGCAAGCTCGGGCCTCGGTGGCAAGCTCAGCTGAGGTGGAGGAGGAGGAAGCTTAGACTGGGAAGAAGACGACCTAGTCCGAACAAACTGAGACTTGGATGGTGAAGGAGGAAGCTTGGGTTGGGACTTCCTCGGCTCGTCCCTCCCTGGCTGACCCTCAAGTAGGTCAAGTAGGCTGGATTGGGGTTGCCTCTTGAAACCCATCTCGGCCTGGGGAGTGGTCCTTGTAGAGAAAAGGTCCGCCTCGGTCAAATTAGGGTCGCCTAAGTCACCCAAGGAATCCTCGGACGGGTGGACTTGGTCAAACGCCCCAAATTCATCCTCGGATGGACCCGAATCAGTGAATCCTTCTTCTCCTCCTAGCTCTTCTCCCTCGGCTTCAACAGCTTGAGTGGAAGTAGAGGGTCAACAGAGTACCTTCAGGAAACAAAAACCCTTACTCCACTATAGTTATCTCGCGGAGCCGTGGATCACCGGCTTTTATCACGTGCTTCGGAGCCGAAAACGACTTCTGGATTGGATTGTAACCGAGGATCTTGTGGGCGGCTCTAACTTGGTTATCGGCCTCGTTCAGAAAGATCTCCACCTTGAGAACAGCTTCCAAGTCCTCCTTGTTGACCAGGTTAAAATGTCGCTCGAAGGCGTGTGGATCTGCAAAAAGAAAAACAAACTCCTATCCCCAACCGAACAAAGCAGATAAAAAAAAAAAAAAAAAAACTAGACCCTCTCCTACTTTGAGTACCCCACCTGGTGTCCCCTCCTCCATCTGACAGTGAATGCCATTGTGCCACTCCCCGAACACGAGGAGAAAGTCTTTATTCAGACCCTTGCTAGACTCGGGAAGACACTGAATAAGCCGGACCTTATCGTCCCACGTCTTCATGTAGTAAGACTTACCCTTTAACTGTTGAAGGTTGTAGCACCAATTTACGTCGTGATGGGTTAGCCTCAACCCCATCCTCTCGTTTAAGGCATCCACACAGCCCAGGATCTTGAACACGTTGATGGAGCACTGAATGGGGGCCAACCCAAAGTACCTAAGGTAACCCCTCGTTACCGGCCCTATAGGGATCCTCATACTGCCTTCAAGGAAGGCGATCATGGGAATGACGACCTCCCCTTCCTTCCTCCAGATACGCCATTCCCCTTCTGCACAGTACCTCAAGCCCACGTTGCTGGGTATCCTATAATCAGCGATGAATTTCTCTATCGCCTCTTCAGACTCAACTAATTTCTTAAACCTCCCCATCCCTAACAACAACTAAAAGACTCGAGAAAGAGTGAGGGAAAGAAAGGAGCCAAAGAAGAAGTTTGAGCTAGAGAGAAGGAGACTTACAGAAATGAGGAAAAGCTCCTCGTATAGGCTTTTTGTGCTGAAAAAGGCGTGGGTGTAGTTGGAGACTTGACTGAATTCAGTGAACGCGCGCGAGAACTCTTGAATGCCAAAGTGAAATGGCCAATCGGTTCGAATGGGCATTTATATCCCCAACTAAAGGTAACCATGCGAGTTTCCTCGCTTATAAAGCTGAAGAAAGCCCCGCCGTTGGATTAGCATCACATCGTTGAACGTGGGGAGCACAGAGCCGCCAAAATTTAATGAGGGCACACTCCGCGTGTTGAAGCGCCAGGAATGTGCCTTGGACAGATGAAGAGACTCAGGCACTAACGGAAGACAAGACGTGACAAGCCATAACGAGGGCCATCCTCCTCCCCGTCTGAGGAGCCGGACAGTAGGATTTCGAGGGGCTATTGTGGGGCCTAATAATCTGGCAACCCCGGCCCACCTTATATCTGGCCCAAGGCCTATGCCAAGGATAAAGAAATGTCCGAGGAGGAACGCAAATAGCCTAAGCTGCCAGGAAGCATCGCCAAGGACGATGTTGTCCTAGGAAAGCCGAGATCGTCAAAAGGGGAAGTAACGAGCCACCAGGAGTAGCCTTTCTGATCATCCAAGGAGAAAGAGCAAGTACAATGTGTCAGCAATGGAAGCGTGATGGAGGAGCAAGTCCAGGATGAACTGTCACATCCACATTAAATGCCCACAACTAACGTCCTAGCCGCATTAATGAGGAGAGGACCCTTAAACAGTGCTGCCTTGGTTGCTGCAACCCACAGGAAGAATGGGAAAGTGGTTGATGGGATAAGCACTCAAGTAGTGGCCTAGTTGATCAACAAATGTAGGGCTATGATCAATTGAGATGGGGGTATATAATATAAGGAATCCCTCTAGAAAGAGGCGGGGGGGGGGGGGGGGAATCTGAACTATAGAACACTGTAGCAACCTGTATTCTCCCAAAAAACCCTTGTAACCAATCACTAAGGAAGTAATAAGAGCTGCAAGCTCCCGAGGGAAGGGCCGAGGAGCACCATTGCGCATTTTAATCCATGTTCATTCTATTCAATCCACATGCAACCATGCCTAGCCGATGCATCCCTCACTAGGGCCTAGTTCTTGGACCCGCTCTTTACAAATTCATTGTACAGGGCTAGCTGGGCTTGAGTCCACTCACTCAACAATAGAAGTACTCAAACTCAGTCCCTACACCCCGTTTCCCAAACTAATTAGGAAAATGCCCCTGTTTTGAAACTCGATTTTCTAAAAATCGAGTTTCAATTTGAAACTTGATTTTTGGACAATTGAGTTATATAACAAACTGAAAATTATTAAAAAAAAAAAAAAATCTGGAGCCTTATAATGGTGTTTTAAGGAGCCCTATAGTTGTGTTTTAAGGATCCTATAGTGGCGTTTTGGAACTCGAGCTCTATGAGCTCGAGTTCCATGCAATTTTTTTTTTTTTTTTTTTGATCGCCCCATACCTATATTGGGGTTTTAAGGAGTCTATAGTGACGTTGAAACTCGATTTTGAGAAAATCGAGTTTCAAAATAGGGGTATTTTCCTAATTAGTTTGGAAAATGGGGCAAAATGCTGGATTTTTTATGTAAAAGGGGCAAAGGCCAATTTTCTCCCATCATTTTATAAAATTGAAAATTGTGCATTTTAAATGTCAAAATATCTTTTAATTACATTGCAAAGAGATTAATGTATGTAATTGAACCCACTAGACAACTCCCACCTCAAAACTCTTGTATATGGAATCTCTCAATATAGAATGGAGGTAAAAAATAGAGCATAATTTCTAGGAGAAAATTGGCCTTTACCCCTTTCGCACAAAAAAACCAGCATTTTGCCCCATTTTCCGAACTAATTAGTGAAATACCTTTGTCTCAAAATTGAGTTTCACCATTACTATAGGCTCCTTAAAATGCCACTATAGGTATGGGGCGATCAAACTTAAAAAAAAAAAAAATAAAAAAAAAAAAACCTTGCATGGAATTCGAGTTCTAAAACACTACTATAGGAGCTCGAGTTTTAGATTTTATTTTTATTAATTTTTTTTTTTCAGTTTGTTATAACTCGATTGTCCAAAAATCAAGTTTTAAATTGAAACTCAATTTTTAGAAAATCGAGTTTCAAACAGGGGCATTTCCCTAATTAGTTTGGGAAATGGGGCAAAATGCTGGATTTTTTTTTTTTTTTTTCAAAAGGACAAAAGCCCATTTTCTCCTAATTTCTGTCTGAAACTGGCGTAAAACAGCTCTTTTACGCCTCCAATGATAAAGCGCCATGTCAGCTCTTTAATGAAAACCCAATACACTCTAGCACACATAATCACAACTTAGACCTAGAGAACTTACGCCTAAACCCCAAATTAGATTCCTCCTTTCCTTTTAGCACTGGAGCTCCACCCGCTATTGCTGCCATCTCACATGTCAACTCTGGAGCTGGCGCCACCGCACCGAACCTCAAGGTTTGTTCTATTATGATTTGCTATTTCCCCAAAATTTTGGATTTTGATAGGTTGAGATAATTTTTCGATATCAATCTATTCATATTGGTATGGGCTTTGTTGATTTGGTATGGATTTTGCTATTTTTTTAGTATTTTCATAGGTTTTGATTGGATTCTTTTAGTGGTAGGTTCAAATCCTTAAAAAAAAAAAAAAAAAAAAAAAAAAAAAAAAAAAAAAAAAAACCAATATATATTTTTTTCCAGCTAGCGTGGGTTCTTATGATTTTTATTTCAGCTCAAATCATGATTCTTGATTCTTGTTCGCTTATTTTTTGAGTTATGAAATTTTTTTAGGCTCTTTATGTATTTGGATCCCCTGTATTGCTCTGCCCATTGTTCTTTTCAAAGAATTCATTTAGTTAGTTGAATTGTTCTTTATGTGGAGTTGAAAAATATGACAAGTTGACAACATCAAATGGAGAATTTATGTTCTATTACTTCATTTTCTAAATCTTTTAGTAAATGGTGCCAACTTTAGCTTGTGGTTCAATCTTTAATCTATCACTATTATTAATTTTGTTGTTGACATCTTATCTATCCATCTAAACTTTTCAAATGAAACCTTTTACATACATATGAATGATATTTGAACTCATGCTTCCTTGTAAATTCATAATAGGCTTTGGGCCCTGAATCAAAAACAGAAAAAATATGGGTGAGAAAATGCTAAACTGATCAGTGTACAAATGGTTTTTCTTTTCGTATGTTGAATAGCTACATTGTTGTCTTCCACTTTAATCGCCTCTTGAATTCGTAAGATGTCAGTTTATCATCATAATTATTCCTAGTTACTTTTTTTTTTTTTTTTGGTTGATAATTCAATAGTTGGGGGAGGGAGATTTGAACTTTGGACGTCACCTTTAGAAATACTAGGAGTCACTACTTGAGTTACAAGGCTCTTAGCTAAATTTATCAGAGCTTTTTCGATAGATACTTATAATTTATTCATTGTTTCAGATATTTCATATCTTTGGCATGTCTAATTCACTGTAGAACATTATCATTGTCATTGGCATCTCACAATATACTCACTGTGTTTTGATCAGATAGCACCTTCTCCCACCCCATATATAAGGTTTAGAAGGTGAGTCCTAGGTTTGTGTGAGTTGCGTTTGTAATTCCTTGATTTTCTCAAACTTGTAAATGGTTCATTGTCCTATTTTTTGCCCAATACTAATAGTAATAGTATTGATTTTTTGTGTGTTATTTTAAGGGTGCTGTGAAATTCTTTTGCTCACATCTTCTCCTCTGCATTAATAGGTCATAGGAATTAATGCTGTTGTCAAGGGAGCAAACAGGATTGATTTACTTGACTTGGAAACATATGATCTTACTATCCAAGTTGCCCTGGGGGAAATGCAAATGACTGCACTAATCAAAAGACCTTTACAAGATGCTGTGTTAGATGTATTGTTTTTAAAAGAAATTGGAAAAGGGATGTTGTGAATAGAAGCAACCATATGCTGTTCATGAACTTATCTTATCATTGTCCTGATTGTGTATAGGCCATTTTGATTTTATTATTTTGTTCTCTGGATGAAATGGATCTGATTTAGGGTGTGCAACATTTGGTTTTCGTTAAACATCTGCATATAATGATTTCAATCTATATTATTCATTGTCTGCAAGTGATTTTTTTTTTTTGTAATTCAAAGAACAGTTGTGTTGTCATGATCATGGGGCTTGCATTTTTGTAGCTTCAAATGAATGTCATATCGATCTAAACATTAAAACTTCAGTGAGAGGAGTAGCTGTTGTGGATGACTAAATTTCGAGTTTGAAATAAATCAAACAATTAATATAGTTTCACAAATGTGAATTTGTATTGATGAATATGTGATACAATTCTCTAAAATTACGAAAGAGTGATCCTCTTATTCAATCTCATTGAAAGACTTGTTGATTGGAATTGTGGTAATGTGATCCTGACTCAAACACCAAATATCCTTCAATTTGGTTGAAGAATAGATCGAAGACCTATGAAACAGAATTACAACGAATCTCTGGCTATAAACTTATTATAAATTCTTTGTTCTTCGGATGATCTTCACATGTTCTTCGTCTTCGAAGGTTTATGGCGGAAGTTCTTTAGAGCTTTTGGGGCTTAAATTCATAGATCTTCTCTGATTTGTGGTTTGTTGAAGTTTCTGGAGGCTTTTGAGATTGATTCCAGCAAACTTTAAAATCTAGGCAAGTAGTTTGGATGGCTCTGCTTTGAATGTTCTTCAATTTTGAGGTTGAAGTTCTTGAAGCCTTTGAGGCTTGATTCTTGTAGAGCTTCAATACTTCTGAGTGCTTCTGAATCTTCTTTGATGTTGCTTGTGCTCTAGATGTCTTGGTGTATGTCCAGATGCCTTCGGAAGGCTTCTATTTATAGGAGTTTGGGGGTGGGTGAGCGACACTTGTTAGAATCTGATTGGTGACATGTCACAGCCTGATTGGAGGAGCTTTAAGACTTTTCATCCAAGACACATGGCATTTTTTGATTGGCTGAAATGTCTTAATTTTCAAGGTGACACATGTCAGCACCCGATTGGACTACTTATTTCATTGTTTACACGCGTTGATGTATGATTTTTTTTTTTTTCATGCTTTTTATGCTTTTATTTCAATGACACTTGGTAAATCTTTGTTGGTTTTTGTATAGTGATAGCAGAACCTAGTAGCAATACGTGGCACTTTGTAATTGGTCGTAGATTATGGACTTGGTAGTATGATGTGTCAACTTGTGATAGGTCGGGAATTTTTCTTCTCTACAGCTGTTTTTTTATTTTAACAATACTGGAGGGGTCCTCTCTGATTTTAACCTTTTTTAATGTTAAGTCTATCTCTTTGTCCATACATGTAGGGGTTTCAACATGATGCCTAATAAATCAAGAATTTGTAAAAAGCAAAAGGGATTGATTGAGATTTTCTTGATTGAAAGTTCATAACTTTCTGGTTGAATAATATAGAACTTTGTATCAAGTTTAGATAGAAGTTGAGGTCTAGTTGTATCCTATACAGCTGTGATATGTTTGGATCGTGTGAATCTTTGAAAGAATGCAAGGTTTCAGATTGCCTTTTCATCTGTTTACAAAGGTAAAAGTAAATGGAAGGTTTGATCTTTATATTATAAATTTTTTTGCTATATTTTTTTCCCTTACCACTCTGAATGTGTGTAATAGAATTTAAACTTTGTAAAGGGTCTATTGTATAATATTCGGATTATGTACATGTTCATAACTGTCCCCAATCAAATAAGTTTGCTAATGGGTTTACAAGCAAACCATCTCCTAAATACAACTAATTAAGTTTCTACAAATAACAAAATTGGAGTATTTAGTGAATTTCATTATATGGAGAGCAAAATTTGACCCCTGCTAAATATGGTTGTTTATTTATAAGCAATGAGGAGTTGTAATAATAATAATAAACATATTTGAAAAGTGACTTATACTTTCATTGCCAAAGAAAATACACATTTTAAAGGTCACTTATGCTGAAACAAACACTCTAAAATGTTGCCAATGCTCTCTTCTTTTTCTACAAATTTTCTAGTAAACACGTTTTCTTTTGCAATTGTTTCTTGAGTGAACAACCTGTTAGGACTTCAGTACAAGACATCACACCTGTGATAATTGTGTGCATTAGGTACTTGTACAGAGTAAGTTAGAACAAGCATCAAAGTATTGTACATTGTTAGTTGGAGTGTTGAGTTGTAATATGTGTACTTTGCGGTTAGTTAGTTAGTTACTACTAACAGTACCACAGTAACTAGTATAAGACTGAGATGATTGTAACAAGAAGAATTGAATAAGAATGCATTTGCTTAGTTCTCATTGAGACTAGCTTGGAGGTTGATTCCCTCAAAGAATCATTGGAGGACTAGTTCCCTCGAATAACTACCATATTGAGTGAGTAAGAGATTTAGAGAGTTGAATCATTGAGGATTCTACCACGACCCTTCTTACTTGAGTAAATTCTTCAATAATAGAAAAAAAGTCTCACGTATCCCTCACTCAAGCAAGGTTTTTACAGAAAGTTTGCTTGTCCTTTGCTGGAGCAAAACTTAAATCGCTTGAGCAAAACTAAATTTTGCTAGAGAAAATTTAAATCTTGATCAAGTGATTTTGAAAATTTCAATTTAATGTTACATTACAATACTCTCTATTCTTCTAATTACAACCATATTTAACTTCAATGTGGTAAAGGGTAGGACATATTTGTTAAGGATAGATTATAGTATTATACAACTCTTTCATGTGATTACACAATTAGCATGCATTTGACAACAAACAGAAGAAAAATACAAAATACATCACACACACACACACACAAGATTTTATTAGAATTTTGTCCCCTAGCCCTAAGATAGATCTCCCAATGCAGATGCCATTGCAGCAAATTTTGGAAGCAAGACTAAGTTTACTGAAAGACTCCCAACAAGCCAACATGCGAGGCCAGTTGTGATAAACCCAACTGGTTGTCCTGATATGATAGGGCTAATGAACTAAGAATATAGGAAGAATCTTTCCTATATTTTAATTATTCTACTTAAATAAAATACTTACAGCCCTCTCAGTTATAATAATGTGTACTCTTCAGTACAGTCCTATTGATGGTTTGGCTTTTGCTGATTGTTGGGTTTGTGATTCGGTGGACTAAAAGTGACATAAAACTATAGGTTCTACTAGTCCACAAATATTGTGTAGAAACCCATGTTTTGTAGGTTTTAAGTTTTGACCACGAGACCTTTTACTTTTATCTTTAAATGGTCACACACCTTGATTGACTTAATCAACCTATATGGCTAACTAATGTACATCATAGAGAACAATTCTACTAACTAAATGAATCCTTTCAAAAGAACAAAGAGCAGAGTAATACAGGGGATCCACAAAACATAGAAAACCTCAAAAAAATTTCATAACTTAAAAAGGAAGCAAAGCAGAAATAAAATTCATAAGAACCCAAGCTAGCAAAAAAAAAAAAATCAGATTTTTTTTAGGGTTTGAACCTACCATTTAAGAATCCAATCAAAACCCGTGAAAATACCAAAATCCAATAGAATCCATAACAAATCAACAAAACCCACACCAAAAGTGATTGATATCCAAAAAATAACCCAAACCCATTAAAATTTCGAAATTCAAAATTTGGGGAAATAACAAATCATAAAAGAACACACCTTGAGGTTCAGTGTGGCGGCCCCAGCTCCAAAAACGACATGTGCGGTGGTGTATGTGGTGGGGTGGAGCTCCAATGCAGAGAGGAGGAAATGAGATTTGGGGTTTAGGCATTTAGCACTTCAGGTCTGTCGTGTATTCATGTTTGAGGATTGTAAGGTTTAATTGAGTTATGACTATTTATGCTAATGTGTATTGATTTTTCAGCAAAGTGATGACATAGCATTTATTCATTGGTGGTGTAAAACCTCACTTTCATGTCAACTCTTGACCGAAGTTAATCTAAAAAAAAAAACCATAGTGCATGGCTAACATGAGTCAACCAAATAATAGCCACCTAGCACGCACACATGCCACACAGAGAGAGAGAGAGAGAGAGAGAGAGAGTGTGTGTGTGTGTTAAACATGAATATTTTAAGGCAAAAATACACTTTTGGTCCCTACATTTTGGGTCAATTCTCATTTTGGTCCTTAAATTGATTTTGCTACTAATGAGGTCCCTAAAAAAGGAAAATCGATTCTATTTTAGTCCTTGCCATCAACCCACTAATGGAAAACTCCTATGTGGCAGACAGAGTGCCTTGTTTACTGACATGGCGTTGACGTGACCATTAAAATATTATTAAAAAAATATTTGGCATTTTTAAAATTCCATGTCAAATTTAAATTAATAAAAAATTAATTTTAAAAAAGCTAGGTCAGAAAATAAAAAAATTAAAATAAACATTAATCTATTTTTTTTTTTTTTTTTTTTACTTTTCATTTTTTTTTTCTGTAAGAACATACATCCACAAGCCCTAAAAATTTCAAAATCAGAAAAATTCACATATGGGTGGACTTTGGAATCCTTTGATCTTAATTAATTATTTCTTAATCTAAAAGAAGAACACATAAGTAAGAAGAGAAAACAAAATTAAAAGCACTAGTACTAAAACATTCATAGATTCAAACACACACAGACAACTGCAGTGTCAAACTCAAACACAAACACACACACACACCGGTATTAAAATCTGAGCCTAAGATGATAGCAAAAACCCAGATTCAGTAGGAAAAAAAATTGACAACAAACTCTGCAACTGAAATCACAATGTTATTAAAACTCTCCATCTCTTTATTAACATAAACCCAAAAAGTGAACACATAGCAAAAACCTAGATAATGAACACAAAGCTGGGTCCTTTAACAAGATATACATCACCAAACCCACATACAACAACCCACAGTTCTTCAATCACCAAACTCACTTTGAAACCTAGAACCCGGTCGTCGCCAGCCATGCCGTGACAACAATCAAATCAATACAAGTTGCCGTTCACCAACACCTCCCTCTCTAATTCTCTCGCTTCTGTGACTCACCCAACTACCAACCACCTATCTGTGTTTCACAAAACCCACCAACAATTAATTTGTGTTTCACAACACCCTCCAACAACCAATTGCAACCCATGAATCCAAACCAATCCACAACCACCACCGATCTGGGGTTTCACAACAACGCACAACACCCACCAACAACCAATACATAACCCCCGAATCCAACCGACCCACTGTCCAAACCGATCCTGCTGCCTTCACTCAACCATAAAAGCTCCATGGTTGAGCTTGAGAACCCGATCTAGACCATGCCCCATTCCAGAGCACTCAATCGGCTGGGAGAGAGAACGATCAAAGAGAGGGAGAGTGAGAATCAACAAAAGTGGTTGTTCATGGAGGACTTTGGGTGGAAGGAAGGGAGAGAGTCTGTGTGAAGAGAGAGGAAGAAGAAGAACATGTTTGGGGAAGAACTTGATATTCTAAAAATTCTCTAATGAAAAAAATGTTTTAAAAATTTAATAAATGAAACTCTTACTACATCAGGAAAACTAATTTAATTAGAATGAAAAGTAAATAAATAATTAGATTAATGTTTATTTTTAATTTTTTTTTTTGACTTGGCTTTTTTTAAAATTAATTTTTTATTAATATAAATCTGACGTGGCATTTAAATATGCCAAATAAAATTTTTTAATAATATTTTAATGGTCACATTAGCAAGCAGGGCGCTCCGTCTGCCACCTAAGAATTTTTTGTTAGTGAGTTGACAGCCAGGACCAAAATAGAATTGATTTTTTTGTTTTTTGTTTTTAGGGAATATAATAGTAGCAAAATCAAAATAGGGACAAAAATGAGAATCGGTCCAAATTGTAGGGACCAATAGTGTATTTTCGCCAAAATTTAAATATACTGGGCAATGATATTACCATATGGAGGTTATGGGAAATTATTTTCCAACCTTTGAAGTGCATCTAAAAATACTTGCGAGTAAACTTGTATATTCAAATGTAAACTTCATATCAAAATCACACGCAGACAATCTCAACGACTAAAGAATAAACATGAACTATGAGTTCTCTGTACAACTTGCATATATTATGTATAAATATACATATATGGACAATTTGATTTGAAGCTAGTTCTTAGTACTATACTACAATGCGTTTTGACGAACAGTTTCAGCCATAGTGCTGAAGCTTTAGGTCTCTCTCTCATTCTCTAATTAATTTTAGCATGTACTTATTCAACAAAACATTTTCAGTAGTTCATAAAAATGCAAAAGCCAAGCTATCACTAATAAGTGCAAACCTAGCCAAGAAAATCCAGGTAAAAGCCCTGAAAGTGGATGTGATATTTGAGCAATGGACAATTCGATATTTAAAAAGAAAGTTATTGCAGTTAATCAAGGTAAACAATAAAAATTTCTTATTAAATTTGAAATTGCTTATTGATACTATATTTGGACAGATAAACTTGGAGTTCAATGGAAAAGGGTTAAGTATGATGGATATTTGTGACGTGTGGTATGTATATCTAACCAAATCATGGTCACTAGGTATGAAAAAAATTTGAGCAAAAGGTTGAGCAAAGTATACTGTAAGAGTGTTGTTAATACCCATTTTAGCGACACATTTTTTCCACAAGCTCAATTCATGTATTATATTTTTATTTTATTCTTTTAAGCATGGCTCAAGCCAATGCAACTATTGGAGAAATTAAGGAAGTGCAGTTTGGAGGATATGGATCAATTTCCTTCAGACTTTTTGTATGAGCCCAACTCAAGCGTGCTACAAAGTGGGCAAGGACACTGGTAGCACATCAACCTCATGGAGGAGGTCTTGTACCCTGAATTTCCACCCCAAAAGAGCTTTTATACTCTGGCTAACTGTGGCCCAAAGTTTCTGCCCTAACCCATTTTTGCCTTTAAAACATAGTTGGCTCTCATTGGCCAACTCCAGCTGCTAGCCCCCACTTAGGTGAGCCTCCCAAGAGTCTAAAACAACTGAAAATGAGGAGCTGATGGGGGTTTAGTCAAATTTTTCCTTAATTATGCATAAAGCAAGCTAATTCTTAAACCCAATTAAAGCAAATCTGAACTAAATATCAATTTAGCATTGAGGAGATCCAAAGCCTCTCTCCTTGCCCAAAACTAGTCACTAAGAGCACCTAAAAGTCAATATAAAAGGCCTCAACTAGATTCAAAACAAGCCAACCACTTTTTACCCTTGGAGTTGAAACTTTAGAGCAAAAGCTCATTTAACTAGATAACATTCTCACAATTCTGAAGCTTGGGGTGGAATATGGGTATAGGAAAACCTTCCCTCTCTTCCTCACAACCTCTCTCAATTTACTCTTCTTGTTGAATGTGGATCGAACTTTCAAACCTATTGTTTTTATGTATTTTTCTGCACTTTTGTTATTAAACTTTAAAGCAAAAACTCATTCAACCAGGATGCATTCTCACAATTCCGAAGCTTGGAGGTGGAAATATGGTTATAGGAGAACCTTTCCACTCTTCCTCACGACCTCTCTCAATTTTCTTTTCTGACTGACTATGGGTCAAAATATCAGATCTGTACGGTTTTAGACCCCTTAAAACAACCAGATTGGTTAGCCTAGATTAATGATCATTTATATCAATCAATGTTACTCCCCCTAACATAAATATCTCCAAAAATGATATACAAAGTGAAGCACCTAGATACAATCTAAAAACTCCACAAACTCCTCTCAACAAGTAACAAAAATCTCCCCCTATCAACAAGAATCTCCCCCTAACAACAAAAATCCTCTACAAGTCAAAACTCCACTCCCCCTTTTTGTGATGGAATGCCAAAGAGCAATCATGAGTCGCCATTAAAAGGAGGTGGTGAGGGTGAATGAAGACGCGCTAAATCGGCTCGGAGAGCATGAATCTCATCTAGTAAGTCCACCAAAATTTGACCATGAGCCGCCTGAACGGTAACGACAGTCTCCAGAGTACGACGAACATCAAAGTCGGTCGAAGGAGGTGGAGGAACATCAGCAGCAGCAGCATCATCACCAACTAGATCAAGAACATCCTCACTAGCAGTACCTGTAGAAGAAGAAGGAGAAGGTGCGCTACTAGACGGCTCGGGCCTAGGGTGTTTAGAACCAGCTCGAAGATGAGCGGCCCTCTATCTAAGAAAAGACGCACCTATGGGAGCTATCACATGAACGGGCTCAAAGGAAGGGAAGTCACTAAGGTCAAGATGGAATGACAAGCTATCCTAAAGAACAGATAGTGCAACCCGAAGAGCTCAGCAAAAGTGATCCTAGGATCAGAACCCCACTGGACAGAAGTCCCAGTGATGTAAGATAAAACATCGCTCAGCTCGGGAGACTCGTCATATGGATAGACAGGATCCCTAACCAACGGTACCCCTAGAGCATCAGCCACTACCTGAGGAGTAATGGTGTACCCTACACCTCGTATCCAACTCTTTACTAAAGTGTTAGAATCATAGACGTGGATAGAGATGTTCGAATTGAACTCTCTAATCAAGGCAGACGGTGGAGGAGGATCAGAAATGTCTAACAGGGGTAACTAGCCCTGACGCTCAAAGTTTGCCCTAATGGCAGGATCTAGCTCATCTAACAGAACATAACGCTCAGCCCAAATCTTCCTCTTAAGGTTAAGTTTCTCAAAAAGCTCTTGGTTTTTCTCACTTGGAAACCTCTCACGGTCAAAGGAAGGAGGGGATGGAGAGGAAAAGGGAATGGACCTATGGGCTCTAGTCTTCTAGGCATGATGCTAAGGAAAGGACAGAGACACAAAAGAGAAAACCAAAAGAAAACACAAGACAAATAAGACCAAGGGCAGACTGCAAGTTAGCAACAAAAATAATAGAACGAAAATCTATATGATGCATGAACAGATACAATGCCATGATGCATGTACTAATGCAGTGAGCAATTAAGTTTAATTGAGATTAAATTGACAAAATTGGCTTGAGCAGGGAATTTCTTAACAAAAACCCCAAAAATTGGAAACCACTTGAAATTTTTTTAAACAAATTGATGAATTGAGCATTACAAAACTTATCACATAGATTATAATGCTTAATTACATCAACACAACAAGCCAATTTCATCAAATTCTACCCAATTTAACAAAAGCCCCAAATCGGATCAATTAGAAACCCTAGAATTTTCAATTTCACACCAAACTCAAAATTGATCAAATTAAACTATTAAGATCATGTCTATAGCATGTCCCCACAAAAACCCATTGATCAATTGCATAAAATATGGCTTGAATCAAATGAAAATCCCAAAATTGCAAAGTGCGAAAATCGCCCCTAGATGCATGAAAATATGCATGAAATGATGAAAATAAAATCAAAAGGAAGGGCAAAAGTGTCTTACCGGCTTGAGGAGAGAGAGATTTTGCAAAAACTACGGAGGAAAACAACAAAAATCTCTATGTGGAGCCTTGCCAACTCGGAGAGAGAGAAGAAAAAATTTGAAAATTTTGAATAGTGATTTTGAAAAAGTCAGATCTGAACTTTTAAAAAGCTTTTTCACGATATTCGATCGATCGAAAATTACATTCGATCGATCGAATGAAACAGTCATTTTAGAACAAACTAAAGCACTTTTTCGATCGATCGAAAAACAGACTGGATCGATCGAAATGAGCAAAGACTCACTAAATTTTTTTTAAAAAAATCCAGTTTTGAAAGACACAAACCTAATTTTGAAAAACAACTCTTCAAAGCATTAACCAAGAAAAGCAAAATGCATGAGTATGAGATGAAATGCTTTTTCAAAAAACCAAAATTTTTAAACCCAAATTATGTCAAAAACAAGTTTCAATCATTCTCCCATTGAATTTTCTCAAGCAACAAAAATGTTATGCACAAATCTCAAGATATTTTCAAACTTGGTTGGTCAGACCAAAAACACACACACTAGCATGTACAGTGTTTAACAAAGAGTTACTTGTGTAGTGTGTGATACTAGCAAAAACTTGAGATACATGTGAGGTGATATGTGAATAGCAATCAAATACAAAGTCTACACAATTCATCACATAGAATTTAAAAGAGACTATCACCTAAAGAGTTACATCCTATAACTCCTACATCTCCTAGAACAAAAGCTTGCAATCATGTAAGTTTCTTGCATTTTTGCCTCTTATTTGTATGAGATGGCATTCAGCCTAATAGTATACACCAATTTGAATTAAGTGAATTGGCATCAAGCCTAATAGTACACACCAGTTTTAATTTAATTTGAGGCTACACCTTATGTTCTTTTTGTGCATGTGCTACACTTTCTCGAGCACAGAATCTTATGATATGCACTAAGGTGTTCATGATTGGCTAGTGAACAGTGGTGAGATGATTATTTATGCCTTTCTCAAAAGGATCAAGTCCGTCAGTCAAATAGCATATGACTTCATGATTAAGACAAAGTGATTAAGAACCACACACATCTTTCCCACATAACATGCACTACAAAGTTTCAACTAGTCAAGTGCAATGAATAAGTTCATCAAAGTTAAACAAGATACACAAGACATGACATGTGTAAAAAGATAGACCAACCTTGTTTTTCAAAAATCAAGAAAAATAGTGTCAAACATAATTTTTGCTTTTTTATTTTTTTATTTAAGAGAAAACAAATAAATCCTAGAATGAAATGCATGAATGTAATGCAATGCAAATCCTAGAACAAAACAAAAGAAAACACAAAAACCAAAGAACAATGGTCACAGAGGAATGAGCAATGAAGCACAAGGACCAAGAATGCCAAAAGAGACTAAGGACACCGAAGAACACCAATCACTTGACGAAGTGTTTCAAACTTACTTCCATTAAGCAGTTTGGTAAAGAT
The DNA here is from genome assembly GCA_963669245.1 of Quercus cerris. Lineage (NCBI taxonomy): Eukaryota > Viridiplantae > Streptophyta > Magnoliopsida > Fagales > Fagaceae > Quercus > Quercus cerris. The sequence goes on along the minus strand of OY770006.1, from coordinate 35,266,882 downwards.
GTCAGCATTTTGACGATCAGTAGGGATATACTCAAGAACAAAAATCTTCTTTTCAACCAAATCCCTAATGAAGTGATATCTAAGTTCAATGTGTTTGGTCTTAGAATGCTGAACAGGATTCTTAGATATATCTATAGCACTGGAATTATCACAATAGACAACCATGGTGTCTTGAGGTATCCCATAATCACTCAACAATTTTTTCATCCAAAGGAGTTGAGAACAACAACTCCCAGCAGCAATATATTCTACCTCAATAGTGGATAAAGAAACAGAATTTTGCTTCTTACTCATCCAAGCCACAAGATTGGCCCCAACATAAAAACACCCCCCCGTGGTGCTTTTTCTGTCATCAGCATTCCCAGCCCAATCAGAATTAGAAAACCCAGCAAGAGACAAATTAGACTCCTTACTATAAAAGAGTCCATAGTCACAGGTTCCACTCACATATTTTATAATTCTCTTAACAGCATTTAAATGAGAAACCTTAGGGTTGGACTAAAATCTAGAGCAAATACCAACACTAAAAGATATATCAGGCCTACTAGCAGTCAAATATAACAGACATCCAATCATGCTTCTATACAAAGTAATATCAACAGACTCACCTGATGGATCAATTGTTAATTTTGCATTAGCATCCATTGGTGTTCTAGCATGAGCAGCATGAGCAGCCTTGTCCAAGCCAAATCTCTTGACCAAATTTCTTGCATATTTAGCTTGATTGATGTAGATTCCTGACTCGGTTTGCTTCACCTGCAATCCCAAAAAATAAGTCAATGTACCAACCATGCTCATTTCAAACATTGCCTTCATTTCATCTGCAAAAGAATGAGCAAGAGAATCATTAGTAGCACCAAAAACAATGTCATCAACATAAATTTGAGCTACAACAAAACCAGTCTTATCCTTTCTTATGAAGAGAGTTGTATCTTCAGATCGCCTTTTGAATCCATGCTCAGTGAGATATGCAGTCAATCTGTCATACCAAGTCCTAGGAGCTTGCTTCAAACCATAGAGAGCTCTCTTCAATTTGTAGACATCATTAGGTCTGTGAGGATCAACAAAGCCTTTAGGTTGCTCAACATAGACTTTTTCTTGTAGCATTCCATTCAAGAAAGCACTCTTGACATCCATCTGATATAGCTTGAAGTTTAGATGACTTGCTATGGCTAACAATATTCGGATGGACTTTAACCTAGCCACTGGTGCAAAGGTCTCATCAAAATCAACTCCCTCCACTTGTGTGTACCCTTGTGCAACAAGTCTTGATTTATTTCTGATCACAGTGCCATGTTCATCTGACTTGTTCTTAAAGATCCATTTAGTTCCAATCACATTTACATTTTCCGGTCTAGGAACTAGTTCCCACACATCATTCCGAACGAATTGATGAAGTTCTTCATGCATGGAATTTACCCAATCAGCATCCTGAAGTGCTTCATCTACCTTCTTCGGTTCAAATTGGGACAAATAACATGAGTGCGTGATCACATTCAAGGCTTTTGATCTCAACCTCATGTTATCATTCAAACTGCCCAATATATTTATGGAAGGATGATTCAATCTCACTCTAAAGGATGGACGTTTGATAAGAGATGTTGTGATTTCTTTCTGTTCAGATGAAGGACTGAGCTCACTCTGTATATGTCGAGTGTCACGAACCGAAGTGGATGGTTCTGAACTTGATGGTACTGAGACTGTATCATTCAACACCAACAGCTCTTCCTCACTATGTTTCCCAACATATTCAGTAGGAAAAGAGTCATTAACTTCTAGGGGCTTATCTTGAGCAGGAACAATGCTTTTTGAAGATCCTTCATCATTTATCACAATATTTGAAGATTCCATGACTGTTTTGGTTCTCAGATTGTACACTCTATAAGCTCTACTGGTGGAAGAGTATCCTAGAAAGTATCATTTGTCACTCTTTGCATCAAATTTTTCTAGGTTCTCTCTATCACGCAGAATGTAACAGTCACTGCCAAATATCTTGAAATATTTGACCACAGGTTTCTTCCCTCTCCAGAGTTCATAGGGAATCTTCTTGGAGTTAGGTCTAAAATACACCCGGTTGAGTGTATGGCAAGCAGTGTTAACTGCTTCTCCCCAGAAGGATTTTGGTAAATTTTTGTTGTGTAGCATTACTCGAGCCATCTCCTGCACTACCCAGTTTTTCCTTTCCACAATCCCATTCTGTTGAGGTGTCTTGGGTGATGAGAACTCTTGGTGAGTGCCTTGATCATTGCAGAATTTGGTATTCTCAAATTCTCTTCCATGATCACTTCTGATTCTGGCTATCACAGTATCTTTCTCAACCTGCAATTTCTTGCATAGATGTATCATCTTCTTAGGAGCCTCAGCTTTATCCTTCAAAAGCACAACCCAAGTATATCTAGTAAAGTCATCCACAACAACTAGAATATACTTCTTTCCACCCAAACTTTGAACTTTAGCAGGACCCATGAGATCAATGTGTAACAATTCTAAAGGTCTTGAAGTTTGAACACTAGTCACAGAGGGATGCTTGGATTTTACTTGTTTACCTATCTGACATGGTCCACAAATGCACTTATCAATTTTCTCAAATTTAGGTAAACCGATAATTGTCTCACACTTGGAAATCTTCTCTAACTGCTTATGACTGGCATGCCCCAACCGTTGATGCCACAAATCAACTTGATCAATATTTGCACTAAAGCACTTGTTGTTTACACTTGGTGTTATGCCATAACAGTTGTCAGCTGTCCTTACACCAACACACATACAGTCACCTCCTCCATCAAGTATCTTACATTCATACTTGGTGAAAAGAACATTCAGTCCATTGTCGCAAATCTGACTTATGCTGAGTAAATTGGCCTTCAATCCATCCACATACCAAACATCTTCAAACACTGGCAATCCTGGAACGTCCACAGTACCAATGCCTCTGATCACAGATTTACTTCCATCTCCAAAAGTGATTGTCCCAATCTTTCCTTCGAAGAGTGTTTTGAATAGGCCTTTATTTCCTGTCATATGCCTAGAACAACCACTATCCAAATACCAAAGACAAGAATCACGTGCCTTTAAGGCGGTTAAAGCAGTATAACATACATAATTCTTATCATATGTGATTGTGCCAAGATACTTAAGGAAAGATTTACCAATAACAACAAAAGGCAAAGACAGCAAGTAGACAAGTTGACAATTAAGCACAAAGATTTTCCAAGAATCCATGACAACAGGGGTCAAGGATCAGCTCAGAGATCAAGAAATCTCCAACAAAAGAGCAACCTGCTCTGATACCACTTGTACGGTTTTAGACCCCTTAAAACAACCAGATTAGTTAGCCTAGATTAATGAGCCAAGTTGTTACTTAGTCAAATTATGCAATTTTAGGTTAAAGCAATCAAATAATCATATCAAGATATAAAGCAGCGGAAAATAAATGAACACAAGATATAATGACCTAGGAAACCACACGGTAAAAACTTGGGGAGGATTTGACCTAGCTATCCTCAAGGTAAACCTGAATCCACTATGCGAAAGAATCAAAGTTCATACAGAAGGACTACAAGCTCCCCGCTTGACTTCCTAATGCTACCCACCAGTAGAACTTACTGACACGACCACGTGCAAGCTCCGAATCCACGGACTCCTTCTTTCTTGGATTCTTCAATCTGCTACAAGCACCCCCGCTTGATATTCTTTAACCTTCAATGGTAGCAACCAAGTTGATCATCAAGATGTAGATAATATCTCCAACTTGAAAACCCTAAGCTTTGTGTAAAGGAAAACTCCTCTAGATCTCACAAGAGATTTACACAAAACAGCAATGTATGAGCAACAATACAATTGGAGCAACCTTCAAAAACGTGGCTAGGGTTTAGTTTATATACCTAGGGTAAAAACATAAAACCCTAAACATTTAATGAAGTAGGGCTGAGTTGGAAATTCTACAGAAAAATCAACCTGTGCGATTTTCAATCGATCGAGTCTATTCTTTGATTGATCGAGCCAGGCCGAAAGTCCCAAGTACTTTTACAGCCACTCAATTCCAACTTTACAATAATAAATCAACTTTGAGCAAGCCTAAACAAGACTAAATACATTGTTTTGATCATGGTTTGCCAACATTACAAATTAGAGTTCTAAATACATAAAATCCTAAGACCTTAGAACCTAACAAGATCTATGTACTTTTTCTACATTTTCTTGTATTTCAACTCATTTTGATTTCTCTCTTGTTAAAGCACCATTGACCTCTACTCACTAAATATTGGAATTTTTATCTTGATACTCTCCACAAATAATCACTCCTAAAGAACCCAAGGGGAGATTTAGGCCATTCTTGCATTTTTGGCCCTTGTTGCAAAACGTCCCTGACAACTGTCAACATGACATATCAATTTTGTTAGGACATATATGTTTTAACTTGATTAAAAACATATGTCACTTATTTATGTAAATTGGCTAATCCTTTGACAAAACGCACTCTACTTGTAATTGGGTAGTTCTAGGTGTTTTTAATACTTCAAGAAACAATGTTTCAAGGTCAAGTGTTGAAGTCATCAAATCTATCCAAGAAAAAGCAAGCTGAAGTGCAAAGTTTTTAAAGCTCGATACCTTCTCGATAGTTACCTCGACACCTGCTATCTGTCGAGATTTAAAATTTCAGATTTCTAATCTGATTTTCTTGGGATCTGTGAATATGTTTTTGGGTCTTCTTTTCTTCTAACCCTAAACATATAAAAGGATTGTTTTAAGAGCCGTCAAGTGTGACACAAGTTGCATTATCATTGAGCAATTTCTATTCAAGCAAATTGTGATCAAAAGACAAAGTTCTTGACCTAGTTCATCTTCCATCAAGAAGTTGCTGTGTATTTGCATCGTAGGGTTTTGTAACCAAGCATCTTCCTGCTATTCATCATAAAGGATGAATTGAAGAACTTTGCAGCCAACCATTCTTCCTTAGTTGGTGTTCTGAAGTCGCGTACTTGGATCCGCGCATTGGTTAGTCACGTACTTGGGAGCCGTGCATCAAAGATGGGAACTGTCACTACAGATCAAGTCCAATTGGGTATTGGGGTAAGAGTTCAACTGTAGGTTGGTAAGGTACTTGGGATTCCTTTACTTGTAACCGCTTGATTTGATAATAGTGGAGTTTCGGGAGTAGTGACCTGAAAATCACCCGATGGGGTTTTTGCCGTTAGGGTTTCCCCCATTCGTAAACAAATCACCGTGTTATTTATTTTCCGCTGCATATTTAGTTTTTGGTGATTTGTTTGTACTTCTATAAAATTGCATGATTAATTGATTAATTAATAAACTTGGCTAAATTAATTAATTAGGGTTAATCACTAGGGGTCATTCAGATTGTGGCCTATCAAATTTCATTACAAGACTTATAAAAAGGATGAGCATATTAAGATCATGCCCAAACCTCCGAGATGAAATCTTATGCGTAAAGATATACTATACACATGACCCTTTGAACAATATTATAGCACCATGTGGATGTTCAATATCACTCTCAGAGCATATTTAAAAAAGGGCAAACAACCTAAGTAGCAATTTAGAAAACATTTGTTGGCAATGTTGAGCATCAAAGATGACTAAATCAAATTAACATGTACAAAAGAACCATGATACACCCATCATTACAATATCTTTTTGCAATATAATGTGTAACAACATTGAACAATTTCACATAAAAAGTTCAATTATCTACATTTCCAATTGTTAGGGATATATTTTTATGCAATTGGCTAATCCTCTGACAAAATGCACTTTACTTGTAATTAGGTAGATCTAAGTTGGGTTTAATACATCAAGAAATATGTTGTTCAAGCATATCAAGTGTTCATATTAAAGACTTGAAGATTGATCCAAGAAACACGTGAAGAAAAGCTATTTCATTAAGTCTCGAAAGATAGCTTGACAGATAATGCTATTAAGACTAGATGAGAAGCTAGATAGATGGCTCGATAGAAGCTCAATTAATCAAGAGTTACGATTTACAGTTTTTCATATTTGAAATTCGGCCCAAGATTATGTATTTGTTTAGGGTTTTTTTTTTTTTTTTTTTCTAACAACCTTAGACATATATAAGGCTTATTTTAAGAGCCGTCACACATGGATACAGAGACCAAGAGCTTTATTTTTTATGTGAGAAGCTATTGCGTTTGTATGCCATAGAGTTTTGTAACCAAGTGCTTCCTGATCTTCATTTTTGATGAAGTGAAGAACTTTGTAGCTAACAACATTCATTCAAGTTGCTAGAGTTAGTCATGTACTGGGATCTGTGCAAGATAGTCACAAATTGGAGATTTGTGCACCAAGGGAAAGAAGGCTATTACAAGATCAAGTTTGATTGAGTATTGAAGCAAAGGTTCAACTGTAAGTTGGTATTTTGCGATAGGCCAAGGTAGTGGTAAGATTCCTTATATTTGTAACTGCTTGAATGTTGATTAGTGGATTCTTGGGAGTGGTGACCTTAAAATCACCTTGTAGGATTTTTGCCTTGCGAGAGGTTTTCCTCATTTGTCAACAAATCATTATGTTAATTTAATTTCCACTGCATTTAGTTTAATTGGTGATTTGTTGGTGCCTTTGCGATTTGCATGCAATTTAACCTAATTAATCAACTTGGGTAATTGAATTAATTAATTAGGGTCAAGCTTTCTTAACCCAACAAGTAGTATTTGAGCGACACACTCTAATTAGTTTTTAATCTTTGGTGTTTGATCCATTTGACCCTTGTTGCTATGGATCGTGGGCAATTCTTAATTATTCCTCCTTTATTTGCTAGTATTCATTTTGCATACTAGAAAGTACAATTGAGAGCTTTTTTGCAGTCTTTAAATGAGAAAGTCTAGCTTGCAGTTGAAGTAGGTTGGACTAAACTTGATGATCCACTAGCATCATTGGATGATACTAAGATCAAGGATGCAAATTTTAACAGTAGAGCATTCAATGCCTTGTTTAGTGCTGTGACCAATGAGGAATTCAAGAAGATCTCCTTCACTGACACTGCAAAGGAAGCATGAACTATTCTTCAGAATACGTAGGAGGGCACAAAAGTTGCTAAAAACTCCAAACTCTAAAGGCTCACTAATAGCTTTGAGGAAATAAAGATGGATGATGATGAGCCATTCGATGAATTCTATGCCATGTTCAAGGACATAATGAATTTAGCTTTTAATCTTGGAGAACAGATTCTAGAGCCCAAGATTGTCAAAAAGATTCTTAGAACTTTTCCAGAGATATTTCATACCAAGATCACTGTCATAGAAGAATCAAAGGATCTTGACTTTATTCCTTCAACAAAACTAATTGGGACTTTGTAAACTTATGAACTAGGTTTAGTAAGGGTTGGCAAGGGTAGCAAAAGCAAGAACATGGCTTTGAAGGTCAAGAATGATGACAACGATGAATTGTCTGAAGATAAGGACACTAAGTTGAAATCATATATCACCAGACAATTCAAGAAGTTCATCAAGAATGCAAATGTCAAGGCAAGTAACAAGGATCACAAACAATCTCAATTCTCTCAATTCAAGTTCCAAGACAAAGGCAAGAGAGAATTCAAAGATGCTAATTAAAGCAATAATGTTCCTGTTGGGCAAAGTGCTATGGATGTTAAGGATATGGACATATGAAGCAAGAATGTCCCACATATATCAAATCCATTGGCAAGAGCAAAGCCCTAGTTGCCACCTTGAGTGATACAGAACTAGAGGCATATTTTGATAATAGTGATCAAGAGGGAATAGTTAGTGCTTTTACAGCTACCATTAAGTCTCTTGAGGAAGCAGTAGAATTGGTTGATGAGGAAGAAAAGCTGATGGAATCCAAGTTTGAGAAGATGGTTGAACAAGATGACATCTACACTGCCTACTCTAAGTTGTACAAAGTCTCTGAGAAGCATGAGAAGCTTTACAAGTTAGCTACGAGGAAGCTAAGTGAAATGGAGTTGGAACGAGAGGAACTCTTCAACATGGTTAATGAAGCCAATCAAACCATTAGAGCACTGAGATTTGAAAACAACTTTATTGCTGAAAAGACTAAGAAATTGGATGCATAATTGTTTCAAGTGAGATCACAATTGGAAAGAACCTTAAGTACCAAGCTAGATGAAATACTTAACTTCCAGAAGTTTGTATCTAACAAAACAGGTCTCGGGTATGATCATTCTCTCTCTTCCTGTAGTACTTCTTCTAATTCTTTTGTAAAGTTGTGATTTCCAACTAGCTTGTGTTGGCTTTAATTTCGTACCAAATTTGATTGTAATTTCTTCAATCTTTTTCCATGTATGTATGTGGGTTTATTTATGAGGGATAAGTGTGAGAGATCGGTGAAGAATCAAGCTTCAAAAGATGAATCAATGCAATTCACAACTAGCTCACGAGAAGTAACCCACTAAAAGTCTACGTGTGAAGCACATGACTGAAAGCTGGAGAGTCATGCCAGGCTGTCAAGCTTGCGAGTGTTTTGCGAGAAAGGCCATCCCATGAAGTACCCTTAAAACATTCTATTTGGCAAAAATTTAAGTTGCTTTGCCAAATTATTTTCCCACAATATAAATACCCTCATTATTCACAAATTATAGGAGTGCTTTCAGAGAGAAAACCCTAATAAATACACTTGAGAATCAGAGATTGTCATACCCACAATCATCTACACATTTCCTTGTGGTTTTCCTGAACTCCTACCTCTCCATCTCTAGATCCTTGAGAGATTGTTAGACCAAACACTTACCACAGCCATTCTGATAAATGAGATTTTGGTGCTGTTGGGAAGTGATTTCGACTTGAAGGGTTGTGGAGAGGTTTTTCGCCAAGTTCTTTGGTTTCCTCTTCGATAACACGACTTAGTGTTATTTTGTGTTTGCATCTCTCTTCCCTACTCTTTAAGCTTTCATTTTATTGTTGATTGTGGATGAGTATGGCTTAGAGTAGTGTTATCGGTTCATTATGCATATTTACTCTTATTCTACACTTTGTTTAAGTTAGAGTAAAAGCAATCTAACCATAATTTTAATTGGGGGTCTAAACAAGATTTTGTGTTTTAGCAAAAATCCAAGCTTGCAGCTTTAAATAGAGTCATTTTTGCCCCTCTTGCTAATAATGATAACTGTGAGGTAACTGAACCTAAAACTGAAAATATAAGGATAAAGATGATAAGGGAAAATCCATTCTGGGAGCACCCCTTAAGGTTGTTAAGAAAGAGACTAAGTAGAATAATCATCACTTTACTAACAAGAAGTCTCAACCAAAGAAGCCACATTTTTGCCATTACTGTGGAGCATCTAGACACACTCGTCCAAATTACTATAAGTGGTTAGCCACTTAACCAAGTTATAGTGTGTAATCTTTTGGGAGTCAAAATCAACTCCAACTCTCTTTAGCTCCTCTTGGAGAACTTCTTAAGGCTATCATGTTACTCTCTAACTTCAATGGATTCAACACTCTTTCTTATTCATCTAAACAAAGGTTTATGCAAAAGAAAGGTTCTCCATCTAGCTCTCTCATCTGGAAGGAAAAAGATTCCAAGTGATTCTTTCACTTTATTGATCTCATGCATGGTTGGTTGTTGTGGTTTGAGTCAATCTAGTTTTTGATGTTTTGTTTGTTTGTTTTAATGCTTTGTTTTATGTTTCTTTTAAATAAAAAAATTGAAAAATACAAAAACAGTGTGTGTTTGTGTATATTGGTACTTGTGTACCTTGGATGGCCTTTGAAACAAAGTTTCTCAACTTTGCATCACTTGTAGCTTAGATGAGTATCTTCATACACAACTAAGTAATGTGAGCTTTGTATGATTTTGTTGATCTTTTATCATTCATATCTTAATCACTCTTTTTGATGGGAAGGACTAAAAAATCCTAATAGAGAGGCATAAATATCCATCTCACCACTAAAACTCGTCAATCATACAACATCTGTGTGCAATTCATGGAAGCCGTGCTCGGTAAGGTGTAGCACTTGCATTGCAAAAACAAGATGTTTGGCTTACATAATTGTGTATTTCTTTTCTCTCTCTCTCTCTTATATGCCCATGCATGATATGCTTAAAAGAAAAAAAATTATGCAAAGAACATGAAAAGAAAAAAAAATAAAAATAAAAATGCTTTTAAATATGGTTGCAAGTGTGTTTCTAGGAGATGTGAAAGTTATAGAATGTACCTCAAAAGGTGATGGTCCCCATCAAACAGTTATGATTGTGTGTGGATGTATTTGATCCTCCTATATTATTACTCTTGATATAATGGAATACTTATGCTCTCTTGCAAAAGTTTCACACACAACATGTGTACTCTTTGCTACTCTTGATACTATTGTATAGGTACAATGTGATTTAGCCATCACAAGGAATACATGTGGTAGTATATGCTCTCTAAACTGTCTAAACTTGTTTTTGAAAATAAAATTGGTTAGACTTGTTTAGTGTGTTTTAATCTAGGAATGCTTTGCATCTACAGTTAATGATGTGTTTGAGTGCTTAACATGCTTCTTGGTTGCTTGTTTTGGTGTCTATCTTGATTGCTTTCATCTTGTGCTGTTTTTCCCCCTTGAAAACCTTGTTTCAGGCTTCTCGATAGATGCTCGATACCTCCTCAATAGAAGCTCAATAGCACCTTGATACACGTCTCTTCTATTGAAATTTCTGGGTTTTTTCTTGATACCTCTCGATAGATAACTCGATCCATCGAACCAATTCTTAGGAGTCTCTATCTGCTTAATAGATGCTCAATACCTTCTCGATATATTAAGCTAAATTTTTCTATATATATTTAAGGTTCGACCCGAATCATTTCGAACTCAAATATCTCAACATCTCTCTCTTCTCTCTCGATCCTAACCACCCTTTTTCACCAAAATCCTTCTTCCCATCATATATTTGGCCTCTATCAAGCTTCAATCCTCTGGTAAGTGGTCTAAATCTCTTCTTTTTCTCATTCCTCATCCATTTCATGCATTTAGACCTAGGTTTTCAAGCTTTTGGGTAAATTTTTGGGATTTTGAGTTTTTTTGTTAAATCTTTGGGTTAGGTGTTGTTAGTTTGTTCTCACATGCTTATGCATTGCATTCTTTAGCATTATAATCATATTTTCATGCATTCTAGGTTATGTGCTTGATTAAACAATGTGAGTGCTGTAGTTTGGATTGGGTTTTTGCCTATGATGCAATTATTTTTACACGTAACATGCTTATGCATTATCATGCACTATATTTCTTTCTTTACTTCTTTCCTGAGCCTTGTCTTCTGTTGTGTTCTTCTTTTCTTTTCTTTCTCTATCTAGTTTCCTATCTTTGGCACCCAAGAAATCTATTCCTTCAAAGAACCCGATCTTACGTCGTGGTTCTTCTTCATCTTCTTCTCCCTCCATTCTTTACTCTGTAAGGTTCCATGATGAGACGGCCAAATAGGACTTCTATGATAACTTCTCTAATTGGGCAATTCATTCAGAAATCTAGGTCACTCTGTCTGATTTTCCAAACACTCCTCTTCCCGATGCTTTTAGTTGTTGGGATTGGCTTCTCTTTGTGAGATACCCAAGAGGTGTCCCGGTGTGTTTATTCAAGAGTTCTACTGTAACATGCACACCATCGATACCTCTGTGCCTAGGTTTACTATGATATTCTGAGGTACACATATTGTAGTCACCCCGGAGTTCATTTTTGAGGTACTACGTGTCCCTAGGGTAGATCGTCCGGACTACCCTAGACACATTCCTCTCCGTTCCATCTTTCGAGACGAGATGACCTCACTATTTTGTGAGAAAGCCATGGTGTGGGGAGAAACTCTAAATTTCTCCAAAATGGAGTTTGCTAAGGGTCCAAGGATCCTTAATATGGTAATGACCTTTGTTGTCACACCTCGGTCACACTATAACACTATCACTGAGCCTCGTACTCGTTTTCTTCTTTCTCTCATAGAGGATCTTTCAATAGATTTTCCTTCACATATGATAGAATCTATGATAGATATCTATCGAGACACTGTTACACGTGATAAGCTCATCTTTCCTTTAGCTATCACATGCATCCTCTTACACGTGCATGTCACATTTCCTCTCTCTACTCATTTCTATGCCATAGGTGCCATCAGCAAGGAATCTATTCGGAGGAGTGATGCACGACTCACTGCCAAGTGGCCTCGTATGGAGTTTACTTCGACAGATGCTGCCCCTGCTTCTTGACCTTCCTCTTCCTTGTCTACTCCTCCTTCTTCTTCTTCTTCTGGAGCAGAGGTCTCTCTTACTGCCATCATGGATCAGCTTTAACTCATGCATGCTGATACCATCTTTCTGATGAGATGTGTAAGATGAACACTAGTATTGGTCACATTGCTCGTTGCCAATCGTGCCTTGGGTGGTTTTGCTCCTTCTTCCATACACAAGCCTCTTGAGGAGTCTTCTTCGAATGGTGGAAATGGTGATGATGATGATGCTTCTAGCTCCAAGACTGATGATGCAATGGTTGACTTTTAGTGATTCACCCTTTGTCACTCGTGACAAAAAGGGGAAGTAGTTTTGTATATGAGAGTAATTATGTTGTTAGGGGGAGAACTAGCTTAGGGATAGACTAGTTAGGGGGAGAGTTTATTAAGTGATGTAATGAGTTTTGTTGTATATTTCTCACTTACATGTACCATGGTCTTGTGACCACTTTTACATACATTGTTGTACTTCTTGATAGATATATATATATATATGTGTGTGTGTATATATATATAAATATATGATGTATGTTTCTTCACCTTTATCTCACATGTGTTGTTTCTTTTCTCTCTTTAAGCACATGTTTCTTCTTTTATATAAGTTGTCTACATTTCACACTTGATGCCTTGATAGATCTTGTTTAAGTGTTTCAAATAAGACAAGTTGCAAGTCTTTCATGCCATGATCTCTTTTCTTTCAAAGTTTTTCAAGAGTTCATAGTAGTAGTTAGACTTTGGTACTTTTGTGTAATAGTTATGGAGATTGTTGTTTTATACTTCTCTCATAATTATGTTTGTGGTTTTGTCACAGATTGTTAAAAGGGGAGATTCTTAGGGTCATAATTTTATGTAATTGGCTAATCCTTTGACAAAATGCACTTTACTTGTAATAGGGTAGATCTAAGTTGGGTTTAATACATCAAGAAATATGTTGTTCAAGCATATCAAGTGTTCGTATTAAAGACATAAAGATTGATCCAAGAAACAAGTGAAGAAAAGAAGTTTCATTAAGTCTTGACAAATAACTTGACAAATATTGCTATCAAGACTAGATGAGAACCTCGACAGATGGCTCGATAGAAGCTCGATCTACTGAGAATTACAATTTTCAGTTTTCCAGATCTGAAATTCGGCCCAAGCTTATGTTATTTCTCTCTCTCTCTCTCTCTCTCTCTCTCTCTCTCTCTCTCTCTCTCTCTCTCTCTCTCTCTCATAACCCTAGACATAAATAAGGCTTATTTAAGAGTTGTCACACATGGATACAGAGAATAAGAGCTTTATTTTCTCTATGAGAAGCTATTGCGTTTGTACACCATAGGGTTTTGTAACCAAGTGTTTCCTAATCTTCATTGTTGATGAAGTGAAGAACTTTGCAACCAACAACATTCATTTAAGTTGCTGGAGTTAGTCACGTATTGGGATCCGTGCAAAAGGGTTAGTCACAAATTGGAGATTTGTGCATCAAGGGAAAGAAGGCTACTACAAGATCAAGTTCAATTGGGTATTGAAGCAAAGGTTCAACTGTAGGTTGGTATTTTGGGATAGGCTATGGTAGTGGTAAGATCCTTATACTTGTAACTGCTTGATTGTTAATTAAGGGATTCTTGGGAGCGGTGACCTTAAAACCACCCAGTGGGGCTTTGCCTTGCTAGAGGTTTTCCCCATTTGTCAACAAATCACCGTGTCAATTTAATTTCCACTGCATTTAGTTTAATTTGTGATTTGTTGATGCCTTCGCAATTTGCATGAAATTTAACCAAATTAATCAATTTGGGTAATTGAATTAATTAACTGGGGTCAAGCTTTCTTAACCCAACAACAATTAACAACACACAATAAGAAGCATCACATAAGATCAGAAAGTTCTGTGGTGAAGGTAAGGTGAAACGTTTTTGACATGATGATTGTACAAAATGAATATTTGAATTGTATAAGGCCTCCTTAAAGGTTTTCTTAATTCCATAAAGCTTTATCTGTATCGTAAGTGACACAATATTATATCTAGTTAGACTTCACTGGATCAAACTTGAAAATATAACCAAAAAAGAAAAAGAAAAAAAAGAAGTAACATTAAAGTTATTTCAACACAAGCCAATGAAATTCACAGTATGCTCAACTATTCAAAGCTTCTGTACAATGTAAGTAAACTTGCCTTACAACAAATATTTGATTATCTCACTCTTGACTCTTCTATGCCATACAGCCTAGGAAGAAGAAAATAATACATGAATGGTTAAGAAAAGTATCAAGGAAGGTAATTTTGGATCCTTCTCTAAACACGAAAGCACCTACCTTAAAAAAAAATCATTTGGAATGGCGTTGGTCATAAAATCAAGAACAAAGCCTCCAACTATCATTCTCAATAGTCCACAAATAACTGTAATGCCACCAAATATTATGTCTGCATTGCTCTGCAATACAGTCCACATGGAACCTTATTTCGAATGTTGTTAATTTCATTCATAGAAATGAGCAATCAGCCTCTTATTTGATTTCCCTTTAAACTTGGAATCAAGAGGGGCACAATCAGTAAAGTTATAAAAAAAGACATTACAGTAAAGTTACAAAAAAAGACATTACAATAAAACAAACTTGCTTCATAAATTCATGCACTGCAACCAACAAATAATAACCAATTTAATTATTTATCCAAAAAATATTAATAATTGTTCAATATAGGGACTATTGCATTTGAAAGAAAAATATTCATTATTGAAGAAGTAATGAGTATTTCTTATACATAAAAAATGAGTTTGAAACCTTATAAATAGGCACTATTGCAAAGGGTTTGGTGGCTTATGCCAATGTTCCTCCCATATAGGGAGAGGAAAAATACTACTAGAAGAATTTGTGGGTTTCTCAAAGAGTAATTAGGTAGATTTTTAGGGGGTTGAAATTAAGATTCCTCATTGTTATGTGTAGAGAGTTTGTTTGTTTTATGAGTGTAAGAGAGTTATTGGGTGTATTGGGGCTTTGGGTTTGTGAGTGTTGGTTAATACCATTGTAATTTATATCATTGATAGTGGATATTTTGGTTAGCCTTGCCTGTTAGGACATATGTGATTCACTTGTTAGAAACATATGTCACTATTTTATGTAATTGGCTAATCCTTTGACAAAACGCACTTTACTTGTATTTGGGTAGATCTAGGATGTGTTTAATACTTCAAAAAACTTTGTTTCAAGATTAAGTGTTGAAGCCATGCAAGTCTGTCCAAGAAACAAGCTGAAGAAGTGCCTGTCATTAAAGTTCGATAGCTAGCATCTATCGAGCTTAAGAAGCTATTCAAGCCTTGTGGCTCGACAGCTGCTCAACAACAGGCTATCTGTCGGGGTTTATGGAACTTAGAATTTTTAATTTGATTTTCATCCAATCCGTGATTATATGTTTGGGCTTTCTTTTCTCACAACCCTAGACATATAAAATGATTAGTTTAAGGGTCGTCAAAGAGGACACAAGTTGCACAAGTGTTGAGCAAAGTTTGTTTAAGCAAATTGTGACTGAAGACAGAGTTTTGCCTTAGTTCATCATTCTTGTGAAGAAGAAACTGTGTTTGTGCATTGTAGGGTTTTGTGACCAAGCATCTTCTGGATCTTCATCGTGGGATGAACTGAAGAACTTTGCAGCCAACAACCTTCTCTAGTTGGTGATTGAAGTCGTGTACTGGGATCCACGTAGTTGGTTAGTCACGTACTGGGAGCTATGCATCAAAAGGAGAAATTTTCACTACAGAACAAGTCTAATTGGGTATTGAGATAAGGGTTCAACTTTAGGTTGGTATAAAGTACTGGGATTCCTTTACTTATAACCGCTTGTTGTGATAATAGTGGAATTTCGGGAGTGGTGACCTTAAAATCACCCGGTGGGGTTTTTGCTGTGTAGGTTTTTCCCATTTGTAAATAAATCATCATGTCAATTTATTTTCCGCTGCATACTTAGTTTAATTGGTGATTTGTTTGTGCTACCACGCATTTGCATGTTAATTTGATTAATTAATTAAACTTGACTAATTAATCAATTAATTCATCACAAGGGGTCAATACGTGTTTTGGCCTATCAAGTGGTATCAGAGCAAGCACACTCTGATTAGGGTTAATCTTTGCTATGTTAATCCATTGACCTCTGTTTGTCATGGATAGAGGACAATCATTAATTATACCTCCTTTATTTAATGGCACTAACTATGTATACTGGAAAGTACGCATGAAAGCTTTCTTGCAGTCTTTAGATGAGAAAGTGTGGCAAGCAGTAGAGATTGGTTGGACCAAGCCGAAGGAAGCGCCGGCCGATTGGGATGATGCCAAGATCAAGGCGGCAAATTTCAACAACAGGGCATTGAATACTTTATTCAATGCAGTCACTAATGAGGAGTTTAAGAAGATATCCTCTACTGAAACTACTAAAGAGGCATGGACCATTCTCCAGACAACCTATGAGGGAACTGAGACTGTCAAAGATTTAAAACTTTAGAAGCTCACTACAAGCTTTGAAGAAATCAAGATGGAGGAGGATGAGTTGTTTGATGAGTTCTATGCCAAGCTCAAGGACATAGTGAACTCAGCTTTCAATCTTGGGGAAACCATTCCTGAACCCAAGATTATGAGGAAGGTGCTCAGATCTCTACCTGAGAGATTCCATGCCAAGATTACTGTGATCAAGGAATCAAAGGATATTGACAAGATTCCTTTGATAGAGCTGGTTGGTAATTTGCAAACCTACGAGCTAGGGTTAACAAGAATTGGCAAGTCAGGTAAGGGCAAAAGCATGGCATTGAAGGCCAAGAGTAATGACACTGATGAGTCTTCAAATGATGAGGATTCTAAGATGAATTCCTACATTACAAGGCAATTTAAGAAGTTCATGAAGAATGCCAATGGGAAAGGCTTTAACAAGGACCGTAGGCAATCTAATTCTTCTCAGTTCAAGAGCCAAGACAAAAGGAAGAAGGATGCTAGGGATGGCAGTCAATACACTGTTCCTGCAAGACCTAAGTGATTTAGGTGTCAAGGCTTCGATCATATGAAACAAGAGTGTCCTACATATCTCAAAAGCATTGGGAAGAGCAAAGCACTTGCTGCTACTTTAAGCAACATTGAGCCTGAGAATGATTTCGACAATGAGGATGACAGAATCTTGAATGCCTTCATTGCCACTATCAATCCTACTGAGAGGATTGCTGAAGATGTGGATGAAGAAGAGGAATTGGTGGAATCCAAGTTCGAGAAGATGGATGATTAAGATGATATTCATACAGCCTATGAGAAACTACACAAGCTTTCTGAGAAGCATGAGAAACTTTATAGGTTGGCCACCAAAAAGGTCAGTGATGTGGAACTTGATCATGAAGAGCTTTTCACAAATTTTGATGAAGCAAATCAGACTATTGGAGTACTGAGGATAATTTCTTGGCTGAGAAGACCAAGAAGCTTGAAGTGAAGTTGTTTCAAGTTAAAGCTCAATTGGAGAGGACTTCAAGTGCGAAGCTTGATGAGATGCTCAGCATTCAGAAATCTGCTTTTGATTGAATAGGTTTAGGGTATGATTTCTCTTCTTCTAATATTGTTTCTGCTAGTACTATTGTTTTTGTTCCTCCTAATAATAATGTTAAAATTGAGAACAATGATGTTAAAACTGATTTAGCTAGTGAGAACATAGACAATAGTGAATCTATTTTAGGAGCACACCCTAAGCAAGATAAGAAAGAAGCTAAAAACCCTAGGAGTAAGAAGGCTAACTCTTAAAGGCCTAAACAGAAGAGGCAACATCTCTGTCATCATTGTGGAGTTGTCGGTCATACTCAGCCAAATTGCTATAAGTGGTTAGCCACTCAACAGAGCAACGACATGATAGTATTTGGAAGCCAGAATCAGTTTCAATCCTCTCTTACTCCCCTTGGAGATCTTCTCAAAGCTCTCATGTTCCTTTTGAACTTGAATGGTTTCAACTCTTCTCCCTCACTGCTGGATCAAGGATTTGCTAGATGGAAAGGTTCTTCCAAGGTGTGGAAGGAAAAAGGCTCCAAGTGATTCTATCACTTTCTTCTCTCTCTTCGTGTTTTTGTTTTTGCATAACTTGTGTGTTTTGCTTTTATTTTGAGTCAGTCTAGTTTTATGCTTTGCTTTGTTTAACATGTCTTTGTTTGTTTTTTTTCAATTTTGTTTATTTTGTTTTTGATATAAAAAAATTGAAAAACCAGAAAAATACAAAAACAGTGTGTGTTTTGTGTACATTGGTACTTGTGTACCTTTAATGGCCATTGAAACAAAGTTTTCTAAACTTTGTATCTTTTGTAGCTTAGATGAGTATCTCTATGCAAAACTAAGTAAGTGAGCTTTGTGGCTCTTGTTTGTGATGAGTAAGATTAAGTAATCTCTTGTACTTAACACTTGTATCACTCTTTTTGACAGAAAGGACTAGAAAATCCTAAAAGAAAGGCATAAACAACCATCTCACCACTGTTGCCCACCAATCATGAAATGACATCTTTATGCTTTGGCATAGCAAAAGTGTAATGTCAATGACATTTGTGTGCTTTGACATAAAAAAATTGGAATGTCAAATATCATTGGGTATTTCTTTTCTCTCTCTTATATGCCCATGCATGATATGCTTATTAAAAAGAAAATTATGCAAAGAAAATAAAAAGCAAAGAGAATAACAATGCTTTATAAATGATTGCAAGCGTGTATTCTAGGAGACGTGCGAGTTATAGGATGTACCTCGAAGGTGATAGTCTCCATCAAATAGTTATGATTATGTGTGAATTAAAGTGATTTTCTCATATCCCAAATCGTCATAACATGTATACACTTATGCAATCTTGCGATGTTTTTCACACACAACACGCAACATTCTTTGCTACTCTTGATACATGTGCAGGTACAATGTGATTTGGCCATCACAAGGTTTTACATGTGTTGATGTATGCTCACTAAACTGTCATGACTTGTTTTTGAAATATAAAATTTGTTAGACTTGTTTAGTGTGTGTGTGTGTTTTTGGGATCCATGTGCTTAAAATTGTTGTTGAGAGATGATTTTGAGAATTCAAAATGTTGATTGGATCATTGGTTGAGTAGCATGCTTGATTACATTCATATCTGTGTTTTTCCCTTCCTGAAAAACTGTTTTTAAGCAATCTCGACAGCTTCTCGACAACTCCTCGACACTTGGCTATCTATCAAGCTTTTCAACTTCTTCTTATCGCAATCTTGATAGCTTCTCGACGGCTAGGAGGATTGATTGAGAAAATTTCTATCTCCTCGATAGCTTCTCGACAGCTGGTGGATTAATCGAGCTTCTTTTATCTTTTTTGTTGAATTGTTCCTCAACAAATCCTCGACAGCTTCATCTGTTGACGTCTTTTTTCTCGACACCTCTATCTGTTGAGCTTTATTGACCTTCTATATAAAGGTTTAGTGTGATTTCCTTCTCATTTTTCTTGATCTGTCTCTCAACAGATCCATCCTTTCACCTCCCTACACACTCTCTCTCACTCCAAACCTCTTTCCAAGTATTTTTCAAGTTTTTCTCTTCACTTGGTAAGTTTCTTTTCTCTCATTTACATGCATTTCATGTTTTGAAACCTAGGTTTTGAGGTTTTTCAAAATCGATGAGTTTTTGTTGAAATTTAGGGATGGGTTTTTGCTTAAATGAGTTTCAAATGTCATACATTGCATCACATAAGCATTATAATAGTATTATCATGCATTTTAGATGTGTGCAATTGATTGTGTACTGGTAGGATTGGATTGGATTGGGCTAACCCCATAATGCTTTTTATATTGCATGTCACATGTTCATGCATTTCCCATGCATTAGTACTTTCTTTTCAATATATTTTGATATATTTGAACTATTTGGAACTTTTCTGATTGTCTCTTTCTCTCCCTCTCTTTTCGTTCACGTTAGTCATGTCTTTGGCACCTAAACATAAGTCTGCTTCGTCCCGAAACCCTCTTCGTTTCGGGGCATCATCTTCCTCTGATCCTACCCCATCACATATTCGGTTCCATGATGAGGATGCTTGTACAGCCTTCTCGGAGAACTTTTCTCAACGAGGCATTCATTCTGAACGCCGAGTCATTTTGGCGAACTTCGCCGACACTGACCTACTCAATGTCATTCACAGTCGGGGTTGGGAGTCACTGTATGATGTCCCGGTCACATGTCCATCCGTGCTGATTCAGGAGTTTTACTCCAACATGCATGGATTTCATTTTTTAGTACTTCTCATTCATACTCGTATTCGAGGTACGCGCATTGCTGTCACATTGCGGCTAGTTGCGGATGTGCTCCATGTCCCTAGGGTAGAGTTTCCAGACTACCCTGGTTGTGAGCGTCTGAGGACTGTGTCCAAAGATGAGCTTAAATCCGCTTTTTGTGAGTGCCTTTTTGATTGGGGTGAGCATCAGTTCACTTACTGTTTAGACTTTGCAAAAGGTCCTCGGTTTTTAACATGGTTATGACTTTTGTTCTTCACCCTCTCTCTCACTATAACTCTATCACAAAGCCTCGTGCTCGCTTTTTGTTGTCCCATCTTGAGCATCTTGCCATAGACTTTTCTTCTCACTTTATTCTGTCTATCTTAGATGTCTATAGGGATACGATGTTCCATGATAAGCTCATATTTCCTTCCGCTTTCACGAGGGTCTTATGCCACTTTTCTGTTCCCTTTCTAGCGTCCAACCACTTTACCTATATTTGTGCCATAGACGCCGCTATCGTTAAACGTAGTGAGGCATAGTTTAGGTCGAGGCAGTCTGGGTCAGTAGCTCCTCCCTCCCGTTTGACTGCATCTCGAACTGCTCCATCAACATCAGCTCCCTCCTCTTCCACGAGTGATGTGTCACTAGGAGACATCATGACACAGCTTCAGCGCATGGTTGCTCGCCTTGATACACTCTCTACTGAGTTGTATCGGGTAAACATTCGTGTCGGTCGTATATCACGACGACAGGCAGTCATGGGTGGCTTTGTTCCTGAGACTTCTCCTCCACCTGCTCCAGAGGCTTCTGTGGATGAGGATGATGGTGATGGTGATGGTGATGCTACTGCTTTTGATGATGATGATGATGAAGATGCTAGCTCTACCGATGAGATATCTTCTTGACACTCTTACCCTTTGTCACCCGTGACAAAAAGGGGAAGTAGTTTTAGATATGAGAGTAGTCATTCTTAGGGGGAGAGTTGGTATAGGACATTTTTTATAGGGGGAGTGTTGATATTTTGAGAGATGTAGTGAAGATTATTTGTATCTTTTTCTTTTCTCTACTTTAGATACATTTATATCTTGTACCTTGGGTCTTGTGACCATTATTAACATACAATGTACTTATTTTCTTTATATGTTGATGTATGTTTCTTTCACCTATGCTTATATATGTTGTTTCTTTTCTATCTTTATACACATGCTTCTTATTACTTGTATGCAACCTATTATTTCTGTTTCACACAAAGATGCCTTGATGAGTTTTGTTTAAAGTGTTTCAGAAATACAGGTTGTCAAAGTCTACTTGCCATAAACTCTTTTCTTGCAAAGTTTTTCAAGACTTTGTGTTAGGATAGATTTTATTGTATTCAACAAGTGAATATGAGCTGAGTGATTTATGACTTCTATTATATCTCATTTGTTTATTGTGGTTTTGTTACGGATTGCCAAAGGGGGAGATTGTTAGGACATATATGATTCACTTGTTAGGAACATATATCACTATTTTATGTAATTGGCTAATCCTTTGACAAAACGCACTTGTATTTGGGTAGATCTAGGATGTGTTTAATACTTCAAGAAACTTTGTTTCAAGATCAAGTGTTGAAGCCATGCAAGTCTGTCTAAGAAATAAGCTGAAGAAGTGCCTGTCATTAAAGCTTGACAGCTATCGTCTATCGAGCTTAAGAAGCTGTTCTAGCCCCATGGCTCGACAGCAAGCTATCTATCGAGGTTTATGGAACTAAGAATTTTTGATCTGTTTTTCATCCAATCCGTGATTATGTGTTTGGGCTTTCTTTTCTTACTACCTTAGACATATAAAATGATTATTTTAAGGGCTGTCAAAGAGGACACAAGTTGCACAAGTGTTAAGCAAAGTTTGTTTAAGCAAATTGTGACCGAAGACAGAGTTTTGCCTAGTTTATCATTCTTGTGAAGAAGTTGCTGTGTTTGTGCACCGTAGAGTTTTGTGATCAAGCATCTTCTGGATCTTCATTGTGGGATGAGTTGAAGAACTTTACAGCCAACAACCTTTTTTAGTTGGTGATTGAAGTCGTGTATTGGGATCCGCGCAGTTGGTTAGTCACGTACTGGGAGTTGTGCATCAAAAGGAGAAATCATCACTACAGAACAAGTCCAATTAGGTATTGGGGTAAGGGTTCAACTGTAGGTTGGTATAAGGTACTGGGATTCCGCTACATACTTAGTTTAATTGGTGATTTGTTTGTGCTACCACGTGTTTGCATGTTAATTAGATTAATTAATTAAACTTGGCTAATTAATCAATTAATTCGTCACAAGGGGTCAATACGTGTTTTGGCCTATCATTGCCCATGGATATGGGCATGGAGTTGGATGAATCACATTAAATATTGTTGTCTCTTGTGGATGTTTTATTTTCTTATTTATGGGAATGCACTTGTGTGAGACTCAAATCACAATAATTGATGTTACAACTTCCGTTATTGCATAAGAGTTGGTATCAAAACTCAAGGTTGGATCTTGGTGAAGTTAAAGAGAAAATTATGTCTAGAGCATCTTTGACATTGGTTCAAGGTAGATGTGCGCACAAGTTTTGACTTAGATGTGGAATCAATGATCAAATTGTTCAAGGAAAGCTTGATTGGATTAAGGTAGAGTTCTTTAGATAAAGATTGAAAATTGCTTGATTTAATTTGAGTCAATGTGGAGATTTGTTGAATATTGCCTCAAATTTCTAATTAGTTTTGGTTTGGGTTTCCTTGATGTAGTAGGAAAGGTTTTTCCATGGTGTAAAAAGGAAGGATTTTCCTTAGTGTAGAGGAAAATGAATTTACTTGGTATGGAAAACAAGGATTCTCCTTGACATAAAAGGAAAAATATTTCTTATTAAAGAAGTAATGAGCATTCCTTAATTATTCCATTGTTAGAGATTGGAGCTCTAGTAGCTTACTTTGCTTTCATTCTCTCAAACGATGGTATTGAATTTTCCTTTAGAGTAAAATTGCAACAAATCAAAGCAAAGTTATCTTTGTGTTGTGTTGACAATCACACTTGATGGTCCTAAAAAATTAACTCAAGAACCAAATAAATGATGAAAACCCACTTAATTTGCCTCCTTAAAAGAATAACATCGAGCTCGAAACCCTAGAATACATAACTCACACACACAGTCAAAGAACAAAATTTCTTCAGAGAGAGAGAGAGAGAGAGAGAGAGATAGTAGGTTAGGATATGATATTTCAATTTTGTTCTTGAAAATTGAAATTATATCCAAGGACAATTTTGTAATTAAAAATATATGGGTAGGGATAATTTTTTCCATAAGTTGGTAATGTGATTTTTTTGGTAATTTTAGATTACTGTACTGTTAGGTAAAAATAAACAAACCATACACCTTATGGAAACATTACAGTAATATGACTGAAATGTGTATCACATTTCAGCGAATCAAATGTCCCTTAAGTAACTGTGTCCACAATATCTTTATAACAATTTCACAACAAATCCTATGAGGCAAGTTACTATTGGTTATAATTTGAACTCACCACTAATTAACATCATTTTTTTACTCACTAGTTACAGCTTGCTATGTAGGGATTTTTTCAAAAAATGTTGGGAATGTACATTACTCTTTTACTTACAAACTTTTAATTTATGATGTCTTTTGGTGTTACCCATTTTGCATGGTAAATAGGGCTAAGGATGGGGCTTAAATCCTTCCCTCGAAATGGGTTCGGGCGTAGGAGTGGGTATTGGAAGACTTAGCTCTATTTATATATAAAAAATTATAAAATTATTTTTAAAATAATTTTATAGGTTTTTATTTATATTGCAAATATACTTTTTAACTATCAAACTTTAAAAAATTGATGTCTTTTGGTGTTACCCATTTTGCATGGCAAATAGGGCCAAGGATGGGGTTAAATCCTTCTCTCGAAATGGGTTTAGGGGTAGGAGTGGGTATTGGAAGACCTTGCTCTATTTATATATAAAAATTAAAAAATTATTTTTAAAATAATTTTATAGGTTTTTATTTATACTACAAATATACTTTTTCACTTTCAAACTTTAAATATTGATATCTTTTGGTGTTATATTATTAAATTAATATTTTTATGATAAAGATTTAAATTTTTTATAATTTTTTTTTGGTTGTATTGTTATTTTTTAATTATTTATGACTTTTAATACTTGAATTATTGTATTGAAAATTTTTAGAAATTTTTATAATATTAGGACTCAATTGTTTTTATTTTTTATTTTTTTATGTTTGTGAGTTAAAAAAAAAAAAAAAAAAAAAAAACTAACTAGTGTGGGTGGCATGTGCTACCTCTTGAGTGAAAAAATTAAGATAGAATTTTTATTTAAAAAAGTATGAAACTATATACATAAAAAATGTATGTCATACAAAGTTAATCTAATTCATATAAGAATTTTGATACCTATTTGTTAAAGACAATATCTACTCATTAAAAATTTCTAAGAATGATAACGAATATCATCATCTTCCAACAATAAGCAATTGGGTTTTGATAAAACCATGTCACAGTATTTAAATTTTTGCAATGAAAGATATCATATGCTACAATTGAAACTCTTCATCAAATACCTTCAACCATACAAAATGAAAATTTTGTCATTCATACTTTCTTCTTTATCATTCTACATGAGTCTAGGTGCAATCTTTAACTTTAACTAGTTTTTAATGAACACCCATTTTAGGCAAGAAAAGAAAAGAAAAGAAAAGTAAATATATATATATATATATATATAACAAAAGGCAAGGAAATAAAATACCTTATATTACCATTCCAACTTTCTTAACATTACTACCATCTAAAACTCAAAATACATGAATAAAATTTTTGGCATGTTAAAATATAGTGGGAGTATTTTAGACATTACACAATGAAATATTTTAAGAATCATAAACTTTCATTAGGGTTTAATTGAGAGAACAGCAATATGACATATTACTCTTTTCCAAAATATGAAGGAGGAAATTGCTTGATTTTAAAGTTTAAGGAGAAATTGTGAATTACCCAAAACATAAAGGATGAAAAGTGTTTTAATCCTAAGTTTTGTGTGTGTGTGTGTGTGTGTGAAACTATGTGCTTTTATGTAAAATTGTGCATAAAGAAAAAAAATACAAAAAATCAACCTAAGAAACTGTACATGAAATAGTGAATTTTGGCTCAACAAAAATTGACTAATAAAAAACAATTTCTAGAAACACAAAGAATGGCTCAACATTTTCATAATGCTTTTATAACTTTGTTATATTTTACTTTGACTTGTAAAGAATTGACACCTAAGCAGTTGTGAAAATATTGTGATGACAACAAGATGTCTTAACATTTTTCACGAGAGAAATGCTATGTCCACAATATTTTCGTTACAAATCATGAGTAGTAGGTTGTTACGGGTTATTATTGGTGGTTAAAAAAGTAATTTCATTGCTAAGTTTAAATTAGAATAACAACTTACCACCGAAGATTTGTTATAAAAATGTTGTGGATGTAGTACCTTTTTTTTTTTTTTTTTCACAATACCTTTATTTTTAGTTGTTGTAATAGTATTAAATACTAAGTGTTACGTTTACAATATTTCTACAATACTTTTACAACAGATCTTCAACTGTAAGTTATTAATGATTCTAATTTGAACCCACCACTAAAATTATTTCCCCCCCCCCAATAATAATAATAATAACTTTTTTTTTTTTTTTAGAATGAGTCAATAATAACTTGTTATTTAAAATTTATTGTTAAAATGTTGTAAGTATAATATTTTTTTAATGTTAAAAATTTTTCTTTCTCATCAAACTCACCCTTTTGGCTTATTACAAAAATCAAAAGTTGAATAAACCAAAAGTATTGTAGCGAGAGCCATGGCTCATTTTATATAGTTATTTTATATAGTTAGTAGATAGAAGTAGAAATTTGAGAGGGTAGGGGACAGGTGTGGGGGAAAAAGGGTGGGGGTGAGAAATAAAAAAATCAGTCTATAACTATTCTATTGCCATTCCTATGTGGAAGGTCAAATATGCCAGCTAGGTTGGTAAGGACGGACCCAGGTGAGGGCCCGGGCCCCCCGGGTCCAAATTTTTTTTAGTTATTCTATATTTCATTTTTGTAGTTGAGTCTCCCTTCTCGCCAATCAGTCTAGCTATCCTAACTCAAATAGCAACTATCTAACCCAAAATCTTAACAAAAACAATTAAAATATTCACTATGGTGATTGTATTTTAGCAAAAAAACAATTTTACCACCAAAGAACAAAAACAATTATGTGTTATTAGAGAAGTTAAAACTAAATTTTTTGCAACTACAATAAATTGGTATAAATGAGAGTTGACTGTAGCAAGTTTTAAAAAATAAAATACAATATTTTATTAAGATTATATCTCTTCATTCAATTAAAAAACTCAAATTCTCCCTCTTCCTTATTATTTTAATGAGTTGTTTGTATTATTTTAAATGAAGTTATTAAAAAAAAAAACATTTGATATTAGGTGTATTGTAAAGTGAGATGGTAAAATAGATAAAGTAGCTATTTGATGTACTAAAACAGCATCATCACTATGAATGCTCTAACTTCAAAAAATAAAAATCCTAACCAGCCTAATATTAAAAAACATTATTATTATTATTATTTTTTTGTAGATGATTGCATCTTAATGTATTTAAAAACAACGACGATTTTATGTATTTATAAATTTTTAATACTATATGAATATCTATTTAGACTTGTTTTAGGTCCGTCCATGTTGGTATATGATTTTTTTTTTTTCATCATACATCAAGCATAATACATCTTCATTCTTCAATAATAATAATAATAATAAAAATCTTAATATACTATGTCATAATTATGAAAAAATTTATAAAAAATTGTTGTGACTAGATAGAATTATTATTGCTTAATATATCCATCATATCAAAAATCTTCCACAAGACAATTTGATTGACTCTAGGGACTTCATTATCCAGTGCAATTTCCTTGAGGGCGTGGAACACATGTTAAGCAGTGAGCCTTTTCTGCCGAAGACCACATTTCTTCTTTGTGTCCGCGTGTTCTTTTGTTCGTTTATGATCTTATCTTTGTAGCTTTTTTTGTGTTGACCATAAAAGAAACCAAAAACATAAACATTTGGAGTGCACTATCACTTTTCCAATCATTTTGGTTTCTTCCTCAAGACTTCGCAATTCTTCCCTGCCCCACTCCTCTTACTTTTCTTGTTCTTTTTATTAATCCTTGTTTTCTCTGCCACGGTTGCCTCTTTCTTTCTTTCGTTTATTATTATTATTATTATTATTATTATTATTATTATTATATATAGAGAGGAAAATTTTAATAAATATCCTAAAGGTCAATGTTTTAAAAAAATTTATAAAAAATTTTTATAAAAAAAAAATAACTAATTCTTTTTAATAAATTTTTATATTTTCCATGAAAGTGGTATAAAAAATTTTCTACAATAATTTATACACAAATAGGCTGAGGGCATCAATTAACAATGAATCCTCTTAATTACAATATATTTTGGTGTGTTTTGGTCAATTTCAACTTGTATTGGGATTTCACGTGTAACGACTGACATGATCTTATTCATTCTCTATATGTGACAGAGAGAAATTTATAAAAAAAAAATTGGTAGATTATCAATGACAGATAAAAAAAAGTAATGTTAGTAATAAGTCTAGATAAAAAATTAATAAAATTTTACCTACTTAATTTTTCTAAGGTTTTTTTTTTTTTTTTTTTTTTTTGGGTGTTTGTAACTTAGCTCGTGTGTGCAAATGAAGTGTGACTTAAAATTTTCATCATAAAAGATGAGCTTTATTTTTTATTTTTGAGGAAATGAGTGGTCCCCTTTTTTCTACTGTTTTCTTAATTTCTCTTCTCTCATTCTTTTTTGTTGTATTTGATATTGTATGAAATAATTTTCCGCCTACCAGACTATCAGTTATCAGGATTTTTTTTTTTTTTTTTGAGAAACATCAGTTATCAGTTATCACATCATTACTCACGCGGAAAGAATAGTCTCGACATCATATTATTAATAAATCAACTTGTCCACTTGAACGAATTATATCAATTATCACATTCTTTTGTAATAACTTTTTAATTATTTTCTTTTAAAAATCACTCACACTCGTTCTCCCTGTCTCTGCTACAATGAGCAACACGAATCTTTGCACCACAGTCCTACCATGTTTAACTTTCACAACTCTTTACCTCGCCTTCTTGCTGCTCCACTTGTCCAACACATTAGCCATTAACTCTCCGTCTCCTTACAAACCAGTCGATAATATTATCCTTAACTGTGGCTCCTAAGACAATTCGACTGCATTAGATGGTCGGACCTGGACTAGAGATGTCAATTCAAAATTCTTCCCTCAAGAACTATCACAAAATCAAGCCTCTCTAGCCACAAACTCAGTTAAGCAATCCTCATCTGCTTGGCAAGTACCCTATACCACTGCCCGTTTGTCTGTCTCCCCATTCACCTACTTATTCCCACTCACTACCGGCCAAAAATTCGTTCGACTATACTTCTACCCAGCTACTTACAGCAATTTCGACCGCTCTAATGCTCTATTCTCTGTCAAAGCTGGAACTTTTACCCTTCTTCGAGACTTCAATGCTTCACTTACAGCAGATGCCGATGATGATCCAGATGATACAATATTTAGAGAGTTCTGTATTGACATCGTGGAAGATTTGAGGCTGAACATAACCTTCACTCCAAGCAATTCCAATTCATTTGCTTTTATCAACGGAGTTGAAATCTTGTCCATCCCTTCTTATCTCTATTACAGTACTCCTTCTGATTATAACAGCCGGGTCCCTCTAATCGGCGAGGAGTACATGTTCAACGTTGACAACCGAACTGCTCTGGAGACGATATACAGAATAAATGTTGGAGGGAGCTACATCTCACCCACTGAAGACACTGGAATGTTCCGGAGCTGGAGTCCGGACGAAAAGTACTTGACAGAAGATTTAACATCTGTTCTACCTGTTAACACAACTATTGAACTTAAGTTCACCAAAATACCTCCGTACACTGCACCGGAAGCTGTCTATCGAACTGCCCGGACTATGGGGACGAACAAAACTGTCAATAAGATGTACAGCCTAACTTGGGAATTTCCCGTAGATTCTGGGTTTTATTACCTTGTTAGGTTGCACTTCTGCGAGTTTCAACCAGAGATTATTGAATGGCATGACCGAGTATTTCTTATTTTCATAGCAAATCAAACCGCTGAGGAAAGAGCCGACGTTATGGTATGGAGTCGGAGTAGGGGTGTTCCGGTATATAGGGATTTCGCTGTGGCGATGTTTGACGAAGAAAGCGAGAAGAAAAAGAACCTTTCTATAGCCATAAAAGCAAATCCGGATGACTCGTTGACTAGTTACAATGATGCAATATTGAACGGTATTGAAATCTTCAAAGTAAGCGAGTACTGTGGCAATCTTGCTGGACCCAACCCCGACCCACTTCCGTCGACCCCTCCAACGGCTGTGCCCCAGCTACACACAACAGAGTCGACGAATAACAGAACAACAATAATTGCCGTCATTGGCGTTGTTACCATACTCTTGGTTCTCGGATTCTTGATTTTCCGACTAGCCAAAAGAGACAAGGATTTCTGCAATTCAGCACAGGCCTCCGGCTCAACTCTACCGTGTAGTTTGTGTCGTTACTTCTCACTCACTGAAATTATAGCAGCTACCAACAATTTTGACAAAGTATTTATTATTGGTGCTGGAGGGTTCGGTGACGTGTACAAAGGGTATGTTAATGATGGGGCCACCCCAGTTGCAATCAAACGATTAAAACCCGGTTCTTAACAAGGAGCCCAGGAGTTCAAGACAGAAATCGAGATGCTGTCTCGACTCCGCCACCTCCATCTCGTTTCTCTGATTGGATATTGTAAGGATGATAACGAGATGATTCTCGTGTCTGATTATATGGCTCATGGGACCCTTCGTGACCATCTCTATGACACCAATTATCAGCCACTTTGTTGGAAGCAACGTCTCCAAATCTGCATTGGTGCAGCACATGGGTTGAACTACCTTCATACAGGTGCGACACATACAATCATTCATCGTGATATGAAGAGTACAAATATCTTATTAGATGAGCAATGGTTGGCCAAGGTGTCTGATTTCGGGTTGTCAAAATTTGGTCCCATTACGTCTAAGTCCCATGTTAGTACCATGGTTAAGGGTACATTTGGATATTTGGACCCGGAATATTATCGCTTTCAACAACTAACTGAAAAGTCTGACGTGTACTCTTTTGGTGTGGTGTTGTGCGAAGTGTTGTGTGGAAGGCCACCAATCATACGTACGATTGAGGAGCATCCACTGGGTCTAGCAGCATGGGTCCTACAGTGCTATCACAATGGAAAGCTTGATCAAATTGTTGATTCATCTTTGAAGGATGAAATTGAACCAGAATGCTTGAAGAAATTTGGCAAGATTGTGGTGAATTGTTTGCTTGACAATGGAACCAAAAGACTACCAATGAATGATGTGGTTGGGGGTCTTGAGTTAGCATTGGAGTTGCAAGAGAGTGCAGAAAAAGATGTCAAGCTTGATTTGTCAGAAGAAATTGACATGAAGGACTTTGATGAGCAAGCTCTGATCCCTATGTCAAATGTCAATGAAAGTGATGACATGATTTTTAGTAGCAGTGGAAAAGTATCGAGTACTAATGGCAGTAGTCAAGTGACCGTAGTAAGCCGGGGAAGTTTTGCTAGTAAGGATTCAGATGGATTGATGTCCCCCAGGGTAGTGTTTTCTGAGATTATGGATCCTAAAGGTCGATAAACAAAGGGGGAAAAAAAAAAGGGTTGCTAGTTAATTTTTAATATGTCCGATCATAACTGCCAAAGTCCTTACTTAATTTCCTCCTTGAATTATGAAATTTTGAATCTGTGGAACATTCCCTAATTTGCTATTGAGCCTTAGTCTTTTAAGTTCAAATGACAAGCACTCTGAACAAAATACTCACCCGATTTTTTGTGGCAATCCAAATATGACACCTGCCCCACCTTTTTATGGCAATGCCTCTATGGGGATTCCATGGGTTTTGCATCATCCCGTGAAGTGATCTGCAAATAATTTTTTCCCGATCTTTTGTAATGTTTAGTTGCTATTTATGTTTTGGGTGTAGTGGAAGACTAGTTCGGTTTTTGTGTTGTTGTAATTGTTTCTGTTTAGTCCAGTGTTATCTTCAGGTCTTGCTACTCTAGTTTAGTTTGTTTGAACTCAATTTTTCTGTGTTTGTACGTTTGCTTTCATTAATAAAGTTCCCTTGTTATGCGAAAAAAAATATAGATCTGGAACATCAAACTGTGACAGTGGTATTTGCAATATTTTAGGTACATAATCAGGCATAAAAGCATGATATAAAAGCTCCAAATTCCACCAATGCGTATCCTTATTAATTAGATTGTAGCCACCTTCATATCTGGATTAATCACTTAACAAGCAAAATATTCTTGTGACAACTGATAAGAAGCACGATGGAGCCAAGGATCTTGAATTCTTGATAATCTCGAATAGATTCTCCATTTCCAATATTTTAGCACAAACTCTGCTTTAACAATTAACTTCCTTCCTAACCTACCAGAACACTGTATCATGTATAAGATGGAGAATGACCAATGTAGCATGCATAAACAGAGCATTTATGATAATACTTGACCTTCCAAATTCTTTCCAAAATCAAGTCCGGAACATTTAACACTCTCCAACGCTTTAAAAAAAGAGGGGGGGGGGGGGGGGGGGGGGGGGAGGTAACACTCTCTGACCTTGCTTAGAGCACTAGCAATGGGGGGTGTTACACCCCCCAGTTGCAAGACGTCTGGCCGATCTTCTGATGAGAATTAAGCTGATTTGTGAAATCAATTTCGACATTAATTTGACAAGCTCGGTAATGTTGAGCAGAGGTTGAATGAGCCTATGCTTGTATAAATTGTAAATAATTTGTACGGTTTTTTTACATTCAAATAAATTGTGACGGGTTGATTATATACACAATAGAATTGATATATATCAAACACAAAATCCCTTGAGTGAGACTAAAATAAAGTGATGATGCCAAAATCGTTAGTTGGGTCACTCGTTCAATCCGAAGCATTAGACGATCTTGTGAGACCTGCAAGATAAAAGATAGATAGATCGAAGAGACCACCGGGTTGCTCCCGGTGGGGGAGTTTCCGATGTTTAAATTAGTATCCACCCCTAACTTTCCAATATGGATAGTGTTTCATTGTAGTTTTTCTGACGTACCTTAGCAAATGGACAGATTGTCCCTTTTATAGGCGAACTAGGTAGCTGTTGGACATAAATGAGGGTGATTATTACCCTAATTGTCTTGATGAGAGAGTTTAAGGCCTTTGATGATCGTTATTGAATGTGTTGGACCGTTACTCATCTATCTTTGATGGTCTACTAATGACACAATGACCGTCCATTAAGATGGACGACCTTAATAATTTTTATATACTCATCAATTGCCCCCCATTCCCAAGTCTGATTTTGTTTTGTACTAGTCAGGCTTTGGGGTTATTCTTTGATGAAGTGTGAATTCGTCAGCCAATGCGTGTAGATAGAAATGATCTCCAGCCTCCTGCAAGTATGTACCCTCGAATGTGGTCACCGGTGTGGTGCCTACCACAACGTCTCCGATGCCAAAGTCAGTGTTGGAAATTATCTAAGAAAAGGCAATATAATGTATCTGGGAAATTTTACAGTAACTATCTCAATTTGCACATACCTTTTTCTTGGGCATTTGAGGGCTTTATATATATTGTTGTAGCCTCTAGCCGTTGGGTAATTATGGTGGTTCTTAATATCCTTCTAGGTAACGTTTTCTGGCCTCATCATGTTGCTTTAATTCTGTCCCAACGGTCTGTACAACTGGTTTTGTAACCGTCCATGGCATTGAATGAGATGTTTAACTTCGTCAGTGAAGTGGATACTCGTCACTGCAGGCTTGTCTCGTTGGTCCAAATTACCTTGTCTATGATTGACTTCGTCAGTCCCATTAGTTGCCCCCGGATTCCGTGGTCGTCATGACATGTCGTGTTGACCAGGGAAGGTGAAAGGTTTCTGAGTTGTAAGCGGTTGGGTTTTTGAGTCGTATTAAATGTGCTGTGGCGGCTCCTTTTGGGTTGTGGCCTACGTGGCACATTTTGATTGAGGGAGTTAATGCTGCATATGATGGGTTTCATTGATTTTCTTGCTGGATTTTTAGCTTCCCAATCCTTGGTTTTAAACTTCCCCTCTTCTCATCTTTCCCTTCTCACTTTTTCGAAAAAACACCTCAATTATTGCTCTGGCCCTCTTCTTCTCCACCTCTCTTTTCTCGGTGATTTTTCCTTCCGATTAGTGTACAGTGCAACAGTTTTCTTCTTCGAGGTATGTTCTTCTTTTCACTTCTTTTTATCTTGCCTATTCGCATTGTTGTACATTTCTGATCTTGTATTTTTTTCTTTCCTTGCTGTTTTTCTTCTGTTTGGCTTCTCTTTGGATTTAGGGTATTTAGATTCTTCTTTATTTTTTGCATTTTCTAGCTTCCCATGTTCAATAACTCTGAAGTTAGATTAGATTGCCCTTCGATTTCATTTCTTTTTGCTCGATTAGGGGGGGCTTTAGGAACTTTCCCACATCTTGAAAATTTTGTTTACGAGGGCAGTAGTTTGGTCGTTGCATTGTCTGATTTGCTGCCTCTACTGCGTCAATCAGTTGATTGGTATAAAAATTTAGTGAAGGAGGGTAGGACGATGTCAGAGGTCAGGTCTAGTGAGCTCGAGACTGGGTTATCATCTAGCGGTAACCTAGTAGAGGAGGATACAGCCCTTTCCAACCCTCGGGAGGTTAGGGCTTTTTATGCCCTGGAGGAGGAGTGTGGGCTGGACGCAGATACTCTGGGTAGATTTAGGGATAGGTTCCAGTTCCCAAATCGGGTTAGGGTTCGTCTGCCCGGTGAGGCGGATCGAGCCTGCCACTTCTTCCCCGAGGAGGTATGTTTCTACAAATCTGCCTTCGTCTGTGGGTTGAGGTTCTCGGTCCATCCTTTCCTTATGGAGCTTTTGGACCGTTTCGGTATAGCTCCCAGGCAGCTAATGCATAACTCGTGGAGGATTTTGGTGAGTTGTATGGGAATTTGGTTGGCTGCCAATGACGGGGACATGCTCAGGGTTGATGAGCTTGTTTACCTTTACCGTCTGAAAGCCTCTAAGAAGCATGGGTATTACGAGTTGGTGCCTTGGGAGAGAAAGACTAGGATCGTAAAGGGGTTGCCATCCTCTTTCAGGTACTGGAAATCCAGGTTCTTTTTTGTGTCTGGGGACGATTTTGAGACACCCTCGGGCGAGTTGTGGGGTGATCTCCCAAGGTTACGTCATCGGTGGGAAACCTCGACTTTAGGTGCGTTAATATTTCTTCTTTGTCTTTTGAATTCTGTCGTGCTTACAACTATGGC
Organism: Quercus cerris; assembly: GCA_963669245.1. Classification (NCBI taxonomy): domain Eukaryota; kingdom Viridiplantae; phylum Streptophyta; class Magnoliopsida; order Fagales; family Fagaceae; genus Quercus; species Quercus cerris. Next base: position 35,231,966 of record OY770006.1, on the reverse strand, counting down.
TGCTAAATTCTTCTTCTTCTTTCCTCTCTCTCTTTTTTTTTTTTTTTTTTTTTTTTTTTTGCAGTCAAGAGACGACCAAAGCTTAAGAGCAGATACAGGGAACGGGTGCCGAGGGCTATCGAGTACATGCAAACAATCAAGAGCTGGGACGATCTTATTGATCCTAGGACTCTTTCGTTCTACTACCACGGGCCTGATCCTTCTGCCTTCGTCCTACGGAACCTCGATATAGAAGGAAAAAAGAGCAAGTTTCAGCTTTGTCAATATCAGTTTTTTTTTTTTTAATATTTCTTTGCGACTTATGATCTTCTATTTGACAGAAATGACGTCAAAATTCAACAAGGACATGTACGTGAAGAAGGACGAGCCCTTGTCAAACATTGGGCAAAAGACGGTGCGTGTGACTGGAAGGGGTCCATCTGCCACCCCGCTAGCCTCCGTCACTCCTCTCATCTCCGGGACTAAGACGACGAGGACTGCTTCTCCGTCTACTTCGGTGGAGGAGCTTCCTATGCCTGTCTCTAAGAGGCCACGCCTAACGGAGAAGGAGAAGGGGGATTCTCGTCACTCGACGATTTGGGGGGATGAGAAGCTGGCCGTTGAAAGGGCTCACAGCATCGTCACGGCTGATGACCTAAAAGCTCTTTCTGGGGTTCCCTTTAATGTGGTTGCCAGTGGCCATGTCCATAGGCTCGTTCAGGTGAGGCGTTTTTACTTCCTTCCTAACTCCTTTCTTTTTTTTTTTTTTTTTTTTTTACTGACGACTTGGGCTTGGCATTTATTTTCAGGCTTTGGGAGAAGGTTTGCATCTCGCCTCTGAGTATCTTACCCAAGAGGCTAAGTTGGCATCTCTCTCATCCAGGGTGCAAGCTTTGGAGAGCGAGAGCTCGAAGCTGAAGAAGAGCCTTATTGACTCAATGGTCGAAGCTACTACTTTGAAAGAGAAAGCCAAGGTCCTGGGTGACGACTTTAGAGTGGAGCGTCAGCTGAACCTGGAAAAGGATTAGCAGCTTCAGAACACTAGGGAATCGTTGAGGACAATTGCAGCTAGATCGGTTGAGGCCTTCCAAACCACTGACGAGTACAATACAGTAATCTTCAGTTGGTATTTTAAAGGATTTGAGCTCCTCTGTAGGTACATGGTCAAGCATCCGGCTGGAGTTAATCTTGAGAACCTGGACTTGGAAGAAGTGGACAAGGAGATGGCTGCTGACGAAGCTGCTCAGTCTGCAGTTCCTGCTGGTGAAGGTCTAGAAAATGTCCCGGTTGACGATGCCGCTGCTGTTGATGCCCCTCCAGCTCTTGAAGCCTGAACTTGCTACTTGTGTTTTTGACAGAGATATTTATTTTGTTTTGTTGACCATTGCCCATTGTGGCCTTTGTAAATCTATTTTTGAAACATCTTTTATTTTGGGAACACTGTTTTAACCCAGCGTTTATGGGTCTGTGGAAACAATGGTAGTTTGCTTTTGGTTTTAACTTACTTTTTGTACTTACCTGTGTTTGTAAGTTGCATGCTTTAACTGCTCATGTGATGTGTTTGATGAGGCCCTTGCATCTTCTTCTTTCTACTGGCATTTTTGTTTCTATGAGATACATCCTTTTTGGAATGATGTGCGTCAGTAGCTGTGATATGCATCAATAGCATGTTTCCCTCGGAGCGGGATCTGGTTACTTGGTCATTTTTCATTCTTTTTGACTTACACATTTTGTCATCATCAGTAGCTTACATCTGTCAAAGCGGAATCTTGCTACTTAGTTATTTTAGACTCTTATGGCTTACACCATTTTTTAAAGGATCTTGTCATCGTCAGTAGCCTACATCTGTCAGAGCGGAATCTTGCTACTTAGTCATTTTAGACTCTTATGACTTACACCCTTTTTCAAGGATCTTGTCATCGTCAGTAGCTTACATCCGTCAGAGCGGAATCTTGCTACTTAGTCATTTTAGACTATGACTTGTGATCGCATACACTTGCTTGTAGAGAAATGTCAGCTGAATAACTTATTTATTAATTCCAATAATGAATAACGAATACATTTGGAGATTGCGCTTATTGATGGTACTTTTTCAAGTGTTCTATGTTTCACGGCCTAGGGAGTCTTTGCCCGTCTATGGTTTCTAGATAATAGCTGCCTTTCCTGGAGTAGTGGACGATCCGGTAGGGTCCTTCCCATGTGGGGCCGAGTTTCCCTTGAGTGGAATTTCTGGTAGCCGGGGTTACTTTGCGAAGGACGAGGTCACCGATGTCAAGTTGTCTAAGCTTCACTTTCTTGTTGTAGTAGTCGGTCATCTTTTGCTGATATTCCATCATTCTGCTACAAGCTTTATCTCTTACTTCGTCTAGGAAGTCCGGGTTGAGTCGCAACTGATCGTCATTGACTTCTTCACTGAATGCCTCCCACCTGATGCTGGTTATTCCCACCTCAACTGGGATCACTGCTTCAATGCCGTAGGTGAGTCTAAAGGGCGTTTCTCCTGTTGGTGTTCTCACAGTTGTTCTGTAGGCCCACAGCACATTGGGTAATTCTTCTGGCTAGGCACCCTTCGCATCGTGTAGCTTTGTCTTGATAATCTTGAGCAACGTCCGATTCGTCACCTCCGTTTGTCCATTCACTTGTGGATGACCTGGGGACGAGAATTGATTCTTGATACCTAGGCCCGAGCAAAATTCCTTGAAGCCTTGGCTGTCGAATTGTCGCCCATTATTTGATATGATCGTTCTTAGAATCCCGAACTTGCAAATGATGTTCTTCCATACAAAACTCTGGATCCTGGCCTCGGTTATGGTTGCCAGCGCCTCTGCTTCAACCCACTTTGTAAAATAATCAATAGCAACTAGTAAGAATTTTACCTGACCTTTGCCCTGGGGCAGCGGGCCGACGATGTCGATCCCCGCTGTGCGAATGGCCAGGGGGATGAAATTGTCGTCAATTTCTCTACTGGAAGTCGCTGAACATTCCTGAACCGTTGGCACTTGTCACATCTCTTGACGAATTCTGCTGCGTCCACCTACATAGTGGGCCAGAAATAACCTGTTCGAATTATTTTTCTTGCCTGGGATCTGGGGCCGGCATGGTCCCCGCAAACACCTTCATGGATTTCCTTCAGGATGTACGTTGCTTCTTTCTCGTCGACACACCTTAGGTAAGGCATAGAGAAGCCTCTTTTGTATAAGGCGTCATTGAGGATTATGAATCTGGCTGCCCGCTTTCTGATCTTCTTGGCTTCTTCTTTGTTCTGTGGGAGATGCCCATCCTAAAGGAATGACAGAATGGGTGTCATCCAGCTGTTTGAGCTCTGGATTGCAAATGTTGAAACCTCTTTAATACTGGGGTTTTTCTGAACTTCTATCATCAGGCCTTTTTCCACCGCTCTTTCATCTGACGAGGCTATCTTTGAGACTTCGTCTGCCATCACATTTTGGCTTCTGGGGATCTGCACGAACTCCACCTTTCCAAACTCTTGAGCTAGATTCTTTGCCAATCTGAGGTACCTCTGCATCCTTTCTTCTTTGGTTTCGTATTCTCCCTTGGCTTGCCCGATTACTAGCTTCGAATCACTCTGGATCACCAGGTTCTTAATTCCAAACTCTCTTCCAAGCCTTAACCCCGTCAGGATCCCTTCATATTTGGCCTCATTATTAGTTGCTGGGAATTTCAATTGAACCCCATATTTTAGCTTTTCTCCGTCGAGGGTAATTATGACTACCCCTACTCCCCCTCTCTTATGGGCTGACGAGCCGTCGGTCTGTATTGTCCATTGCTGGTGTTCAAAGGTTAAGCCATCCTCGTCCAGGTGGGTGAATTCCGCAATGAAATCTACCAAAGCTTGTGCTTTTATGGCTGTCTTGGGGTGGTATTCAATATCAAATTGACTGAGCTCGATCGCCCACTGGACCATTCTCCCTGCTGCTTCGGGCTTATTCATGGACTTCTTGATTGGTTGGTCCGTCATTACCAAGATAGGATGCGCTTGGAAGTACTGCCTGAGTTTTCGTGAAGCTATTATCAGCGCGAACATGATCTTCTCGATCTGAGGATACCTGGACTCAGCTCCCTGGAAGGCTTGGCTGATGTAATAGACGGGGAGTTGTTTCCCATCCTTTTCTCGGATCAAGGCTCCACTGATGGCTGTATTTGACACTGCCAGGTACAAGTACAAGTTCTCTCCTTCTTTTGACGGGCTTAGAAGGGGTGGATTGCTTAAGTAACGTTTGAGTTCCTGGAATGCGGCCTTGCACTCGTCAGTCCAAGGAAAAGCTTGTCTCAATGTCTTAAAGAAGGGTAGGCATTTGTCCATCGCTCTAGAGACGAACCTATTGAGGGCTGCAATGCTTCCTGTCAGCTTCTGGACGTCCTTGATGGTCTTGGGCAAGGTCATATTGATTATTGCTTGTACCTACTTTGGATTCGCCTCAATTCCCCTCTGGGACACCATAAATCCTAGGAATTTCCCCGAAGCTACGCCAAAGACACATTTACTGGGGTTCAGCTTCATATGATATTGCTTGAGAATAGCAAATGTCTCTTTAAGGTCGTCTAGATAGGTGAGTTCCTCCTTGCTCTTGACGAGCATGTCGTCTACGTATACTTCCATGTTCCTGCCTATTTGCTTGCTGAACATTCTATTTACCAATCTTTGATAAGTGGCGCCGACATTCTTTAGTCCGAAGGGCATTACCTTATAGCAATAGAGCCCTTGGCTTGTGATGAAGGCTGTTTTCTCCTGATCTTGCTCTGCCATTTTTATCTGGTTGTATCTGGAGAAAGCAGCCATGAACGTCAGAAGCTTGTGCCCAGCTATAGAGTTTACCAACTGGTCTATTCTTGGGAGGGGGAAGCTGTCCTTCGGGCATGCTTTATTCAGGTCTGTGAAGTCTACGCATATTCTCCACTTCCCATTTGCTTTTTTCACCAGGACGACATTTGCGAGCCAGTCTGGGTAATATACTTCGCGGATAAAGTCGGCAGCCAAGAGCTTATTAACTTCGTCAGTAACCGCTTGATCCCTTTCTGGTGTGAAAACTTTTCGTCTCTGTTTGACAGGCTTCCTTTCCGGGTCTACGTTCAGCCTGTGTTGGATGACTTCTGGGGATATGCCTGGCATGTCATCATGGATCCAAGCAAAGACGTCTAAGTTTTCTTTAAGAAATTGAACCAGTTTTGTCCTTATCTCAGGACTTAAGGTCGTCCCTATCCTGGTCGTCTTGTTTGGTTCTTCATCGGATAATTCTACTATCTCCAAGGCCTCCATTTTTTCTTTCTCCTTTTCTTCGATCGTCCATGTATGGTTCTCCTTTGTGCCCATGACGGCCTGGTAACACTCCCGAGCTAAGACTTGATCTCCTTTGACTTCTCCTACCCCCTTCTCCGTTGGGAATTTTATCTTCAGGCAGTAGGTTGACATGGATGGTTTCCACTTGTTGAGCACTGGTCTTCCAATGATTACATTGTAAGTCGAGGGACAATCCACCACCAAGAAGTCTAGATCACAGGTCAACTGTTTCGGGTAGGTTCCCACTGTCACCGTTAACGTCACTATGCCTTTGGGGTTTACCCTGTCTCCACTGAAGCTGACAAGTAAGGAGTCAAACGGGCGTAATCTTTTTGGATCTAGTTTCAGCTGCTGGAACGCAGGGAAGTAAATGATGTCAGCAGAGCTCCCATTATCCACGAGGATCCTCTTTGTGTTGAACCCTTCTATTGTAAGTGTTATGACCAGGGGGTCATTGTGAGGTTGTTTCACTCCCCTAGCATCTCCTTCATTGAAAATCATGTCCTGATAGGTTCGTCTCTGTTTCAACGGGGGTGTCACGTGGACGCTGTTCACCTATCGTTGATATGCTTTCTTGAGGGACTTGAATGACCCACCTGTCATGGGTCCTCCTGCGATCGTCTGTATTTCCCCTATCACATTTTGAGGGGGCTGGTACTGGCGGTTATTTCCCCCGAAGGTGGACTCGCGCTGACCCTTGTTTCCATCTCGGAATCTATTGTGTTCCCCTTTCTTGATGAACTTCTGTAGCTTTCCCCTCTGTATTAACTTCGCAATCTGTTCTTTGAGGTCTCGACAATCCTCAGTGTAATGGCCGTGGTCCTTGTGAAATCGGTAATATTTATTCTTATCACGGATGTTAGGGGATGAGTGCAATGGTCGCGGCCACTTAAGGTAATGCTCGTCCTTAATCTCCATTAAGATTTTATCGACTGGCATAACGAGAGGGGTAAATTTTACCGCTTGCGGCCCTTTGTCATCCTTCCTTCTGATTCCGTCACTGGTCCGACGATTTGGGCGCTGCCGCTTTTGCCCTCTACGGTCGTCATCTTTCCTTTCTTCTTTGTCTCTGGGTCTCCCTCCATCCCTGATGGCGGCTAATGCGTCTTCGGCGTTCATGTACTTCTGTGCTTTCAGGAGCATTTCGGCCATCGTTTTTAGGGGATTCTTTGCGAGTGACAAAACAAGCTCTCTGGATCTCAACCCTGCCTTGAAGGTCGTCAGTTACACCTTATCGTCTGCGTCGTCCACCTCCAGTGTTTCGCGAGTGAAGCGTTTCACGTATGACCTTAGAGTTTCCTTTTCTCCCTACCTGATGGTAAGTAAATGATCCGTGGTTCTCTTAGGACGCTATCCTCCAATGAAGTGACGCAAAAGGCATTGCCCAGCTGCTCGAAGTTGTCTATGGACGACGTTGGCAGCTTCGTGAACCATTCCCTTGCAGCTCTTTTGAGGGTGGTGGAGAAGGAACGACACAGTATCTCATCTGGGGGCTGCTGGAGCCCTAGGGTCATCTTAAAAGTATTCAGATGATCCTGAGGGTCCTTTAGCCCATCGAATGGTTCAAGCTGGGGCAGCTGAAATTTCGACGGTACTAGACATTCAAGTACTGCTGGGGTGAACAGGGAATCTATTGCCCTAACCATTCGATCTACACTTCGATCTGTTTTCTCCTTAATGGCGTTTCTGAGTTCGTCCATCTCCCGCCTCATCTCCTGGAGGAGGTCTGAGTTGTGCTCGGTTGGAGTAGCGGGCCTTTTATGGTCACTTCTTCTGTGGCTGTCTCCCTCGTCGTTTTGGTTCCCTTTAGATCGATTCTCTTCTTGTTGAAGCCGTAGTTTCAACTCCTGATTTTGTCTGGTCAGTTCTTTAACGGTGGCTGCGAGGGCTTGAATTTGTTGAGCTAAGGCTGCAGAATCCAAATTAGACTCCATGTGAGACTATTTTTCTATACTGAACACGAAAATGTCGATTCCCACAGACGGTGCTAAATTGATGAAGTGTGAATTCGTCAGCCAATGCGTGTAGATAGAAATGATCTTCGGCCTCCTGCAAATATGTACCCTCGAATGTGGTCACCGGTGTGGTGCCTGCCACAACGTCTCCAATGCCAAAGTCAGTGTTGGAAATTATCTAAGAAAGGGCAATGTAATGTATCTGGGAAATTTTACTGTAACTATCTCAATGTGCACATACCTTTTTCTTGGGCATTTGAGGGCTTTATATATATTGTTGTAGCCTCACGCCGTTGGGTAATTATGGTGGTTCTTAATATCCTTCTGGGTAACGTTTTCTGGCCTTATTATGTTGCTTTAATTCTGTCCCAACAGTCTATACAACTGGTTTTGTAACCGTCCATGGCATTGAATGAGATGTTTAACTTCGTTAGTGAAGTGGATACTCGTCACTGCAGGCTCGTCTCGTTGGTCCAAATTACCTTGTCTATGCTTGACTTCGTCAGTCCCATCATTCTTGATTTGTTTAGATTCAGACTTCTTTATCTTTAACTACTTTCTTCTTCAAGAATGATAGTATTTTTGCGATGACTTCTTAGTATCTTCCTTTTGAAGGTCTTTTTGGACGTTCGAGGGATCATAGCTTGATTTTGAAAGGGAGCTAATTTCTTTGGAAGACCATTTTTTATCACCAATGAAGAACGAGGTGATTTCTCTAGATGACCATTTTTTATCACTTCGAGGCTTCTTCTTTCATTCATTTCCTGGTTGTCACGTTTGATATTCTTGATTTGCGTGTGACTTGCGTTTGTGTGAGAATCCTTGTCTGCTTACACTCGTCTAAGGGTATTTAGTCACTTCGCCACTTTTAGGTGACTTACATCCAGTTACGGAGCTTTGTCATTTAGACTTCGTTAGCAATTTACATCAGTCTAGCGGAATCTTGTCCCTTTTTTTTTTCTTTTTCTTTTTTGGGACTTACATCCATTTAAGAAATCTTGTCACTTAGGTTTCGTCAGTGATTTACATCCGTCTTGGCGGAATCTTATCACTTAGCCATTTTTTGGTGACTTAATCTATTTAAGGAATCTTGTCACTTAGGTTTCGTCAGTGATTTACATCCGTCTTGGCGGAATCTTATCACTTTTTTGGTGACTTACATCTATTTAAGAAATCTTGTCACTTAGGCTTCGTCAGTGATTTACATCCGTCTTGGCGGAATCTTATCACTTAAACCATTTTTTGGTGACTTACATCCATTTAAGGAATCTTGTCACTTAGGCTTCGTCAGTGATTTACATCCGTCTTGGCGGAATCTTATCACTTAGCCATTTTTTAGTGACTTACATCCATTTATGGAATCTTGTCACTTGTTGCTGGAATGATTCCTTGATGCTATGTCATTTTGGACCTTCTTGAGGCCATGTTGATATCTGCATTAAGTAGCACATGCACTTGCCAAAATTTGTTTAAACAAGAATTTCAGAAAAATTCATACATCAATAATGAGCTACCAATGGCCTTGTTGGGCATTTTTCTTATTGTGCTAATATTTTGATTGGACCAATTATTCTCTTGTAATCCTATAGCTTTATCCCTTTTGTAATTCATGTAAATGCATTTTTGCATGAAACCTTATGACATTTACAAAAATAAGCATCGTGACTATAATATTTCATGTGAATAGTTAGCTGTGAAATGCTAGGGGGTAAGAGTTACATAGTTGCTAATCATAGTGGATAAACATTATCAAGAGAATAATTAACGTACTATAATACGTTTCCTCTTATTACTTCCCATTTAATTCATTCAAAACTGGACTTTTTGACAATTAATTCTAATCATCATTATTCCAAGAATATTGATAGTCTTGAATAATCAGGTATAGCATTCATCACAATTGCTATGCTTTATGCATTTGATGGGTTTTCTGAAAATTTCATGAATTTCCAAAACCAAAAAAAACTATATACCTTTTTTATTTATTGATTATTTATGCAAGCTTGATATGTACTCATTTTTATAAGTTAATCACTCGCATCGCTAGTTAAATGCACACGAATAGAAAGAAATAAATGAATTACCTTAGATGACGACATTATGCTGCCATATATATTGATCTTTTCATTGTTGAGATCTTCATGACGAGCTTTTGTCCTTTAAGACTTGTTAAGCTTAACATGATATTCAATGTCTAAGGCATAGGTCTCTTTTGCTTCAATCTTTTGAAGATGTAAAAACTAGGCCATATTGTTGCCCCCTATTCAGACATGAAAGGTGCAATTCTTATCTGACAACAACCAGAGGAATTGTCTATCATGGTTTGAACTTGTATTTTCCTTTCTTCGGGCTTCATCTTATTTTTGATGGGAGTGCTTTGACCATGGTCATTTAAGATGACTCACTTCAATAGAGCTAGCTGCATTTTGTTAGGAGTGACAATATACAAATAGGCAATTGCATGTTGCACAGTAATTGATGTCATTCGACAAAGCTTACTCTATATAAATCACAGAGAGGTATTATATGATGTATAAAGAATGAAGCTATTGACTATATGCTTCTTTAAAGTTTCAAGACTAAAGTAGAGATCGTCAATCATTTTGGATACTCTTATTCTCGACCGATTTCTATTTGTATTTACAAATTTTTTCTTTGGTAGACCCACATTTAGCAATCTTTATAAGGCTATTTCCCGTGTAGTTGACCTTTGTCATAAGATTACTATTAAACTTGGTAGTCCACCGATGTTTCGAGTAATTCAACCAATTGGCTGAACCCCTCATGCATGTTCTGTTTGAATCTATATAAGAGTAGATATATATATATATATATATACACTCCTTTTTGACCTTACTCAATGGGTAGTTAACTTTCAAAATAACACAGCATTGCAAATATTAAAAAGTAAAAAGAGATGAATTATTAAATAACACGCAATCCAACACTTTCTGCTTTTGAGCACAACCAATAGTCATCTTAGGATTTGGCTTCTCTTTCTTAACATCCATATATTATTATGGTATTTAGAGTGATGATGCAAAAGATTAATTTTGTATTTAATTGGTAATTTATGCAATGCCTTAAATGTAAACTGTATACATTACACTTGACAATTAAGTTTTAGAAAGTTAATAGGAGGAAGAGTAAGGTTTTGATTACCTGTTGGCCTTGGAGACTTTTTTAGAAATTGAATATCTGAGCCCACATTTGCAAGGATGTTAGAACATTCATGCTTGGCTTGGAACCACTTTGCACACATGACGAGTGACTTGGATGTGTGTATGGGATTTTTGGTATCCTTTTAAGTTGATTCCTTTTCAACGAGCTCATCTTTGTTGGGTTGATATTGGCTTCAAAGCTACTAGGGCTTGATTCGCCATTTGTGATGTCAAAGGAATTTTCACAATCTTTGGTTGTATTTCCCTTTTCCACTTATGACATTTTGATCTCTTTTTTGGCTGTTTCTTTTTGACAAGTTCTCATTCTAAAGCTTATAAACTTAAGAATATAAGTCCAGTAAACAGTCTAATTCTTTTACTATGCAAAGTGTTAGACTTGGAGTAGCATTGTCAAGTATAAAATTCACAAATGTTATTAACCACAAGTATATAAAATTTGTTGTGGGTTATGGGTGGTTGATGCATCCATAACATAGTCTTTAGCATAGTATACCTTAGCGCATTTGCATAACACAAATATATATGTGCATAACATAAAGAAAATGTAATTTAATTCATCCTGAACACTAAAATAATGACTTAATTTGTGAAAGTATGATGCTCAAATATATAGAGACCACAAAAGTTTCCATGAAACCATGTGGTGGATTTGTGGATGCATCATATGGCCGCTTCGATTGAATCATACATGTGGAAAGTGTGACACTGTTGAGAGTCCCACATATTTCCCTTTGAACGTTGCTAGAAGGCATGGTCATGTATAGATGGAAGGAGCCATTTAAGTTCTCCATTCTCAAAATCAAAGCAACATGTATTGGTACATGGAAAAGTTTGAACAATAAATTTAGTATGTTCTATTATGGAACATTTCAACATATAAAATCTCATAATATTTTTTAAAATGATTTTTGCTTAACAATTGCCGTATTTCTATAAGGACTAAAGTTTGTAATTATTTGGGTCTTTCAACCCTAGTCCCACCTTGCATTCATTTTGAAAACTATTCTGTGTGTAGGGCCGAATAGGCCATTTTTGCATTTTACTCCTAATGCTCTTTTTATTATAAATCTTTTCAGATTGTTCTTTGAAAAAAATGTGTCATTGGTCAATTGACAAACTAATAACTCGTGCATAACGTATACTTTTTCTATTTCTATATTTATCTTATACTGTTGTCATCAATAAATACAAATATAAATTTGGGGATGGCCCTATGATGCAGCTTTGCTACCCGTGAATATCAACCAAGATATTATCAGCGTGCTGTGTACCATTTATTTTCCTTCTTTAGTGTACCATTAATTTGACACCATTAAAAGGACACAAACGGTTTGTTTTAGTTATAGTAGGAAATAAAGCTTTTTACAGGCCACAACAATGATATCAAGGTCATAATGTTTGACTTATATTTGGGCTTTAATGTTGGGGGATATTAAAGAGAAAACGGTGAGATTCTTTGGTGTTTGACCTCTTTACATTCTCTTTTGCCTTGCCATATATAATATATTTATATATATATATATATATATACGTTGTATTCTTTGAACGTGCATAGGCAGTAACTATAAATCCTCACAGTTGTACAGCTGTTCAAATCAGACTTTAACACCCAAAATTGGAATCTTAAATTCATCAATCAAGGCTATTTTAAAGCTAGTATATTTTTTCTTGAAATATTTCTAGGCTTTATATTTTTATTTTTCCTCAAATTGATTAATTCTAATTCACGCTATTCTATTGACTACCGTAGATTTTTTTTTATCAACACTTAATGTGGAGCTAATTCTTTAAGGAAAGAAAAGTGTAGCATGAAATAAACTTAATGCTATTCTATTCTCTAGCCTTAACGTGGAGCTAATTTTTTTGTCAACGCTTAACGCTATTCTATTGTCTAGCCTTTTCCTTTCAAGGAAAGAAAAGTGTCTAGTAATTTCTTTCATAACTCCTTGACGCATAGGTGTCTTTTAAGGGTAGTGTAGCATGAAATAAACTTAAATTCTGTTTGCAAATAATGAGATGAAAATAACTCATCTGACCTGAAGACTTAAGAATTGGGTCACACTGTTGTGATTCGTTTAGGCTGCTTCTAGAAATTTGGAGATGAAAATTCTATATTTCCTTCCAAAGGTCATTTAGTGCTCCTTTTGATGGCGCACTTGCTACTTTACAACGACCAAGGAGATGGCTTGTAGTCACTCAATCTTGAGATGCTTTCGGGTGATCTCATTGTCATCGATTGGTTTCACCAAATATTGCAACTATGGTCATGCTTTGGGTTTGCCTTGCGTCAAAGACATTATTGGTCACCGCTTTTCTCTGACTTCAGCCACTGTCACTTGGAATGGTAGTTTTCCTAGATCTTTCTCAGATCCTTCATAATCTATATTTCTTGATTTCTTCCCACATAAAGGAAGAATGACAATCCCCTGAAAGAGACAATGATGAAAGGGGTTTCATGGAGGAGATCTTGCAAATTTTCGACTAAGCGACCCTTTTGTTGCAAGAAGAGCTAGATGACTAATCTCCCCACAGATGATGCCAAACTGATGATGCCAAAATCGTCAGTTGGGTCACTCGTTCAATCCGGAGCATTAGACGATCTTGTGAGACCTGCAAGATAAAAGATAGATAGATTGAAGAGACCACCGGGTTGCTCTCGGTGGGGGAGTCTCTGATGCTTAAGTTAGTATCCACCCCTATCTTTCCTATATGGATAGTGTTTTATTGTAGTTTTTCTGACGTACCTTAGCAAATGGATAGATTGTCCCTTTTATAGGCAAACTAGGTAGCTGTTGGACGTAAATGAGTGTGATTATTACCCTAATTGTATGTGTTGGACTGTTACTCATCTATCTTTGATGGCCTACTAATGACGCAATGACCGTCCATTAAGATGGACGACCTTAATAATTTTTATGGACTCATCATAAAGATTATATTAATGATCCTTAATTTTAGCTCAATCATGGATCTGATAAATATTGAATAAACATCTAAAATATAGTACTGTATATACTAAACTACCCTCTCCAACTCGAGGTCTTAATTAATTAAGGAGGAATCCATCTTGACTTTTGAGACGAGATCCTAAAGATAGAAAAATGGGTGACACTTGGTGAACAAGTCAACAGTTAGTCTTAAGAGGAAACTAAGAGTTAGTGAAAACTGCCTTGTTAGAAGTGTTGACAAATGAAATCACAATCGATCTCAATGTGTTTGTTAATGAAAGACATCATTATGGGTGATTTGAATGGCACTACAATTGTCATAGTCAATAGGTGTACTAGTGATCTAAGGAGCATACATGTTAATCAAGAGCCAAAGAAGTTAGACTAGCTCAAAGGTGGTTATTGATACTGTATTTTGTTCACCTCTATTTTGCCTGTAAAATCCCAATTTGAGCAAAAAATAAAAACAAAAATAAAATTTTCATCCCAGGATCAGGAGAATGTTAGATTTGATGTCACTTATCCCAACCAAATGTTGGAATTATCAATTTTAAATGCCAAGGGAAAAATGACCGAAATATCCTTTGTTGATCAAGTTTTAATTGAATTAACTGAGGATCAAACAACTTCAAAATTTTATTCAATTACTAAAATTCATCATTTTGCATTAAAATTGACATTTTTTATTACTTTTCCCAAGTTTGGCTACTGTTGACCTGGGTCTAACCAATGTTTGACCAAGATTTGACCGTCCAGTCGTGATAAATTGGACTCACATTATGAATAATTTTTTTTTTTTGTTAAGACATTATGAATAATTGAATTCTGTTTAAAAACGATAGCTCATAAGTCAAAATAAGACTTGAAACAAGCAAGATATTGCAAAAATGGTAAAATGGAATCCATCCAACACTTGTGTAATACCCTGCAAATTTTAACATATTGATTATTATTGTATTAATTACATATTTTACACTACATAAAAAGGAGATTAAAATTTTTATAAATGGTTTGCATTGAGAGTGGCAACTTTGGGCTGAAAAAAAAAATTTTAATTAAGAGATTGGACTTTCTTTATAAAACCCTAGCCCACCAACCTATCTATATAGTATTAAATAAAAAGAAATTGATCCTCCCTCCTTTTTAAGCCGCCAGCTTTTATTCCCACTCTCTTATTCTGATTGCCCTTCCCTCACACACACCTCTCTTTCTCACCAGACCAACCTTTTTCAATATTTGTCACATTGTTTCGTATGTGGGGGACAAAAATGAAACAAGTTTTTATTTTTATTTTTATATTTATATTTTTTTGTTAAAAATAACAAGTTTTCTAATTCGGCGAGCCTTCTTGTAAGTTCATCATCTTTAATACATTGATATAAATCATAAATTGATTCCCATTTTTTTTCCCCTAAGAAAGCTGGTTACGTGGTAAAATAAACTTGTAAATAAATTTTAAAAGCAATGTGATATAGGACCCGTTTGTTATTATTATTTAAACAACAATTTTTAGTGTTTAAATAACATTACACTCATTTTCACATACTTTTTTACCCACACGTATTTCCAAAAGAGTAATACTATTGCCACAAACTATTTTACAACATTTCTACAAACTATTAGAGCACCCACAGTAGATGTGGGATATGTGCCAAATGCTAAATATTTGGCACATATCCCACACCAAACCCAATTTGAGCCCATTTAGTAGATGTGGGATATGGTATATTTTTTGCAACATTGAACAGTACCGTGACAAATTTTCCACGGTATGGAACGCGTGTGGCATATTATTTATTCTTTGTTTATTCCTCTTTCTCTCTCATATCTCTTTCATCTTCTCCTTCAGCGATTCCTCACCGCCTCCATCTCCACTCTCTCACATATCTCTTTGTTCTTCTCCTTCAGCCCGATCTACATATGTGCCTCCATCTCCACTCTCCACACTCTTTCTTCTTCCCTTTCCTCTTTTGCTCTATTCTCTTCCCATTCATGAATACGAGCCACCACTGATTTCCTCTCTACCATCACTGATCTAATTTGTCCCTTCACCGGTTTTTCCCCCCCCCCCCTTTTGTTCACTCTCTCCTCTGTGTTCTATCTCAGAGTCGCCTATCGAGTTGTGGGTTTGTGACTTCAGATTGTGGATTTGTGACTTCGGATTGTGATCGGCGTGGGTCTCTGGGTTGTGGGTATCTCCTCTCTGTTCTATCTTGAGTCACCGATTCGCTGTTCGTCGTTCTCAGTGCGCCGATTCGCTATTCTATCTCTGAAGGTTTCATCGATTCACCGTGAGCCAAGTTGATTTCATTGATTCGTTCTACATCTACTGCGTACAGGTAAGTTCTCCGTCAAGGTTTTATTTTTGTGCTTGCTTTTTTTCGTTACTGAATTTGAAAGCTTGAACCTTTACCACTAATTGGCTTAGTATTTTTAAATTAAATATTATAATTGATCTGGGTTTTTAATCTTATCATCTGGGTTTTAATTAATTTGTGGGTTTGGGTGCTGCAATTGCTTGCTAAAGCTCTGTTTGCCTCTACGGGAAAATACCCAGAAAAGTTTTCAATGAAAAACATGGTTTAATCAAGCTGTGTAAGGAAGAATATAGTAATTGATGATTTAGAGAAGCATTTTTGTTTGTAAGAAGTAAGAAATAAAGGAAAGGAAAGTGCTTTTAGGATTTGCTCAATAAAAACCTAGTCTTGAATTCTTTACTATTTTCCTTGTTATTTGGGAAATTAATCTTGATGTTTTTGGACACAGAAGACAGAATTCAAAAGGGAGAGCTAAAATTTAGAGAAATTGGGTGTTTGCTACAAATTAGATGGAAGTTAGGCTTTTTGTTTAATTATTGATCTTTGCATATGGAACTACGGCTTTATGTACAGTGAAGAAAGTAGTATTGTTCATTCATTTTTTTAGTTGTAATTGTTCTTACTTTGGTTAGGGAAAGTGAATAATTTTAGGTAAATTAAATGGAAGTTAGGCTTTTCTTTACTTGTTAATCCTTTTTGCTTTTGGATATATTGGAAGGAGCCTCAGCTTTACACTCCAATTCAAACTCTGTGTCTTTTGAAGTAAGGGTAGTGTACAATGAAGAGAGCATTGATTTTAATGGCCTTAACCATTTGTTTGTCTTTTTTGTAATCTCTATCTGTTCAACTTTGTATTAAGGGTCATGCAAATGTGAGTCTTGTCAATTCAAGGTCTAAACGGGTCAAAATATGACAGTTGAATTAAGAGGATTGTTTGAAAATGTTACTGTTAGAATTGATGATATTTGAAAATATGACTGTTGTAGGAACAAATATTACCGTTAGGAATAAATATAAAGAAAGAATAAAATAAGAATTAAGAAATAAT
The DNA here is from genome assembly GCA_963669245.1 of Quercus cerris. Classification (NCBI taxonomy): domain Eukaryota; kingdom Viridiplantae; phylum Streptophyta; class Magnoliopsida; order Fagales; family Fagaceae; genus Quercus; species Quercus cerris. The sequence continues at coordinate 35,215,237 of OY770006.1, read as the reverse complement.
ATTTAAATGAAGTGGTAAAAATATAGAACATCTGATAAATGGGATATTGTAAAATGATGTGGTAAAATAATAACGTAGGCTTTTGGTGTGGCAAAATAGCATAATTTTTGCAATGGCTGCTACGGATGCTCTTAATGTAGCAAATTTTTATTAGTTCTAATATGGGTCCACCACTGCTAACATCACATTTATGTTGATCAATAATTATTTGAAAATTACTAAAACCACATCAGCAGGTTGAAAAATGTTATAAAATAGTTTTTCTATAACATTACTCTTTCCAAAAAATACAAAAAACTTTACTAGAAATCTCTTACCAAATGGATCCATAACAAATATTTGTCACATAGTTTAGCATGTTGGGGAAAAAAAGTTTTTATTTTTTATTTTTTGCTAAAAATAACAAGTTTTCTAATTCGGTGAGCCTTCTAGTAAGTTCATCATCTTTAATAGATTGATATCAATCATAAATTGATGCTTGCCCCCCCCCCCCCCCCCCCAAAAGAAAACCAATCACGTGATAAAATAAACTTTACTATAAATAAATTTTAAAAGCAATGTAATATAACAAATATATGATGTTATATATATGAATGAGATGGGTTCAAGTTATACCTGGTGTAACTCTTGTGAAGTTATACCTATATTAAACCATTGATTTCTCACAAATCTAATGGTAGGAAAAATATTAGTATATATTGATTTCCAACTCAGTTTTATCTAATTGATACTAGCATTTCTTTCTCTCTCTTATTTATTACATTTATAAGAGCATCTCTAGCAAATTCATCAAATTTTTATACCATTTGGAGAATGAACAGTGACTTTTACCTTTATCTACCTACTTTTTCAAATATACTTTCCAACAGATTCTCTATCCCATTCTCTATCTCATTTAAATATTATTTCTTCATTCATTATTTATTCTTTTTTTAACAACTACACATCTTCCAACATTTTTTTATTCAACACCAAATTATTATAATAGAAAAAAATGATTTGAAGAATGAACAGTAGCCCATCAGACTTGATGGGCTACTGTTCATTAGCAAAAAAAATTTCCGGATATAGAGAAGCTACAAGAGTATGAACAGTAGCATATAGAGCATGAATAGTAGTATATATTCTCTATATTTTAGCTATGCATACTCTGTTGGAGATGCTCTAAGCATCTTAACATTTAGGGGGATAAAAAAGTATTATTACATTTATAGGCATCTTAACATTTAGGGAGATAAAAAAGAATTGCAAAATCACCGATAACTACAAACCTAAATTACGTCCAAACAAACCATCTTTTTCTATGTCTGATCTAAACAAACCTGGTTTGATCTATGTTTGGATAACTATGTCTGATCTAAAGAAACTGTAAAGTTGTAATTTACAACTATGTGTTTTATTGGCTTTAATTTCGTATCAAATTTGAATGTAATTTTATTCAATCTTTTATACCCTGTATTTATTGTGGGATTTCATTGTAAGGGTTGTGAGAGAGAGAGAGAGAGAGAGTGTGTGTGTGTGAAGACTCAAGGCATGAAAACTAAAACTGTTTTCGCGGGTAGCTTGTGACTAAACATACTGCGAAGTGATGCATGTGACCTGCACATGCTGGAATGCGAAGAGTCAGGACAAGATGGAGACAGCTGTGTTTCGTGACACCCGTGAAACATTTTATTTTGCGACACCTGTGAAACATTCTGTTTTGCCAGACTGTCATTTCTGATACACACTTTCTGTGCCTACACTATTTACACTCACATTACCCACAAATGTTGAGGAGTGCTTTTGAGAGAAAACCCTAGCCACAAACCTTAAGAGTTAGAGATTGTTATACCCACATTTCTCTACACAATTACTTGTGGATTTTCCTCAACTCCTACCTCTCCATTTCCATACTATTGAGAGGTTGATAGCCCAAACACTTACCACACCCTTTCAGAGTGTCAAGTGAGGTTTTGGTATTGCTGGGAAGCATTGGAAGAAGCCAGGCTTTGGCGGATGCAATCAGGAGTATTGCAGGATTTGGAGAGCTAGACAAGACATGGTTCCGAGAAGCCTTGTTGGAGTAGGAGCTTGGAGGGCTTAGGTACATTGGGTAGATTAGGCTTGGAGGGTCTCTTGCTAACCCATGTATCATAACTGATTGTCTAGTTGATCGATTACTGCTTGGAAGGCGGCGGAGAGTTTTTTCGCCAAGTTCTTTGATTTCCTCTTCAATAACACATCGGCGTGTTATCTTGTGTTTGCATTTTTCTTCCCTACTCTTTTACCTTTCGTTTTACTGCTGTGTTATAATGATTATGAGTTAAAGTAGCTTGTTTGTTTATCTGCTTGCATTTACTTTATTCCGCACTTAGTATTAAGTTAGAGTAAAATCTATCGAGCCGTAACTTTAATTTGGGAGTCTAAATAGCTCTTGTGTTTTCAACACATTTTTGAGCATTCAATTGGTATCAGAGCAGGTGCACTTGCTGTGGTTTAATTATCTTAGTACGATCCTTGACCCCGTTTGAGATGGACTGGTCTTAATCTTTAAATGTTCCATCATATTTTGATAGTGGCAACAATGCCTTTTGGAAAGTCCGGATGAGGCCATTCATGTGTTCAATTGATGATACTATTTGGGATGCAGTAGAAGTAGGATGGACTAGGTCAGAGACCGCTAAATCCACTTAGGATAAGGCAGTACTTGCAGCAGCTAATGCTAATAGTAAAGCTTTGAATGCAATTTTTTGTGGTGTTTCTCCAGATGAGTTTCATAGGATTTCACACATAATAGTTGCCAAGGAGGTGTGGGAGATATTGGAGACTACCTATGAAAGCACAAAGAAGGTGAAGGATACTAAGTTGCAGATGCTAACCACTCGATTTGAAGAGCTGAAAATGAGTGAAGACGAGTCATTCGACTCATTCTATAGCAAGCTAAATAAGGTGGTTATTAGCAAGTTCAACTTGGGTGAGAAGACAGAGGACTCAAAGATAGTGAGGAAAATCCTTTGATCATTGCTGGAGAGCTTTCGAGCAAAATTCACTGCTATAGAAGAGAGTAAAGACTTGGATGAGATCAAAATCCAAGAGCTCATTGGGTCTCTCCAAACATATGAGCTGAGACTACCTTCTCATAAGTCAAGCAAATCTTTTGCTCTTAAAACCATCACTGAGAGAATGGATGATTCCTCCGAAGAAGATGATATGGAGAAGGAGGAAGTTTTCCTAGCAAAGAACTTCCAAAAATGTTTGAAAATGAAGAACAGTAGGAAACCGTTCAGCAGAGGGAAGTTTTCATCCTCTAAAGGTGATAGGAAGGAGTTTAAAAGAAAGATGGGAAGGATTCTCAATCTTCTCAAGGAATTGTGAGTTATGAATGCAATGGTCATGGACATCTCAAGAAGGAGTGTCCCAACTATCTAAGAGGGAAGGGCAAGGTGTATGCCACTATTCTTAGTGATTCAGACTCCTCTAATTCAAATTTAGATGAAAGCTGTGATAGAGAAGGAAATTTCTCTGCATTCATGACTATTGCTTTTGTGGAATCTTCAGATGATTTGAGTGTGCTAGTGGAAGAGCTTGGTGAACACACTGAATTGGAGTCAATAGGGATAGTTGAGGAATCTGATGATGAGGAAGAAGAAGAAACAGTGGGACTACAAGAGACCTACAATTCCCTCCTTAAGAAGACTGGTGAATATGCAAAAGTGGCTAAGGCAGCCATTAAAAAGATGAAGAAAGCAGAACAAGATTATCGAAGTCTTCTAGTGCGATACAAGGAGACCAAATGTGAAATGGAAACGCTAAATGGAGAGTTAACTGAAGCTTATTCAAAGATCAAATTTCTTGAGCTTGAGGTGGCTCAAGCCAATGCTAAAGTAGAGCGAGTTTCCTCCAAGAAGCTTGTTGAAGTACTTGCTCATCAAAAACCTTTCTTCGACAAAAGCGGATTGGGATACACCGGAAAGAGCAGCTTAGCTGCCAATATATCCAAAGAAGTAAAGTTTGTGAAAGCCAAAGAATATATGGTAGCTACCACAAAGGCTGAGAAAGTGAAACCAGAGAAGAAAAGGAATCTGATTGACCAACGGGTGTTGAATAAACCTCGTAACCAATCAACGGTCAGGTCTGAAACCCAAGGGAAATCACTTCCAAAATCACAAAGAGGTTTGAGAACAAACCACTTCTGCCATCACTGTGAACTTCAAGGACACATCAGACCAAATTGTCATAAGCTTAAGGCATTAAAGAATGCAAGTGATCAGAGGTTAAGAGGACCAAGAAATGACAAAAGGAATTGGGATGTTGAGTAATCAAGAGGTCAAGATGGTGATTCTGGAGTGATGGATGTGATGAAAATGATTGATGCATTCACCACCTATTTGGCAAGCTTCAACAGAAGGTTTGAAAGCCACAACATTCGTACCCAATCCTTTAGAGATATCAACCCAAACAAATGTGCCATGTGGGTGAAGAGGGGTACTCATGCATAAGCATTACAATATATCCATGCATTAATACTTCCTATGCTTTGTGAATTTGATTGGTTGTATGCTTTTTGTTTTCGTTCCAGCATGGGTTGAAAATTGTGCTTGTTTTGTTTTTCAAATGTTTTTACACTTTGTTGATCTTACTTTACTTGTTCTGTTTTTGAGTGTGTACAAAAATTCAAAAACCCATAAAAATTGAAAAATCTTCATAAAGTTTGATTGCTTGTGTTGTGTATATCACATGTGAGTTTAGCCTACTACCTTCGTACTAATAGCGTAATGCATTTACGAGCTTAGTTTGTTATGTATGCACATATATCTGTGTGGGAGAAATCTTGAAAACTATGTGTAATTGTTGTAAATAGATCTTCAAGCTTGTCATGAATAATTGGTCAATAGTCTTAATGGTCTTGATACTTGTATAGACTTGTGCCTATATATCTTCCCACTTTACTTTTATGTTTTTACAATAGAGCTCACCAAATGTAAATCTCAAAATGAAAAAGAGATTATGAGCTGCAAAAGCCTGTCACATATACTAGTATTTGATTAGGAAAAAGGGAAAGTGACTTTTGTATTGAAATGTATGGTGCTCAAAAAGCCAAAGGCTAAATCTCAATGTTGAAATATCAAAAATTTCAAGCACCGATCTCAAAAAGAGATGTATTATCCAAAAAGGATCAAATGTTATGATTTATGCAAAAGCCAAATGAAAAGCTTCTTTGTTTTGTAATCATTCTCTTGTGGGAGGTCATATATGCTTATTTCTATAATTGAGATAGTCAACTTGATTGAGTACCAGTTATGTATGACTTGATTGAATTGATCATTAAAGCTTCACTCTGGTCTAAGGACTATTCCACATTTGATACTCACCCACAACACACAAGACTTTGTTCGAACAATGCTTATCTCATTTATGTGATTGTACATATTCAAATGTGATGTGTATGCTCAATTACTTGTCAATCAAACCCAAAAAGATTTTTAAGTGTTTTATATGTTTTTGAAAGTGATTTTATACTTTCGTGTTTTTAGTTTTTGTACAAAATGCATTTTTGTGTTTTTCTTCAAAAACTAGTTCAAAGGCTGTTTCTCGAGAATCTCGCGACTTAGAGCTTCGCGCGAAATGTGCTTAAGGGAAATTAAAAGTCACATTTTCATACAAAGAGTCTCGCTACTGCCTCACGAGTATTTCGCGACTAAACTCTTCTTGCGAAATGTTTTTAGGCAAAACTGGAAATTTTTCAATTTCATACAAAGGCTATTGCAACTGTCTCGCGACTGTTTCGCGACTAAAAGCTTTTCGCAAAAGTTTCAGTGTGTCTCGCGACTAATATCGCAAATGCCTAACCCGCTAAAAACGCATGTTTCCATCTTTTATGTAGCAGATGTGACATTTTTTCAAAATCACTTCACTTTCCTCGCACTGCCTCTCTCAAACCCCTTTCAACCCAAATCTCATTTTCTTTCAAAAACCCATTTTTTTCAAGATAATCTCTGCTCAATCACTTCAAGGTATGTGTTTTTAACACTCTTTTCATCTTTTCTACTTAGATTATGTAGATTTTAGCTTAGGGTTTTGAAAATTGGGAATTTTCGAAAAAGGTGTTGGCGTTCTTATTTTTGTGATTTTTTTTTTTTTTTTTTTTTTTTTATAATTTTGATTGAGCTGAGTCCCATTTGCTGTGTTTGTATTTGAGTTGGCCCCTTGTGGCATTCTAATCATGTATTGAGGCAGATTTCATCATGTTCATGCATTGTTCATCGTTGTAGTGCACTGTTGCATGTTAGGTGTTTGACAAAATGTCCTTGTGACATCTTTGTGTTATAGTGGACTTAAATGAGTTCCATTGCTTAGGTTACTCTTGATTAAACATGTTTAACATGTTTTGATCAATGGGTGTGTGTTTTACACATTGTGCCCATTTTGTGCCTCACAATGCCATGCCATGCCATGCATCACCTAGGCACACACTAGGCATCCTCTAGGCACACCTCATGCATCACCTGTTGCACACACATGCAGCACATGCACACATATGCACAATTGCTTATTTCTTGCATTTTGATCATAATTACATTGTTTAGCACTTTTAGCATGTTGTTTTGAGTTTGTTATACTCTGTTTTAAGTATTATTACTTTGGTTTTGGACTAACTTGAATCTAATCAAGTTTTGTGTTCTGTTTTGTGTTGGTTGCACATGTTTCCTTTCTCTGTTGTCTGTGTACATGTGCAGATGTCTCCTACCAAACATTCAGTAACCAAGAAATCCTCCAAGCAGGCTTGCACGGATTTTGACAACTTCAAGTCTACAAAGGCAGATATGGCTTACAATGACTACTACAAGCGAGCCACAATAATTATGGAGAGAGTTGTCCAATTGGATACCCTTGGAGACACTTTCATTCTCGATGTGTTCAAAGAGAGGACATGGACGAAGCTGTTAACTCCAAGTGGAAATGTATACTCGGATATCATTAAAGAGTTCTTTTCAAATGCTAGTGTGGACGGAGACCACTTTAACAGCTAGGTGAGACACAAGGAATTTGTGAGTATAAGAGATTCAATTCAAGACTTCCTTGAAGTTCGTCCACCTTTACAGCCAATCACAGTCCAGTATGATGATCGCCTGGAATGAATTGAGGAAATGGTAAAGATTCTTGGGGGTACACCAACCAAGAAGTTCATGAACACAATTCCGTTCAGTCCATAGATGAAAGCTCTTGCTTATGTGACGATCCACAATTTGTATACGGTCACCAACCTGACGACACTGTCCGGTCCAAGGAGAATCTTCTTGTATGATCTTTTCACTCACAAGGAGATTGATATTTGTGGACACATTTTCCATCTTTTGACTAAGAGCATTGAAAAGCAGAACTCCAGAATAGTCATGCCATGCCCCTCTCTCATTATGGGCCTCATTGCAAAGGTAAAGCTGAAACTTCCAAGTGGTCTCACTATGGTTCATAGAGACTATCATATTGGTGCACACATGGTGACGAGGAGCATAGCTCACATCAAAGGCTCTAAAACAGGTGTGCATACGATACCACAGGCTCATGTTGAGGAGAAGGGAGGAGATACAGAAGAGGAGATTGATAGATTCACCACTGCTCTAGAGTCTTCAGGTCAGCCATCATCCTCAGCACCAGCACGAGGATCAGACAGACTTGATCACCTCCTAGCTAGAGTGGACCAGATGTTTACTGTACTTGACTCCAATGTGCAACACACTGCGAACCAGTTTGCCTATATCCAGGGTTAAATCACTGCAGTATCTTCATAGATCAAGGATTTATCCATGGCACAGGGGTCAGATTCAAAGTCCGACCATTTCTAGCCTCTTTGGCCATTCCGGTCAATAAAGGGGAGAAAATTTTGAAGGGGAGCTTGCATAGCTTAGGGGGAGCATAGCTTAGACCTTAGATACATTGGTTCATTCAGGAGGTTTAGCTTTATTTATGTTTGGTTTAAACTGTTTTACTGTTTACTGTTTACAGTTTTTATTGCTTTCTTTTAAAGCTTAAGTACTTTGAATTTATCTTTTAGTTTTTATTCAGTGTTTTGTGTTTGTCTCAATGCTTTGTAGCATTTTTTTTTTTTTGTACTTTTAGATGTTGATTATATATCTTGAGTACCTCACTCTTGTGCCCTAGTAGGATCTTGTTTCCTAGATGCAAATACTTCAAGTATTTTGCATTAGTTGAGTGTTGGACATGCAATTGATCCTTGTGATTGATCGTAATTGCATTGCATGTCTGGATGAGCATTTACTTACTAAATGTTCATTGTAGTCATTCTTTAATGATTGTTCTTGTTTGATCAAGATATGCTTACACGTTTTATAGTGTTTACAATCTTGATCGCACTTTACTTGCTCATGTACATACTGTGTATTCACCTTGTCATAAGCTTAATCAAAGTTTTGTTTGTGTGCGAGTGTTTCAGGTTACAAGTATATACGTGCAAGTGCTTCACAGCTTCTAGAATAGGTGTGAGTGAGTTTTGCCACTGTTCCCAAACTCACGTCTAAGTCTAAAGTCTGTTTTTGGGGTTTTGTCACAGAATAGCCTAAGGGGGAGATTGTAAAGTTGTAATTTATAACTATGTGTTTTGTTGGCTTTAATTCCGTGCCAAATTTGATTGTAATTTCATTCAATCTTTTATACCCTGTATTTATTGTGAGATTTTATTGTAAGGGTTGTGTGAGAGAGAGTGTATGTGTGTGTGTGAAGACTCAAGGCATGAAGACTAAAGCTGTTTTTGCGGGTAGCGCACGACTAAGCATCCCGCGAAGTGATGCATGTGACCGGCACATACTGGAATGCGAAGAGTCAGGACAGGATGGAGACAGTTGTGTTTCGCGAGTAGCTCGCGGGTAAGGCCTTCCCGCGAGACACCCGCGAAACATTTTGTTTTGCCAGATTATCATTTTTGATACACACTTTCTGTGCCTACACTATTTATACCCACATTACCCACAAATGTTGAGGAGTGCTTTTGAGAGAAAACCTTAGCCACAAACCTTGGGAGTTAGAGATTGTTATACCCACATTTCTCTACACAATTGCTTGTGGATTTTCTTTAACTCCTACCTCTCCATTTTCATACCATTGAGAGGTTGATAGCCCAAACACTTACCGCACCCTTTTAGAGTGTCAAGTGAGGTTTTGGTACTGCTAGGAAGTATTGAAAGAAGTCAGGCTTTGGCAGATGCAATTGGGCTTATTACGGGATCCGGAGAGCTAGACAAGACACGGTTCTGAGATGCCTTTTTAGAGTAGGAGCTTGGAGGGCTTAGGTACATCGAATAGATTAGGCTTGGAGGGTCTCTTGCTAACCCATGTATCCTAACTGATTGTCTAGCAGATCGATTACTGCTTGGAGGGCGGCGAAGAGGTTTTTCGCCGAGTTCTTTGGTTTCCTCTTTGATAACACATCGGCATGTTATCTTGTGTTTGCATTTTCCTTCCCTACTCTTTTACCTTTCATTTTACTACTGTGTTATAATGATTTTGGGTTAGAGTAGCTTGTTTGTTCATCCGCTCACATTTACTCTATTCTGCACTTAGTATTAAGTTAGAGTAAAATCTATCAAACCGTAACTTTAGTTTGGGAGTCTAAACAACTCTTAACACATTTTCGAGCATTCAAAAACCTTGTTTGATTTTTCTCCTGCAAAATAAAACCATCTTTTTTCTAAAATCTAAATCAATACCAATATTTTTTACTTTTAAGTTTTCCCTACTTATGGGCCAAGACGACTTGATCATGCATGGTCTTCCTCGCTACCTTTGGGCAAGGCTACAGTGACTTTGGCTTGCTTTTCCTTTTCCCATGGGCATGTAGTCAGTGAGGTAGTTGCAAACATTGAGGCTCTTGATTTCATTGAAATTGTTGAGTATCATTGAAAATGTTCTTGTGATGGACATTGATAGATTCTTGCATTTGGTTTTAAGAGTTAACCAAGAGAGATAGAGATCAAAGAAATTAGTTGATTTTTTTTTTTTTTTTTTTTTTTGAGATCTAGAATTTAACTGATTAGTTTTATGGTTTCATAGTTTCTTTAATTTTGGTTGTAATCCAGTTTCATAGGTATCGTGTGTGGTGGGCCTTTTTGTATTCTGGGCTAAACTGTTCCTATCAGACTATGGCCTAATAGTTCTGGGGTAAAAGAGTTGGGACTGGCTCAATCGAAACCCACCTTAAGCCAGTTTGTGCACAAGTCAGGACCTCTTTACAGAGATTTTGATTACGTGTCCACGGCAAGGGATGCTGTCATAAAAACATTATGATAGGAGAGACATAATATAACATGATTATAACAAGAGGTATTCTAACTAAAGTGCTCGTTGCCAACCAAAGATAATATCTAAACAACTTTGCAACAGGAAAAACGCGATAATATAAGTATAGTAGAAATAAATTAGAAATAATGAAAAGAATAATGTTAATGCTTAAACAATCATGCTAAAAGAGAGGAAGGGGATTAGTCTGCTAAACTTGGCTTCTTAGCAGATTTAAGTCCAAGAAGTGAACCAATCTCCAACGTGGACAATCTCACAAGAAAATCTTGCCATAGAAATTGCCTACTTTGAAAATGGACTTAAGTGGCTTAATCTCGAATCTTTTAACTTGTTAGAGAGTAGGCTATTGAGAGGGAGAGAAGGGAGTAGCCTATTGGTGCATGCCTTATCACACTTTTGTTTTTCTCACTTCACTTCCTACTCTCTTATTTTATTTCTTTTTGTTTATCCTCTTTGTTTTTTTTTTTTTTTTCTCTACTTTCTATGTTTCCTACTGCTCTTCCTTGTTCTCCCGTTTTGTTTACTGTGCACAGCTAAGGCCCTTTTATACTGCCTGCCATGATAAGATTTATTATTTTACCCCTCAACTGCTTTTGGCCTGTTGTGGATGTCCTTCCCTGGCCATCCACTGGTCTGTTGGCTACCCACTACCACCACTGCCCTGTGCTAGCTGTGCCACGTTCCATTCCCAGACAAAGGGAGTTTTGTTTTATTTTCTTGCTTTCCGTAGCATTCCCATCTAGATAAGGGTTGGGTATTCTCTCTTACTAACTCCAATGGCATACACCTAGTGATTCCAGCTCATCTTTCCCTCTTTTAGGTGGTATGTCATCCCAACTAAACATCTCCCCCAAAAGAGCTTGAGTGGAAATCCCAAAATAGACTTCCCCCTTCTCCTCACTGCTAGACCATACCCTCTCTTACCTCTGACCTATGACCTACCACCCTTGTATTGGCTGGGTACAAGTGGGTGGTGCCTGGACTTTATGTGTGCTCCACTCCCATATGAGCCCATGGCTTGGCTGCTATTCATGCGTTTGCCATTGCCTGCGGGTTTGTTTAGTCTTGCTGCGTGTTTTGCTGCTTATTTTTTAACTCTTTGTGGCGTGGATGAGTCATTGGGTCTTCATTCTTTGCATCTCGTTTCTTCTTTGGGCTGGGTATTGCTTGGGCATGGGCCTTTTCTTCTTTAATTCAGCCCTTGTCTCCTTTTACTTCTGCTTTATTGGTCAATTGGTATTCTTGCCATGCCGCTGCACTACTTCTGCCTTGGTTTTGCTTAACTTGTACTGTCTGGACCTCTTTTGGGCCTACCATGTATTATTCCTTTTCTTAGTTCATGTTGCCTAGTATTTCTGTTGGGTCAGTTCTCATATCATCTTGGGTTTCCTCGGCCCATTTTATTCCTTTGGACATCCTCGGCCTGCTTCATTCCTTTGAGCATTCTTGGCCCATCTCATTCTTAAATTCCCATAGGCTTTTGCTAAATCTTTCGGACTTCACTGGCCCAATTACCATATCCTTTACTTTTGGGGTTTGTTGGCCTTTGCACTAATCCCATTTACTAATTTCTCTCTTTGGGCTCCTCCGGCCCATCTTTGCTTGCTTTCTACTTCTTATGATTCCCATAAGCTTACTGCTTCCTTCTCTGGGCTCCCTTGGGCTCATTTGCTTTCTTTAGGGCCCTTTTTACTATTTCATAAGTTTCATAGGCCTGTGGACCATTATTCCTGTCATTCGGGCTTAATGGTTCTTTCTTACTTTGCTAATTCTTCTTCCTTCACCCCTTTCATATTGTTGGGCTTCTTTTTGTTATTGGGCTTTCTTGCCAAAGTGGACATCAATGCCGTGATTTTGCAATTTTTAATCTCCCTAAATGTTAAGATGCTTACAAATAGTTATATGTAATACATAAGAGAGATACAAAGATGGGTTGAAGTTACACTTAATGTAACTTCAAAAGAGTTACACCTATTATAAATCATTGATTTCTCACATATTTAATGGTAGAAAAAATGCTAGTATTTATTTATTTCCAACTCATCTCATCTAATTATTTATAAGCATCTTAACATTTAGGGAGATAAAAAATTGCAAAATCAGATACCTATGAAACTAGATTACATCCAAAATTAAAGAAACTATGAAACCATAAAACTAATCAGCTAACTTCTAGTTCTCAAAAAAATAAAAATAAAATAATAATAATAATAAAATAATCAGCTTACTTCTCTGATTTCTATCTCTCTCGGTTAACTCTCAAACCCAAATACAGGAATTTACCAATGTCCATCAGAAGAACATTTTCAATGATACTCGGCAATTTCAGTAAAATCGAGAGCCTCAATGTTTGCTACCGTACTGACTACATGCCCATGGGAAAAGAAAAGCAAGCCAAAGTCACTGTAGCCTTGCCCAGAGGTAACTTTTTTAGAGTTACACAGGTATAACTTAAGGAGAATTATTCTTGAAGAAAAGATACATTTAATCATAACACACACAGATAAACCGATTCACACTCCTTATAGGAAGGAAACAAAAAACAGACATAGGATATAGAAACACAGTGACGACCCTTACTGGGAGTTGCATCTTTAGGTGTTATGGCGTTTAAGACATCTATGATTGGAGCACTTATCTTTACAAGCTTTATCAGGCTTGTACACGGCATCTTCGCCTGGATGTATCTTTCGGTGGATCAGCAAGCATTCGGCTTATATAGGGGTTCATCAGGTACTCGAACTCCACTTCATCCTCGATAAGGCATTCACTGGGGTGGTCATCACACCGGACAGAGGCATTGCTCTTAACAAGGACAGCAGCACAAAAACAATGTGCGTTAATGAGCATCAGCATCACAAAGAATGCCACAGGATATACCCCTCCCTTGGCCTTTTGAACTTCCATTATTTCATTGTTCCTTTATCTCACCCCTACTAGTATAGCTACTTGATCTTGTTCCTTTATCTCACCCCTACAAGTATAGCTACTTGATCTTACTTCGCAGCTCTTTCTCACACATTGTAGTTGTATACCTTGAGAGGTGTACTTATAGTGATTATGAAAAGAGACTAGTGATGAGTGATGACCAAACGAAGAAGAATAATGCACCAGAGAATATTAGTTTAATTCGATGATACTGTGTCATGCTTTTGTGGAATTCTTGTTCTATCCTTTTGTTACTTGGGTTACATGAAATTCGATTGAGGGTTTTATTTTTTCTGTTTAAAATAGCCAATATTTTTTATAACTTTCGATACAGGATGTTGTAATTAGGGCAGTAAATTTTTTTTTTTCAGGATTTGTTTTAGCAAGACCATTAAGAAAATTAAATTAAACAGAATTTTATAAAAAAATAACTTGAATATATTGAGTTAACGACACTAAAAAAAAACACGCAAATTCATGAAGTCATATTATATTTATACTATATATGCACACATTCACGCATAACATTATAACGAAAATAATAAATAAATAACACACAATTAGTATTGAACACACACTCATATACTATATGTAATATAAATTTATAATAAAGAGAGAGACACTCACAACTTACAAACACTCACACTTTACTCTTAGAGTTGGAGATATATAAATAGTTAAATAGAGGAGAGACAGAGAGAGAGAGAGAGAGAGAGATGTGATTTGTATTGTTCTTTGGCTTTGAGATAGGTTGGTTTGTGTTGTTTTTTGATTTGAGTTAGGCTGATCTGTGATTAGTATGTGATCAGGTGGTGGTGGTGCAAAATTTAAATCAGGGTGTGTAAAATTATTTTAAAGATAAATTAAATAAGTAAAAAAATCATTTTATATATAAATTTTTTTCAAGTCACAAGTACATATGCAGCTGTCCCTGAATTAGGGTTTAATAAAAGTTAAGTTCTAGTGAAAATAATGTTTCTCTTTTTTTTTTTTTTGAGAAGGAAATAATGTTTCTCTAAATATAGCATTTTAAAGTATTTTTGGAAAACTGATGAAATTTTTTTCCTTGACATTAAAATAAAATAAGTGCACTCCTGATATATAGCCATAGGTTAATATTAATATAATATCTGGTTAGTGCCTTTTGGATGAAAAACCAGTGGAAAACTGTCGGCAAACTGTCGGCAAATTAAAAATGTAATTTGCCTTTCACTCGATGTTTATATATTCGAGTTAGATACCAGGTTTCACACTCCAACTAGCTGTAGCCAATTGCGATGAACATTCTGTCTTTAGTAAAACAAAATACAAAAGTGTTGGGATTAGAGAATGCTGATTGGTATGAATTAACTAAGCTTTATGTACAACGAACCTTTTGTCTTTAGTAAAACAAAAAACAAAAACAAGAAACAAAAATTAAAAAACAAAAAACAAAAGAGTAGAGATTAGAGAATGCTGATTGGTATGAAATAACTAAGGATATATATTATATCGAAAGTCGATTTCTTTTATTTTTATTTTTATTTTTTATTCTTTGCTATAAAGAAATCAGTCATATACTATATAAATTCTTTTCCACTTGCAAATGTTCTAATAATTGATGTCTTCTTTTCTAGTGTAATGTGATACGTTTTATTTGGCGTTATTATTTCAGTCCTCACCAAACAGTTCTCACCCACTTCTTTAGTATTAACTCTTTTTAATTTGGAATTAAAAAAAAAAAAAAACACTTTTTACTTTGGAATAAAAATTGTTAATTTTTTTTTTTTTTTTTTTATGTTTTTCTTTTTTCATTTAGATGCTAACATGACATTTTAAAATATCAAAAAAAAAAAATTTATTGTAGGTTCCAGTTAACTCAACTAGTAAAGTCTCTGATTGTTGAATAAGATATTTGAGATTCAATCATCGCCTACACCAAAAATCAATTGGTGTCTTGGTCTGATAATAAAGAGTTATCATAAGGAACAGATATCATAAGTTGAAACTCTCTAAAAAAATATTTTATTTTAATAACCATGTGAGCTTCAAACGTGCCAGCAGAGTATACCGTTTGCCACATAGGCATTTTTCGTTAGCGAATTAATGATAATGATCAAATTAACTGCAAATTGAAAATAACAAAGACTAAATTAATTGTAATATCAAATTATAGGGAAGAAAATGATATTTTCTACGTATTTTAACTGTTAAAAAAAAAAAAAAAAAGCCCTTGCACATAAATGTATAAAGCTTGGGCTAGCTAGGACAACTATTAGACTTAGGAGGCCCCATTTAGTAAGCCCAATTAGTCAGATTCCACAGCCCAACACTCAATCATGTTCGGTCCATAATATGGTCAATAGCTCTAGAGAATAGGGTTATAACAAATTTCACAATTACTAACGTCACATGTTGTTATTGATTGATTAAAAAGTGATGCACTTAAATAAGAAGCGATAAAAATTTGAAAACTCAATTATAATGAAATTTTTTGTATTTGTAGAAATCTTAGTACGAAGAGATGAATTCTTATTGAATTAGCACTTGACACGAGGTGTACAATGTAATATTGCATCTTGATGATGTGATCTCTTTCGTGGATGAAAAATGCAAATTCACTTTTGGATCAAATCTAAACTTGAATAAAAGGACAGAGCAGAAGAGTCGAGTTGTGGGGACAATAGCTCCCCGGGCTCCTGCAAAAACTGCCTTTCCCCATTGATGTCCTTTTCCACTGAAAAAACAAAACAAAAGGAAAAAACAAAAACAAAAACATATATACCTCTCACTTTTTTAAGTAGTAGAATTTGAAAATTACTTTCTCTTTCAATAAAGTCCAACAAATTGTTCTATTACATTTTGTATATTTAGGATTCAACTAAAATTTGAAAAGGAAAAAAAATATCCATTTTGCGCCTTTTTTATTTCTTTCTCTTTTACAACTTTTTATAGGTTACGCTCCATTTATAGTCGGACATCTATTTAACTAAAAACAAAAACAACTGATACAAGACATGGCCTAACAGTGAATTATCAATTATCAAAACAATGTAACATATTTGTAAAAATTGGAAATGAAAGATATGTACTTAGGGTAGAAAAAAAAAAAAAAAAGATTAAGTATTGTACAAATTCTTAAGAATTGGAATCTTGAGAATCATTTAGTTAGTTAGAAAATAAAATGAATTAAACGTAGGCGACTAATTAATATAGGAGTCTAATGCATTATAATGACTATGTTGACAACGCATGGTGACATGGCACAAGGCCAGCAGCCAAGCCTAAGGGTTCATTTCACATATGCCATAATGTTGTTGTAGCAAAATTCACATGTGCTAGGTTGTTATAGAATTTTGGAGGGAAAAATAGATACTAGCACATGCACATGCTAAATTTTTGGAAGATGTTAAAAGTATAGGCCAAAATAGCACAATAGTATTTGTAGGGAGAATTTTCCGCACAATCTGTTTGTCCGCTTTAGAGGGCAGGCCACGGGCTTGCTGCTTGCGCAAGGCACTGAGCTTCTATCCCCTTCACGGCTTTGTCCTCGTTTGCGAGTGCGGAAGGCATGCTTAGGCACTTTGTGCTTTGCAACGTCCGTCCCACATCGCTTAGAGAAGCGCCCCCACCTATGCCTTATAAGCTTGAGCCCAAGGCATAAGTGTACCACTACTCACACGCACTCAGGTGCTGCTCCGTGCAACCCAGTGTTGCGGCAACAAAACCGTGCAGGATATGTGACGGGTACAAGTCCAAGCTAAGCGCTTGCTTGCCCAAAGCCTGCCCCAAAGCGGACAATACTTGAGATCGGCACTGCCCTCAAAAGCGCCTTTTTATTGTGGGTACCATAGGCATGCTTTTGCAATGTCCTCGGGTCCTCGGGACCTCGGGCATGCTTGGCAACGTCCTAGGCATGCTTCGCAACATCCTCGAAAACATGCCTATATTTCGGAAAACAGTATTGTTTACCGAAATATATATCAATCTACCACTATTTCGAAAATATGTAGAAATTCACTACTTTTTGGATACTCGAGTTTTTCATGGTGTTCGAGTTCATGAATCTTGAGTATCATGGAAAAAATTTGAAAATTGTTTAAGAGTTCCATCAAAAAATTTTCAGAAATTTTTAAGGCTATTTTTTCAAAAAAAATCGAGTTTGTGAAACTCAAGTTTGATGGCAAACTTGAGTTTCACAAACTCGAATTTCAAAAAGATAATAGATTGCTAAATATTTCATAAACAATGATATATTACAAAATATTTTGCAAAAGAGTAGTATTTGGCAGTTATAAGTAAGTAAAAGTCAAGTACTTCTTCTCTTCTCTTCTTTTCTCAAAAATTTAAAAAAAAAAAAAATTTAGTGCTTAATTAAAAGTAGCATGTGATTAATATATTACAATTATATTCTATTGGTTCAAGCAAATATGTCTCTTCCCAAGAAATTCACGTTTTGCCTATAAATACCCTTGGACGTTTATTTGAACAATACATAATTTTTATCTCCACAGACACAATTATGTAGTCTTTGATCACCACCCTAACGGAGCTGCCATTCATGTTTAGGACAAACAATCTAGTCCATCAAAACTGCTCTTAGTCATTCAACCCCCAATTCAGTTCTGTCATTGGTCAAACTCCTCTTCGGTTTTTCATTACCAAACCTATCTCCCTCCAAATTTGGTTTTCCTTCGCTAATTAAGCTCCACTCCCTCTCTACCTCCAACCTCTTCACCTTCATATCCAATGAGCTCCAAACAAACAAAAAAATCTCATCCAATTTAAAAACGAAAAAAAAATATATTTTAAAAATGATATGGGGGATCGGAGGTCACACTTAGGCGGGTGGATTGTGTGTATGGATCTGGTAGGATGTGTGTAGGTGGATTGAGTTGTGAGAGGCGATTTTTTTTTTTTTTTTTTTTTTTTCAAACACTTGACATATTTTTGGGAGCACTTTCAAAATGTAACTAAACACTATGGGAAAAATGACATTTTCTCCCGAAAACATTTTTAACTGAAAATATTTTACATCAAAAAGCAATTTACAATGAAAAAAATGGAATAGTTATAATTTTTTTGGTCTACAAATATTCTTGAACTCATGGCCCTACCATCAATCATGTGTTGGGGCCCACATGTTGTGAGAGGGCTTTTTATTTTTTATTTTTTATTTTTTTATTTTTTATGTACAAGGGCTATTGTATACACTAGAAGTAGAATATCCATTTTTCCTAATAAGGAGGGTTATGGAGTGAGATATGAGCTCAGGAAGTAAGCCCCTTATATATATCTTATTGAATATGTTATTTTCCTCTTTTTTTTCTTTTTTCTTTTTAGAAGAAATATGTTATTTTCCTAGGTCTACGCTAAGTGGAAAATCATTTTTATTAGGTTTTTAATAGAGAATGACAATAATGAAAACTAATTTTCAAATTGAGTCTGGTTAAGTGTTACACAATTTTCCACCGTCATACTATAACTCAAAGCCTAAAATCTCGGTTAAGACTTTGCCTAAGGGGTTAATAGTTGATTCTTGGACCATAAAACCAAGAAATACCTTATATTTATCTGCTTTGGCTCATAAGACCTTTTAGTGTGATCACCCTAGGTTAATAGTATTACACATTTTTCTAAAAAACTAGTGTGGGTGGCACGTGCAAGGCATGTGCTACCTTTTGAGTGAGAAAATTAAGATAAAATTTTTATTTGAAGAAGTATGAAACTACATACAAAAAAAATGTATGTCATACAAAGTTAATCTCATTCATATAAGAATTTTGAAACCTATTTGCTAAAGACAATATCTACTCATTAAAAACTTCTAAAAATGAAAACAAATATCATTATCTTAAGCAATTGAGTTTTACTAAAACCTTGTCACAATGGGTCCGTTTGGATTGAACTTATTGCTGCTGAAACTGAAAACTGAAAACTGAAAACTGAAAACTGAAAACACTGTAACAAAATAAATTTTAAATGTGTGAATAGTACCATGGGACCCATTTTTAATATTTTTTATTGCGTGAACAGTAAAAAATAGTGCGTGAACAGTAATTTCTATCCCCTGCACAGTAATTTTACTGTTCACGCGGAAAAAAAAAAAAAAAAAAAAAGGGAAAACGCACAGATCCAAAACGTGAACGCTGAGGCCAAACGGGCACAATATTTAAATTTCTGCAATGAATGATGTCATATGCTACAATTGAAACTCTTCATTAAATACCTTCCCCCATACACAATGAAAATTTTGTCATTAATAGTTTCCTCTTTATCATTTTGCATGAGTCTAGATGCAATCTTTAACTTAATTAGTTTTTAATGAATACTCATTTTAGGTAAGAAAAAAAAAAAGGATAACAAAAGGCATGCGTCATTGAATTTTCCATTAGATAAATTATAAGTTTCTGTAAAATTGTAATTTATAATTATCTGTTTTGTTGGCTTTTATTCCGTGTCAAATTTGATTGTAATTATATTCAATTTTTTATACCCTATATTATTTGTAGGATTTCATTGTAAAGGTTGTGTGAGAGAGAGAGATTGTGTGTGTGTGAAGACTCAAGGCATGAAGACAAAAACTGTTTTAGTGAGTAGCTCATGACTAAGCATCCCGCGAAGTGATGCATGTGACCTGCACATGCTGGAATGCGAAGAGTCTAGACAGGATGGAGACAAGTGTGTTTCACGAGTAGCTCGCGGGTAAGGCCTTCCCGCGAGACACCCGCGAAACATTCTGTTTTGCCAGACTGTCATTTCTGATACACACTTCTGTGCCTACACTATTTATACCCACATTACCCACAAATGCTGATGAGTGTTTCTGAGAGAAAACCCTAACCACAAACCTTGAGAGTTAGAGATTGTTATACCAACATTTCTCTACACAATTGCTTGTGGATTTTCCTCAACTCTTACCTATCAATTTACATACCATTGAGAGGTTGATAGTCCAAACACTTACCACACTCTTTCAGAGTGTTCAGTGAGGTCTTAGTACTACTGGGAAGCATTGGAAGAAGCCAAGGATGGCAGATGCAACATGGAGCTTGTTGTGGGATCCGGAGAGCTGGACAAGACACTGTTCCGAGAAGTCTTGTTGGAGTAGGAGCTTGGAGGGCTTAGGTACATCAGGTAGATTAGGCTTGAAGAGTCTCTTGCTAACCCATTTATCTTAACTGATTATCTAGTGGATCGATTTCCGCTTGGAGAGCGGCGGAGAGGTTTTTCGCCGAGTTCTTCGGTTTCCTCTTCGATAATACATCGGTGTGTTATCCTGTATTTGCATCTCTCTTCCCTATTCTTTTACATTCCATTTTACTGTTGTGTTGTTATGATTATGGATTAGAGTAGCTTATTTGTTTATCTGCTCGCATTTACACTATTCCGCATTTAGTATTAAGTTAGTGTAAAACCAATGGAGCCGTAACTTTAATTTGGGGGTCTAAACAGCTCTTGTGTTTCCAACACATTTTCAAGCATTCAATTTCGAAGATTTAAACTTGGAAAATCAATTTTTTGGTAAGAAATAAAGCACCTTATATTACCATTCCAGCTTTTTAAGTATTACTACCATCTAAAACTCAAAATACATGAATAAATTTTTTAGGATATTAAAATTTAGCCACTAGACAATGGAATATTTTAAAAATCATAAGCTTTTATTAGAGTTTAATTGAGAGAATAGAAATATGACATATTTGCTCTTTTCCAAAATATTAAGGGGGAAATTGTTTGATTTTAAAATTTAAGGAGGAATTGTGACCTATCCCAAGCATAAAAGATGAAAAATGTTTTAATCCTAAGTTTTTGGTTTTTTTTTTTTTTTTTTTGGTTTGTGTGTGTAAAACTATGTGTTTTTACTTCATAAGAAAACAAAATACAAAAATTCAACCTACGAAAAATGTACTCGAAACAGTGAATTTTGTATCATATAAAATTGACTAATGAAAAAAAGATTCAAGAAACATAAAGAATGACACAACATTTTCATAATACCTTTATATATAACTTTATTATATTTTACTTTGATTTACTATATTGTCACAACAATATGATGTCTTAACATTTTCACAAGAGAAATTTTATGTCTGCAACATTTTCATTGCAAATCATAAATAATAGGTTGTTACGAGCTGTTATTGGTGGGCAAAATAGTAATTTCATTGGTAAGTTTATATTAGAATAAGAATTTACCATCTAATATTTGTTATGAAAATGTAGTAAAAAATGTTGTGGATTTATTCTTACATATAAGGAATTAATATCTCAACAATTGTGAAAATATTATGGCAATTTATTGTGTTAATATTTATTATTATTATATAAGCAAGTTAAACGAAGATATTACCAACGGAAAAAAAAAAAAAAAGCAAAAAAGAAAAAAAAAAAGAAAAAAAAGAAGAAGTTGCATGTAACAATGAGAATTTCACGACATTTTCATTACAAATTATAAGTAGTAGTATGTTGTTATGGGGTGGTGGGCAATAAAAGTAATTTCATCATTGGTAAGTTTAAATTTAAATAACAATTTACCACATAAAATTTGTTATAAAAATGTTGTGAAAAATGTTGTGAATGTAGTACTTTTTTTTTTTCACAATATCTTTATTTTTGAGAAATGATATGTCCACAATATTTTCACAACATTTTCACAATAAATTTTAAGTGAAAAGTTGTTATTGGTTTTTATGAGTGGGCAAAAAAAATCATTTAAGTTGTGAATTCAAATTAAAACTGATAACAACTTGCCACTTATGATTTATTTTGAAAATGTTGGTTTCAATATAATATTTTATTATTTTATTTTCACATAAAAAATTAACACCTCAACTATTGTGAAAATACTATGGCAATTTGTTGTGTTAATATTTTATTATTATTATTATATAAGCAAGTTCAAAAGAAAAAAAGAAAAAAAAGAGAAAGGCAAGTAACAGTGGCATTGAACAAACCAAATTACTATAGCACAAGCACTGTAGAGCTATACCATTCGCGCTTTTTATGTGCAGGAAAAAAAAAAAAAAAAAAAAAAGACCCCCCAACACATAATTTTAATGGGGTAAATTTTCTGCCTCAAAATATTATTTCTGGTTTGTGTTTCATTCAATATATTTCTTTCTTTGAGCATAAGGTACAAGAACATGTCCACTTCTTCAAACTGTCCCTGACAACCAAAAAGCAACAAGAGTGTTTGCATTTTTTTTTTTTTTTTTTTTTTTTATGGAAAGAGTGCTTGCATTATTGATCCTATAGTTACTTTTCTTTTTTAATTGAACCACTATTTTGCAAGATATAAAAAGAAAAGAAAGTGAAAGTGAAAGCACTTGTAGCATTATGGTTTTTCAACTTTCGAGGTTTCAATTACAAACTTCTCAGGTGTGGTATATGGTCCGCACCTACTTAGATCCGGCAATTGCACTTCAATACGGGGCAAGGCATTGTACTCAGAGGCTGCAAAAAAACAACCTAGCTTTGGTGATTTGACCCACTTCAGCCCCACCTTCTCACTTAAAAATCTAAGAAGCTCTTTATTTGATGTACTTTTGTTCCAAAATGTTGGACACGATTGCCCCATCTCACCTTTCTTCCTTGGTCTTGACACCACCTGATTTTCTCCCACACATAGCGGAACTTCCTCACTAATTATGACCCCGTGGCCTCCATCATCAGCAATTTCTTGCAACTCCTTTGCAAACTCAAGAGCCCTCAACACTTCAACCATTTTGGGTCTTTGATCTCTATCTTCACACACACATTTATATGCAATATTTGCATACATCTTCAAAGATTCCGATGACATTTGATCAATCAGATGAGGATCAATGATCTGATCAAGTTTACCTTCTTCAAAACACAAACTGGCCCAAGAGGCCAAACCTTGTTTCTCATAATCTAAGCCCATATCCACTGCTGGTCTAGCACACAACACCTCAAACAACACCACCCCAAATCCATAAACATCAGACTTTACAGTTAAATGACTGGTCCAAAAATACTCGGGGTCTATATACCCAAACGTTCCCTTCACATCAGTAGTGACGTGGCTCATTGACAGTCTTGTAGGGCCCAATCTTGAAATCCCAAAGTCCGAAACTTTGGGTACCCAATTTTGGTCCAAAAGAATGTTGCTAGTCTTGACATCGCGGTGTATGATTGCGTGCTCCTCACCTTCATGAAGGTACAATATTCCCCGAGCAGCACCAATGCAAATCTCCAACCTCTGCTTCCATGACAATGGAGGATTATCTGTGTTGTAAAGATGATCATGAAGTGCTCCGTGAGCCATTAACTCATATACAATGATCATGACCCGTTCATCGTTGCAGTAACCGATCAACGAGACCAGGTGGGGGTGGCGAAGCCTTGAAAGCATTTCGACCTCTGTCTGAAATTCGCGAAACCCTTGACTTGAAGTTGGCCCGAAAACCTTGATCGCAACTGGGGTGTGTTCATGATCGATGTAACCTCTCAATACATAACCACAGCCGCCTTTTCCAATGATAAGGTCCCGGTCAAAGTTGTTTGTGGCAGTCTTGATTTCTTGGAGAGTAAAGCGACGGCCGACAGCTTGTAGAATTGGCGGTGTTTCACTTTTGATGGACTTTTTTCTCATCCTTCGCCAGGTAATTGTTAAGCCCAAGAGAAATATGACAGATATAACACCTACAGTGGCTTCAATGAAGATTACTGATTTTGTGCCGCTCTTGGAATTCTTGTAAGGTAGTGGTTGTGGAGCAGGTGATTTGAGCGGAGATGGGGAAGGGGAAGGGGAAGGAGGGTGTGGAACTTCAGGATTGGGAGCTGCGAGATTGGCATCAGAGTTATTCAATTTGAACAACTCGAGACCATTGAGGATAGCATCAGAACTTGAATTAGCATTAGGACGAAGCTCTATAAAGAGAGGGGTCTTACCATTACTCTTTTTATTTGGTATCATCACAACATAGTCCCTATATACCGGAATGCCTTGCCCACCGCTCCAAGTGATAACATCAGCAGAAATCTCCACTGTCTTATTTCTTATGAAAATTCGGAACCCTTTGTTACTTCTCTGCTTTACCTCCGGTTGGATTTTGCAGAAGTGGAGTCTCACGAGGTATTTGAACCCCGAGTCCACTGGCAATCTCCAAGTAAGATTGTACCGTTTGTTGTCTTCGGATGTTCTTGTAGTTCGGGCTGTCTGATAGACTTCCTTTGGTGCTGTGTAAGGAGGTATGCTTGTGTAGTTGATCTGAATTGACCCATTACTAATAGAGTTTACATTTGAAGCAAGAAAGAAGTCGGTGTCATTAAGCCATTTCCGAAAAAGCTTGCCGGAGTCATTTATTGGTGAAATGGAGTGCCCACCTACGTTTAGTCGGTAAATCATCTCAAGAGCACTGTTGTTTTGGATATGGAATTGAGAGTAATGGCCGACAAGAGGTACACCTTTATCCCCAAATTGACTGTAATAAAGGCTGGTGGGCATCGAGACAATTTCAATCCCATTTATAAATGCATATGAAGCATTTATAGATGGAGTGAAGGTTATGTTCAGTGTCTGATCCCGTATCACATTCACGCAAAATTCTTTGACAAGGGATTTTGATCCTATACTGAAGTTGCTAAGTAGAGTGAAGGGACCAGTAGTAACAGTGAAAAAGGCCTTAGACATATCGAAATTATCATGGTATGTAGAAGGGTTAAAGTAAAATCTTATGAATTTTTGGCCAGGACTAACACGAAATCTGTAGGTGAATTGAGAATGAAAGATTCGAGCGGTTTTGTAAGGGTCACGATCAATGGATGAGCCATGGGGATTGGAGAGTATAAAGGTGTTATTAGATTGTTCTAAGGAAACAAATTTTGAGTGAATACCCACATCGCCAGTCCACTCTCGGCCATCTGGGTCAGCTGAGATGCCGGAGGAGCCACAGTTAAGCATGATATCATTGATGGAGGAGTATGTAGGGGAGGGCTTAGCAGTGACTGTAATTGTTAGGTAATTGAAGAAGAAGGACACTGAGAATAGGAAAACGTAAAATCTACAAGAGTTTTGCATTGTAGACAGTGACAAAACTTAGAAGTGTATGCGAAGCTGCGACTGCGAGTGATATAAAACATGTACATCAGAGTGGAAGTGTACATAGCAGTATTTCTCAAAAAAAAAAAAAGTGCACATAGCAATGCGCGAGGAAGCCCGCGTGGATGGTCAAGAGAACCGTGTGGTTTCTTTTTGGATATAGAGATGGCTACAATTGTTCTTTGGAAATGGGAGATTGGTGACTCTTGGTCCTCTACGAGAGCCAAAAGGTGGGACATCTCAGTTGATTAGTAAAAGTATTCGTCAAAAAGCACACCATGTATAATATTTTTAATTATTAGTCAAAAGCACACTAAAACTAAAGTTACAAAAGAGTGTGGAAAACTAACCAGCACGTGAAGGAAGTTTTCTTTATTATTGCCACAAAGATGCTGGAGTTGATCTTCAAATCTTAAAGCAATAATGCAAATAACAAAACAAAGAGTTGGGTTGTTGTTGGCATAGTAACAATTTAAATTTTATGTGTTAGTCTCCTATAAATATTTTTTTGAGAGAGTTTCAATCTATGGCATCTCATCTTATGATAGTTTTTTATCATTAAATCAAGACACCAATCAGTTTTTGGTGTAGGCAGGGATTGAACATCTAATTTGTTATTCAACTATCAGAGACTATATCAATTGAGTTAATTGGAACCCACATTCTCAAATAAATATTAAAAGCACTACCATAATTTCCAAGATAACTAAACACATAATTATAAACTCACGTTTTATTTTTTACAAGACTCCTATCTTAAGCACACATTCTCATCCAATTAGTAATGTATGAAACTTATCTCATGGAGCTTGACTATAAGGGCAAAACTGGAGCAATGTCTCTCATCAAACCAGGGGCAAAGGGGGAGCAGAGGGAAGATGGTAATAGTGTGTTATGACTCACTTATGTTATTCCTACATTTGATGTCAATAATAAGGCCCTCAACATCTTTTTTAATGAATAATAAAATTGTATTAAATAAAATAGAGCCCCTATATATGCATTGAATTTTGTAAAGAATTGAGAGAATTCTAAATAAAACTGAGAGAATTTCATTGATTGAAGAAGAGGAGAGATTACAAGAAATGGAAGAAGTGAATAATAAAATACACTATGCTCTGTTTATATACACATTGATCATAACAAACTATTTGAATTTGGCGCCAAAAGCAGTTACTCAAATCACCAGACTTTCTCCACGTGTCTAGCAAACTTCTCCACGTGTCTAACTGCTTCCTAAATTCTCGGAGCCTAAGTCTTCAACGATCTTGGATGAAGAATTCATGGTATGGCAATGCCTCAATAGCTTCCAAGACTTCTGAGCTAATCAGTTCTGGTGTTGATGCACGTGCACTCTGTGTAGCTTGACCACTGCGTTGCCCATCAGCAAATGCTGCACTCCTTACTGTCCTGGTGGCTTTGCTAGTGCACTTTACCTTAGCAATAGTTGCATCACTTGCCATACTTGTTGTTTGACTTATGCCATTTTGCCCTGCAGCATACCCTGCAGTTTTAACACTCCCCCTCAAGAGCATAGCTCTTGCCTTTTGACATTGCTTAGGTGGAGAAGGATATTCTACTATATGAGCAAAAATATTAATGACTCCCAATCTATTGATCAACCTTAAATGATTTTCAACCCCTAATGCCTTTGTAAATACGTCTGCCAATTGATTCTTGGTAGAGACATAGAAGGTTTTAAGTGTTCCATCAATGATTCTATTCCTCACAACATGACAATCAGCCTCTATGTGCTTGGACCTCTCATGAAACACTGGGTTTGCTGCTATGTGAAGTGCTGCCTGGTTATCACAGTACATCAACACAGGTTTGTCATGTGTAACATGCAAATCTTTCAACAAATGCAAGATCCAAGTCAGTTCACAAGTAGTTGTAGCCATTGCCCTGTATTCTGCCTCAGCACTTGATCTAGATACTATACTTTGTTTCTTAGATCTCCAGGACACCAAGGCATCACCCAAAAACACACAATAACCTGTCAAAGACTTCCTTGTGTCAGGGCATCCTGCCCAATCAGCATCACAATATGCCTTTAAGTGTAAATCTGAAACCGTGGGGAAGAAAACACCTTGTCCAGGAGTACCTTTAATATATTGAAGTATCCTGGTAGCAGCCTTCATATGTGGTGTTCTAGGCTGTGCCAAAAATTGACTAAGCATGTGTACTGCATATGTAATATCTGGCCTGCTCAAAGTCAAGTACATTAGCTTCCCAATGAGCCTTCTATACTGTCCAGGATTAGAAATCAGATCCCCACTACCTTTAGATAACTTCAACTGTTGCTCCATTGGTGTCTGTACTGGTTTGCAACCTGTCATTCCAGCTTCTTTAAGTACCTCAAGAGCATACTTTCTTTGTGTTAGACTGATGCCAGTTTTGTTCCTTGCAATCTCCAAGCCTAAGAAATACTTGAGTGATCCCAAATCTTTGATTCCAAACTTTTGATCTAGGACTGACTTTAGAGAAGCAACACAACCAAGGTCATTACCTGTAATGATCATGTCATCTACATATACTAGCAATGCAGTGAACAAAGATCCTTTGTTATAAACAAATAGGGAATGATCTGCTTGGGACTGAACAAAACCAAGCTGTGTGATTGTGGCTGACAACTTAGTGTACCATTGCCGAGAAGCTTGTCTCAAGCCATAAAGAGATTTCATCAGCTTACATACTTTAGGAGTAGTAGTAGCTGCTGAACAAGAAGAAGAACACTCCCCCTTACTGTGAAAACCAGGAGGCAAAGTCATGTAAACTACCTCATCCAAATCCCCATGAAGAAATGCATTGTTGATGTCTAACTGATGCAATGGCCAGGACCTAGCAGCAGCAAGAGCAAGCAAAACCCTCACTGAAACTGTCTTAGCAACTGGAGAAAAAGTCTCCAGAAAATCAAGCCCAGCCTGTTGAGTATAGCCTTTAGCCACTAACCTAGCTTTATACCTTTCAACACTGCCATCAGGATTGAACTTGACTTTATATACCCATTTGCAGCCAATGGGAGATTTACCAGGTGGTAGAGTAGTCACATTCCAAGTGTGGTTGCTTTCAAGAGCCTGAATTTCCTTGTCCATGGCAGCTCTCCAAAGAGGATCTTGAACTGCCTGGGAGAAACTCTGAGGTTCTTGAGGACTAGAACCAACTGACAGCAAGTAGGACTGGTAACCAGGCTCCAAATGAGAATAAGTGAGGCACTCATCAAGGTCATAAGGATCACCAGGAGCAAATGCAGTACATGCATAATCCTGCAGGTAAGCAGGAGGTCTAGTGTCTCTAGCTGATTTCCTGAGAGGCACAGGAGGTGCAGATGCAACTGGTGGAGAAGAAGGAACAGCTGGAGAAAGAGACTGACTAGAACTAGGTGAAACATCAGTGGGCATCAAGGATGAATTGACATTATTATCAAGACCAAGGTCAATGGAAGGGGAAGAAGTCAATAAGGTATTGACAGTAGTATTAGGAACAAAATCAGGAACACTAATGGGAGTGACAAAGGATTCATTACTTGCTGAAGAAGAGGGAACAACAACAGCTTCATAGGAAGTAAAAGGATCTGCAATACTACTAGATGCAGAAACAAAAGGAAAAGAATGTTCATGAAAAACAACATCCCTAGAGAGAAACACACTATGAGTAGCCAAGTCAAGAACCTTGTACCCCTTTACCCCAAAAGGATACCCCAAGAAAACACATTTCCTTGCTCTGGGAGCAAATTTTGTTCTGTGATTGGAAAGGGTAGAGGCAAAACATAAGCAGCCAAAAACCTTTAAATGGGAGTAAGTGGGTGGTTGGCCAAACAAAATTTCAAAAGGAGTTTGATTTGATAAAACTGAAGAAGGAGTTCTATTTATCAAGTACACTGCAGCAAGAACAGCATGACCCCATAGATATAAAGGCAACTGTGACTGAAACATAAGGGCCCTAGCAACATTCAATATATGCTGATGTTTCCTCTCAACAACCCCATTTTGTTGAGGGGTTTCAACACAGCTTAATTGATGACAAATGCCTTGCTTAGCAAAGAAATCTCTCATAAAAAATTCTGTACCATTATCAGACCTAATGGTTTTAATCTTTTTAGAAAATTGAGTTTCCACCATGGTACAAAATCCTTCTAGAGCAGATTGGGTTTGGGACTTATGTTTCAACAAGTAAACCCAAGTACACCTTGAACAATCATCAACAATTGTTAAGAAATACTTGTAATTATCAATTGTAGACACTGAAAAAGGTCCCCACAGGTCACAATGTATCAAATCAAAACAAGCAGAAGAAATTTGACAACTTTTATTAAAAGGCAAACGTTTTTGTTTTGCAAGAGGACATACTTCACAAACAAAGTTCTCAGCTGGAGTACAAAGTGGTTCACCATTATTTCTAATTGAAACCAATTTGGCATTAGACAAATGTCCTAATCTAGAATGCCATACATGAGGACTAGAAACAAAAGGTATTGCAGCAGAAATGGAAGCAGATATGGAATGTGAAGTGGAGTTGCCCCTTTCCAGCAAGTAGAGTCCATTGCATTCCTTACCCAGACCAAGTGTGCTCTAATGAGCAAGGGCCTGGATAAAGCACAAGGTTCCAAAGAAGATAAGACAACAAGGAATGGATTTAGCTAACTGACTGACTGAGATGAGATTGAAATTGAAAGATGGAACACATAACACATTGTAAAGTGTAAGTTTTTCTGAAATCTTCACAGTACCAATGTGTGTGACTAAAGCTATTTCACCATTAGGCAAATTAACATGAGCATTTAGGACAGTGGTAAAGGAAGTAAAGCAGGTGACAGAATGGACCATGTGGTCAGTAGCCCCTGTGTCTATGACCCAATCAGTGGCATGAAAACATTTCCTATCAACTACTTTGGCTGAAAAAATAGAATGTTGAAGAGTAGGTTTGAAAGAAGTGTTTGTAGTGGTACCTGACATAGTATCAATGAAGTTTGAATTGTCAAGAGCTGTTGAGGAAGGCACACCAGTTGTAACATGCACACCATGAGCTCCAGTAGTCAAACCAGGCACATTTCCACTTGTACTAACAGATGCAACATGATGACTTGGACCTTGATCAACTCCAGAATTGAAAAGGGCAAGAAGCTGCTCACACTGTGCCTTGGTAATAGGACACTGAACAGATGCATTTGGGGAAATTTCATTAGCAACACCTTGTGGATAGGAAACCTGATTAGCACTGACATTGAACTTCCCTTTGTGCTTATAACCCGGTGGATAACCATGGAGTTTATAACACTTGTCCACTGTGTGTCCAAGCATGTTGCAGTGGGTGCACAAGGGCCTCTCCTTTTTGGATCCAGCCTTGTTGCCAGAATATCCTTTGGTGTTGACATACATTGCTACTGAATCAGGTTTAGGTGTGAAGGTGGAACCATGTCCAGTGCCTTTGTGAGACTCTTCTTGAAGAACCAAAGCATACACCTTGCTCATTAATGGAAATGGCTCAAGCATGAGAATGTGACTCCTCACAGTCTCAAAATTCTCATTGAGCCCCATTAAAAACCTCATCACATAGGATTTTTCATGAGCAATGCTCAGAATCTTCATTGCCCCACACGTGCAAGCTGGTAATGGCTCATAATGAAGTAGTTGATCCCAAAGCTTCTTGAATTTAGAGTAATACTCAGTTACTGACATCTGACTCTGAGTTATTTGTGAAATTTCCTGTTGAAGATTATATATCTTTGGTCCATTTCCCTGTGAATACACACGTTGCAACTCAAGCCACATCTCCCTTGCAGTCTCACAATACATAATGCTGCTTGACACATCAACATGCATAGCATTGATCAACCAAGAAAGAACCATTGTATTACAGCTTTCCCAATCTTCGTACAGAGGAGAATCTTCTTCAGGTTTCACTATCTTGCCATTAACAAATCCTATCTTTTTCTTGGCAGTTAATGCTAAAACCATAGCTCTAGACCAAGACTGATAGTTTCTCATTCCCAAAAGTGGTTGAGTGACTAAGATATTACCTGGATTCTCACTGGCATTGAGGAAAAATCGATTGGGAGAATTAGTCTCTGTGCTGGACTGATTCTGCGCAGGAACAGAGTCACTTCCTTCTCCAGAAGCCATTGATGCTAATCACGAGCTTCTAATGAATTTCAATGAAATTGAAAAGGAAAAACAAAAGATTCTTCAAGATACAGATGAATCAAGTCTCTGTGAATCAGAATTCAAGAACTTTCTCGAAGAAATTTCTGTTTGATAAGCAAGAATCTTTTGGAATCAAAAACGAGACTAGGAAATCAGTATAACTGTGCTAGTCGCTCTGATACCATGTAAAGAATTGAGAGAATTCTAAATAAAACTGAGAGAATTTCATTGATTGAAGAAGAGGAGAGATTACAAGAAATGGAAGAAGTGAATAATAAAATACACTATGCTCTGTTTATATACACATTGATCATAACAAACTATTTGAATTTGGCGCCAAAAGCAGTTACTCAAATCACCAGACTTTCTCCACGTGTCTAACAAACTTCTCCACGTGTCTAACTGCTTCCTAAATTCTCGGAGCCTAAGTCTTCAACGATCTTGGATGAAGAATTCATGGTATGGCAATGCCTCAATAGCTTCCAAGACTTCTGAGCTAATCAGTTCTGGTGTTGATGCACGTGCACTCTGTGTGGCTTGACCACTGCGTTGCCCATCAGCAAATGCTGCACTCCCTACTGTCCTGGTGGCTTTGCTAGTGCACTTTACCTTAGCAATAGTTGCATCACTTGCCATACTTGTTGTTTGACTTATGCCATTTTGCCCTGCAGCATACCCTGCAGTTTTAACAAATTTAGTAAACAAGTTAGTGATTGTTTCTTGTTACCATTCGAATGAAGTTATGAAGTGTGCAACAAGTTCTCATTTCATTCCCTTGGTGACATGATCTATAATAAGCCATCATTTTATAAAATTGAAAATCGTGCATTTTAAATGTCAAAACATCTTTTACTTACATTGCAAAGAGATGAATGTATGTAATTGAAAAGTTCTTTAGAACCCATTGGACAACTTCCACCTCAAAAGTCTTGTATATCGAATCTTTCAATTCAGAATGGAGGTAAAAAAAAACTCCATGGTGCATGGTTAACGTGAGTCAACCAAATAATAGCCACCTAGCACGTGAACATGCCCCCAAAGAGTATTAAGCATGAAAATTGTCAATATACTGGGCAACGATATTACCACATGGAGGTTAGGGGAAATTAATTTCCAACCTTTGAAGTGCATCTAAAAATACTTGCGAGTATTTTGTCATACTCTCCCAACTTGTGTCTTTAAACATAAACTTCATATCAAAATCACACGCAAACAATTTCAACAACTAAAGTATAGACATGAACTGAGTTCTCTACACAACTTGCATATATTATGTATAAATATAGATATATGGACAATTTGATTTGAAGCTAATTTTAAATACTATACTAAAATGCGTTTTGACAAACAGTTTCAGCCATAGTGCTGAAGCATTAGGTCTCTCTCTCATTCTCTGATCAATTTTAGCATGTATTTGTTCAATAAACACAAAACTTTCGGTAGTTCATAAAAAGCAAAAGCCAAGCTAGCACTAAGAAGTGCAAACCTAGCCAAGAAAATCCAGGTAAAAGCCCTGAAAGTGAATGCGATATTTGAGCAATGGACAATTTGATATTCAAAAGAAAGTTATTGCAGTTAATCAAGGTAAACAAGAAAAATTTATTATCAAATCTGAAATTGCTTATTGATACTATATTTGGATAGATAAACTTGGAGTTCAATGGAAAAGGGTTAAGCCGGATGGATTTTGGAGGTGAATTTCTGTCATATTATTTTCAATTATCATATATTAATCCATGTTTTCATATGCCACGTGTGGTATCTATACTTAGACCAAATCATGGTCACTGGGGATGACAAAAATTCAAGCAGAAGGCTAAGCAAAGTATACTGTAAGACCATTGTTGATACCCAATTTAGTGATACATTTTTTCTACAAGCTCAATTCAAGTATCATATTTTTATTTTATTCTTTTAAGCATGACTCAAAGCCTCAAATCCATGCAACTTATTGGAGAAATTGAAGAAATGTGGTTTGGAAGTTATGTGTCAATTTCCTTCGGACTTTTTGCATGAGCCCAACTCAAGCATGATACCAAGTGGGCAAGGGACGTTGGTAGCACCTTAAGCTCATGGAGGAGATCTTATACCCTAAATTTCCATCCCTAAAAGTGTTTTTATACTCTAGTTGACTCTGGTCCAAAGTTTTTGTCCTAATCCATTTTTGCCTTTAAAACATAGTTGGCTCTCATTGGCCAACTCTAGCTGCTAGCCCTTACTTAGGTGAGCCTCCCAAGAGTTTGAAACAACTAAAAATGAGGAACCAATAGGGGCTTAGTCAAATCTTTTTTTAATTATGCATAAAGCAAGCTAATTCTTAAACCCAATTAAAGCAAATTTGAACCAAATAATTTAGTACTTAGGAGGTCCAAAGCCTCTCTCCTTGCCCAAAACCAGTCACTAACCTAAAACTCAATATAAAAGGCCCCAATTAGATTCGAAACAGGTCAACCATGTTTTACCCCTAAAGCTGAAACTTTAGAGCAAAAGCTCATTCAGCTAGCTAACATTCTTACAATTCTGAAGCTTGGGGGTGCAAAATATGGGCACAAGAGAACCTTTCCTCTCTTCCTCACGACCTCTCTCAATTTACTTTTCTCGCTGAATGTGGATCGAAATTTCAAACTTATTGTTCTCAAGTATTTTTCTGCACTTTTGTTATTAAACTTTAAAGCAAAAACTCATTCAACAAAGATACATTCTCACAATTCTAAAACTTGAGGGTGGAAATATGGATATAGGGGAACCTTCCCTCTCTTCTCCATGACCTCTCTTAATTTCCTCTTTTGCCTGATTGTAGGTCAAAGTTTCGGATCTCTATATGTTTATTTTCACATTTTCTTGTATTTCAACTCATTTTGATTTCTCACTTGTTAAAGCACCATTAGCCTCTACTCACTAAATATTGGAATTTTTGTTTTGATACTCTCCACAAACAATCACTTCTAAGGAACTTAAGGGGAGATTTAGGCCGTTCTTGCATTTTTGGCCCTTGTAGCAAAATGTCCCCAACAACTGTCAACATGACATATCAATTTCACTGCAGGACTTATAAAAAGCATGAGCATATTAAGATCATGCCCAAACCTCTGAGATGAAATCTTATGCATAAAGATTTACTGTACACATGACCCTTTGAAAAATGTTATAGCACCAAGTGGATGTTCAATATCACTCTAAAAGCATATTTAAAAAAGGGAAAACCACCTAAGCAACAATTTAGAAAACAGTTGTTGGCAATGTTGAGCATCGAAGATGATTAAATCAAATTAACATGTACAAAAGAACCATGAAACACCCATCATTACAATATCTTTTTGCAAGATAATGTGTAACAACATTGGATAATTTCACATAAAAAAGTTCAATTATCTACATTTCCAATTAATAGCACACATATGAAGCATCACATAAGATCACAAACTTTAGTGGTGAAGGTAAGGTGAAAAGTTTTTGGCATGATGATTGTACTGATAAAGAATATTTGAATTGTATAAGGCCTTCTTAGAGGTTTTCTTAATTCCCTAAAGCTTTATTTGTATAGTAAGTGACACAGTATTATATCTGGTCAGATTTTACTGGATCAAACTTGAAAATATAACCAAAAAAGAAGAAGAAGAAGAAGCAAAAGTAGCATTAAAGTCATTTCAACACAAGCAAATGAAATTCACAGCATGTAAAGGGGAATATTCACGAAATTCTCAGATCTGCGAGATGCAAAAATAGAGAAAAAAAATATGCGCGAAAGAAAACAATCACACAAGACAATATTTATGTATTTTGGCAATTTTTCTATATCCACAGAGTTGCAAGGATTTCATTATTCTCAGGAAAAAATACAAGATGCAGCAATTTAGTTTTCTCTCTCAAAAACAACATAAAACCCTAATCTCCAAAATAACATTTTTTCTATTCTACAGCTTAGGCCTATTGGCCCAGGTTTTCACTACATGGACTAAATCTCAAAAATCTCCCATTAAAAACCGTAACAATATTATTTCAAGCCAGGTCAAGATCCAGATCAAACTTAACTAGACTCTACAAAGCCTAGCAACATGCTCAACTGTTCAAAGCTTTTATACAATGTAAGTAAACTTGCCTTGTAACAAATATTTGATTGTCTCACTCTTGACTCTTCTATGCCATACAAACGAAGAAGAAGAAAATAATACATGAATGGTTAAGAAAAGTAGCAAGGAAGGTAATTTTGGATCATTCTCTAAACTCAAAAGCACCTACCTTAAAAAAAAGCATTTGGAATGGTGTTAGTGACAAAATCAAGAATGAAGCCTCCAACTATCGTTCTCATTAGTCCAGAAATAACTGTAATGCCACCAAATATCATATTTGCATTGCCTTGCATTACAGTCGACATGGAACCTTATTTCGGATGTTGTTAACTTCATTCATAGAAATGAGCAATGAGCCTCTTATTTGATTTCCCTTTAAACCTAGAATCAAGAGGGGCACAGTCAGTAAAGTTACAATTACGATGTAAAAGACATTACAATAAATCAAACTTGCTTCATAAATTCAGTAATAACCAATTTAATTATTTATCAAAAAAATATTAATAATGGTTCAATATTGCCTCAAATTCCTAATTAACTTGGTTTGGATTTCATTCAATAGAAGGGAAGGTTTTCCCTTAGTGTAGAAAATGAGGAGTTTATTTGGTGTGGAAGACAATGATTCTCCTTGACATTAGAAAGAAAAATGGGAACGGCTCACCTCCAGTTTGGAAGTCTCCCATTTTCTCCCATTTTAAAATCGATGAGCGACACGTGGCAAAGACACAATCCAAGGGCTACAAAGAGAGTACATCAAATACAACTTTTGTCTCTCCTAATCTCCTAACTCCTAAGAAGTCTGACCCCTCTTTATCTCTCCTCAATAAGCCTTTCTCTTCCTTTCCATCACCATCGCCACATGAGCATCAGAAGCACTGAAATTAAAGCTTTCTAGAGAAGAAAGGGCAAAACAGGACCATGGATTAGGAAATTAAAAAGAACAAAATATCTTAGCGGATTTATGGGAAGCAAAGCAAGCTATATTGTGCGAGGAAGGTAGGTGTGCAGTTTACCATTGTTGGCCTTAGCTCCACATTCTCTTAGACAGAAGCCAATGGGGTTATGGCTAAGTACACTACTCAACTTCTTGTCCAACATGCCTAGAATGATATAAATTCCCCAAGCACAGACTCGCATCTTGTCCATTTTGGGTTTTTTTTTCTCTTTAAAAAAAAAAAAAACTTTTCTCTAATCAAACTGTATTTCTCATTTCCCTTCAGCTTGTGGAAATTTTTGATTTTGTAAAATCTTTTGAATTAATTTTCAATTAGATGTTAATGTTATGACCGGTTTTGTGGTAACATTGCCAGTGGGTATATTTGTATTAAAAAGATCTTTTGTACCATTGATGCTTTGAAACCCAAGTTGTATTATTTTTAGCCTCACACTATGATAGCCTGAGAAGGTGTCCAACCATCTCCGCTACCCCATAAAATGTTCTCACCATAAGACCCTTTAGAGTTTAGAGTGCTTCAAAGCACAGTTGGATCGCCTTTGGTTAGTTTACCATTGTGCATAGCGTGCAAGTTTTGCATCTCACACCAATGGTTGGTGTGCAAGTGCTAAACGAGCTGCATTATGAGGATCCAAAAGTATGGGGCTTGTTTTGCCTTGTTTTCTCTAGCAAGCTTTAATTTCGGTGCCTTTGATGCTTATATGGCATTGGTGATAGAGAAGAAGAAGAGAGGCAAAGAAGAAGAGTGAGGCTTGTTGGGGAGAGAGAGAAAGAGGTCGGACTTTCTAGGAAAGAAAAAAGTTGTATTTAATGTGCTTTCTTTGTAATCCTTGGATTGTGTCCTTGCCATGTGTCACTCATCGATTTTAAAACGAGAGAAAATGGGAGACTTCCAAACTAGTGATGAGCCGTTCCCAATAAAAAATTCATTATTGAAGAAGTAATGAGTATTTCTTATCCATCAAGGAATGATTTTTTATTTTTTTGGTGGAAATGGTATTACTTATTAGAACACACGAACACAAAAGTAGTATATAGAATTTTTTAAACAGGCTTATAATATATTACATAACCAGAGTATCACTACAAAAGGATCTAACTTTTGTAGTAATAGCATGGGGTTATAAGGACTGAAACTCTAACACACACAACCCATGTGGGATAAACATTTTTTTTTTTTTTTAAAGAAACAGTGATACTTATTAGAACACACAAACACAAAAGTAGTACATAGAGTTTTTTGAAACCTTATAAATATGTATTATTGCAAAGGGTTTGGTGGCTTATGACAATGTTCCTCCCATATAGGGAGAGAAAAAAACTACTAGAAGAATATAAGTGGGTTTCTCAAAGTAATTTGGTAGATTTTTGGGGGGTTGAAATTAAGATTACTCATGGTTGTGTGTAGAGAGTTTGTTTGTTTTGTGAGTGTAAGAGAGTTATTGGGTGTATTAGGGCTTTGGGTTTATGAGTGTTGATTAATGTTGTTGTAATTCGTATCATTGATAGTGGATATTTTGGTTAGCCTTGCCTATGGATATGGGCATGGAGTTGGATGAATCACATTAAATATTGTTGTCTTTTGTAGATGTTTTATTTTCTTGTTTATGTGAATGCGCTTGTGCGAGACTCAAATCACCATAATTGATGTTATGGCTTCTGTTGTTGTATAACAATTGGCATCAAAACTCAAGGTTGGAAATTGGTGAATTTAAAGAGATAATTATGTTTAGTGCATCTTTGACATTGGTTCAAGGTAGATGTGCACACAAGTTTTGGCTTAGATGTGGAATCAATGATCAAATTGTTTAAGGAAAGGTTGTTTGGATGAAGGCAAAGTTTTTTTGATAAAGAATGAAGATTGCTTAATGTCATTTGAGTCAATGTGGAGATTTGTTGAATTTGCCTCAAATTCCTAATTAGTTTTGGTTTGGGTTTCCTTGATGTAGAAGGGAAGGTTTTTCCTTGGTGTAAAAGGTAAGGTTTTTCTTTACTGTAGAAGAAAATGAATTTACTTGGTGTGGAAAACAAGGATTGTCCATGACATAAAAGGAAAAATATTTTTTTATTAAAGAAGTAATGAATATTCCTTAATTATTCCATTGTTGGAGATTGGAGCTCTAGTAGCTTACTTTGTTTTCATTCTCTTGGATAATGGTATCGAATTTGCCTCTAGAGCAAAATCGCAACAAATCAAAGCAAAGTTATCTTCATGTTGTGTTGACAATCACACTTGTTGGTCCTAAAAAATTAACTCAGGAACCAAATAAATGATGAAAACCCACTAAATTTGCCTCCTTAAAAGAATCACATCAAGCTACAAACCCTAGAATGCAAAAGTCACACACAAAGTCATAGACACAAAATTTCTTCAGAGAGAGAAAGAGAGAGAGAGAGAGAGAGAGAACAATAGGTTAGGATATGAGATTTTAATTTTGTTCTTGAAATTTAAATTATATCCAAGGACAATTTTGTAATTAAAAATCTATGGGTAGGTATAATTTTTTCTTTAAGTTTTGGTAATGTGAATTTTTTGGTAATCGTAGATTATGGTAATGTTAGGTAAAAATAAACAAACCAAACATCATATGGAAATATTATAGTAATATGACTGAAATGTGTATCACATTATGGCGAATCAAATATCTCCTAAGTAATGTTACGTTCACAATATCTTTATAACATTTTCACAGCAAATCCTATAAGGTAAGTTGTTACTGGTTATAATTTGAACCTACCACTAACATCATTTTTTTACTCACTAGTTACAGCTTGCTATGTAGGGATTTTTTTCGAAAATGTTGGGAATGTACATTTCTCTTTTACTTACAAACTTTAAATTTATGATGTCTTTTGGTGTTACCCATTTTGCATGGCAAATAGGGCCAGGGATGGGGGCTAAATCCTTCCCTCGGAATGGGTTCGGGGGTAGGAGTGCGTATTGGATGAACTTGCTTTGTTTATATATAAAAATTAAAAAATTATTTTTAAATTAATTTTATAGGTTTTTATTTATATTGCAAATATACTTTTTAACTTTCAAACATTAAATATTGATGTCTTTTGGTGTTACCCATTTTGCATGGGAAATAGGGCCAAGGATGAGAGTCAAATCCTTCCCTCGAAATGGGTCTGGGGTCGGAGTGGATATTGGAAGACCTTGCTTTGTTTATATATAAAAATTAAAAAAAATTATTTTTAAAATAATTTTATAGGTTTTTATTTATATTGCAAATATATATTTTTACTTTCAAACTTTGAATATTGATGTCTTTAGGTGTTACCCATTTTGCATGGCCAATAGGGCCAAGGATGGGGTCAAATCCTTCTCCCAAAATGGATTCGGGGGTAGGAGTGGGTATTGGAAGGCCTTGCTCTGTTTATATATAAAAATTAAAAAATTATTTTTAAAATTATTTTATAGTTTTTTATTTATACTACAAATATAGTTTTTAACTTTCAAACTTTAAATACTTGAATTATTGTATTGCTATGTTTCAGAAATTTTTATAATATTAGAACTCAATTTTTTTTTTTTTTTATATTTATGAGTTTTTTAAAAAAAGAAAATTGAGAGTGCAGGGGACAGGTGTGGCAAAAATAGAAATTTTTATAATATTAGAACTCAATTGTTTTTGTTTTTATTTTTATTTTTTACGTTTATGAGTTAAAAAAAAAAAAAAAAAAGGAGAGTGCAGGGGACAGGTGTGGAAAAAAAATGGTGGGTGCGAGAAATAAAAGAATCAGTCTATACCTATTATGTTGCCATTCCTATGTGGAAGGTCAAATATGCTAGCCAGGTTGGTATGTGAATTTCTTTTATTTATTTATTTATTTTTTCTTTATACATCAAGCATAATATATCTTCATTCGTCAATAAATTTAAAAAAAATCTTAATATACCATGTCATAATTATTAAAAATTTATAAAAAATTGTTGTGACTAGATAGAATTATTATTGCATAAAATATCCATCATATCACAAATCTTACACAAGACAATTTGCATGACTCTAAGGACTTCATTATCCAGTGCAATTTCCTTGAGGGGGTGGAACACATGTTAAGTAGTGAGCCTTTTTTGCCGAAGACCACATTTCTTCTTTGTGTCTGTGTATTCTTTTGTTCGTTTATGATCTCCTCTTTGTAGATTTTTTGTATTGACCATAAAAGAAACCAAAAACATAAACATTTGGAGTCCATTATCACTTTTCCAATCATTTTGGGAGTTTCTTCCTCAAGACTTCGCAAGTCTTCCCTGCCCCACAATAATTTTCCGCCTACTAGACTATCAGTTATCAGTTATCACCATCATTATTCGCGCGGAAAGAATAGTCTCGACATCATATTATAAATCAACTTGTCCACTTGAACGAATTACATCAATTATCATATTCTTTTGTAATAACTTTTTATTATTTTCTTTTGAAAATCTCTTACACTCCTCTTATTTTTCTTGTTCTTTTTATTAATCTTTCTTTTCTCTGCCACGGTTGCCCCTTTCTTTCTTTTATTATTATTTATATCTATATATATATATATATGTATGTATGTATGTATATATAGAAAAGAGTTAATAAATATCCTAAAGGTCAATGTTTAAAAAATATATTTTTTTAAAGTTTTATAAGCAAAAAAAAAAAAAAAAACTAATTCTTTTTTAATAAATTTTTATATTTTCATTGAAAGTGGTATAAAAAATTTTCTAAAATAGTTTATTCACAAATAGCCTAAGGGCATCTATTAACCACGAATCCTCTTAATTCCAGTTTATTTTGGTGTATTTTGGTCAATTTCAACTTGTATTAGGATTTAACGTGTAACGACTAATATGGTTTTGTTCATTCTCTATATGTAACAGAGAGAAATTTATAGGAAAAAAATTGGTAGATTATCATTGGTAGATAAAAAAAAGTAATGTTAGTAATAAGACTAGATAAAAACTAATAAAACCTTGTCTACTCAATTTTTCTAAGGTTTTTTTTTTTTTTTTTTTGGTGTTTGTAACTTAGCTCCTGTGTACAAACGAAGCGAGACTTAATATTTTTATCATAAAAGATAATTTTTATTTTTTTATTTTTAAGGAAATGAGTGGTTCCCCTTTTTCTATTGTTTTCTTAATTTCTCTACTCTCTTTTTTGTTGTATTTGATATTGTATGAAATATTTTATTTTTTAATTTTTAATTTATATAATATAAAATTGTGACATATTTGAATATATAGTATTATAAATATTTATAAAAAAATAAAAATTGTGGTAATTCCTATAGGTAATTTTGTAATATTCTTTTGTAATCAGAACATAATTGACTACTTTGGTAAATATTAAAAAAAGAATAGGAGTGAGGAGTACATGATAATTTTCCGACTATCAGTTATCAATTATCACATCATTACTCAAGTGGAAAGCTTTAAAAGTAGGATCCAGATCCTCTCCATTTTCCTTTGAAATGGAGAGGGTCTAGTACACGGACAAGATTTCTTTGAAAATTATCAAAGGCCAAATACCTGCCACGTCATTTAAAATGTTAAAACATACTTAACTGGAGTTCAACATCTTTAACTCAACCAGACAAAGACAAACCTTGGCTCTGCCTTTTAGGTTCCCTTTTAATTTTCAGTCACTTGTCCAGTTAAAATACTTCAACAAACAATGTTAAAAAGACTCTCTTTCTCCCTTTTTTTTTTTTTTTTTTTTTTTTTTTTTTTTTTCAACGATTACACATCAGATACATCTTCAAATCTCAGACTTCAAGTTGGAACTTTTCCTTATGCTGAGAATAACTTGAGAGTTTGGATCAATCTTCTCAACAAGTTTTTTATTTTATTTTATTTTTTTTATTATATATTTTTATCAATACCATATAGTAAATCTATATCATTATCATCAGTAAAAGCCATAAGTTTTTTTTAAAAAAAATTATTTAAAGAACTCTCCTTTTCTCTCTCTCATGGCTTCCTCCGCAAATCCAAATTTGCTGATCAAGCCTCAGGACTCCATTGAGCAGTAGTTTGCAACAACATTTGATTCAAATTGGTTTTTTTTTTTTTTTAGTAGCTTGTGGCTTGTGGAGTTTTGAATGGAGGCTAAGAGCAAGTGACCGCCAAAAAAAAAAAAAAAAAAACATAGACCCAGTAAACCAACACCACCACATACCACCATAGACCCACCATGCAAAATACCCATACCAAACCACCACCATAGCATCGCCGATCTCCACGGAACAAAACCAAGCTACCGATTTATAAAGAGGGAGAAAGAGAGCAAACCACTGAATCCACAACACTGCCAATTTGAGAGAGAGGGAGAAGGTTTGCATATGCGATACCCATTTGCTTCACAAAAAATGAAAAAAATCAAAACGTATGGGAAGCAAACTGATAGGCCACAAACTGAATGACCCCTTGTGATTAAACCAACTAATTAATTAGCCAAGTTATTAATTAATCAATTTATCATGCAATTGCGTGGATGCACAAACAAATCACCAAATAACTATAAATGCAGCGGAAATTAAATGACACGATGATTTGTTTACAAATGGGGAAAACCCTTGCGGCAAAAACCCCACCAAGTGATTTTCAGGCTACCACTCCCGAAACTCCACTATTATCAAATCAAGCAGTTACAAGTAAAGGAATCCCAAGTACCTTACTTAGCTACAGTTGAACCCTTACCCCAATACCCAATTGGACTTGATCTGTAGT
The DNA here is from genome assembly GCA_963669245.1 of Quercus cerris. Taxonomy (NCBI): domain Eukaryota; kingdom Viridiplantae; phylum Streptophyta; class Magnoliopsida; order Fagales; family Fagaceae; genus Quercus; species Quercus cerris. Next base: position 35,172,093 of record OY770006.1, on the reverse strand, counting down.
GACAGTTCCCACCTTTGATGCACGGCTCCCAAATACGTGACTAACTAATGTGCGGATCCCAGTACGCGACTTCAAAACACCAACTTAAGGAAGAGAGGTTGGCTGCAAAGTTCTTCAGTTCATCCTACACGATGAATATCAGGAAGATGCTTGGTCACAAAACCCTATGGTGCAAATATACAGCAACTTCTTCAGAAAAGATGAACTCGGTTAAGAACTTTGTCTTTTGATCACAATTTGCTTGAACAGAGATTGCGCAATGCTTTTGCAACTTATGTCACACTTGACAGCTCTTAAAACAATCCTTTTATATGTTTAGGGTTTGGAGAAAAGAAGGCCCAAAAGCATATTTACGGATCCTAAGAAAATCAGATTAGAAAATCTGAAATTTTAAATCTCGACAGATAGCAGGTGTCGAGGTAGCTATCGAGCAGGTGTCGAGCTTTAATGAATTTGCACTTCAGCTTGCTTTTTCTTGGACAGACTTGATGACTTCAACACTTGATCTTGAAACCTTGTTTCTTGAAGTATTAAAAACACCTAGAACTACCCAATTACAAGTAGAGTGCGTTTTGTCAAAGGATTTAGCCAATTTACATAAATAAGTGACATATGTTCTTAGCAAATGAAAACACATATGTCCTAACACAAACATTTTCTGTTGATCTAAGAAAGAGAGTTTGAAATATGAAATGGGTTTGGTGAGAGAGACTGGGTTTGTCTTTGTCCAGTTGAGTTAAAGAAGTTGAACCCCAATTAAGTATATTTTAACATTTTAAATGACGTGGCAGGTATTTGGCCCTTGATAATTTTCAAAGAAATCTTATCCGTGTACTGGACCCTTTCCATTTCAAAGGGAAATGGAGAGGATCCGAATCCATTTTGGGGTCTTTCTCAAGTGTTAGGACATATATGTTTTAACTTGTTTAAGAACATATGTCACTTAGTTATGTAAATTGGCTAATCCTTTGACAAAACGCACTTTGCTTGTAATTGGGTAGTTCTAGGTGTTTTTAATACTTCAAGAAACAATGTTTCAAGGTCAAGTGTTGAAGTCATCAAGTCTGTCCAAGTGAAAGCAAGTTGAAGTGCAGAATTTTTAAAGCTCGACACCTCTCGATAGCTACCTCGACACCTGCTATCTGTCGAGATTTAAAAAGTCAGATTTCCAATCTAATTTTCTTGGGATCCGTGAATATGTTTTAGGGTCTTCTTTTCTTCTAACCCTAAACATATAAAAGGATTATTTTAAGAGCCGTTTTGTGTGACACAAATTGCATTATCATTGAGCAATCTCTGTTTAAGCAAATTGTGATCAACAGTCGAAGTTCTTGACCTAGTTCATCTTCCATCAAGAAGTTGCTGTGTATTTGCACCATAGGGTTTTGTAACCAAGCATCTTCCTACTATTCATCAGAAAGGATGATCTGAAGAACTTTGCAGCCAACCATTCTTCATCAGTTGGTGTTCTGAAGTCGCGTACTTAGATCCGCGCATTGGTTAGTCACGTACTTGGGAGCCGTGCATCAAAGGTGGAGCTTGTCACTACAGATCAAGTCCAATTGAGTATTGGGGTAAGGGTTCAACTGTAGGTTGGTAAGGTACTTGGGATTCCTTTACTTGTAACCGCTTGATTTGATAATAGTGGAGTTTCGGGAGTGGTGACCTGAAAATCACCCGGTGGGTTTTTGCCATTAGGGTTTTCCCCATTCGTAAACAAATCACCGTGTTATTTATTTTCTGCTGCATACTTAGTTGATTGGTGATTTGTTTATGCTTCCATAAAATTGCATGATTAATTGATTAATTAATTACTTGGCTAAATTAATTAATTAGGGTTAATCACAAGGGGTCATTCATATTGTGACCTATTATCAAGCCTTCCTGCCACACTCCCCTTCAGCTACAGCAAGTTAAAGTCTTTCCTACAAGTCAAACTGACTCCTTCAACGTTTTTCCCAGAAGAATCGTCTTCTACAAATGTGACTATACGTGATTTGTAATCATCATCCAACTAAAAGCACGACTATAAAAACTTTTGTTCTCTCTGCTACATTGGGTAGCCGAAGCAACATGTCTCTTTCAACCACACTTCGACCATGTCTCACACCTCTTTTCCTCGCCTTGTTTCTAAACCACTTCACCTACATTGTAGCTGGTAACTTGCCATCTCTTTACACACCAGTCGATAATATTATGATTAGCTGTGGCTCCTCCGGCAATGCAACTGCATTAGATGGTCAGATCTGGATTAGTGACATGAATTCTAAATTCTTCCCTCAAGAAAAATCACAAAATCAGGTATCTCAAGCCACAATCTCAATTGAACAATCCCCCTCTACTTCCCAACTGTTGGCATGAGCTGTCTAATTAGATAAATTAGAGAAATCTAGTTTTTAATGTAAATCCCATACTTCAAGGGTCATCCATGATCTTAGCCACAAAATGTGTATAGGCTAGAATAGGTTCCTAAAGTTCCTCTGTTTGTATCTATATACGATTGTACTCAACTCTAAAGGAAATGTGTGGAACTAGAAAAACTTCAAAATTGACATGGTATCCGAGCAAGTCCCTAGGACCTCTGCTCAAACCATCGTGTGACCAAAAAAAAAACCAAGAAAAAACCCAGACCGGCTAGAATCCATGGCAAAATCTGGAGACCTAACACAACCTCTCATTCACCAGACCAACTCCATCCTTAACAACTTGATGACAAAAATGACGGAGGTCTTGGCTAGAGCCTAGACCTCCCCATAACCACTGCTTGCTGATTCTTCAATTGCTCTAATCAGTATCAAGTTGTAAGGATCCAACTATGGTTTATGGTCCCAGGTTGTTAAGATGTATATCTCTAGCAAAGACAAGTTGGGATATATCAATGGAGATTCCCGTCGTTTAGGAGATGGCGAACCGAAAACACCATTGTCAGGGGATGGTTGATCAATTCAATGGACCTTTCCTTGATTGCCAACTTTATCTGCTTCCCAACTGCAAAATAGGTTTGGGATTCTGCTGCTACAACCTATTTTGATGGGACAGATACATCTCAAGTCTATGATCTTTGGCGTCGTGTTACTCATATGAAGCAGGCTGACGGATCCATTGAAAAATACTACAATGATCTTCAAGGGTTGTGGTGAGAAATCGACGTTCGTCGTCCTAACCCAATGGAGTGTGCTATTGACATACAGAAATACAACTCGATTCTACAGGAAGATCGGGTTTATACTTTCTTTGATGGATTAGATGATAGACTGGATAAAACTCAGAGTGACGTGCTCCAATTAAAACCATTCCCTATAGTGGAACAGGCCTACGCTTTTGTCCGTAGGGAAGATGTCAAGCAGACTGTGATGATATCGGGTGCAGATACTACTTTTGGAGTAGTTATGGCATCCAAAGGGATCAAGGGAAGTCACTACCAGAAACCACCGAAACCAAGGGCCCTTTCTCTGAGCAGCAGAAAGTCCAACTTATCATCCAAAACCAAAGCGTCATCTAATGGCATGAAGTGTGCCCATTGTGGCAACTCCAAACATACCCATGACACCTGCTTCAAACTACATGGGTATCCAAATTGGTGGAACAACTTTCAAGCACAGAAAAAACGTGAAGCCTCTGCTACTGATGACCACACTGGGAGAGCTACTGTGGTTACTTATGATCCTTTATTATCTCTTATCTCTCAAGTAGAATCTCCACATGATCCAAGTATTTATCGTAAGGCACTTCATATCTCTACTCACAGTGATAATGATGATTGGATTCTTGACTCTGGAGCTATAGACCACATGACATTTGATTCAAATGATATCTCTCATACAACTCAGCCGAGACGGAGCTGTGTTGCAAATGCCAATGGGGTCACTTATTTGGTTACAGGGGCTGGAACAGTGACTTTATCTCCTTCCCTTTCATTATCTAATACATTACTTGTACGTTCTCTTTCAAATAGACTGATGTCTATGAGTCAAGTTACTGCAAATCTTAATTGTGTGGTATTGATTTATTCTACCTTTTGCCTTCTTCAGGATATTCTCACCAAGGAGATAATTGGGCGTGGTACTAAGAGGGGGGGGGGGGGATTATACTATGTGGATGACTTCAATTCAGGAAGAGCAAATCACATGCACCACACAGTTAGTAACAAGGAAAGACAGATTTGGTTATGGCACCATCGACTTGGGCATCCATCATTTGGGTATTTGAAGCACTTATTGCCTGATTTATTTTCCAATGTAACACACTTAAATTTTAAATGTGATACTTGTATCTTAGCCAAGAGTCATAGGGCTTCTTATCCCCTGAGTATGAATAAAAGTATGATTCCTTTTGATTTAATCCATTCTGACATATAGGGACCTTCCCCAGTAACTACATCTTCTAGTCATCATTGGTTTGTAATTTTTATTGATGATTGCACAAGAATGACATGGCTATACCTACTAAAACACAAAGATGAAGTATTTGCTGTTTTTCAATCATTTCATACCATGGTTCAAACACAATTTTCTCTAAAAATTAAGATCCTTCGTTCTGACAATGGAGGAGAATATGTTAATTAGCAATTCTAGGCGTACTTCAACAATCATGGTATTCTCCATGAAACCTCATGTTCACAAACCCCACAACAGAATGGTACTACAGAAAGGAAGAATAGGCATATCTTAGAAATTGCCTGTGCTTTATTAATCAATGCACATGTGTTGAATAGATACTGGAGTGATGATGTTGCCACAGCCGTGCATTTACTGAACCGTATGCCTACCAAAGTCGTACAATTTCAAACTCCATTAAAGGTGCTTTCCAATCATGTCTCATTACCTACTGTTTTGATGATTTCTCCCCGACCTTTTGGCTGTGTTGCTTTTGTTCACCTCCATAAGAATCAACAGACTAAGTTGGACCCATGCACTGTCCGGTGTCTATTTTTGGGGTATGGAGTACACAAAAAGGGATATTGATGCTACGATTCCATTGCCAAAAGAACCTACATTACCATGGATGTCACTTTCCTATAATCTGACAATTTTTTTCCATCACTGGTATCCAATTCCCCTCTTCAGGGTGAGATCCATGGTGAGGAATAGAATTGGTTGGATGTTGAAGTGCTGGACGTTGGTGATAATCTAGCACATTCGAATGATGGGAACGACATGGTTGAACCTCCAAGAACTGAAGCTGAACCTATACTTGAACCTTCAAGAACTGAAGCTGAACCTGTACTTAAATCATCAAAAAATGCAGAATCTGAGGAATCCCTTCACTCTTTAGTACCTGACAACCCTCCTCCTGAAAATATCCCTGAGGTAAGCTTTTCTACCACACATTTACAAACTAATGCTATAGATACATCTGCAGGTTATGTTCTACCTTTCAGACACAATCGAGGTAAGCCACCAAATCGATACTCCCCAAACATAGAAGAACAGCAATCTAAGTATCCGATAGCCAATTATGTGTCTACTCAAAGACTATATGAACCTCCCAGGGCTTTTGTACATACACTCTCCTCATGTCAGATTTCGAGCAGTGTTGAAGAAGCTTTATCAGATCCAAAATGGGCTCAAGCTATAAAAGAATAATTGGAGGCTTTGCAAAAAAATAACACATGGGTTTTAAGTGTATTGCATGAAGGGAGGAAGACAGTGGGGTGCAAGTGGATTTTCTCCATTAAATATAAAGCAGATGGGTCTATTGATCAATACAAGGTGAGGTTGGTGGCAAAGGGTTATACACAGATATATGGTATAGATTATCAGGAAACTTTCTCACCTGTAGCCAAACAAAAAATTGTTAGAGTTCTGTTATCTCTTGCAGCAAACTTAGATTGGCCATTGCACCAACTGGGCATGAAAAATGCCTTCCTCCATGATGATCTTGAAGAGGAAATTTACATGGATATTCCACCAAGTTATACTGCTACCTCAGAGGCAAAGATTGCATGTAGGTTACAACGAGCATTGTATGGACTAAAGCAATCACCTCAAGCATGGTTTGGTAGGTTTAGTTCGGCAATGAGGAAATATGGTTTTCAACAAAGCAATTCTGATCATACACTCTTTCTAAAACATTGAGTGGGAAAAGTAACAGCTCTCATAGTCTATGTAGACGACATGATCATTACGAGGGATGACTTAGAAGAAATCTCCAGACTTCAAGAGCAATTGTCAACTGAGTTTGAGATGAAGAACTTGGGAGGGCTTAAGTATTTTTTGGGCATTGAAGTAGCAAGGTCAAAACAAGGCATATTTCTTTCTCAAAGGAAATATATACTAGACTTGCTGGCAGAGGTAGGATTACTAGAGTGTAAGCCTGCTGATATTCCAATTGTTCAAAATCATAAACTTGGAGAGTATGTAGACCAGGTGCTAGTGGACAAACAGAGGTATTAACGGTTAGTTAGTAAACTCATCTATTTACCTTATACTCACCCAGATATTGCTTATGCTATAAGTGTAGTGAGTCAGTTCATGCATTGCCCAAGTGAAGACCATATGGATGCCGTAATGCGGATCCTTTGTTATTTGAAGTCCTCTCCTGGGAAAAGGCTTATGTTCTCAAAGAATGATCATTTGAATGTTGATGGCTACATAGATGTTGACTGGGCAGGGAACATCACAGACAGGAAATCTACATCAAGGTACTTTACTTTTATGGAAGGCAACCTTGTTACATGGAGGAGTAAGAAACAGAAGGTAGTTGCATTGTCTAGTGCTGAAGCTGAATTTCGAGGAATGGTTAAAGGTGTAAGGTTGAATTTAATCAACCATCTAATTGGCTTTATTCCGTGACCAATTTGCTTGTAATTTAGCACTTAGTAACCCTGTATTTAGGTGGAAAAATTGTAAGGGTAGTGTGTGAGAAGATGTGAAGAAAAGCTCAAGAGTGTGCAAGAAAAACAGAGTCTCGCGACTAGGACTCGCGGGTGGTTCGCGACTGGCAAGCCGCGAAATGCAGTCACGTGAGAGGCACACTGGGAAGCTAAAGGGTCACGCCAGCTGTCACGCTACAGGACAAAAGTTCCAGTCTGGCCAGGTCGTTACGTCGCGACTTGATTTCGCGACTTGGCCAAGCCGCGAGTTCAAGTTGCCAACTTGCCCTATTTGGCAAAAACTGACGTTTTGCATTCCCTTCTCACCCTACTATATATACACCCTTATACCCATCATTTTGAGAGAGCTTCCAGAGAGAATTTTGTGAGAGAAAACCCTAGAGAAATACAAGATTGATTCATCCCCAATCTTCATCTAAAGAGACTCTACAAATTCCTCTACTCTCTTCCTCTCCATTGTCATACCCTTGAGAGGTCATTTACCAAACCCTTGTCTCACCACACCCACGTCTATGAGAAGGTCCATTTGGTGCTTTGGGAAGCAGTTTGGAAAGGAACCAATATACATTGGTTGATGCTATGGTCAAGTAGCGGAATCCGGGAAGCTAGAGAAGAAATAGGTTTGGCGTAACTTCGTTGGAGCAAGAAGCTTGGAGGGCTTAGGTACTTGGGTAGATTAGGCTTGGAGGGTCTTCTGCTATTCATGTATCCCAACTATATTCTTTAGTGGATTATTTGACCGCTTGGAGGGCGGCGGAGAGGTTTTACGCCGAGGACTTCGATTTCCTCTTCGATAACACATCGTGTGTTGTCCGTGTGTTTGCATCTTCTTTCCCTTTACATTTGCCTTATATTTACTGCTGTGGATGTGTTTATATTTGGCATAGATTGTTCTATCAATTCTGTTATAAGCTTGTTATCATATTCCGCACATAAATTGTTTGATATAAAGCTTGAATTGGTATTTGTGTTATTTGGGGTCTAAACGTTCAAAGGTGTTGTATACCCTTATTGAACTTTCAATTGGTATCAGAGCGGGTGCACTTGTTGTGGTTTTAATACCTGAGTGTGATCCTTGACCCTTTTGTGAGATGGATAGGTCTCAATCTCTCAATGTTCCACCATTTTTTGATGGAAATAATTATGCATTTTGGAAAGTCCGAATGAGGGCGTTTTTGTGTTCTATGGATGAGACTGTGTGGGATGCAGTTGATATAGGTTGGACTAAACCGGAGGCTCCTAAGGCAAATTGGGATAAGGCTGCTCTTGCAGCGACAAATGCAAATAGCAAGGCATTGAATGCTATCTTCTGCGGTGTTTCTCCAGAAGAATTCCACCGGATTTCTCACATCTCCATTGCTAAGGAAGCATGGGAAATTCTAGAGACAACCTATGAGGGAACTAAGAAAGTGAAGGACACAAAACTTCAAATGCTGACCACTCACTTTGAGGAGTTAAAAATGAGTGAGGAAGAGTCGTTTGATTCATTTTATAGCAAACTGAATGAAGTGGTTGTTAGTAAATTCAACTTGGAAGAAAAGACGGAGGACTCAAAGATTGTAAGGAAGATCCTCTGGTCACTACCAGAATCTTTCCGGCCCAAAGTTACAGCCATTGAAGAGAGCAAGGATCTTGACGACATCAAGGTTCAAGAGCTGGTTGGTTCTCTACAGACATATGAGTTGTCTCTTCCTTCAGCAAAGAAGAGCAAATCCTTTGCTCTTAAGACTATTGATGAGAGGACAGGGTCTCATGAATCTTCAGAAGAGGATACAGTAGATAATGATGTGGTGTATCTTGTAAAAAACTTCCGGAAATTCTTAAAGCTCAAAAATAGTGGAAAATTTGGTGACAAAAGAAAATTCCAGAGTGCTGAAAAAGAGAAGAAAGTTTTCCGAAGAAAAAATGGTAAAGATTCCCAATCCTCACAAGGAATTACATGTTTTGAATGTAATGGGTATGGGCATTTTAAAAAGGAATGTCCAAACTACTTGAAGTCGAAGGGAAAGGTGTATGCCACCACTTTAAGTGATTCGGACTCATCAAATTCTGACTCTGACGAGAGCTGTGATGGAGAAGGAAATTTCTCCGCATTCATGACCATCGCTCATGTGGAATCCTCTGATGACTTGTGTACACTCGTGAAGGAGCTTGGCGAACATTCTGATTTGGAATCTATTGGAGTTGTAGAGGAATCTGAAGCTGAAGCGGATGAAGGTACCTTGAGTATTCAAGAGAATTACACTTTACTTCTTGAGAAATCAAGTGAGTATGCAAGGGTTGCAAAGACGGCTGTAAAGAAGATGAAAAGGGTTGAAGAGGACTACAAAAGTTTACTGTCTAGATATAAAGAATCTAAATGCGAGATTGAGACACTAAATGGAGAGTTATCGGAAGCTTACACCAAAGTAAGATTCCTTGAGCAAGAAATGGTGCAAGCGCAAGCCAAGATTGAAAGGGTCTCCTCTAGAAAGCTGGAAGATGTTATATCATCTCAAAAACATTTTTCAGATAAGTCCGGAGTGGGGTATACTGGAGGAAGTAGCTCATCAGCCAAAGCTATCAAAGAAGTGAAATTTGTGAAGGCCAAAGAGCCTACTGTAGAAGAAACCATTCCTGAGAATGTTATGACTGAGAAGGAGAATGTGAGAGAGCGATGGATGGTGAATAAGCGCCGAAATCAATCTATGGGCAGATACGAAACCAGAGCAAGATCTCTCTCAAGACCACAATGGGAGCCTAGAACTGAGTATGTGTGTCACTATTGCGGACTACGAGGGCATACTAGACCCAATTGTCAAAAGTTGAGAGCAGACAACAATGCAAGCACACCTTGGTCACGAGGAAGAAGGAATGACAAGAGGTCTTGGGGTTGTGAGAAACCAAGAAGTCAAAGCAATGATCTAGGAATGACAGACGAGATGAAGATGGTCGGTGCCTTCACCACCTGCTTGGAGAGCTTCAACAGGAGGTTTGAAAGTCCTAACACTCGTACCCAATCCATCAAGGATATCACCCCAAACGCACGTGACGTGTGGGTGACAAAGGGTACTCATGCATAAGCATCATAACGTGTCCATGCATCAATTCTTCCTATGATTTGTGGATAAGATTGGTTAGTTTCTTTGTGTTTTTGAGCATTTGTTTAAATTGTGGTTTGTTTGTGTTTAAGTTCTTTTTGATCTTTCTTCTATTGTTTTTGTGTCAAAAATCCAAAAACACATAAAAAGTTGAAAATCCAAAAAGTTTGATCACTTTGTTGAGTTTCGTCTCCAAGCATGTTTTGCCCTGTACCTTTGTACTTATGGCTTTGTGCATTTAACGAGCATAGCTTGTCTATCATGCACTCATATCATTGTGAAAGAAATTCTGAAATCTATGTGATTGTTGTAAATAGATCTTCAACCTTGTCATGAATGATTAGTGAATGATTTTGTTGATCTTGAGACATGCATAGACTTATGCCTATATATCTTTCCACTTTTTATTTTTTTGCTTAAAAGAGCTCTCTAAATGTAAATCTCCAAATGAAAAGAGATATAGAGCTGCAAAAGCCTGTCGCACACACTAGTATTTGACTAGGAAAAAGGGAAAGCGACCAAAATAAAATGTGTAATGCTCAAAAAGCCAAAGGCTATCTCATCAATTGAAATATAAAAAATTTCAGGCATCTATCTCTCAATGAGATTCTCTTTGCTCAAATGTTGCAAACAATATGTTGAATATGGAGCCAAATGAAAAGCTTCAAAGCATTAGTATCAAGTACTTGTGGGAGGTCATATATGCATGTTTCTATAATTGAGATGGGTCACATTATCTAGTGCTAATTGTGTATGCCTTGATTGAATTGATCATTGAAGCTTCACATTGGACTAAGGACTATCTCATTTTTGATATTCACACACATCACTCAAGTCTATGTTCAACGAATGCCATATTCATTTGTGTGATTGTACTTGTTTAAATGTGTTTTCACATGCTCAATCTTAGTGGACAAATACAAAAAGATTTTTGAGTATTTTTGTTTTGTTTTTGGAAAGTACTTTGTTTTTCCAAAATTGTGAATTTTTCTAAAAAAAACAGTGGTACCCTGTTTTGGCGACTAAGTCGCGGGTCAGCACAGTCGCAAGCCCCAATCGCGAGCTCAGTCAGAGATTTTCGTGACTTACTGGCGAGTTACTACTCTAGTCGCGAAAAATACTTAGAAATTTTTTGAAAAATTTGTGTTTTGCTCTTTTCGCGGCTCATTTTGGCGGCTTGTTCGCGGGTGGAAGGTCCAATCGCGAGGGTTACTCAGTGATTTTCGCGGCTCAGCTCGCGACTCCTTCGCGACTAAACCTTCTAGTCGCGAAAAACACTTAGAAGATTTTTCTAGAATCTTTCCTTCACAGTGTTTCGCGGCTTGATCTGGCGACTTTCTGGCGACTTGGTTAAGTCGCAAAAATCACGTGTTTTGCATTTTTAAGACAATTTTAAAATTGTTTTCTGTTTTCCCTCGTCCTTGTTTGACTGTTCATTGTCTTCCTCTCTTTACACTCACAAACACTCCGTGTTTCTTGCTGGAAATCTTCCATTTCTGCATCTCTTTCACTCAAATCTTCAACTAAAAGGTATGGGTTTTAGTCCTCATCCTTCATACTTTCTGATGTGGGCAATTTTTCGTCTTGTGAAGTTGTTGTGGTCTATTGTGATTTATCTTGTTTTGAACATGGGTTTCTGATTTTCGGATCATACTGCTTGTTTATGCTGATCCATGTAATGATCACCTTTCTCTTGTGTTCTGTTTATGGTGCTGGTAGCTTAATTTCTCATTATCATGTTTTGACCCTCAACTTCAATTGTTTAGGGTTTCATTCATTATCCATAGTATGACACTGTCATATTGCTAATAATGGGTGCTATCTTGTCTAGTGTTTGTGTGTGAATTTAATCCTAGTGCAGAGTGAAAATGTCTCCATTCAAGCGATCAGCTGTAAAAGGAGGAAGCAGCAAAGGGATGGAACATGTCATTGAAATTGACGATTTCTCTCCTAGACCAAAGCATGCTCGCTCCTCATCTGGTGTGTTCGATCTCACCAAGTTTCGATCGTATGCTGCCTTCTAGACTCATGAAAATTTCTTCAAAAACGCGACACCTCTGATTGAAAGAGTCCTTGACCAACATTCTCTGTTTGACACCAACATTCCACAATGGTTTGCTCGCAAGGACTAGAATTATCTTCTCTCTGACCTTGATGATGCATATGAAGATCTGGTAAAAGAGTTTTATGCAAATGCAATTATTGAAGGAGATGAACTTAAGTGCTAGGTTAGAGGAAAAACTTTCTTGGTCTCTTCTGCATATCTAGCAGAGATTCTGCACATCAACAGGCCAATTCTTGGGATATCCCCAATCTATGATGACCTTCATCCGGATAAAGAATTACTTAAAGCAGCTCTTGGGGACAATCTAGAATTTTCCTCAAATGGGAATTCAGTCAGTGTTTCATCTCTTCCTCCAAAATTGAGAGTGCTCACGATCATCATATTTCACAACCTGTATCCCCTTTCTAACACAGGGTATATGAATCTCGGACGTGCACTGTTTCTTCATGATCTGATTTCTGATGTTGAGATAGACATCTGTGCTCATATCTTTCATATCCTCTGCAAAACTGTTCTAAGAACAGAATCAAGAATGTGCATTCCATTCTGCTGTCTCATCTCCCGGATTCTGAAGCGGAAAGGGATCTATCCGTCTGAAAACGAAGTTCCCTATGCTAAACCATGTCCAATCAACATGCGAACATTCAACGCTAGTGTTGGTCACAGCAAGAAGGGAATCAAAATAGAAGCTTCGGCGTCCCACAGTGGCTCGCGCTCTAATTCACTCCCCGCTGACGAGAGACTAGACTCTATTGTAGCCTCTGTTCATGAGCTGAGTTCAAAGATGTCCAATTTCTCTTCTATCTTGCATCATCTCAACTCCCGATGGGATACGAAGTTTACTTCAATTCAAACTCAATTGGATGAAATTCAAAGAAAGCTCGAAGATAGTGACGACTAGCTATTCCTTGACAAAAAGGGGGAGATGCTGTTGGCAGGGGGAGAGCTCATCGAAAGGGGGAGATTTCATCTAACAGATTTGTGTTTACTGTTTTTTGTCTATCCTTAGTTGTGTTTACTGTTCTGTATCCAACTTATTTATTTCAGCATATATATTGTATGATGTTATTCAGCTTTTAGCATTGTTTGTTTGGCATTTTGTACCCATTATTGCTTTTGTAAGCATTGAGGGTTGTTTCTAGCACTTTTGCATGATTGTAGGCTTATATGGTGTGTGCCATGTATTTGCAAAAACTTTGCTTATGCAGCCTTTGTGCTTTATGCTTTGGTACTTGTTAATGCTTTGCATTACCATAAGTACAACACTCTTGTGCCCTTGTAGGACTGTTCCTAGATGCATATATGTATGTATGCATTGGTTGAGTGTTGGACTTGCAAATGATTCTCTTCAATTGAGTTTATCATTTTTGCATGTCCGGATGTTCATTCCTTGTGTGGATGAACATAGTAATCACTTTTGCTTAAGTGACTACTGGTGTTGATCTTGCCATGAATTATTGCTTTTATGCCTTTGTTCATTTTTGCTTGATCATGCTTACTTTGCTCCATATGCATATTAAGTTTTCTGCGTACAATGATATTGCTATGTTATTGTGTTTCAGGAGTTACTTATTCATATGTTCAAGACCTTTTCAGAATCTAGAGTTAGGTGTGAGTGAGTTTTCCAACTGTTCCCAACTCACGTTTAAGTCTAGAGTTTGTTGTAGGGTTTTGTCACGGAATAGCCAAAGGGGGAGATTGTAAGGTTGAATTTAATCAACCATCTAATTGGCTTTATTCCGTGACCAATTTGCTTGTAATTTAGCACTTAGTAACCCTATATTTAGGTAGAAAAATTGTAAGGGTAGTGTGTGAGAAGATGTGAAGAAAAGCTCAAGAGTGTGCAAGAAAAACAGAGTCTCGCGACTAGGACTCGCGGGTGGTTCGCGACTGGCAAGCCGCAAAATGCAGTCACGTGAGAGGCACACTGGGAAGTTGAAGGGTCGCGCCAGCTGTCACGCTACAGGACAAAAGTTCCAGTCTGGCTAGGCCGTTACGTCGCGACTTGATTTCGCGACTTGGCCAAGTTGCGAGTTCAAGTCGCCAACTTGCCCTATTTGGCAAAAACTGACGTTTTGCATTCCCTTCTCACCCTACTATATACACCCTTATACCCATCATTTTGAGAGAGCTTCTAGAGAGAATTTTGTGAGAGAAAACCCTAGAGAAATACAAGATTGATTCATCCCCAATCTTCATCTAAAGAGACTCTACAAATTCCTCTACTCTCTTCCTCTCCATTGTCATACCCTTGAGAGGTCATTTACCAAACCCTTGTCTCACCACACTCACGTCTGTGAGAAGGTCCATTTGGTGCTTTGGGAAGCAGTTTGGAAAGGAACCAATATACATTAGTTGATGCTATGGTCAAGTAGCGGAATCCGGGAAGTTAGAGAAGAAATAGGTTCGGCGTAACCTCGTTGGAGCAAGAAGCTTGGAGGGCTTAGGTACTTGGGTAGATTAGGCTTGGAGGGTCTTCTGCTGTTCATGTATCCCAACTATATTCTTTAGTGGATTATTTGACCGCTTGGAGGGCGGCGGAGAGGTTTTACGCCGAGGACTTCGATTTCCTCTTCGATAACACATCGTGTGTTGTCCGTGTGTTTGCATCTTCTTTCCCTTTACATTTGCCTTATATTTACTGCTGTAGATGTGTTTATATTTGGCTTAGATTGTTCTATCAATTCTGTTATAAACTTGTTATCATATTTCGCACATAAATTGTTTGATATAAAGCTTGAATTGGTATTTATGTTATTTGGGGTCTAAACGTTCAAAGGTGTTGTATACCCTTATTGAACTTTCAAAAGGAATATGTGAGCTTCTTTGGCTGAAAAAGCTGCAAGCTAATATTGGCTTTGCTCCCAGCTCTAAAATGAACTTGTTCTATGATAACAAGGCAGCCATTGATATCTCCCACAATCCTGTCCAACATGATTGCACTAAGCACGTTGAGGTAGATCGGAACTTCATTAAACAAAATCTTGAAGAAAAGATTATTCGGCTTCCATTTGTTAAATCAGAAGACCAGTTGGTGGATATACTCATAAAAGCAGTGTTTGCAAGGAACTTCTACAACTCATTTGACAAGTTGGGCATAAGAGATATCTATGCACCAACTTGAGGGGGAGTGTTGGCGTGAGCTGTCTAATTAGATAAATTAGAGAAATCTGGTTTTTAATGTAAATCCCATACTTCAAGGGTCATCCATGATCTTAGCCACAAAATGTGTATAGGCTAGAATAGGTTGCTAAAGTTCCTTTGTTTGTATCTATATATGATTGCACTCAACTCTAAAGGAAATGTGTAAAAATAGAAAAACTTCCAAATTGACACCAACTACCCTATACCATTGCCCGCTTGTCTTTCTCCCCTTTCACCTACATATTCCCACTCACTACCGGTTACAAATTCGTTCGACTATACTTCTACCCAGCTTCTTACGGCAATTTTGATCGCTCTAAAGCCTTCTTCTCTGTCAAAGCCAGACCTTTTACTATTCTTAACAGCTTTAACGCTTCACTTACGGCCGACGTCGATGGTGATCCTGCTGATACCATATATAAAGAGTTCTATGTCAACATCAATGAAGATGAGAGGCTGAGCATAACCTTCACTCTAAGTGATTCCAATTCATTTGCTTTTATGAACGGAATTGAAATCTTGTCCATGCCTTCTTATCTCTATTATACTCAGTTTGATGATCAATCGTTCCCTTTTATCGGCCAGCAGATGTAGTACAACATCGGCAACGAAACTGCTCTCGAGATGTTATACAGAATAAATGTTGGAGGGGGCTACATCTCACCCACTGAAGACACCGGAATGTTCAGGAGCTGGAGTTCAGACGAAAAGTACTTGACCAAAGATTTAACATCCGTTCTACCTGTTAACACAACCATTAAACTTAAGTTCACCATAATTCAACCGTACACTGCACCCGAAGATGTATATCGAACTGCCTGGACTATGGGGGCTAACAAAGCTGTCAATAAGATATACAATCTCACTTGGGAATTTACCGTAAATTCTTAGTTTGTTTACCTTGTTAGGCTACACTTCTGCGAGTTTCAACTAGAAATTACTTTTATTCACAACTGAGTGTTTCTTATTTTGATAGCAAATCAAACTGCGGAGACTGCAGCCAACGTGTGGAAATGGGTTGAGAGCAGTACAGGTGTTCTTGTATACAAGGACTACGTTATGTCTCTACTTGGCAAAGATAGCAAGAAGAAAATGAACCACTCTATCGCCCTACAAGGAAACCCGAATGACTATGTGAGTAACTTAAATGATGCAATCTTGAATGGTATCGAAATCTTCAAAGTAAGCGACTTCAGTGGCAATCTAGCGAGACCCAACCCCGAACCAGTTCCGTTGACCCCTCCAAAGTCTGTGCCACCGATACAATCAACAAAGTTGAAGAAGAATAATAGAACAACAATAATTGCCGTTGGTGGAGTTTCTGGCTTTACTATACTCCTGATTCTCGTAGTCTTGATTTTTCGACTAGCCGAAAGAGTCAAGAATTCCAACAACTCAACAAAGGCAAGTGGGTCAACTCTACCGTGTAGTTTGTCTCGCTACTTCTCACTCGCTGAGATTATAGCAGCTACCAACAAATTTGACAAAGTATTCATTATTGGTGCTAGAGGGTTCGATGATGTGTGCAAAGGATACATTAATGGTAGTGCGGCTACCCCAGTTGCAATCAAACGATTAAAATCCGGTTCTCAACAAGGAGCTCAGGAGTTCAAAACAGAGATTGCGATGTTGTCTCAACTCCGCCACCGCCATCTTGTTTCTTTGATTGGATATTGTGAGGATGGAAATGAGATTATATTTGTGTATGATTACATGGCTCATGGGACCCTTCGTGACCATCTCTATAACACCAAGTATCAACCACTTTCTTGGAAGCAACGATTCCAAATCTATATTGGTGCAGCACATGGGTTGAACTACCTTCATACAGGTGCGACACATACAATCATTCATCGTGATATGAAGAGTACAAATATCTTATTAGATGAGCAATGGTTGGCCAAGGTGTCTGATTTCGGGTTGTCAAAATTTTGTCCCATTATGTCTAAGTCCCATGTTAGCACATAGGGGTACAT
Source organism: Quercus cerris (assembly GCA_963669245.1). Lineage (NCBI taxonomy): Eukaryota > Viridiplantae > Streptophyta > Magnoliopsida > Fagales > Fagaceae > Quercus > Quercus cerris. Next base: position 35,154,993 of record OY770006.1, on the reverse strand, counting down.
TTGGATATTTGGACCTGGAATATTATCCCTTTCAACAACTTACTAAGAAGTCTGATGTGTAATCCTATGGTGTAGTATTGTGTGAAGCTTTGTGTGGAAAGCCACCAATCATACGTACGGATGAGGAGAATCCAATGGGTCTAGCAGCATGGGTCTTGCAGTGCTATCGCAATGGAAAGCTTGATCAAATCATTGATCCATCATTGAAAGGGGAAATTGAACTAGAATGTTTGAAGAAATTTGGCAAGATTGTAGAGAATTGTTTGCTTGACAATGGAACCAAATGACCATCAATGAATGATGTGGTTGGGGGGCTTGAGTTAGCATTGGAGTTGCAAGAGAGTGCAGAAAAAGATGTCGAGCTTGATTTGGCAGAAGAAATTGACATGAATGATGATGATGAGCTTGCTTTGATCCCTATGTCAGATGTCAATGAAAGTGATGACATGATTTTTAGTAGTAGTGGAAAACTCTCAAGTACTAATAGCAATAGTTAAGTTACCATAGTAAGCTGAGGAAGTTTTGCTAGAAAGGATTCAGATGGATTGATGTCCCCCAGGGCAATGTTGTCTGAGATTATGGATCCTAAAGGTCGATAAACAAAGGTGGAAAAAATAAAGTTGCTAGTTGAATTTTTAATATGTAACTACTAAAGTCCTTACTTAATTTCCTCCTTGAATTATGAAACTTTGAATCCGTGGAACATTCCCTAATTGCTATTGAGCCTTAGTCTTTTAAGTTCAAATGATAAGCACTCCGAACAAAATACTCACCCGATTTTTTGTGGCAACCCAAATATAACACATGCCCCACCTTTTTGTGGCAATGCCTCTACGGGGATTCCGTGGGTTTTTGCATCATCCGGTGAAGTGATCTGCAAATAAGTTTTTCCCTGTCTTTTGTAATGTTTAGTTGCTGTTTATGTTTTGGGTGTAGTGGAAGACTTGTTCTGTTTTTGTGTTTTGTAATAGTTTCTGTTTAGTCCAGTGTTGTCTTCAGGGTCTTGCTACTCTGGTTTAGTTTGTTTGAACTCTATTTTTCTGTGTCTGTATGTTTCCTTTCACTAATAAAATTCTGCTATTATGTGAAAAAAAAAAATCTGGAACATCAAATTGTGATAGTGATATCTGAAATATTTTAGCAACATAATTAGGCATAAAAGGATGATATAAAAGCTCCAAATTCCACCAATGGGTATCCCTATCAATTAGATCGCAACCACCTTCATATCTTCATTAATTACTTAACAGGCAAAACAATCTTGTGACAACTGATAAGAAGCATAATGGAGCCAAGGATCTTGAATTCTTAATAATCTCGAACAGATTCTCCATTTCCAATTTTTCTGCGCAGACTCTGCTTTAACAATTAAGTTCCCTCCTCACCTGCTAGAACACTGTGCCAAGTGTAAGATGGAGAATGACCCAATGTAGCATGCATAAACAGAGAATTTATGATAACACTTGGCCTTCTAAATTCTTTCCAAAATCAAGTTCGGAACATTTAATACTCTCCAACACGTTTTAAAAAAAATAAATTAAAAAAAGGGGGCTTTTTTCTTTTAGAAGGTAACACCCTCCGACCTTACTTAGAAGTTAAAAGATTCAAGTTCTTTGTAAACCCGATCCACCCTTATTTTTTTAGATAAACGGCTTATTCCACTTTGTCCCCATTAGTATGAATTCACCATCTTTGCAATCTCGTGACATAAATTCTATGGCAATTTAAAATAGCCTATCACATAGGATGGGATTGCTTGAATCACATAGTGAAGGATTCTAATTTAATTAGTGTAAAAGATTTTGACGAGTTCATAAAAAGAAATCGGTAAGTGTAATAAGCTAAATTGCTCTTTTAAGTTTTTAACTAAAATCTCCTCTTAAAAAAGTTGTTAACTAAAAAAACAAACACCTTACTCTCTCTCTTTTCTTTTTTCTTTTTTCTTTATATATATATATATATATAGAAAATAAATGTAACCAAAAGATAAGCCTATTTCATAATTTGTATTGATGAACTCTTTTTAATAGTGATAATTGTTTAAGTTTATTTGCAAGAAGTTGTATTATTTTAAATTTTGAATTTGATAGTAGAAAAAGTAGATGAGTGGGAAAAGGGTTGTTAATGGGACGGCCCCTCATATTTACTTGGCCGATGGGCACAACGGGTTAGGCATATAGGTTGTTAACTAGCTAGTTAAAGGGTCAAGTCAAGCTAGGCCGAAAGAGAAAACCCCAACCCATGATCCTACTCATGGGCAATGCTTATTTTGTCTTTAGCAAGAAGGGGTACGGGTTAGGCCTAATGGGCTACCCATGGTTTTGTGTTAACATCTTATTTTATTCTTTTTTATAAGTAAAGAATCAATTTTTTATAAGGGACGAATCAATCTATTTTTTTAAGGAAAAAAAAATCAAAGAATTTGAAACTAATTCAAATTTTTTTTTACGGTCAAATCTATATTAATTTTTTGTTTTGTTGATGGAAACCTTTTTTTTTTTTAATTAAGACTTTATATAGTTTTTAAAAAAAATTTAATTAAAAAATCCAATGGTTAATTCAAAGTTGCTAGGCTACTAAAAAAAATATATTTACTAAACTAAGTTTAACACAATCACTTTAAGCATCTTAGTGGTTATGAGTGTTTTCTTAAAAAATTCATCTATAATGTTACTGTAGGGTCAAGATTTGTGGCCCAAGCCCAAAAAATATGGAATATGAGCCCAAGAAACCCAAAACAATGAATTTGTAGAGAGTAGGTGAAAGAGCTAGGCTGATTGTAAATTAAACAACATTTAATAAAGGTTTAAAAGATGAACAAGTGTAAAAACAAACTTGAAACTTGAATAAATTGATGTTCGAGGAGATGAACTTTTGTTTTAAAAGCTAATACAACTCTTAGAGCTACAGTAAATCTTCTTTCTTTCTTCCTTTCTCTTTTTTCAAATCCCTCTCTCATGAGAGGTCTCTTACATTTATATAGTTTTCTTTTAGGCTATCTTGATCATCCACTTGTTCTTCATCTAAGTATTCACTTGAGTATATGTCCCATCAGGTACCTTCTTTGGTTTTCCATGAGTGGTGGCAGCTGAGACTGCACTGTTCAAGGGTTTTTTCCACATAAATGTAGTCAGAAAAGTTGCTGCAGTACATTTAATGCGGTGGTAGCAACTTTTCCTTTAAATATTTCTCTATTCTTATCATCTTTATATGTGCTTGAAGTTTATCCTTATCGTTGGGACTGCCAAGAAGGTCACCTAAATTGCCCAAGTATTTGCTTTGATCGATATTTCTCATATCCGAGGAGGACAAACTCCTCGGACTATATTCCCTTATCATTTCCCTCCGTGGTTCTCCAGTCCGGGGCCTTTCCTAATCATTTACTCCTCCTTGGACGTACCCACATCTTCAAATAGGGTCCAAGGCCCAATATATAAATTTGGGCTTTTATCTCCACAATAGCCCCTCAAAATTTTAATTTTTCTCTCGCATTTAAGAAGAAAAAATGGGATTTTGATCTGCCATAGAAATAAAGGCTAAAAATGTAAAAATTACCTGAGTTTACACGTGTGGGAGCATAAATTTAGGTGCTTCATCATTGCTGCTGACATTTCAGTACTTATGAAGTGTTATTAATTGCTCCAGGCAGCACTATGTTTGTGGCATCCAACGGTGAACCACTGATCCAACGAACAACATTTTTCCTCAGGATTTGGGCAGGACAACTCCCACCCATTTTTTGGCCCCTATATAAAGCCTCAAAGGAGATCATTTTTCCTTTACTTCACAAATTTTCAGACTCTCCAGGGAACTCAAACATTCAAACTCACAAAGTTTTTCAAATCATTAATATCATTTCTTTATAAATCCACAAGAATCTTTCTATAGATTTAAGGATCATTCTCCAACCTAGTTCGAGTATGTTCCAATTTCTTCAAACCTTTCATTGTCTCCTCGGCCTTCGAATTTTCATTTCCCAGTTATCGCTTTTAGTTTCTCTTCTTTTTTACTTATCCGAGATGGGTAGATTTAAGTATCTAGTTGATAGTCCTACCTTGATAGAGACATTTAAGGAGACGTATCACATACCATAAGATGTAAACTTGCGGTATTGTCCCCCAGAAGGACTACTACTTGACCGAAGAGTGGGAGAAGTCATAATCCCTATGATAGCATTCATAGAAGGGGGAATGACTCTTCCTATCAGTCCTGTTACAAGAGATTACCTTCGTAATCACAGGCTTTCTCCTGATTAGTGCGCACCTAACATCTTTAGGATCCTAGGAGCAATTGACACTTTGAATCGTCACTTAGGCTTGGAGCTCACTTGGCTTGATGTATTCTATATGTACGAGTGCCATAGACAAAAGGGGGCAGGATTTTACCTTAAATCCTGGTCCGGCATTGTTAGGCTCATTTCCTGTCTTCTTAAGTCTAACAAGGGGATGAAAGACAACTATTTAATTGTCTCGGGTGCGTGGCATGATGGTCTTCATTGCCTAACCCAACCAGGAGAGCCAGGTGGGATATCCTAGACTTAAGTTTCCTAACAATAAATTTAGGGTCCTCGTCATTTAGCATTGTTTTTCTTCTCTTTGTATTAGTGTTTTTAGGTTTCTGATTATGCTTAATTCTGTTGTGGTGTTAACAAATAAAAGGCACGTAGCTCCTCGGCTTAGCCTGACTAACGTTGCCATGCTCAACTATCTGTTGAGATCAGAGATTTTTGTAAGTGAAGATGGGCAACTTCGGGCTACCCATCTTATTCTCAATTTCAAGCTCTCAGAAATGTTTCAAACGATTGGCAATGTTGTAAGGCAAGGAGACCATCAGATAAACCGAATAGACATCTCTCAGCCTAATTTTTTAGCGCCGTTTGATCTTTCTCTCGTACCACATCCGAACCCACAAGGTGTGCCACTACTCATTTAATCAGTTCAACAAATTCCCCTTGAAGCAGTCCCAGTAGGAGAAAGAGTTGCTTCCTCGACCTTTTCACTTGAGGAACAGATTGATAAGTCCTAGTTTGAAGAAGAGGCACCAAGAAGGGTTCAGGTGATTCCTCTTTTGGACACCGAGGAAGAGATTGACAGACAGTCTAGCGTCCATGCTCTTGTTTTGATAACTACCCTTCTAGACGATTCTTTGGAAGAAGAAGAAGAAATGGCTTTAAGCTTAAAAGATCTTATGAAGACGAGGAATAAAATAGCTGTGCCCAAAGAAGCCGCCAAGACCCAGCCAACTGTTAATCTTCCTCCACCCCCTTCTCAGCTCCCTGCTAACCTTAGCTTAAAGCCAATCCCTGAGCCGAAGAAAAAAAGGCCTAATACAGCTCTTAAGGAAGGTGAGGTGGAGCCTTCAGAAGGAAATAAACAACAGAAAGTGGCTAAGGACCAATGGGGAAAAAGGGTTTTGTCTGTTGAGAGTCGAGAAGACACTCTCACTGTTGATGTGTGTCGAGGATAGCGGATTTGGTCCCCCAAGCTAGAGTTGGATGGTGTTCCCTTCCTTTGGGACACCACAGTCAAAAATTATCAAGGGGGAAGGTAGGTTTCATTGTTGAAGCCCTGAAGTAACCTTTTCTCCTGCCAAAGGATATGGATGCTTACAGGCACTTTAGCCAGCATGAACTCTTCCTATCTCTTAAGAGGGACTTGGCCATGGTAAGTGAATTGATCCACTTCTCCATTTAAGATGTTGGTCATTTTTATTCGCCCATTTTCTTTATTTTATACTAAAATTTTCCATTCTGTTATGTATATTACCTAGCAAATTTATGTGGCCGACGAATGGAATAAAGACGCCCGCAACGAAGCCCAGGCGGAGGCCCATTCTCGATCCAAGGTTGAAAAATATCTAGGTAATCTAAAGAAAGATTATGCTAAGCTATTCGAGCAGCTAAAAGAAGTGATTAAAGAAAGGAATAGTCTTGATGCAGGCCTTAAAACTACTAAAAAGTAGGTCGAAGATCAACGAAAGAAATTGCACCTGACTGAGATTAATCTAGAGATAGAGAGACAAATGGTGAAGAATCTTCAAGTTGAGTTTCAGAAAGCCAGGGACGTTGCCCAATTGGTCAAGGAGGCAGCCGAAGCTGAAAAGCAGGTAGCATACAAGCTTGGGATGAAGGAGACTCAAGTCAGACTCACAGAGGAGTTCTCCACAGTCTGTAAAGATTATTGTTATATAACTTAGGGTAAAGCCCTTGATGCTACTAGGGTCCCTGTAGAATCTGACTTGAGGCAACCTGGGAGCATCTACTATGATCCTGAAATTTGTGAACTCCCAAGTTCTAACTCCTCCCCCCCCAAATAACTCTCAAAGGTCTCGGAACAGCCCTTGATCGGCTAAGTCCTTCCTGCCCTTCCTGAAACTCCCAAGGAGTCTGATCAAGCTGAGGATCCTCAAAATAAGGTTAAGGACTTGGGTAAGAAGAAAACTCCTTCTGAACCCAAGGACCGAGCCCCAGATGTTGCTACCACCCAATCCAGCAAGGCTTAGATATTTAAAACTTTTATTTCATATTTGTATTAGTTTTTTTTTTTTTTTTAAAACATTGTAAGGGACTGAAAAGTACTTTCTTTTTTATCAATGAAATTGTTCTTCTTTTATTTTCTATATTTTCATTGCACATATTATAAGATTTATTATTATTGCAAATAACACTGACCTGTAGCTACTATAACCTGAGCAAACTTAACAACAATATCCTGCTAATGATGGAAATAACTTATACAAATACTGGAAGAAGTGGGTCGTATATGAATTGTTAATAAACATAAGAAGCAATGAATGGTATGAAGGTCTTATATATTTTCTGGTACTTAAGTAAATAATTAGATGCTTTACTTGAATTGGTTTTTGTATAACACTTATACAGGATACTACTGAGCATTGATTTTGAACTAAGTACATGACCAAAGAGGCCTATCATAAGTTAGAGTCTATTTAAATACCACCAAGGACTTCAGGCATAATTGAATTTAAGTTTAAATACATAGGAATTTTAAGGGAGCGTTAACTAATCCATATCATCTTGTCTGAGAACTTCAGGCATGATTGGATTTAAGTTTAAACACTTATAAGAATTGTAAGAGAGTGTTAACTAACCCATATCATCTGGTTCGAGGACTTCAGGCATGATTGGATTTAAGTTTAAACACTTTCCCCGAAACCTTTATGTGATAAGTAAATGCATTGATCAAAGAAAGAACTTGATTAATAATAATACCTTCTAAGTTTGTTTACATTCCAAGGGCGTGGTATTACATGACCATCTAAGTCTTCCAAAAAATATGCCCTAATGCCAGCCCCTGAGGTAATACAATATGGCTTTTCCTAATTGGGTCCTAATTTTTCCCAAACTGGGTTCTTTGCAGTGCCCACAACTTTCTTGAGCACTAGATCACTAGGCGTTAAAGGCCTTAGCTTTACCTTGGCATCATAATCCTGTCTAAGCTTTTATTGGTAATATGCCAATTGGACCATTGCATTTTTCCTCTTTTCCTCAATCAAATCCAAACTCTTTTCTAGCTGCTAATTATTGCTAGTCAGATTGAATGAACTAGTTCTCAATGTTAGGAACCCAGTCCGCAAAGGGATGATAGCTTCAGCCCCGTAAGTCATTGAAAATGGGGTCTCCCCAGTAGACCTACGAGGTGTAGTTCTGTATGTCCAGAATACATGCGGTAGTTCCTCCACCCACTTGCCCTTCGCGTCATCCAACCTTTTCTTCAATCCATTTACTATGACCTTGTTAACAGCTTTTGCTTGCCCATTCCCCTAGGGATAAGCAGGGATGGAGTATCTACTTGTGATTCCCAATTTACAACAATAATTTTTGAATGCTTTGCTATCAAACTGAAGGCCGTTGTTCGAGATGAGGGTATGAGGAATCCCAAACCAAGTGACAATATTTTTTCAAACAAATTTCTTTGCGTCAACGTCTCTGATGTTAGCTAAAGGTTCAGCTTCAACCCATTTGGTGAAATAATCTATGCCGACCAAAAGATACTTCTTGTTTCCTATTGCTTTGGGCAATAGACCCGCAATATCTAAGCCCCATTGAGCAAATGGCCATGGACTGGATAATGGATTAAGGATTCCACCTGGTTGATGTATGTTTGGTGCAAATCGTTGACATTGATCACACTTTTGAACATATTCATGGCCCTCCTTTTGCATATTTGGCCACCAATAGCCTTAGGTAATGGCTTTATGTGCCAAGGATCTACCTCCGGTATGGCTTCCACAGATTCCTTCATGTAACTCTTCGATGAGTGATTCAGCTACTTTAGGATGTATGCACAACAAATATGGCCCTGAATAGGAGCGTTTGTACAATTTCTAGTTCTTGGATAGCCAGAATCTAGTAGCTTTCCTTCGAACTTTGTTAGGCTCTAACGTTTCTTCAGGCAAAGTATCATTCTTCAGGAACTGAATTATAGGGTCCATCTAACTTGGATCAGCTCTGATTTGATGAACTCGGACTGCCTCTTTTCTTATCTCCGTGGGTTTATGGAAGTCTTTAACGAGGATAACCTGAGGCAGATTCTGTGCCGAGGAGGTTGCAAGCATGGCCAGAGAATCAACATGTGCATTACCATTTCTAGGGATATGTAGCAAATTCAAATATTCGAACTCTGATTAGAGACATTTAACTTGGCTCAAGTACTCTTGTATTCTTTCATCTTTTGCCTCAAATTCCCCTTGTACTTGGCCGACGACTAGCCTTGAGTTCGAGAACATTTCCACTGATTTTCCTCCCATTCTTTGAACCATTGCCATTCCTATCAAAGAGCTTCATATTCAACCTCATTATTTGTGCCCATGAAGTTTAGTCTTAGTGAATTTTCAATAACGAACTTCTCTGGAGATATTAACACTAGCCCTACTCCGGAACCTTTTTGATTTGCTGCACCGTCTACATACCCCTCCCAGAATGAAGGGCCTTTCTGAGTGATCATGCCAACCGATTTTTCATCCATGTTTTGTGTTAGTTTCAATTCTTCTAATAAGGGCTCAGTGAACTCGGCTACTAGATCCGCAAGGACCTGCCCCTTTGTGGAGGTACGGGGCATATACTTAATGTCGAAAGCCCCCAAGACAATGCCCTATTTAGCTATTCTCCATGTGTAGTCAACATTTATGAGTATGGTTTTAAGCGGGAGTTGGGTAAGAACCACAATCGTATGTGCTTGAAAATAATGAGGCAACTTCCGTGTACCAAGCACTACTGCCAAGATGGCTTTCTCTAGTGGTAGATAATGAATCTCAGCCTCATGCAACAACTTATTCATGTAGTAAACTGGCCTTTGCACACCTCGATCTACTCGTATCAACACCAAACTTACAGCATAAGGAGCCACAGCAATGCAAGCAAACAAAACCTCGTCTGGCTCAGGGCTGGACATGATTAGTGGTCAAGCCAAATAGTCTTTGAGTTGCTAGAAAGCTAAAGCACATTTTTTAGTCCACTCAAATCCTTTCCATTTATTGATCAATAAGAAGAAAGGTCTACACCTATCCGTTGATCGAGAGATAAATTGGTTCAAAGCGGTAGCCATTCCAGTCAATTTCTGGACTTCTTTGGGATTTTGAGGAAGTTGTAAATTGTTGATGGCCTTTATCTGATCGGGGTTGACCTCAATTTCCCTGTGAGTTACCATGTGACCTAAAAATTTGCCTGATCCTATACCAAACGAGCATTTGGATGCATTTAAACGCAACTTGTATCTTTTGAGAACTTAAAAAATGTTTCCAAAATCTTTCACATGCTCAAAAACAATCTTGCTCTTCACCACCATGTCATCTATGTAAATTTCAACACTCTTACCCAATTATGGCTCAAATATCCTCATCATCATTCTTTGGTAGGTGGATCCTGCATTTTTCAAACCAAAAAACATCACTTTGTAGTGGTAGTTCCCAATAGGGGTGACAAAAGCAGTCTTTTCTTGATCATCCAAGGATAAAGGTATTTGGTGATAACTTTGAAAAGCATCCAGGAAACTAATCCGAGGATGGCCAACAGTGGCATCCACTAGTTGGTCTATTTTAGGCATAGGGAATGGATCTTTAGGGCAAACCTTATTTAATTTAGTGAAATCTACATACACTCGCCATTTCTCATTCTTCTTCTTCACCACCATAGTATTTGCTAGTCATTTAGGATAAAAAACTTCTTTAATAACTCCAACTTGTTTGAGCTTTGTCACTTCCTCTTACACTGCATTAGTGTGCTCCTTGGATGGGCACCGAGGAGGCTGTTTCCTAGAGGTGATCAATGGGTTAACCTTCAGATGGTGACATATGAATTATGGATCCACCCTCGGGGCTTCGTGTGCACTTCAGGCAAATACATCAATGTTTCTTCTAAGAAATTCTATTAGCTCTTTCTTCTCCTAAAAAGGAAAATGAGACCCAACTTGAAAGAACTTCTCCGAATCGTCTCCGATAGCAACTTTTATCAAATCTTCACACCTCACACCCTCTGCTGAATCATTAATGGGCAATTCCAGAGGTTTTAATTGCTATAAATCCTTTCTAGCATGGGCCGAGGGCTTAGCTTCGGGCTTATATTGAATGGCAGCCACTAAGCATTGTCTAGCCATTGATTGATCTCCCTAAATTTCGTTAACTTGGCCTTCATATGGATACTTAACCTTCTGATGTAGAGTAGAGGAAACTACCCCTAGCGTATGAAGCCAAGGTCTTGCCATGATCTGGACTAGTATGCACAGATAGTTGTATTTGGCCCTTCATGATAACAACTCTTCCTTCGAAACTTACCAGAGGGAATTATAGGGCGTTAAATCCTCAGGTTTTAAGTTCAACCCCTTATAGAGATTAGGATACATTATCTCGGCTCCACTGCCCTAGTCCACCATTACCCTCTTCACATCATACCCCATAATTCTGAGGGTGATTACCAAAACGTTGTCATAGGGTTGGATGGTTCCAATCTTGTCTTTGTTTGAGAATCCTAGAACTAGTAGAATATCTATTTTAGTCCTCTTCGGATCTTAATTAATGTCTCTTGTGGGTAAACAGGCTACAGACATTACCCTGGACGGGTAGGATCTTGTTCTCCTAGGTGCAGCAAAAATGACATTGATAGTTCCCAAGGGGGGTCTTGAAGAAACATCTCTTCGAGATTCTAAACTTGCTTGACTCCATTGACCACTGGAATGATGTAGGAGCTGTTTTAACTTACCCTCGTGGACAAGTTGTTCCAAGTGATTCCAGAGACTTCTACAATCATCTGTGGTATGCCCATGATCTTGGTGATACTAGCAGTAGAGGTTATGACTACGTCTTTCAGGATTTCCCACCATCTTGTTCGGTCGTTTGAAGAATGGTTTATTTTTAATCTTCTCCAAAACTTGATGCATTGGCTCTCGGAATACGGCGTTGACTACTTGAGGATTCACCGATCCTAATTGTCCAACGAAATCTCTTCGTGGTTTATTGTTACTGTAACGATCCGACCTGGAATCCCTCATTTCTTGAGGGATAACCTTATCCTTACCTTTTCCTTACTGTTGATCTACAGACATTACCCTGGACGGGTAGGATCCTGTTCTCCTAGGTGTAGCAAAAATGACATTGATAGTTCCCAAGGGGGGTCTTGAAGAAACATCTCTTCGAGATTCTAAACTTGCTTGACTCCATTGACCACTGGAATGATGTAGGAGTTGTTTTAACTTACCCTCGCGGACAAGTTGTTCCAAGTGATTCCAGAGACTTCTACAATCATCTGTGGTATGCCCATGATCTTGGTGATACTGACAGTAGAAGTTATGATTACGTCTTTTAGGATTTTCCACCATCTTGTTCAGTCGTTTGAAGAATGGTTTATTTTTAATCTTCTCCAAAACTTGATGCATTGGCTCTCGGAATACGGCGTTGACTACTTGAGGATTCGCTGATCCTAATTGTCCAACGAAATCTCTCTGTGATTTATTGTTACTGTAACGATCTGACCTGGAATCCCTCCTTTCTTGAGGGATAACCTTATCCTTACCTTTTCCTTGCTATTGATCCTTTTCAACTCTTTTATATTTATCAATCCTGTCCATCAGTTGATGCACACTAGTGATAGGTTTTCCAGTCAGAGATTTCCTTAAACCATGGTCAATGGGGAGGCCGAGCTTAAATGTATTAAGGGACACTTCATCAAAATCGCCTTCCATTTCATTAAACATCTCCCAGTACCTATCTGAGTACGTTTTCAGGGTTTCACCCTTTTGCATATTCAAGGATAGTAAGGAAGCTAAGGGCTGAGCGACTCTTCGACAGCTGACAAAACAGGAACCAAATGCTTGAGTGAGTTCTTTGAAGGAACTAATGGAATCTGCTTTCAGGCTATCAAACCATTTCTTCACAACTGGTCCTAAACTAGAGGGAAAAATTTTGCACATCAAAGCTTCATCCTTGGAATGGACAGCCATCCTTTGGTTGAAATACAGGGTCTGTTTTACCATTATAAATGTGAACATTGGCTAATGAAAATGACGAGGGAGTCTTTCCTCTTCAATCTTACGTGTGAAAGGCGATCTAATAATTTTGTTTAAAGCTTTGCTCATAGCGTTGTTCCCTACGCCTTCACGTGATGGGCTTCAAGGTTGCCGTTTACGATAATGTTCTTCTTCATAGGAAAAAGATTCACTAACTGGTGTTCAAGACCTCTGTCTATAAGTAACATCTTATTTGTCATTAGAATTATCATCAGAGTTTGAAGAAGTTCGCTTCCTCTTTGCATGGCGTAACTCCCTTTTTAAATGATCAATCTCTAGTTGCATGTTCTTTTTATTCTCTACATGAGACATGTGACTTCCACCTTGTGATTGGTTTCAGTCAGTATGTGTGGTATGTACACTACCTTTACGATCACCTCTCTGCTCTAGGTTGAGGAAAGGATCAACGTGTTGGGATGCCCTGAATTCTGCTAGTTGTTAACCTGGCTCAGCCATCGTCAACTATTACTTTCACTCTTTCTCAAGCTCTCCCCACAGACGGCGCCAATTGTAGGTCAAGATTTGTGCCTTAAGCGTAAAAGATATGGAAACAATGAATTTGTAGAGAGTTGGTGAAAGAGTTGGGCTAATTGTGAATTAAACAACATTTAATAAAGGTTTAAAAGATGAACAAGTGTAAAAGCAAACTTGGAACTTGAATAAATTGATGTCCGAAGAGATGAACTTTTGTTTTAAAAGCTAATACAACTCTTAGAGCTACAATAAATCTTCCTTCTTTCTTCCTCTCTCTTTTTTCCGATTCCTCTCTCATGAAAGGTCTCTTACATTTATATAGTTTTTCTTTCAGACTATCTTGATCGTCCACTTGTTCTTCATCTAAGCATTCACTTGAGTATATGTCCCATCAGGTACCTTCTTTGGTTCTCCATGAGTGGTGGCAGCTGAGACTACACTGTTTAGGAGCCTTTTTCACATAAATGCAGCCAGAAAAGTTGCTGCAGTGCATTTAATGCAGTGGTAACTTTTCTTTTAGATATTTCTCTATTCTTATCATCTTTATACATGCTTGAATTTCATCATTATCGTTGGAACTGCCAGGAAGGTCACCTAACCGCCCAGGTATTTGCTTTGACCGATATTTCTCATATCCGAGGAGGAAAAACTCCTCGGACTATATTCCCCTATCATTTCCTTGCATGGTTCTCCAGTCCGGGGCCTTTCCCAATCATTTACTCCTCCTCGGATGTACCCACATCTTCAAATAGGGCCTAAGGCCCAATATATAAATTTGGGCTTTTATCCCTATAGTTATAATGTAAAACATATTACAATAAATCAAACTTGCTTTATGAGTTTGTGCATTACAACTAACAAGTAATTACCATGTGAGTTCCAGTTAGCTAAACTGGTAAAGTCTCTAATGGTTGAATAAGAGATCTGGGGTTCAATCCCTGCCTACACCAAACAACGATTGGTGTTTTGGTTTGATGATAAAGAGCTATCATCAGGAGCGAGCGTTATAGGTTGAAACTCTCTTAAAAAAAAAAAAAGCAATCACCTTTTTAATTATTTAACAAAAAAATAATAATAACCAATGTTAATTAATTAAAATTATAATTGTTTCTACTAGTTTATGTAGGAAGTTCACAACATGGGGTTGCTAGATGCATAAGAAAACCTGGGGTAACCCAAAAAGAAAAAAAAAAAAAAAAAAACCGCTATTTGTCATTCGGAGCAACACAATCACACATAGAACAGTTTCTTCTATCTTTTTGAAACATGACTTGACAACTACAAAAAGCCCATATGATTCACTACACATAACATTAATAAAAGCCCAGTTTTTAGCTCATAATTGCAATCCTATGTTTTCATTATTGAGAATACCAAGTATTTTAACACACACATGGAGAGAGGCGAGAAGATCTTAAAAAACTGACAGTGGTGTATATTCAAAAGAGCTTCCGTGTTTTTAGAGGTTGTAATGCATTGTAACACCTCAAGCTGAAAAAAAAAAATATAGGATTAGATTTTTGGGACCCCACATGCCCTACCTACCCCATTCACTACCACCACACATTACACTCCCTTATCTCCCTCTTTGGCCTGTCAACTTCCATTTCACACAAACACAACACACTTCTCTTTTTCTCCCTCACACTCTTCCACTGGTCCCCACTCCTCACCACCACCTCCACCATCTTTTCCGATGAGGTTTATCGAAAAAATCCTTAGGAATCTCTAAAGCATCTTTTTCTTTTATTTAAGGTAAAAAATCCTAATTTTTTTGGTGGGCTTTTATACTTTTGCTAGAGATTCTCTTTATCTAAGCTTTTGGAGTGATAATCTTGTGTTTATGATGTATATAGGTTTTGATTTGGTGGACTTATTTGATAAATGGGTTTATGGTTTTACAAATGGTGGCTATCTAAGGTTTAGTTATGGTGGAAATTTAGGGGTTTAGGTTCTATCATGTGAAAGTCAGTAAATCTAATTTTCCATTACTATTGAGTTTATTTGGAGCTAGTTGAAGATTTAAAATTCTTGCAGATATTGTGATTTTATTTCATGGATATCTCTTGACGATGATGTGTAAATCTTATAGAAGTTACTAATAAATTGTTAAGATTTTAGGATTAAGGAGTTGATCTTGAATTGGTTTATTTTATATATTGGAGTCTATGCCTTGTAAATAAAATTGTTGAGAAACTTTGGAAGTGTAATACATTACTTGTGAGGTTAAATACTTAGGTTTGCCTAATTAATATCTTATTTAGTGATCTCTAATTTGTAGTTAGATGCAATGTCAAGCTTTATGCTTATCGTGATAGGTTTGCTTGGTATTGTTTAGGTTCTGGCTAATCTCCTTTGGAGCTTGGAAAATTAGGCTTTTGCGGGTTAAGGTAAGTAGCTTTTTAATGAGATATTTGGAAAATAATAACATGACATGAAATGTTGTTTTTGGGTTAAACACAATTTGAAAAATTATTTGTGAAATTATGTTTTTCTAAAAAGTGTTGTGTTGTGACCCTATTATATATGATTATATATGAAAAGTGCATTATGTTTAATATTGCATATGGGGAAATGCATGAATATTTGGCATTGAAAAGAAAAGCATCTTTGAACTCCTTTGATAATGGATTTCATAGTTTGTAGTATTATTTGGAAATACTAAAGATGTTTTGTCTTAACTTGTATTATTTGGGAAATTGATAGAAAACCTTATTTGGGAAATTGATAAAAAACCTTATTGCAAGGAATGATTTTAAGGACCTTGAGAATTTTATGGATGTCTTGGTTTATTGGAAAATTTAATGAAACTACTTGGAAAGTAAACTGTGTATTTTGAATACATTTAATTTGTAAGCTTCTAATGTGGTTTTATATTGTACCACAATATTGGTGATTACCTCGTCTTTGTGACAACATCTGTGTGACGTGTGATTACCCTATCTTTGTGACGACGAGTTAGGTTAGCATCTCTCACTTCGCATGACCTAGGTAAATCCTTGACTGTGTGGGTAAGGCTGCTACCCATATGGCCAAAAGATCACATGCAAAAAGGGTACTGTATAGTGCGTTCTCCTCTATTGCCCATGGGAGGGAGGGGTAAATCCTTGTGAGTGTGGATGAGGCTAGGCAAGTCTAATAGACCACATGCAAAAGAGGTACTATACGGCGAGTTCTCCCCTACTGGTCATGGGGGGGAGAGTTAAATCCTCGATGGTGTGGATGAGACAGCTACCCATGGGGCCAATAGACCATATGCCAAAAGAGGTAGATATCATGCAAGTGGTTTATTAGTTCTGACTTGTCTCTATGGCGGTATAATGTCTTTGTGACATTTTTGTCTTTGTGTTAGCTCGTCATGTGGCTTAGGTTGGCTTTTTAGGTTTTTGGAACAATGTTGTTATGCTCACACTATATATATTATGTGGTTTCATGGTGATCATTTTTTTTTTTTTTTGAACTTTGGGTGGCCTTATTTTATCATTTTATCATGTTATTATTGAAAATGATTTTGCAGTATTCAATTAAAAATTCCCAAACTATAACATGCTTTGTAAACTATTTATCATCATGAAACTTGCATTTTCCCCCCACCCCATTAATTATGATAGGGGAAATTACATTTTACCACCTTAAAATATACCCTAGATTAGACTTTGTACTATAAACTTTTTGAATGCAAGTTTTGTACCCTAAACTATGATTCTTGTTATACTTTGCACCCTAATGTTAAGTTTGCTGTTAACTTGGATGGAAATCTAAAGTTTAGAGTGCAAAGTGTAATCTATAGTAGGCTAATTACTGGGCACTGTCTCATCCCATTCTTTTACAAACTTTTCAGAGTAGACAACGATTTTTTTGAAACAGGTTTTTGTGGCTAGCAGTAGCTAGACTAACTACCGATGGAGGTTGGATTTTTGTGATGGTGATCTTAAGATGATGTACATCCTAGAGTAGGCTTGACTCATTCCTTTGTATCTAATAGTGACTATGACTTTTATTTCCACTGATGAGACAAGTTATTGATGTGTAATTATATTTATTCAAACATCCATTCTTTTGTAGCCAATGGTCTTTGTAATTATTGCATAGAGCATTGACTTACTTTGGGGGTATTTTTAATGAAATTATTATGAAAATTCTTGATGTTGGTATTTGGTATGAATTGTTTAGATTGAATTGTCAAAAGGGATAAATCTACAAGTACTTTAGGATGTATTTCTCATGCTTTGGACCTTTTTGGGTTTGTAGCGTGATATGTATGAACTCAAGTGTAATTAATTTCAAAAAATTGCTTTGGATTGGGGTTAAATAATCCTTCCCCCCAAAGTTGCTTTTGGGTGGGATTGCCTATTAGGGACCTGCCTTGTTTATATTTAAAATTTTAAAATTATATTTTTTATTGGTTTTTTTTTTTTTTTACCACAAATATATGTTCTTTTAACTTTCAAATTTTAATATATGATGTCTTTTGGTGCTGTATTATTGATTTGATATTTTTACGATAAATATTTAAATTGTTTATAAATTTCAAATTATTTTCGTATTATTATTATTTTAATTATTTTTTATAATTTTTAATACTTCAATAATTGAATTGCTATATTGCTATGCTTTTAGAAAGATTTGTAATGTTAGACTTTTAAAAAAAAAAATATTTATGAGTTTTAATTTAATGTATTATATATTTTAAATCAAATATTAATAAATTAATAAAACAATTGAGTGGGACGAGTACCCTTAAGTGCCACCTAGGATGGTGAAAAAAAAAAAAAAAAAAAAAACCATCCGAAAGCGGGGTTGGGGGAAAGGGGAGGAACAGATGTGGGGAAAAGAGGTGGAAGTGAAAAATAAAAAACCAACCTTTTAGCTATCATGTTGCCATTCCTACGTGGAAGATCAAATATGCTTGCTAGGTGATTATGTGTTTTTTTTTTTTTTTTTTAATTATTATATATCAAACATAATATACCTTTGATTAAAAAAATCATAATATATATACCATGTCATAATTACGAAAAAAAAATTATAAAAAATTGTTGCGACTAGAATTATTGTTACATAATAAAATATCCTTCACACCAAAAATCTTCCACTTCATTTCGATCATTAGACATTCCAATTTTCGAGTGCATTATCAAGTTTCCAATCATTTTGTAGTTTCTTCCTCAAGACTTTTCAAGTCTCCCCTGCCTCGCTTCTCATGAGTAGACAGTAACTTTGCTGGTATTGACCATTCGTGATTCGTGGTCATCATCCAACTAAAACGATGGTATTTACTATTATGTAATGAATTTGTATCCTAGCTAGTAACCTTTCCCTCTTCCTCCTCTCTTGTCCTCTTCTTCTTCTTCTTTCTGTTCTTCTTATTAATCTTTGTTTTCTTAGCCAATATTGTTGTGTTTTATTTTTGTCAGATAGACAATATTTTGTTAGACGACCAAAGATTTTATCAATTAAGCTAATTAAAACTCATGATAAAAATCTTACTTTTTGGACTATTAATATTTATGTGATGTAAAACAGACAACTAATTCCTAGATCATAGTAAGTGCTACAAGTCTAATAGCAAGAAATCCAAAAAATAGAAGTCAACAGGTTGACAATGACGAAATTGCTTAAAATTTGGTGACATTAGTGACCCTGTCATTGATAATTTAATAAATTGTGATAATTTATTTAATTTTTTTAAAATGATATATGATTTTTTATTAACAAAATTATTTACTAACAAATAGTACTTTAACATTAATAATATGATTTTCATTGAGTACTATTTTTCTTTATAGAAGTCTTTTAGTTACAGGACTATAATAATATATAGTAGAAGAACATGGCAATTAATTAGAATATTTACTTAGCGTGAAATTTCACAAACCAGATAAGTCATTATAGGCTGTTGATTGAGTCAATAACAAGTTGGAGGTATTGAGTCTAGGTAGTTCTTTAGCGTGATGGTTAAAAAAACAATAAGTCCGCATAGGCAAACTCTCTCATAATATTTTGCCGCTAAGGTGACAAATTCTCAATATATGGTAAACAATAAATTGCTATCAACAATGAGCTCAAGGGAAATTCATAACAAATTACCACCTCAAATAGATGTTAAATTGTTATATATGAAAGGTTTTTGTTAAATTATCAATTTTTCCAAAAACTAAAACTTGAAATTTTAAATGGGAGATAGAGTAGATGAGATTTTAAATGGTAAAACTTCATGCTTTAATATTATGTTAAAATTTATTTTCCCAAAAAAATTAAAAAATATATATTTAGTTATTTAACTATATAATTCTAATAGTTTTTGTATAAAAAGCTTATAATTTTAACGTTTTAAGTTACTTTTAGCCTTTTTTTTTTTTTTTAGAAGAAGGCTAATAAAATTATTTAAAAAAACTGACTATAGTTGATTAAAAGTATATCATTGAGGTATGGATGAATATTCTTCATTCACACCAATAAAATATTAATTAACCTAGTTATTAAAAAAATATTAACCCAACTAGATTGTGAGGTATAGAATTTCCTGACGTGTATGGAGGAATTTACTGTCGCATCAGCTACAAGATGGCCAAAAGACCAATTTCATGGGCAAACACCAATTTCTCGGACAGCAACCAACGCTCAACCAAAGCTACTGAACGAGGAAGAACAATCTTAATAATTGGTGGGCCGCTCTTTTAAAATTTTTATTGAAAGAACCAGTGCTTGTAAACTTGAGGAGATTGAGAACGAAGCAAGTGCAGTTCCAGACATAAAAGGCACAAGTGAAGATTAAATAGAACGGTGCCGTTTTACCTTTAATGTTAATGTCTTAAGTTTGGCACGTATGCACGTGTGAGAAGCAGTTGAATTTTAAGTCCAAATCTGTAACTAACTTTCCCTCCATTTACTGTGTATATATAATGTAACCGTCTCTGTATTTGGTGTGTTGAAAATCATATCAGTAAAACAGGTTCTCATAATTCAAGAATTCATTCTTTCTTTTCTTTCTTTTCTCTCTCTGGTCTTTACTTTTCTTCAGCTATTCTCTGTAATCTTTCATGGTATCAGAGCTTCGATCTCTATCCATGGCTTCCACATCTTCAACCTCTGATTCAACTCCTGCTAATACAACTTTACCTGTCAATACCTCATTGCTTCTACTATCAAACATGTCTTCGATGATGACTGTCAAGCTCGATTATAACAATTACACTGTTTGGAAGCATCAAATTGAGGTAATTCTCGAAACTTACTCTATGATAGATATACTTGATGAATCAATCAATGTTCCAGAACGTTTTCTGAAGGATTCTTCTGGCAATCTCACTACTGAGATTAGCCCTAATTTCATTTCTTGGAAGAATCGTGAACAAGCAATGTTCACTTTCATTAATTCTACTTTGTCACCTGCAATTCTTGCTCTCACTGTTGGGCAAAGATCTGCCAAAGGAGTATGGAAGGTGTTAGAAAAACGATTTGCATCTGTGTCAAGATCTCATGTTATGAGTCTTCGCAATGAACTGAATGCAATCAAGAAAGGAAATGATTCAATTGATGGATATTTCCAAAGGATCAAACAAATTCGTGATAGGTTGACTGCTGTTTCTGTAATCTTGGATGATGAAGAGCTTCTTCACATAGCTCTTGATGGTTTATCTTCAGAATATGATTCCTTCAGTTCTGCAATAAGAACTCGAAGTGATGTATTATCTGTTGAAGAATTAAATACTTTACTCAATGCTGAGGAGAGAGTAATTAAGAAGAGATCAAATGGTCTGGTTCCTCCTTCAATGGCTATGAATGCCAACTTTCAGTCTCAACACCAAGGTTTCTCTAATCAGAGAGGCAGAGGGAGTAGATACTCAAATCAGAGAGGAAGAGGTGGCAGAGGTAATCACAATGGTTTTAACAACAATTATGGAGGTTTTGGGAGTTTTGGTCATCACAGTGGATTCAACAACAATAACAATGGAGGCTTTGGTAATTCTAGTTATCATCCTACCTCAGGGCAACAATCTAAAGCACAAAATACCTCTGGTCAACCTCAGTCAAGCAGACCATTTTGCCAAATCTGTGGAAAGGGTGGTCACACAGCCCTTGATTGTTACCACAGAATGGACTTTGCATATCAGGGTAAGCATGCTCCAGCTAAGTTGGCTTCAATGGTGGCTAACTCATCTCAGGTCCAGAATTGCAATGGCTGGCTCACTGATACAGGCTGCTCAGACCATGTCACTCCTGATCTGTCACAGCTGAGTCTTCATCAACAATCTGTTGCAGGAATTGAAACAGTTACAGTAGGCAATGGTCAGGAGCTTCCAGTCACTCATGTTGGTCATGGTGAGCTTAAAACATCTTTTCACAACTTTAGGCTTAATAATATACTTAGAGTTCCTGCCCTTGCTTCTAATCTTTTGTCTGTCCATAAGCTGTGTCTCCAAAATAATGCATGTTGTTATTTTGATGCTCACAAGTTCTTAATTCAGGATTTACCTTCGGGGAAGATCCTCTACAAAGGGTTGAGTAAAGATGGAGTATATCCTATTCCATCTCCTTCCACACTATCATCTTCTTCAGCCTTTAGTTCCAAATCCATCAAGCCTTCAACTTCCATCAAGTCTGATGTCATTCTGCTGTGGCATTCCAGACTTGGACATCCTAGTTCTAGGTTGCTATATTCTGCTTTAAAGAATTTCTGTCATTCAATCACTTTATCTCAGGTTGTAAACGTTTGTTCTTCCTGTGAATTTTGTATAAGTGCCAAAATGCACAAATATCCTTCAACTAAGTCTCCCATTGTATCAAAATCTCTCCTTGAACTTGTTCATAGTGATGTTTGGGGTCCAGCTCCTTTATCCTCTATTCTTGGTTTTTCATATTATGTGATATTTGTGGATGACTATACTAGATTTACTTGGTTATTCTTGCTCAAATATAAGAATGAAGTGTTGGCTGTGTTTAAACATTTCAAGACTCTTGTTGAAAATCAATTCTCTACTTCCATTAAGGTGCTTAGATCAGACAATGGTACTGAATATACCAATTCAGCTTTTCAAACATTTTGCTCCTTAAATGGCATTTTGCATCAAACTTCTTGTCCTCATTCTCCTCATCAAAATGGAGTTTCCGAGAGAAAGCATAGGCACATTGTTGAAACTGGTCTCTCTTTGCTGTATAAATCCCATCTTCCTTACAATTACTGGTCCTATGCTTTCTCCACTGCTGTCTTTCTTATTAACAGATTACCCTCATCTGTTTTATGCTTTAAATCTCCATGGGAGGTTCTATACTCTACACCACCTCCTCTTCAAGCTCTCAAGGCCTTTGGATGTGCTTGTTACCCTTATCTTAGGCCATATACTAAACACAAACTTCAGCCAAGGTCCCAAGAGTGCATCTTTCTTGGTTATCCTCCACTGTCAAAGGGCTACATTTGCCTTGATCCTAAAACCAATAAGATTTATATTGCTTGTTTTGCTCTTTTCAATGAATCTTTGTTTCCTTTTGCTCAGCCTTCATTCTCTACTGATCCAACCACACCTTTCTCCACTACCTTTACTCATTGGTTTCCTCATTCTTCTTCTACTCCTTCTGATACTATAATTCCTATGTCTTCAGCTTCTCCTTCCACCTCTGACTGTATTACTTCATTTCCCCCTTTAGACATCACTTCTTCCTTACTTCCTTCCTTGGTACATCCCACCATTCCTATTCCTATAGTTCCACCTCCTGCTAATCCACCAGCTTCCCTTACTGAATCTGTTGACCATTCCACTGCTCTTCCTTCTTCTCATTCTGTGGATCCAACTCCTTCTTCATCTATTCATGCTTCTCATAACTCTCATCCTATGCTTACTAGGTCCAAACATAGTATATATAAGCCTAAAGTTTTACATGTTAAGCTTGACTACTCTGTGACTGAACCTCCTTCCTATGCTGTTGCTGCTAAACACCCTCAATGGGTGGCTGCCATGGACTCAGAATTTCAATCCCTTCAAAAGCAGCACACTTGGTCCTTGGTTCCTTTACCTTCTGACAAGAATATAGTAACTTGTAAGTGGGTATATAGGCTGAAGAAGCATGCTGATGGATCCATAGCTCGATATAAAGCTAGACTAGTAGCAAGGGGCTATCTGCAGCAACATGGACTTGACTATGATGAAAGCTTCAGCCCAGTGGTTAAACCAACTACAGTGAGGCTTCTTCTGGCTTTAGCTGTCCATCATGGTTGGGAATTAAGGCAACTGGATGTAAGTAATGCCTTTCTTCATGGCATCTTGAAGGAGGAAGTGTACATGAAGCAGCCTCAAGGTTATGTTAATTCTCAGTTCCCATCTCATGTCTGTCTTCTTCATAAGGCCTTATATGGCCTCAAACAGGCTCCTAGGGCCTGGTTTGAAAGATTTACTACTCATCTCTTTCATATTGGCTTCTTGGCTTCTGGAGCTGATGGTAATCTGTTCACCTACAGACATGGGAGTCGCCTGGTATTCCTCTTATTGTATGTAGATGATATCATTTTAACTGGGAATGACAAGGCCGTCACTACCTCCATCATCAAGCTTTTAAGTTATGCATTTGATCTTAAGGATCTTGGGCTGCTGCATTATTTTCTTGGATTGCAGATTGAATACACTACTTCAGGTTTGTTTGTACATCAAACAAAATATGCTACTGATTTGTTGACCAAGTTTGCCATGACAGATTGCAAGCCTTGCAAGACTCCTTGTTCTCCCAATCAACACTTGCTTCCCAATGATAGTTCTCCCTTGTCTGATCCTTTTTCTTATAGAAGTCTTGTTGGTGCCCTCCAATATTTAACATTTACCAGACCTGACTTGTCATTTGCTGTCCAACAAGCCTGCCAATACATGTGCTCTCCAACTCAGAATCACTTACAAGCTGCCAAACGTATTCTGAGATACATTAGAGGCACTCTCCATTTTGGTATTGCCTTTACCCCTGGTTTTCCTTCCTTGTCTGCCTACTGTGATGCAGACTGGGCTGGAGATCCAGTTGATCGCAGGTCTATCTCTGGCATAGTTGTATTTTTTGGCAATTGCCCCATTACATGGTCTGCTAAGAAGCAGTCCACAGTCTCCAGATCATCCACTGAAGCTGAGTATCGAGCATTGGCCTCTACTGCAGCAGAATTATATTGGATACGAATGATTCTTAAAGACTTGGGCATATTTCTTGCTACTCCTCCTCTCATGTGGTGTGATAATGTCAGTGCCTTAGCCATCGCTTCAAACCCAGTCTTCCATGCTCGTACAAAGCATATAGAGGTAGACTACCATTTTGTGCGTGAGAAAGTTCTCAGGAAGGATCTCTTGGTCAAATTTATCTCTTCCTCTGATCAGCTTGCTGACATTTTTACCAAAGGGTTGCCTTCTTCCCGTTTTCATTGGTTGACTTCCAAACTCATGTGGAAATTCCCATTTTGTTTGAGGGGGGATGAAAGAACCAGTGCTTGTAAACTTGAGGAGATTGAGAACGAAGCAAGTGCAGTTCCAGACATAAAAGGCACAAGTGAAGATTAAATAGAACGGTGTCGTTTTACCTTTAATGTTAATGTCTTAAGTCTGGCACGTATGCACGTGTGAGAAGCAGTTGAATTTTAAGTCCAAATCTGTAACTAACTTTCCCTCCATTTACTGTGTATATATAATGTAACCGTCTCTGTATTTGGTGTGTTGAAAATCATATCAGTAAAACAGGTTCTCATAATTCAAGAATTCATTCTTTCTTTTCTTTCTTTTCTCTCTCTGGTCTTTACTTTTCTTCAGCTATTCTCTGTAATCTTTCATTTATATTCTCTCTAAAGTATCAGTAATAATGCCTGCATTCAACTAATAAAAGATCCTTATTCGGTGAAATCCCTAAAAACAAGAAAGATGTCTCCCACTAAGATCATCTTCTCAAGAGCCACTCACTGAAAGAAAAAGAAAAGAAGATGAGGGTAGATAGCTTGATCATTGCCCTAGCTCAATAATCAGTTAATTGACCTTTATAAAGTAGGAATAAAAGGAGATTTTCCTCCTATCATTTCTTTTTCCATCTCAATTTGTTTCTTGCTCCCATGAGGAATCTCTCGATGCTCACACTCACACCTATCCTTTCCATCTTCCGCTTAGTTTTCCTTTATTTTTTTTTTTTTTCATATCACACTAGCTTCTTTCACAGCTCCTCGTTATGTCCCCGTTGATGATATAACCCTCGATTGTGGCAGTGCCACTTCAAACATTTCGAAGGATATGGATGGGCGAGACTGGAGTGGAGACTTCCAGTCCAAGTTCTTTCCCAAAGACGAACATAATCTCAAATCTAATACCTCTCACGCCCCAAAAGAAGGCACCATAACAAAAGCTCCCTACAAGACTGCACGTATATCTTATTATCAATTCACCTACGTATTTCCACTCCCCGCTGGCCCGAAATTCGTTCGGTTGCACTTTACCCCGGTTTCTTACTATGGTTTTGAGGGGTCTAAGGCCTTTTTCACTGTCAAAGCAGGTTCGTTCACCTTACTTA
The DNA here is from genome assembly GCA_963669245.1 of Quercus cerris. Lineage (NCBI taxonomy): Eukaryota > Viridiplantae > Streptophyta > Magnoliopsida > Fagales > Fagaceae > Quercus > Quercus cerris. The sequence continues at coordinate 35,129,482 of OY770006.1, read as the reverse complement.
CAAACTTCACTACTGCCGTTATTCTTGCTGATTCTTTGCAAAACCAGATTGTAAAAGAGTTCTGCATCAACGTTGCAGCAAATCAAAAATTGAATCTAACCTTCATCCCTTTTTCAACTACTTTGATTAATTTCTATGCTTTCATTAATGGAATTGAGATTGTGTCCATGCCTGAAAACCTGTATTACAGTCCCAAATGTGCACCCATAAACCCACTTTATGTAGGCCAAAGTCCTACGTTCTATATAAGCAACAACATGGCACTCGAGATGGTTTATCGATTAAACGTGGGTGGGAACTTGATATCACCAACGGAAGACACTGGCTTAATTAGAAAATGGTCCCCGGATATAAAGTACTTCAAAAATTCAGGCTTAACTATTCATAATGCATCTTTCATACCCAACTACTCTAAAATAGCAAATTACACAGCACCAGATGATCTATATCGGTCTGCAAGGACAATGGGCTTAGGTAGCAACAAGAACAAGATGTCTAATTTGACGTGGGAATTACCAGTTGATTCGGGATTTCATTACCTGCTGAGGCTCCATTTCTGTGAAATAGACAAACTTATATACTTCGTTGGCCAAAGACGGTTCGTCATATATATAGACTGTCTGTTAGCCGAAGTAGGTGCCGATGTAATATTGTGGACTGATGAACGCGTTACGCCTTTTCACAAGGACTATGTAGTAAAAATCCAAACGAAGGGAGTTGAGGACAACAACCATGTTCTCTCCATTGATCTACACCCTGATACAGGAGCTACTTCTGACGATGCAATTTTAAACGGTGTGGAAGTGTTCAAACTGAGCAAGCCAGACGGTAACCTCGCAGGACCTAGTCAAATGCTGCCCTCCCTACCTGCTGCCTCTACAACCAAGGAGTCCAAAACAAAGAAAAGAGTATTCATTGCAATTGGAAGTGGTGAGGGGGTCTTAGTGGTACTCACTTTAGTGTGTTGCACGGTTCTCTTGAAACTAAGGAAGTCTGGGCACTATGTTTATTATTATCAACTATCAAAGTGCTGTTGCTGGCATGATCCATACAAAGGAAAGTCAACAAGGAAGAAGGCTTCATCATTACCCGAAGAACTATGCCGCCGGTTCTCAATAGACCAAATCAAAATAGCGACTGATAACTTCCACCAAGAACTGATTATCGGCCGAGGTGGTTTTGGGTATGTATATAAGGGTTTCATCGACGAGAGTATGATTGTGGCAATCAAGCGCTTGAACCCTGAGTCTTGACAAGGTGCTCGGGAGTTCAAAGCTGAGATCGAGATGCTTTCTCAACTTCGCCATGGCCACCTTGTTTCTCTTATTGGATACTGCAATGATGAGGGTGAGATGATCCTCATCTACGAATACATGGCAAATGGTACCCTCAGTGACCATCTATTTGACACCAAAAACGATCATCTCACGTGGAAACAAAGACTTGAGATATGCATTGGGTCCGCATGTGGTTTGCACTACCTCCACACATGCATGAAAAACCCTATTATCCACCGTGATGTGAAGGCCACCAATATTCTATTGGATGACAAATGGGGTGCTAAGGTTTCAGATTTTGGATTGTCCAAAATGGGTTTGGACCAAACTGCTGTTACCACTAATGTTAAGGGTACACCAGGATATTTGGATCCCGATTATGCAAGGTGTTTGCAAGTAAATGAGAAAATCGATGTGTACTCTTTTGGTGCGGTGTTTTTGGAAGTGTTATGTGGCCAAAAGGCAGTGAATTCAAAACTTGGGCAGGAGCAATTGCATCTACCCAGCTGGGCTCGGAAATGCATTGAAAATGGGACCACTTATGAGATCATTGATCCATATCTAAAAGGGAAGATTGCACCAGAATGCTTCAAGGTCTACGTGGAGGTTGCAGTGAGTTGTGTGCGTGATCATGGGATCCAACGGCCTACGATGAACGATGTGATGGAAAGGCTAGAGTTTGCATCAGATTTGCAACAGAATGCAGACGCGGAGCAGGAAAAAATCAATCCTAGTGGTGATATTACCTATCAGGAGGTGAGATCAATTCGTATTTCTCAAAACATCAACGTTCACAATGTTGGACCCATGTTGGAATCGGAAACTGGTGATGGGCTATCTACGTTTAATAGTGGATTGTCAACTAATCGAAGTCTTGATTTTGATAGTGTGACTGGCACAAGTCGGGACATCTTCACGAATAACTCCAACGCTACAACTTAAGGTATCTTATACGTATTTAGTTCGAGGATCAAGCTCTGATAAGGAGCTTAATGAAAGAAAAAAGGTTATGGGTGCGTTCTAAGATGTATGATTGTATGTGACTCAAGTTTGTTAGTCTATCACTTTTTGCCTTCGAGTTCATGTCTGAGTATTTTACTTATCTTTATTCTGTATCATGGGTGGGGGTTGTGAAATGTATATATTTTGCATTAGGATTTGAAGCTGTACAGGGCCTTAGACAAGAACTTTTTAAAAAAAAAAAATAATAATTAGAATATGCTATTAATTCTGTAGCTCGATTCCTACTAATATCACAATATAGCAGACCTGTAATTATTTCTCATTTTTTGTTTTATAACTGAAATTTTATTATTCGTTTCTTTTAATTTTGCTGATTAGATTTTAAATTTTATTAAGCAAGATCACAAACATTTTAGTTTTGATTGCGTGGATGATCAGCATAACTGCATAAGTGTACCTACTCATTAAGGATAACAAAGTGTAGGATTTGCATTTTTGTGAAGAATTTGCTTAAAAGAGCTGCTTGTGTCACTCATCAGGATGTCAGAATTTATATTTATAAGTTTTCAATGTAGGAATGGGAATTAATCTAGTTTAGTAAGTTTTCGGACTTAACCTGACTCTAATAGTACAGTTCGTGAATTTTAAAATTTATTTTTGGGTTCAAATATTTAAATCTGCTATTTTTGAGGAGAAATTGGATTTTACCTCATAGGTATCTGAATTTGACCTAATTTTGTATTCAAATAACTAAAATAAATTTATATTATAAATTTAAATGTATTTCCAATATAACGTCATTTATATTTTGAATGACATAGTAGCATGTACGCCAATAATGACAAGAAATAAAATATACACTATGAAATGGATTTCATTAATTTCATTTGAATGGAGAGAATTTTTTTTTTTTTTTTTTAAATAAGTAAAATTAAGTGCACTACCTGGTGGCAAGTGGGGAGGGCGTGAATGCTCGAAATCGCCTCGGATTCAAGACGTATGGCCGATCTTCTGATGAGAATTAAGTTGGTTTGTGAAATCAATTTCGACATTAATTTGACATGCTCGGTAATGTTGAGCAGAGGTTGAATGAGACTATGCTTGTATAAATTGTAAATAATTTGTATGGTTTTTGTACATTCAAATAAATTGCGAGGGGTTGATTATATACGCAATAGAGTTGATATATATCAAACACAAAATCCCTTGAGTGAGACTAAAATAAAGATTATATTAATGCTGCTTAACTTTAGCTCAATCATGGATCTGATAGATATTGAATAGACATCTAAAATGTAGTACTGTATACGCTAAACTACCCTCTCAAACTCGAGGTCTTAATTAATTAAGGAGGAATCCATCTTGACTTTTGAGACGAGATCCTGAAGGCGGAAAAATGGGTGAGACTTGGTCAACAAGTCAACAGTTAGTCTTAAGAGGAAACTAAGAGTAAGTGAAAACTGCCTTGTTAGAAGTGTTGACAGATGAAATCATAATCGATCTCCATGTGTTTGTTAATGAAAGACACCATTATGGGTGATTTAAATGGTACTGCAATTGCCACAGTCAACTGGTGTACTAGTGATCTAAGGAGCATACATGTTAATCAAAAGCCAAAGAAGCTAGAGTAGCTCAAAGGTGGTATTCGATACTATAATTTCTTCACCTTTGTTTTGCCTGTAAAATCTCTACTTGAGCAAATAAAAAAAGAAAAAAGAAGTACAATTTTCATCCCAGGAGGATGTTAGATTTGATGTCACTTATCCCAAGCAAATGTTGGAATTATCAATTTTAAATGCCAAGGGCAAAATGACGAAAATATCCTTTGTTGATCAAGTTTTAATCAAATTAACTGAGGGTCAAACAACTTCAAAATTTTATTCAACTACTAAAATCCATCATTTTGCATTAAAATTGACATTTTCTATTACTTTTCCCAAGTTTGGTCACGGCTGACACGGGTCTAACCAATGTTTGACCAAGATTTGACCGTTCAGTCTTGATAAATTTGGACTCACATTATGAATAATTGAATTCTCTTTAAAAACGATAGCTCATAAGTCGAAATAAGACTTGAAATAAGCAAAATATTGCAAAAACAGTAAAATGGAATCCATCCAACACTTGTGTAATACCCTGCAAATATTAACATATTGATTATTATTTTATTAATTACGTATTTTACACAACATAAAAAGGGGATTAAAATTTTTATAAATGGTTTGCATTGAGAGTGGCAACTTTGGGCTGAAAAAAAAATTAATTAAGAAAATGGACTTTGTTTATAAAACCCTAGCCCACCAACTTATCTATATAGTATTAAATAAAAAGAAATTGTTCCTCTCTCCTTTTTAAGCCGCCAGCTTTTATTCCCACTCTCTTATTCTCACTGCCGTTCCCCCACACACCTCTCTTTCTCACAAGACCAACCTCTTTCAATATTTGTCACATTGTTTCGAATGTGGGAGAAATTATAAGATCCACATGGTGGATAAGTGATGTGGTTCACCATTCCACTAAAAAAATTTTACCTGTTTAAAATTGTTAGTTAAAAATTTTTTTAAACAGAAATTAATTACTGACTTAGCAATTTTAAACAAGTGGAAGTTTTTTACTGGAATGATAGACCACATCACTTGTTCATCAGATGACTCTATAATTTCTCTGAATGTAGGGGGAAAAAAAGTTTTTATTTTTTATTATTATTGTTATTTTTGCTAAAAATAACAAGTTTTCTAATTTGGCGAGCCTTCTAGTAAGTTCATCATCTTTAATACATTGATATCAATCATAAATTGATGCTTTCTTTTTTTTTTTCTTTTTTTTTTTCCTAAGAAAGCCAGTTACGTGATAAAATAAACTTCACTATAAATAAATTTTAAAAGCAATGCAATGTAGGGCCCGTTTGTTACTGTTATTTAAACAATAATTTTCAATGTTTAAATAATATTACACGCATTTTCATACATTTTTTTACCTATACATATTTCCAAAAGAGTAATGCTACTTCTACAAACTATTTTATAATATTTTTACAAACTATTGATGTGGTAAATTCTTATTAGTTCTAATATGAGTTCACCACTAACATCACATTTATGTTTATTAATGATTATTTGAAAATTACTAAAGCCACATTAGCAATTTGTAAAAATGTTGTAAAATATTTTGTCTATAGCATTACTCTTTCCAAAAAATACAAACAACGTTATTAGAAATCTTTTACCGAATGGATCCATAACAAATATTTGTCACATAGTTTAGTATGTTGGGGAAAAAAAAAGTTTTTATTTTTTGCTAAAAATAACAAGTTTTCTAATTCGGTGAGCCTTCTAGTAAGTTCATCATCTTTAATAGATTGATATCAATCATAAATTGATGCTTTTTTTTTCCCTCAAAAAACTGGTCACGTGATAAAATAAACTTTACTGTAAATAAATTTTAAAAGCAATGTAATATAACTAATGAAGCTGGATAATGACCTCGTTAGTATGCTCCTTGTCAATGTTGAAACCTTCAATTTCTAACAAAATGACGAGTGGTTCTTCATGAGGTTGCTTAATTCCTCTTGCATCTCGTTCAGTGAAAGTGATGTTGTCACTCTCTAATCGTCGGTACATCGAAGATGGATGATTGATGTGAATGCTATTAATTTGCCTATGATATATCTTCTTCAAAGACTTGTATGACCCTCCTGATACGGGTCCCCCTGTTATCGTTCATATTTCACCTACAGCCTGCCTTGGCTAATCTCGTCCATCATCTTTGGCATTGTCATGAGGCTTGTCGTCAGTCCTTACCCGAGGATGGTGGTCCCTTTTAATGAATTTACGGAGTTTCTCCCGTTGAATAAATTCTTTTATCTGTTCTTTCAGATCACGACATTCGTCAGTGTAATGGCCACGATCCTTGTGGAAGCGATAGTATTTCTTCGGGTCACACTTCCTGGAGGACGTACTTAGCAGTTTAGGCCATTTTAAGCTTGGCTCGTCCTTAATCTATATCAAGATTTTGTATGCGGACATCACTAATGGGGGTGAAGTTCATATTCTTCTTCGGGGCGTCATTGCTCTTGTTTGTCTTAGTCTACGAATATGAATCTTTGCGATATTTCTTCTTACCTTGAGAATCACCAAGTTCTTACTTCTTTCGCTTTCCCATTAACCCTTTTCACAGTAAGGGCATCTTCTCTGTTCATGTACTTTTGAGCTTTGAACAAGAGATCCGTCATAAAGGTCGACGACATCTTCCCCAACAAAAAGATGAAGTCAGGGTTGTTGAGTCCAGCCTGAATGGTCATCATTATTATTTGATCATCAGCTTTGTCAATTTCTAGCACAGCCTTGTTGAAATGTTTCACATAATCCCTTAGACTTTCACCTTCTTGTTGCCTCACTGTTAGTAAGTAAGAGGTTGGCCTCTTGTGATGCTGCCCCCTAATGAAATGGTAGACAAATGAATCGCTGAGCTATTCAAAATTCGCTATTAAAGATGCTGGCAGCTTACTAAACCATACCCTAGCAGCTCCTCTGAGAGTGGCAGGAAAAAGATAGTCTTGAAGGTCCTTATGTCGTCGAGGGGATCCTTCGTGACATCATAAAATTCCAGCTGCAATAAACGAAACTTCGGAGGCAAGTGGCACTCCAAAACACTGGCTGTGAAAGGTGAATCTATTCTTTTAAGCATGTCGTCAAGGTTCATCGCTGTCTACCCCTTCATGGCATTTTTCACTTCGTCTAGCTCCCTCCGCAAGCTCTTAATCATATGGTCGTTATCATGCATGGACTGCCTAGTATACTCTGTTGTATCTTTTCCCTTGCTATTTTCAAGATTGCTAGCTTCTTCATCATGTCCGCTACTGCTGCGTCGATGATGCAAAGCATTACTACCCTTTGGACGGGCTCGTCGCTTCAATTCTTCGTTTATTTTCATTAGCTCTTGTACATTTGCTGTCAGGGCCTAAATCTACTAAGCCATGATTGCAGGGTCTGGGGGTGGCATTGGTGTGGTGTCCATCGTGCAGTAGGAGCTTTATCAGTAGGAACACAGTGGCTTGTCGTTTCCCACAGACAGCACCAAACTGATGAAGCCGGATAATGACCTTGTCAGTATGCTCCTCGTTAATGTTGATGGACGATCTTCGATACCTGTTATCAAGAAAAGCAAAGGCAAAGGGGGGGTTTCTCTAGCAAAGTGCTAATTGAGAACACTTCGATGATTAAGTCAGCGAAAATGGCTTTCTAAAGAAATTCTCTTACAGGTGTATATCCAAAGTTTTTCATGTCCTTTACCTGGGTTCTACTTTCCTTTTCATAGCTTGCTTTGGATAGGTGCAGGTATGTCTGTTAATGCTGCTCTGAACGTTTTTCTCCTGAGAGAAACGTAGCATTAATTGACAATGATGATTCCCTTTAAGGTGTAACGGATGACCGTTGGGTCATCATTGCTTTTGTAACTGTTCCGGCACACTCATTGCTTGTCAGCTGTCCTGTGGGCAGTTATTTGTACTTCAATGAATGATGGCTTGCCTCGTCTATAAGGGTGACATATGACGACGGGGTTTTGCCCTTACTCTTGTCTTGGACTTGAATGTGGATAAGATCGTCTTTCATCTAGATGATCTCCACATTGACATCCGTCAATAACAAATATATGATGCTATATATATATATATATATATGAATGAGATGGGTTCAAGTTATATTTGGTGTAACTCTTATGAAGTTATACCTATATTAAACCATTAATTTCTCACAAATATAATGGTAGGAAAAATATTAGTATTTATTGTTTTCCAACTCAGTTTTATATAATTAATACTAGCATTTCTTTCTCTCTCTTATTTATTACATTTATAAGCATCTTAACATTTAGGGAGATAAAAAAAAGTATTATTACATTTATAGGCATCTTAACATTTAGGGAAATAAAAAAGAATTGCAAAATCACCGATAACTACAAACATGGATTACATCCAAACAAACCATCTTTTCCCTGTGTCTATTCTAAACAAACCTGGTTTGATCTATGTCTGGATAACCATGTCTGATCTAAAGAAACCTTGTTTGATTTTTCTCCTACAAAATAAAACCATCTTTTTTTTAAAATCTAAATCGATCCCAATATTTTTACTTTTAAGTTTTCCCTACTTATAGGTCAAGGCGACTTGATCATGCGTGGTCTTCCTCGCCACCTTTGGGCAAGGCTACAATGACTTTGGCTTGCATTTCCTTTTCCCATGGGCATGTAGTCAGTGAGGTAGTTGCAAACATTGAGGTTTTTGATTTCATTGAAATTGCTGAGTATCATTGAAAATGTTCTTGTGATGGACATTGATAAATTCCTGCATTTGGGTTTGAGATTTAACCAAGAGAGAAAGAGATCGGAGAAGTTAGCTGATATATATATATATATATATTTTTTAATAACTAGAAGTTAGTTGATTAGTTTTATGGTTTCATAGTTTCTTTAATTTTGGTTGTAATCCAATTTCATAGGTATCCGTGTGTGGTGGGCCTTTTTGTATTCTGGGCTGAACTGTTCCTATCGTATTGTGGCCCAATAGTTCTGGGGTAAGAGAGTCGGGACTGGCTCAACTAAAACCCACCTTAAGCCAGCTTGTGCACAAGTCAGGACCCCTTTACAGGGATCTTGATCACGTGTCCATGGTAGGGGATGCTATCATAAAAATGTTATGGCAGGAGAGACATAATATAACATGGTAATAACAAGAGGCATTCTAACTAAAGTGCTCGCTGCCAACCAAAGATAATATCTAAACAACTTTGCAATAGGAAAAATGTGATAATATAAGTATGGCAGAAATAAGTTAGCAATAATGAAAAGAATAATGTTAATGCTTAAACAATCATGCTACTAAAAAAGGGGAAGATGATTAGTCTGCTAAACTTGGCTCCTTAGCAGATTTAAGTCCAAGAAGTGAACCAATCTCCAACGTGGGCAATCTCATAAGGAAATCCTACCAAAGAAATTGCCTACTTTGAAAGAATGGACTTAAGTGGCTTAATCTCGAATCCTTTAACTTGCTAGAGAGTAAGCTATTAAGAGGGAGAGAATGCAGTAGCCTATTGGTGCATGCCCTATCACACTTTTGTTTTTCTCACTTCACTTCCTACTCTCTTATTTTCTTTCTTTTTGTTTTTCCTCTCTGTTTTTTTCTCTACTTTCTATTTCTCTCTTCTTTCTATGTTTCCTACTGTTCTTCCATTTTGTTACTGTGCACAGCTAAGGCCTTTTTATACTACCCGCCATGATAAGATTTATCATTTTACCCCTCAATTGCTTTTGGCCTGTTGTGGGTGTCCTTCCCTAGCCACCCACTAGTCTGCTAGTTGCCCAGTTACCACCACTGCCCTGTGCTAGCTGCGCCAAGTTCCATTCCAGGACAAAGGGAGTTTTGTTTTATTTTCTTACTTTCCGTAGCATTCCCATTCGGATAAAGGTTAGGTATTCTCTCTTACTAACTTCTATGGCATGCACCTAGTGATTCTAGCTCATCTTTCCCTCTTTTGGGTGGTATGCCATCCCAGCAAGACATGTCCCCCAAACGAGCTTGAGCGAGAATTCCAAAATAGACTTTCCCCTTCTCCCCACCGCCAGACCATACCCTCTCTTACCTCTGACCCATGGCCCACCACCCCTGTATTGGCTGGGTACAAATAGGTGGTGCATGGGCTTTGTCCATGCTCCACTCCCATATGAGTCCATGGCTTGTCTACTGTTCATGCATTTGCCATTACTTGCAGGTTTGTCTGGTCTTGCCGCGCGTTCTACTGCTTATTTTTTAACTCTTTGTGGCATGGATGAGTCATTAGGTTTTCATTTTTTACATCTCATTTCTTCTTTGGGTTGGGTATTGCTTGGGCATGGGCCTTTTCTTCTTTAATTTAGCCACGTTCTCCTTTTACTTCTGGTTTATGGGTCAATTGGTATTCTTGCCACGCCGCTATACTACTTCTGCCTTGGTATCACTTAACTTATGCTGGCTGGACCTCTTTTGGGCCTGCCATGTATTATTCCTTCTCTTAGTTCACGTCTCCCAATATTTCTGTTGGGTCAGTTCTCATATCATCTTAGGCTTCCTCGGCTCATTTTGTTCCTTTGGACATCCCCAACCTGCTTCATTCCTTTAGGCATCCTTGACCTATCTCATTCTTAATTTCCCATGGGCTTTTGTTGAATCTTTTAGACTTTCCTGGCCCAATTACCATATCCTTTACTTTTGGAGTTTGTTGGCCTTTGCACCAATCCCATTTACTAATTTCTCTATTTGGGCTCCTCTGACTCATCTTTGCTTGCTTTCTACTTCTTATGATTCCCATGAGCTTACTACTTCCTTCTCTAGGCTCCCTTGGGCCAATTTACTTTCTTTAGGACCCTTTTTACTATTTCATTGGCCTGTGGACCATTATTCCTGCCATTCGAGCTTAATCGTTCTTTCTTACTTTGCTAATTCTTCTTCCTTCACCCCTTTCATATTGTTGGACTTTTTCTTGTTATTGGGCCCTCTTGCCAAAGTGAACATCAACACCGTGATGTTGCAATTTTTTATCTCCCTAAATGTTAAGATGCTTACAAATGGTTATATGTAATAAATAAGAGAAATACAATGATGGGTTCAACTTAGACTTGCTGTCACTTCAAAAGAGTTACACCTATTATAAATCATTGATTTCTCACATATCTAATGGTAGAAAAAAGGCTAGTATTTATTTATTTCCAACTCATCTCATCGAATTAATACTAGCATTTTTTTACATCTCTTATTTATTACATATAACCCATTTATAAGACTTTTAACATTTAGGGAGAAACAAATTCCAAAATCAGATACCTATGAAACTAGATTACATCCAAAATTAAAAAAAAAAAAAAAAAAAAAAAAAAAAAAAAAAAAAACCTATGAAACCATAAAACTAATCAGCTAACTTCTAAGAGGGCTAAAAAAAACCTATGAAACCATAAAACTAATCCGTTGCCCATTTACCCACAGGAGACAGTAATCAGGATTCGAAGAGGGCTAAAAGGGAGAGCCCGCTAGTACTGGGCTTCTCGGATGAGGACAAGATTGGGACCATCCAACCATATGATGATGCATTAGTAATTAACCTTAGAATTTGAGGGTATGATGTAAAAAGGGTGATGGTGGATTAAGGCAGTGGAACTGAGATAATGTATCCTGACCTCTACAAGAGGCTGAACTTGAAATCCGAGAACTTAACTCCCTATAGTTCTCCTCTGGTGGGCTTTGATGGAAGAGTAGTCCTTCCGAGGGGCCAAATACGACTACCTGTGCAAGTTTGTACGGAGATAGTAGAGGTAGATTTTATTGTCGTGGATGCATATTCACCCTACACAGCGATCGTATCCAGATCACGGCTTCATGCGCTAGGGGCTGTTCCTTCTTCTCTGCATCAGAAGATTAAGTACCCATCCAAAGGCAAGGTTCAGGAAATTTTGGGGGATCAGTTGATGGCCAGAAGATGCTTGGTGGCAGCCATACAACATAAGTCCAAGGTTGAGTCCTCGGATACTCTTGGAGAAAAGTTATAGCAATTAAAGCATCCAGCGGCGCTCAATGATAATAATGTCGAGGAGGCCAAATGTGAAGATTTGTTAAAAATCACCATTGGGAATAACCTAGAGAAGTTTTTTCAGGTCGGCTCACAGTTGCCACCTGAAGAAAAGGCAGAATTAGTAGAATTTCTCAAAGGGAACATAGACGTATTTGCTTGGAATGCTTATGAAGCCCCAGGGGTAGATCTAGAGTTTATCTGTCACCATCTCAATGTCAACCCCTTAATCATCCCTAAGAAATAACCTCATCAACGTCCATCTAAAGAGCATGCTGATGCAGTACGAGAAGAAGTAGCAAAGCTTAAACAGGCTAGAGCTATTAAGGAGGTATTTTATCCCGAATGGCTAGCCAACACTATAGTGGTGAAGAAGAAGAATGGGAAGTGGAGAGTGTGCATAGACTTCACAGACCTCAATAAGGTGTGTCCGAAAGACCCATTTCCCATGCCTAAAATTGATCAGCTAGTAGATGCAACGGTAGGACATCCTCGACTGAGTTTCTTAGATGCCTTTCAGAACTATCACCAAATACCCTTGGCCCTGGGTGATCAAGAAAATACTTCTTTTGTTACTCCTATTGGAAACTACCACTACAAAGTGATGCCCTTTGGTTTGAAGAACGCAGGATCTACATACTAAAGAATGATGACGAGGATGTTTGAGCCGCAATTGGGAAGGAATATTGAGATTTATATAGACAACATGATGGTGAAAAGCAAAGTTGTTTTCAGGGCACGTGAAGGACCTTGAAAACATTTTTGAAGTTCTGAGGAAGTATAAATTGCGTCTAAACGCGTCCAAGTGCTCGTTTGGTGTGGGATCTAGTAAATTCTTGGGCTACATGGTAACCCACAGGGGAATTGAGGTGAACCCTGACCAGATAAAGGCCATTAACAATTTGTAGCCACCTAGGAATCCCAAAAAAGTTCAAAAGTTGATTGGCATGGCCGCTGCTTTAAACCGTTTTATCTCCCGGTCAACAAAAAGATGTAAACCTTTCTTCTCGTTGATTAACAAGTGGAAGGGGTTTGAGTGGACTGAAGAATGCGCCATAGCCTTTCAGTAACTTAAGGAATATCTAGCTCAGCCCCCTATCATGTCTAGCCTTGAAATAGACGAAGTCCTATATGCTTATATTGCTGTGGCCCCCTATGCAGTTAGTTTGGTATTGATAAGAGTTAACGACGGTAAACAAAGGCCCTTTTATTACATGAGTGAGTCATTGCATGAAGCTGAAGTTCGTTATTTGCCATTAGAGAAAGCCTTCCTAGCAGTTGTGCTTGGTACACGGAATTTGCCTCATTATTTCCAAGCACATACAGTTATTGTCCTCACCCAGCTCCCACTTAAATCCATACTCCGAAGTGCTGACTACACAGGAAGGATTGCTAAGTGGGGCACAATCCTAGGGGCTTTTGACATCAAATACATGCCTCGCACTTCAGTCAAGGGCCAGGTTCTTGTAGATCTGGTGGCCGAGTTCATTGAGCCTCTTTTAGAAGAAGTAACACCAGCACAGAACATGGATGAAAAATCGGTTGGCTGATTACTCAACAGGGTTCTTTGTCTTGGGAAGTATACATAGATGGCGCAGTAAACTAGAATAGTTTCAGAGTGGGATTAGTACTGATATCCCCTGAAAAAATCATCATCGAAAAGTCATTAAGATTGAACTTCTTGGCTACCAACAATGAGGCAGAATACGAAACTCTATTAATGGGAATGATCATGGTTCAAAAAATGGGCGGAAGGACAGTGTAGACATTCTCAGACTCAAGGCTAGTTGTTGGCCAAGTGAAGGGAGAGTTTGAAGCCAAGGATGAAAGAATGCAGAAGTACTTAAGTCAAGTCAGACACCTTCAATCAGAGTTTAAATCTTTCACTTTGTTGCATATTCCCAGAGGTGGAAACACACATGCGGATTCCCTAACCACTCTCGCAACTTCCTCGGTGCAAGATTTGCCTCGAGTTATCCTCGTAGAAGACTTGCATAAACCCACTGAGATGAAAGGAAAGGCTGTCCAGATACATCAAATCAGAGTTGAACCTAGCTGGATGGACCCTATAATCAAATTCTTGAGAGAAGATGTTTTGCCCAATGAGAAGTCAGAAGTTGAGAAAGTACGAAGGAAAGCCACTAGGTTCTGGCTGTCCGAGAACCAAAAGCTGTATAAACGTTCGTTTTCGGGCCATATTTGCTGTGTCTACACCTTAAGGAAACTGAATCAATCCTTGAGGAGTTACATGAAGGAATTTGCGGAAGCCACACGAGGGGTAGGTCCTTGGCACATAGAGCCATCACCCAAGGTTATTGGTGGCCAAACATTCAAAAAGAAGCCCAAGAATACATGAAAAAATGCGATCAATGCCAACGATTTGCACAAAGCATACACCAGCCTGGGGGAGTTCTTAATCCATTATCCGGCCTATGGCCATTTGCTCAGTGGGGCCTAGATATTGTGGGTTTGTTCCCTAAGGCAATTGGAAACAAGAGGTATCTGCTAGTCGGCACAGATTATTTCACCAAATGGGTTGAAGCTGAACCTCTTGCGAACATCAGAGATGTGGACGCAAAAAAATTTGTCTGGAAAACATTATCACACGATTTGGAATTTCTCATACACTCATCTCGGATAATGGCCTCCAGTTCGACAGCAAAGCATTTAGAAGTTATTATTGTGAATTGGAGATCACAAACAGGTATTCTACCCCTGCTTGCCCCCAAGGAAATAGACAGGCAGAAGCTGTAAACAAAGTCATAGTAAACGGACTAAAGAAAAGGCTAGATGATGCAAAAGGAAAATGGGTGGAAGAACTACCACATGTTCTCTGGACATACAGGACTACGCCTCGCAAATCTACTAGGGAGACCCCCTTCTCAATGACTTATGGAGCTAAGGCTGTCATCCCTCTGGAAGTTGGTTTCCCAACGCTAAGAACTCATTCAACAACGAGCAGTTAGAGAAAAGTTTGGACTTGATTGAAGAAAGGCGGGAGAATGCAATGGTTCAATTGGCACATTACCAACAAAAGCTCAGACAGGGTTATGATGCCAACGTAAAAGTAAGACCTTTGTCACCTGGTGATCTGGTGTTAAGGAAGGTTGTAGGCGCCGCAAAGAACCCAGCTTGAGGGAAGTTAGGACCCAACTGGGAAGGGCCATATTGTATTACTTTAGGAGTTGGCATCAAAGAATATTTTTTGGAAGATTTAGATAGTCATGTAATACCACGACCATAGAATGTAAACAACCTAAAAAGGTATTATTATTAAACGAGAATTTTCCCTGAACAATTTGTCTGTTTATTACATAAGAGTCTTGTATGTCCTCCATTAAAGTTTTTATAAGTGTTTAAACTTAAATCCAATCATGCCTGAAGTCCTCGGACCAGATGATATAGGTTAGTTAGCACTCCATTAAAGTTTTTATTAGTATTTAAACTTAAATCCAATCATGCCTGAAGTCCACTAGATGATATGGGTTAGTTAGCACTCCATTAAAGTTTTTATAAGTGTTTAAACTTAAATCCAATCATGTCTGAAGTCCTCGGACCAGATGATGTGGGTTAGTTAGCACTCCATTAAAGTTTTTATAAGTGTTTAAACTTAAATCCAATCATGCGTGAAGTCCTCGGACCAGATGATATGGGTTAGTTAACACTCCCTTACAATTCTTGTTAATGTTTAAACTTAAATGCAATTACACCTGAAGCCTTCAGATATATTTAAATAGACTCTAACTTATAATAAGCCTCTTCGGTTATGTATTTGGTTCAAAAGCAGTGCTTAGTAGTACTCTTTGTAAGTGTTGTACCAGAAAATATGTAAAACTTTCATGTTAATCATTGTTTCATACATTCATTAAAAATTCCTATATGATCCATTTCTTCCAGTATTTATATAAGTCATGGGCATAACTAGTAGGAGATCGTTGTTAAGTCTACTCAGATTACAATAGCCATCAGTATCATTTGTGATAACAATAAAAATTCTGATATGTGCAACGAAGATGTAGAAAATAAAAGAAGAACAATTTCATTAATAAAAAAAGAAAGTACTTGTCAATACCTTACAGTAAAAAAGAAAACTAATAGTAATAATAACAACATGAAATTAATACAGATGAAATAAAGATCCTAATTATCTATGGGTTAGTTAGCACTCCATTAAAGTTTTTATAAGTGTTTAAACTTAAATCCAATCATGCCTGAAGTCCTCAGACCAGATGATATGGGTTAGTTAGCACTCCATTAAAGTTTTTATAAGTGTTTAAACTTAAATCCAATCATGCTTGAAGTCCTCGGACCAGATGATCTGGGTTAGTTAGCACTTCATTAAAGTTTTTATAAGTGTTTAAACTTAAATCCAATCATGCCTGAAGTCCTCGGATCAGATGATGTGGGTTAGTTAGCACTCCATTAAAGTTTTTATAAGTGTTTAAACTTAAATCCAATCATACCTGAAGTCCTCGAAGCAGATGATATGGGTTAGTTAACACTCCCTTACGGTTCTTGTTAATGTTTAAACTTAAATGCAATTACACCTGAAGCCTTCAGAGATATTTAAATAGACTCTAACTTATGATAAGCCTCTTCGGTTATGTATTTGGTTCAGAAGCAGTGCTTAGTAGTACTCTTTGTAAGTGTTGTACCAGAAAACTTGTAAAACCTTCATGTTAATCATTGTTTCTTACATTCATTAAAAATTCCTATATGATCTATTTCTTTAGTATTTATATAAGTCATGGGCATAACTGGTAGGAGATTGTTGTTAAGTCTACTCAGATTACAGTAGCCATCAGTATCATTTGTGATAACAATAAAAATTCTGATATGTGCAACGAAGATGTAGAAAATAAAAGAAGAACAATTTCATTAATAAAAAAAGAAAGTACTTGTCAATACCTTACAATAAAAAAAAACTAATAGTAATAATAACAACATGAAATTAATACAGATGAAATAAAGATCCTAATTATCTAAGCCTTGTCGGACTTGGTGGCAGCAGTATCTTGGATTTGGTCCTTGGGTTTGGGAGTTGCCTTCTTACCCAAGTCTTTACCCTTGTGGGGAGGGTCCTCACCCTGCTTGCCCTGATCACCACTTGGTATGGACTCTTTGGGAGCTTCAGGAGGGGCAAGAGGAACTTGGCTTATGAAAGGCCGCTCTGAAGCCTCCGATAGCTGTTTGGGTGGAGAGGAGTCAGAACCTGGGAGTTTGAGAATTTCAAGATCATAGTAAATACTCCCAAGTTGCCTCAAGTCATACTCTGCAGGGACCCCAGCAGCGTCAAGGGCTTTACCCCAGGTTATATCACAGTAATCTCTGCTAAGTGCAGAGAACTCCTCTGTGAGTCTACCTTAGGTCTCCTCAATGCCCAGCTTGTATGCTGCCTGCTTTTTAGCCTCAACTGTCTCCTTAATCAATTGGACAGTCTCCCTGCCTTTTTGAAGTTCAGCTCAAAGACCTTTCATAAGCTCTCTCTCTGTCTCCAGATTGATCTCTGTCATGTGCAATTGCTTGCGTTGGTCTTCGACCTGCTTCTCGGCAGTCTTTAGGCCTGCATCAAGGCTATTCCTTTGATTGGTCACTTCTTTTAGTTGATCGAACAATTTAGCGTAGTCCTCCTTGAGACTACCCATCTACCTCTCAACCTCGAATCTAGAATAAGCCTCTGCTTGGGCTTCATTGCTAGCGTTTTTATTCCATTCCTCAGCCACATAGACTTGTTGGGTAATCTGCATAATAGAATGGAAAATTGTAGTATAAAGCAAAGAGAAGGAACGAATAAACATGATCAGCATCTTAATTAAAGAAGTGGGTTAATTCACTTACCATGGCTAAATCCCTCTTAAGGGATAGGAAAAGTTCATGTTGACTGAAGTGCCTGTAATCCTCCATGTCCTTTGGTAAGAGAAGTGGTAGCTCCAAGGCTTCAGCAATGAGGCCTGCCTTTCCCTCTTGATAGTTTTTGACAAAGGTGTCCCAAGGGAAAGGAGCACCATCCAATTCTAGCTTGGGACACCAGGTGCGGTGTCCTCATCGCACCTCAACAATAAGAAGGTCATCTCGGCTCTTAGTGGATGAAGCTCTTCTGCTCCTGGTGTCCCTGACCACCTTCTGTTGCTTAGTTCCTTTGGGAGGCAACACCCCCCTTTCTTCGGCATTTGTCATAACCCTTTTCTTCTTCAGATCAGGGTTTGGCTTTAAGCTGAGATCAGAAGGGACCTAAGGAGGTGGTGGAGGAAGGTTAATAACTGGTTGAGATGAACCAATCCCTTTGGCCTCAACTGCTATCTTCCTGGCTTTCATTAAGTCCCTCAGACTTGCCATATCTTCTTCTTCTTCCGAAGAGTCGTCTGGAAGGGCAGTTTTGAGGACAGGAGCGTGGACGCTAGATTGTCTGTCAATATCCTCCTCGGCGTCCGAAACTGGGATCACCTGAACTTCTCTTGCTGCCTCTTCTTCAAATTGGAACCGATCAATCTGTTCCTCAAGCGAAGGGGTTGAGGAAGCAACTTTTTCCCTTTCTGCGGCGGCTTCCAAAGGAACCTGTTGAACTGGCTAGATGAGTTGCGGCACACCCTGTGGATTTGGATATGGTACAGGGATGAGATCAAAAGGAGTTAAAAAATTTAGCCGAGCAACGTCAATCCGGTTTATGCGATGGTCTCCTTGCCTTATCGCATTGCCGACTGATTGAAATGTGTCTAAAAGTGGCTTAAAGTCAAGAATGAGATGTGTGGCCCTAAGATGCCCATCCTTACTTACAAAAATCTTCGATCTTAGTAAGTAATTAAGCGCGGCGACGTTCGTCAAGCTAAGCCGAGGAGACACATGCCTTTTATCTGTTAATAATACAAACATAATTAGAAACTAAAGGTAAAATACCGATAAAAAAAACACACACAACACTAACAATGAGGATTCTAAATCTATCTCTAAGGAACCTAATTCTGGGATATCCCACCTGGCTCTCCTGGTTGGGTTGGGCAATGAAAACTGTTATGCCATGCTCCCGAGACGATCACATAGTCGTTTTTCATCCCCTTGTTAGATTTGGGAAGACAGGATATGAGCCTAATAATGTCGGATTTGGATTTCAAATAGTATCCCGCCCCCTTTTGTCAATGGCATTCATACATCTGGACTACATTGAGCCAGGTGAGTCCCAGACCTAAATGTCGATTCAAAGCCTCAATTGATCCTAAGATCCTAAAGATGTTGGGCGCACGCTGATCAGGACTGAGCCTATGATTACGAAGGTAATCTCGGGTAATAGGACCCATAGGAATGATCATTCCCCTTTCTATGAAGGCTATTACAGGGATTATGACTTCCCCCACCCTCTGGTCAGTTAGTAGTCCTTCTAGGGGACAATATCGCAGGTGTACGTCTTGGGGTATGTGATATGTTTCTTTAAATATCTATATCTGGGCAGGATTGTCCACCAAATACCTAAATCTACCCATTTCGGATGAACAGAAGAAAAAGGAAACATTGCAAACAATAATGGAGGAATGAAAATTGGAAGGCCGAGAATGATGGCCGAAGAGAAAAAGATTTGTTTGAAGAAACTGGAACTTACACTGACTGGGTTGAGGAGTGATCCTTAAGTCTTTAGTAAGGTTCTTGTAAATCTATGAAGAAATGATACTGGTGATCTGGTAAGCTTTATAAGTTTGGTTGTCTAAGTTTGCTGGAGAGTTTGAGAAGTTGTAAAGTAAAGGAGAAAAGATCTCCTTCAAGGCTTTATATAAGGGCCAGAAAATGGGTGGGAATCATCCCGCCTAGATTCTGAAGGAAAATGTCATTCGTTGTATCAGTTGGTCACCGTTGGATGTTGAAAACATAACGCCACCTGAAACAATTAATAGCGCCTCGTAAATACTGAAACGCCAGACGCAATGATGAAGCGCTTAAGTCTATACTCCCGCATGCGTAAATTCAAGTATTTTTACGTCTCTAGCCTTTATTTCTGTTGCAATTAAAAATCCTATTTTTTTCTCCTTGAACACGAGAAAAAAATTAAAATTTTGAGGGGCTATTATGAGGGGGTAAAAGCCCAAACGCGTATTTTAGGCCTTAGGCCCCTTTTAAAGATATAAGTGTGTCCAAGGAGGAGTAAAAGATGGGGAAAGGCCCAGTATGGGGAATCACATAAGGAAAGGGAGGAGAAGTATAGTCCAAGTAGGCTGTACTCCTCGAATTTAAAGAATATTGGTCAAGCATATACTTGGACAATTCGAATGAACTTACAGGAAGTTCCAATGATAAGGATGAACTTCATATATGTGTAAAGATGATAAGAATGGAGAAATATCTAAAGAAAAAGTTGATGCCACCACATTTAATGCATTACATCAACTTTTTTGGCCACATTTATGTGGAGAAGACCCCTGAACAGTGCAATCTCAACTGCTACCACTCATGGAAAACTGAAGAAGATACCTGATGTGACATATACTCAAGTGGGTGCTAAGATGAAGAAAAAGTGTACGATGTAGATGGATTAAAAGAAAACTATATAAACAGAAGAGACCTCTCATGAAGAGTGATCAAGAAAAAGAGAAAAAGAAGAAGAAGAAAAATTTACTGTAGCTCCAAGAGCAACCTTAGTCGTTCTAACTACAATTTGTCTCCTTGGACTTAAATTTATTCAAGTTCAGAGTGTTTTCATACTTGTTCTTTTGATAAAACCTTGATTAACTATTGTAGATTTCACAAACAGCCTAGTTCTTTTACCCATTCTCTATAAATTTTATTATATTGGGCATATTGGGCTCACATCCCATCTTTTTTGGGCTTGGGTTACAAATCTTGGCCCTACAGTATGAATTAACTAAGCTTTATGTACAACGAACCTTCTGTCTTTAGTAAAACAAAAAACAAAAACAAGAAACAAAAAATAAAAAACAAAAAACAAAAACAAGAAACAAAAAATAAAAAACAAAAAACAAAAAAGTAGAGATTAGAGAATGCTGATTAGTATGAAATAACTAAGGATATATATTATATCGAAAGTCGATTTCTTTTATTTTTATTTTTATTTTTTATTCTTTGCTATAAAGAAATCAGTCATATACTATATAAATTCTTTTCCACTTGCAAATTTTCTAATAATTGATGTCTTCTTTTCTAGTGTAATGTGATACGTTTTATTTGGCGTTATTATTTCAGTCCTCACCAAACAGTACTCACCCACTTCTTTAGTATTAACTCTTTTTAATTTGGAATAAAAAAAATAAAAAACTCTTTTTAATTTGGAAAAATAAAAAATAAAAAACTCTTTTTAATTTGGAATAAAAATTGTTAATTTTTTTTAATGTTTTTCTTTTTTCATTTAGATGCTGACATGAAATTTTCATATATATATATATATATATATATAAAAGTTTCAATTAGCTCAAGTAGTAAAGTCTCTGATGGTTGTATAAGATATCTGAAATTCAATCACTGCCTACCCCAAAAACCGATTGGTATCTTAGTCTGATAATAAAGAACTATTATCATGAGTAGATATCATAGGTTGAAACTCTCTAAAATAATATTTTATTTTAATAACCATGTGAGCTTCAAACATGCCAGCATAGTACACCATTTGCCACATAGGCATTTTCCGTTAGTGAATTAACGATAATTATCAAACTGACAGCAGATTGAAAATAACAAAGACTAAATTAACTGTGACTTTAAATTATAGGGGACGAAAATGATATTTTCTACTTTTTAATTTTAACTGTTGAAAAAAAAAAAAAAAAAAAACTTGCACATAAATGCATAAAACTTGGGCTAGTTAGGACAACTACTAGACTTAGGAGGCCCGTTTAGTAAGCCCAATTAGTCAGATTCCACAGCCCAACACTCGTCCATAATATGGTCAATAGCTCTAAAGAATAGGGTTACAACAAATTTCACAATTACTAACGTCACATGTTGTTATTGATTGATTAAAAAGTAATGTTAGTGATGGACTTAAATTTCTGCACTAAATGATGTTATATGCTACAATTGAGTTTTGCTAAAACTATGTCACAATATTTAAATTTTTGCAATGAATGATGTCATATACAACAATTGAAACTCTTCATTAAAAACCTTCCACCATACACAATGAAAATTTTGTCATTAATAGTTTTTCTTTATCATTTTACATGAGTGTAGGTGCAATCTTTAACTTAATTAGTTTTTAATGAATACTCATTTTAGGCAAGAAAAAAAATAAGATAATAAAAGGCAAGCGTCATTGAATTTTCCATTAGATAAATTATAAGTTTTGAAGATTTAAACATGGAAAATCAATTTTTTAGTAACAAATAAAACACCTTATATTACCATTCCATTACTACCATCTAAAACTCAAAATACCTGAATAAATTTTTTGGGATGTTAAAATTTAGTAGGAGTATTTTAGCCACTACACAATGGAATATTTTAAAAATCATAAGCTTTCGTTAAGGTTTAATTGAGAGAATAGAAATATGACATATTTGTTCTTTTCCAAAATATTAAGGGGGAAATTGCTTGATTTTAAAATTTAAGGAGGAATTGTGAACTACCCCAAACATAAAAGATGAAAAATGTTTTAATCCTAAATTGTGTGTGTGTGTGTGTAAAACTATGTGTTTTTACTTAAAATTGTGCATAAATAAAACAAAATACAAAAATTCAACCTAAGAAAAATGTACTCGAAATAGTGAATTTTGGATCATCAAAAATTGACTAATAAAAAAAAGATTCTAGAAACATAAAGAATGGCACAACATTTTCATAATACCTTTATATCTTTATTATATTTTACTTTGATTTACTATATTGTGACAACAATAAGATGTCTTAACATTTTCACAAGAGAAATTTTATGTCCACAACATTTTCATTACAAATCATAAATAATAGGTTTGTTACGGGTTGTTTTTGGTGGGCAAAATAGTAATTTCATTGGTAAGTTTATATTAGAATAAGAATTTACCATCTAAGATTTGTTATGAAAATGTTGTAAAAAATGTTGGGGATGTAGCACTTCTTCTTCTTTTTTTTTTTTTTTTTTTTTTTTTACAATACCTTTATTTTTAGTTGTGGTTGGTTTCAGTATGATATTTTATTATTTTATTTTGACATATAAGGAATTAACATCTCAAAAATTGCGAAAATATTATGGCAATTTATTGTGTTAATATGTTTTTATTATTATTATTATATAAGCAAGTTAAATGAAGATATTACCAACGAAAAAAAAAAAAAAAAGCAAAAAAAAAAAAAAAAAAAAAAAAGAGGAAGAAAAAGAAGTTGCACGTAACAATGGAAATTTCACAACATTTTCATTACAAATCATAAGTAGTAGTATGTTATTATGGGTTGGTGGGCAATAAAAGTAATTTCATCATTGGTAAGTTTAAATTAAAATAACAATTTACTACGTAAAATTTGTTATGAAAATGTTGTGAAAGATGTTATGGATGTAGTTGATGAAGCGTAAGTTCGTCAGTAGAGTAAGTTCGTCAGTAGAGTTATACTGATGAAGTGTAAGCTCGTCAAATGAGTTGGTCAGATGGAAGCAACCCTCAGCTTGTATGAACGTACTCTCAAAGGTGGTCACTGGTGTGGTGCTTGCCACAATGCCTCCGATGCCAAAGTCAGTATAAGAAGCTCTCTTGGGAATAAACAATGTAATTGAACAGAATGAAAGAGATCTCTTAGTGTCTGTGTGTGTCTCTACCTTGTACTTGGCAATGTGTGAGCTTTATATATGCTTTCATAGCTTCTAGCCGTTGGGGTAGTTATGGAGGTCTTAATGCTCCTCTTTGTAACGTTTGGTGCTGTGTAATGTGGCTTTAATGTGCTCCAACGGTTCATACAGTTGGCCTTGTAACCGCTCTGGGTGTAATTGTGCTGCATTGAATGGCCTTCCTACCTTCGTCAATAACGTGGGTATTAATTTGCTCGTCCAGGGATATCTTCATCGGTATTATGGTCGTCGTCTTTGGTAAATGCGTTCGTCAGTCCTGTCAGATGCCCCCTGATTCTGTGGTCGTCGTGACTTGTAATGACGACCGTAGAATGTGAAAGGTTTTGGGCTGTAAATAACTCCAATTCGTGTGACCATTGGGTTTCCCGCTAGTTTTCAGTTTTCTGAGCCTTTGTTTCTAAACTTCTCCCCTTATCTTCGTCAGTACCTTTTGTCTATAACTTTGTCAGTACCTTTTGTGACTTACACCCTTTTAAGTCATTTTTTGGCTTTTGTGACGGAATCTTGTTACTTAGCCATTTTTGGCTTTTGTGACTTACACCTTTCTAAGGATCTTGTCATCGTCAGTAATTTACATCTGTCGAGGCAGAATCTTGTTACTTAGCCATTTTTGGATTTTGTGACTTACACACTTCTAGAGATCTTGTCATCGTTAGTAACTTACATCCGTCGAGGCGGAATCTTGTTACTTAGCCATTTTTGGCTTTTGTGACTTACACCTTTCTAGGGATCTTGTCATCGTCAGTAACTTATATCCGTCGAGGTGGAATCTTGTTACTTAGCCATTTTTGAGACTTGTAGTTACTCAGACCTGCTTGTTATGGAGACATTAGCTGAATAATTCATTTATTAATTTCAATGACGAATACATTTCCTGTTACATCTATTGGTGGTATTTCTTCAAGTGCTCGATGTTCCATGGTCTCGGGAGCCTCTGTCCGTCTAGGGTTTCCAGGTGATAGCTACCTTGTCTAGAGTAGTGGGTGACTCGGTAAGGTCCTTCCCATATGGGCTTACAGAACCACAGCGAGAATCCCGACGGGAGAAACCCCTTTTAGACTCATTTGTCACTAAACCGACGATCTGGGTGGTCCCTTTTCTGTCCTCTACGTTCGTCCTCCTTCCTTTCCTTGTTCCCTGGTTTTTCCACGTCCCTTGTGGCAGCCAGTGCTTCTTCTGCGTTTATGTACTTTTGTGCTTTCAGGAGCATCTCTGCCATCATTTTTGGAGGATTTTTTGCGAGTGAAGAAACGAACTCCCTGGATCGCAGTCCCGCTTTGAAGGTCATCAACTGCACCTTATTGTCAGCTTCGTCCACCTCTAGGGTTTTTCGAGTGAAGCGTTTCACATAAGACCTCAAGGTTTCTTTCTCTCCTTGTTTGATGGTGAGTAAATGATCCGCCGACCTCTTAGGACGTTATCCTCCAATGAAATGATGTAAAAAGGCCCTGCTCAGCTGTTCGAAGTTATCGATGGACAATGTTGGCAACTTGGTGAACCATTCCCTCGCTGCTCCTTTGAAAGTGGTGGGGAAAGAACGACACATTATCTCGTCAGGGGGCTGTTGAAGGCCCAGTGTCGTCTTGAAGGTGTTGAGGTGGTCCTAGGGATCCTTGAGCCCGTCAAACGGCTCAAGTTATGGCAGTCGAAACTTCAAAGGTACTGGGCATCCTAAGACCGCTGCTGTGAAAAACGAGTCTGTTGCCCTCACCATTCTGCCCACACTCTGGTCTGTCTTCTCTCTAGTGGCATTTCTCAACTCGTCCATCTCCTTCCTCATCTTTTGAAGAAGTTCTGAATTCTGTTATGCCGGAGTAATGGGTCTTCGATGGTCACTCCTTCTATGGCTATTTCCCTCGTCCTCTACATTGTTTTTGGATCGATTCTCCTCCTGTTAAAGCCGTAGCTTCATTTCCTAATTTTGCTTAGTAAGTTCTTCAACGGCGACTGCAAGAGCTTGGACTTGCTGAGCCAAGGCTGCGGAATCTTGATTGGACTCCATCTGAATACTAAAGATGATGGAAGCAGCGTTTTCGAATATGAAAATGAAAACGTCATGTCCCCACAGACAGCGCCAAATTGATGAAGCGTAAGTTCGTCAGTCAAGTAAGTTCATCAGTCAAATAAGTTCGTCAGTAGAGTAAGTTCGTCAGTAGAGTTATACTGATGAAGCGTAAACTCGTCAGTCGAGTTGGTCAGATGGAAGCAATCCTCAACTTGTATGAACGTACTCTCAAAGGTGGTCACCAGTGTGGTGCCTGCCACAATGCCTCCGATGCCAAAGTCAGTATAAGAAGCTCTCTTGGGAATAAACAATGTAATTGAACAGAATGAAAGAGATCTCTTAGTGTCTGTGTGTGTCTCTACCTTGTACTTGGCAATGTGTGGGCTTTATATATGCTTTCATAGCTTCTAGCCGTTGGGGTAGTTATGGAGGTCTTAATGCTCCTTTTAGTAACGTTTGGTGCTATGTAATGTGGCTTTAATGTGCTCCAACGGTTCATACAGTTGGCCTTGTAACCGTTCTGGGTGTAATTGTGCTGCATTGAATGGCCTTCCTGCCTTCGTCAATGACGTGGGTATTAATTTGCTCGTCCAGGGATATCTTCGTCGATATCATGGTTGTCGTCTTCGGTAAATGAGTTCATCAGTGCCGTCAGTAGTCTTTTTTTTTCTTTTTTTTTTCACAATACCTTTATTTTTGAAAAATGATATGTTCACAACATTTTCACAATAAATTCTAAGTGGCAGGTTGTTATTGGTTCTGATGGGTGGGCAAAAAAATCATTTAAGTTGTAAATTCAAATTAAAACCGATAACAACTTGACACTTATGATTTATTTTGAAAATGTTGGTTTCAATATGATATTTTATTATTTTATTTTCACATAAAAAATTAACACCTCAACAATAGTGAAAATATTGTGGCAATTTGTTGTGTTATTATTATTATTATTATTATATAAGCAATTTAAAAAAAAAAAAAAAAAAAAGAGAGAAAGGCAAGTAACAGTGGGATTGAACAAACCAAATTACTATAGCACAAGCACTGTAGAGCTATACCATTCACGCTTTTTATGTATAGAAAAAAAAAAAAAAAAAAAAAAAAAAAAAAAGACTTACACATGCATGTACCCAACATATAATTTTAATGAGGTTTTAATAATAGGTAAATTTTCTGCCTTGGGTTTTTTTTTTTTTTTTTTTGGGGGGTGGGGGGGGGGGGGGGGGGGTGTTTGGTGGGAGGGTGGGGGAGGACTAAACATCGGCCTCAAAATATTATTTCTGGTTTGTGTTTCATTCAATATATTTCTTTTTTTGAGCATAAGGTACAAGAACATGTCCACTTCTTCAAACTGTCCTTGTCAACCAAAAAGCAACGAGAGTGTTTGCATTATTTTTTATTTTTTATTTTTTTTTTCTTGGTCGAAAGAGTGCTTGCATTATTGACCCTATATTTACTTTTCTTTTTTAATTGAACCACTATTTTGCAAAGAAATAAAAAGAAAAGAAAGTGAAAGTGAAAGCACTTGTAGCATTATAGTTCTTCAACTTTTGAGATTTCAAATTACAAACTTCTCAGGTGTGGTATATGCTCCGCACCTACTTGGATCCGACAATTGCACTTCAATACGTGGCAAGGCAATGTACACAGAGGCTGCAAAAAAACACCCTCGCTTTGGTGATTTGACCCACTTCAGCCCCACCTTCTCACTTAAAAATCTAAGAGTCTCTTTATTTGATGTACTTTTGTTCCAAAATGTTGGACACGATTGCCCCGTCTCACCTTTCTTCCTTGGTCTTGACACCACTTGATTTTCTCCCACACATAGCGGAACTTCCTCATTAATCATGACCCCGTGGCCTCCATCATCAGCAATTTCTTGCAACTCCTTTGCAAACTCAAGAGCCCTCAACACTTCAACCATTTTGGGTCTTTGATCTCTATCTTCACACACACATTTATATGCGATATTTGCATACATCTTCAAAGACTCCGGTGACATTTGATCAATCAGATGAGGATCAATGATCTGATCAAGTTTACCTTCTTCAAAACACAAACTGGCCCAAGAGGCCAAACCTTGTTGCTCATAATCTAAGCCCATATCCACTGCTGGTCTAGCACACAACACCTCAAACAACATCACCCCAAATCCATAAACATCAAACTTTACAGTTAATTGGTTGGTCCAAAAATACTCGGGGTCCACATACCCAAACGTTCCCTTCACATCAGTAGTGACGTGGCTTATTGACAGTCTTGTAGGGCCTAATCTTGAAATCCCAAAGTCCAAAACTTTGGGTACCCAATTTTGGTCCAAAAGGATGTTGCTAGTTTTGACATCGCGTTGTATGATTGCGTGCTCCTCACCTTCATGAAGGTACAATATTCCACGAGCAGCACCAATGCAAATCTCCAACCTCTGCTTCCATGACAATGGAGGATTATCTGTGTACAATGGAGGATTATCTGTGTTGTAAAGATGATCATGAGGTGCTCCGTGAGCCATTAACTCCTATATAATGATCATGACCCGTTCATCGTTGCAGTAACCTATCAAAGATACCAGATGGGGGTGGCGAAGCTTTGAAAGCATTTCGACCTCTGTCTGAAACTCATGAAACCCTTGTCTTGAAGTTCGCCCAAAAACCTTGATCATAACTGGAGTGTGTTCATGATCGATTTGACCTCTGAATACATGACCAAAGCCGCCTTTTCCAACGATAAGGTTCCGGTCAAAGTTGTTTGTGGCAGTCTTGATTTCTTGGAGAGTAAAGCGACGGCCGAGTGCTTGTAGAATCGGTAGTGTTTCGCTTTTGATGGAATTTGTTCTCATCCTTCTCCAGATAATTGTTAAGCCCAAGAGAAATATGACAGATATAACACCTACAGTGGCTTCAATGTAGATTACTAATTTTGTGCCGCCCTTGGAATACTTGGAAGGTAGTGGTTGTGGGGCAGGTGATTTGAGTGGGGAAGGGGAAGGAGGGTGTGGAACTTCAAGATTTGGAGCCGCGACATTGGCATCAGAGTTATTCAATTTGAACAACTCGAGACCATTGAGGATAGCATCAGAATAACCAGAACTTGAATTAGCATTAGGACGAAGCTCTATAAAGAGAGGGGTCTTACCATTACTCTTTTTATTTGGTATCATCACGACATAGTCCCTATATAGCGGAATGACTTGTCCACCGCTCTGAGTGATAACTGTTGGAGTATGTATGTGTTTCAAACACTTAATGTATGTTTGTGTCTCACATTGGTTGGAAATGAATCTTGTTATGAGTTTATAAGGCTTTGCACATCTTAGGTGGTAAGCTTGAGAGACAATGGGCTAAGGGCTGGGTTTGGGTTGGAGTTAAGTAAGTCTCTATCTCTCTTGGGCCTGATTCTTTTCTCATTTCTTTTGGTTTTAGCCCATTTAGGTTCTGCCCGTTGGGCATTAAATAGCAGCCCGTTGGGGCATTTATTGTGCTGCCCGTTGGCTGCACAGTGTCCGTTGGTTCAACCCATCCGCCCTCACTTCATTAGCTTATAAACCCTACAACACACACTATTCATTTATCACATTTTTCTCCTCTTCTCCAGCCGCAAATCCCCTCTGTTTTGCTCTGTTTTTTGCTGCACAGAAAATTTCAGCTTCACAGAAAATTTTAGCTACAAAGAAAAAATTTCAGCTTCATTTTTTCTAAGGAAAGGAAAGGCAAGTAAGGTTGTTCCTAGTTCTTCTTGTTTGAGTGTGTGATCAACTTGAAGAAATTACTATAGTCTAATCTTGGGGGATTGTTCGGCCAAGAGAGCCATTCACACCGAGTTCTACTCCGGATGGCACGAATCAACCTTTAAAGACAACGCATTTACGTGATTCTATAGTTTGTGAGATCTTTCTAACTCTATCTATTTATTTTTGTCATTGCTAATTTTTTAGGGTTTGTATTGTTGAATCAAAACTTGTTTATTTAGCCATATTTTCCAACAATTTTAAAGGTTGATTTTTGTGTTGTAAAAATGAAGAAACAAGTTGTTGATTCTCTTAAGGTCATTTCGGAAATTACAAAGCTTGAGGCTTTTGATGGAAATAATTTTAGGCGCTGGAAAGAAAGGGTTTTGCCCATCTTGGAATTTACCAAAATTGACCGAGTTCTTTATGAGCCTAAACCCGAAGAAGATCCTAAAAATATAACAAAGTGGGAAAAAACAAATAAATTGTGTGTTCATACTATTAAGTGTGGTTTATCTAACAAGTTGTTTGATAATTATTGTCATTTTACTTGTGCTAAAGATTTATGGGATGAACTTAATGGTCGTTATGGGTTTGAGGATGAGAGTGCTAAAAAATTTGCTACGGTTAAATTTATGTCTTTTCAAATGGTTGAGGAAAAAAATGTTTCTAGCCAAATTGAAGATTTTCAAAAATTAGTATCCGACCTAGCTAAAGAGGGTGATGTTTTACGCGAGAGGTTTGTGGCTCATGGCCTAGTGTTTAAGTTGCTAGACTCTTGGAAAGAGTATAAACACCGGTATAGCCACCATAGAACCTATTTGAATCTTCAACAAACTATCATTGATATTCAAATTGAAGAAACAAATACGATGTCGGAAAAGGTTTTAGAGTTAAGGAATTTACTTCCAAGGCTAATATTGTAGAGGGAGGACCCTCTAGACCTCCACAACATAATAAGAAACATGATTTCAAGGGAAAAGGAAAATTTCATAATAAAAATGGCCCAAATCCTCAAATCCAAAAGAAAAAGGGTAATTATTTTATTTGTGGCAAGGTAGGTTATTATGCGGCAACATGTAGGGTGAGGGGTAACTTCAACAACAATAAGAACAACAATAAAGGCTCTACATCAAATAAGGCAAATGTGGTGCAAACCGAAGAGATCATTGCGGCGGTGGTGTGTGAGGCACACTTGGTGACAAAAGTGAAAGGATTGGTAGTTGACTCGGCTTGCACAAGACACATTGGTGCATTCAAAGAGGAGTTTAGTTCCTACACTCCTATGGTGGAAGGCACTGAATGTGTCTATGTTGGGGACAATAGGTCCGTGCCGGTGAGTGGTAAAGGGAAGATACTCTTGAAGTTAACTTCCGGTAAAACTCTTTCACTCAATAATGTCCTTCATGTACCTCACTTTTGCCACAATCTCATTTCGGTACATTTGCTTGGTAAGGCCGGTATTAAAGTTTTATTTGATGGTGACATAGTTACTTTAACTAAGAATGAAGTCTTTGTTGGTAAGGGCTATGATGATGAAGGTCTCTTTGTACTTAATGTTGATCAAGTTATTAATGAAAAAGGTTCATCTTCTTGTGCTTACTATAAGGTTGAATTTAATCAACCATCTAATTGGTTTTATTCCGTGACCAATTTGCTTGTAATTTAGCACTTAGTAACCCTGTATTTAGGTGGGAAAATTGTAAAGGTAGTGTGTGAGAAGATGTGAAGAAAAGCTCAAGAGTGTGCAAGAAAAACAGAGTCTCGAGACTAGGACTCGCGGGTGGTTCGCGACTAGCAAGCCGCGAAAGGCAGTCACGTGAGAGGCACACTGGGAAGCTGAAGGGTCGCGCCAGCTATCACTCTACAGGACAAAAGTTCTAGTCTAGCCAGGCCGTTACGTCGCGACTTGATTTTGCGACTTGGCCAAGCCGCGAGATCAAGTCGCCAACTTGCCCTGTTTGGCAAATATTGACATTTTGCATTCCCTTCTCACCCTACTATATATACACCCTTATACCCATCATATTGAGAGAGCTTGAAGAGAGAATTTTGTGAGAGAAAACCCTAGAGAAATACAAGATTGATTCATCCCCAATCTTCATCTAAAGAGACTCTACAAATTCCTCTACTCTCTTCCTCTCCATTGTCATACCCTTGAGAGGTTATTTACCAAACCCTTGTCTCACCACACCTACATCTGTGAGAAGGTCCATTTGGTGTTTTGGGAAGCAGTTTGGAAAGGAACCAATATATATTGGTTGATGCTATAGTCAAGTAACGGAATCCGGGAAGCTAGAGAAGAAATAGGTTCGGCGTAACCTCGTTGGAGTAAGAAGCTTGGAGGGCTTAGGTACTTGGGTAGATTAGGCTTGGAGGGTCTTCTGCTATTCATGTATCCCAACTACATTCTTGAGTGGATTATTTGACCACTTGGAAGGCGGCAGAGAGGTTTTACGCCGAGGACTTCGGTTTCCTCTTCGATAACACATCGTGTGTTGTCCGTGTGTTTGCATCTCTCTTTCCTTTATCTTTGCCTTATATTTACTGATGTGGATGTGTTTATATTTGCCTTAGATTGATTTATCAATTCTGTTATAAGTTTGTTATCATATTCTGCACATTAATTGTTTGATATATAGCTTGAATTGGTATTTTGTTTCTGGGGATCTAAACGTTCAAAGGTGTTTCATACCCATATTGAACTCTCACTTACTTAGTTGATTCCATTGATGTTTGGCATGGTAGACTTGGACATGTTAATCTTGGCTATATAAAGAAAATAAAAGAATGTGGAATTATTAAATCATTAAGTGAAGCTAATATGGACAAATGTGAAATTTGTGCCGAAACTAAAATCACCAAGAAACCTTGTAAATCTATAACAAGAGAAACCAAGCTTCTTGGATTGGTACATAGTGACTTGGGTGACTTAAAACACACCATGACTAGAGGTGGTAAAAGATTTTATGTGATCTTTGTTAATGACCACTCTAGATTCACTAAACTTTATTTACTAAGAACCAAGGATGATGCTTTGGAGATGTTTATAAAGTATAAAAGTGAAGTTGAGAACCAAAAGAATAAAAGGATTAAAAGACTTAGAATCGATAGAGGTGGTGAATATGAGTCTAATCCTTTTAAGGAATTTTGTGAACAAAATTGCATAATACATGAGGTAACTCCACCTTATGCACCAGAATTTAATGGAATAGCCGAAAGGAAAAATAGAACTCTTAAAGAGATGATGAATGCTATGCTTGTTAGTTCCGGGCTATCTTCCAACATGTGGGGGGAGGCCATCCTTTCAGTTTGCCATATTCAAAATAGGGTACCTCATAAGAAAACCGGTAAAACTCCTTATGAACTTTGGGAAGGGCATAAGCCTAACTTGGAATACCTCAAAGTGTGGGGGTGCTTGGCTAAGGTTATGCTACCCGAGCCTAAAAGGAGAAAGCTTGGTTCTAGAACATATGATTGTGTGTTTATTGGTTATGCTTGCAATAGTTCATGCTATAGATTTCTTGTCATCAAAAGTGATATATTAGAATCATACACTATTATTGAATCCAAAAATGCTATATTCTTTGAGCATGTGTTTCCTTTGAAAAATAAGGAAAAAGTATTGCATGATTCTATTGAAATTTCTAATGACTTTGTTGATGATGTGCAAGAAATAAGAAGGAGCAAGCGAGCTAGGAAGGAAAAGGATTACGGTAACGATTTCCTTGCCTATGTCGTTGAAGATGAACCTGTAAGTTACTATGATGCAATTAAATCCGTAGATGCACCTTTTTGGTTGGAAGCAATTAATAATGAATTAGAATCTATTATGTCTAATCATACTTGGGAATTAGTTGAGCTTCCACCTAAGGTTAAACCTATTGGTTGCAAATGGGTGTTTAAAAGGAAATTAAAACCGGATGGTACAATTGATAAGTTTAAAGCTCGCTTAGTAGCCAAGGGCTATAAGCAAAAACATAATGTGGATTATTTTGATACTTATTCTCCGGTTACTAGAATTACATCTATTAGAATTTTATTTGCCATTGCTTCTATTTACAAACTTGCAGTACATCAAATAGATGTTAAAACTGCTTTTCTAAATGGTGATTTAGAAGAAGAAATTTATATGGAGCGATCCGAGGGTTATATAGTTCTTGGACAAGAACATAAAGTTTGTAAGTTGGTTAAATCTTTATATGGTTTAAAACAAGCACCTAAACAATGGCATGAAAAATTTGATAATGTTATGCTTACACATGGGTATGTGATCAATAGTGCCGACAAATGCATATATAGCAAGTTTATTAATAATGAAGGTGTTATTTTATGTTTATATGTTGATGACTTGCTTATATTTGGAACTAGCCTTGATGTTGTACATGATGCTAAACACTTTCTTGCCTCTAATTTTGATATGAAAGATTTGGGTGAGACAAATATAATCTTGGGCATCAAGATCCTTAGGGATAATGATTGCATTACACTATCACAATCTCATTATGTAGAGAAAATTCTTAAAAAGTTTGAACACTTTGATATGTCACCTATGTCTACTCCTTTTGACTCAAAGGTGCATTTGTTTAAAAATCATGGTGATAGTGTTTCACAAGATAAATATGCACAAATCATTGGTAGTTTGATGTTTTTGACAAACTGTACTCGCCCGGATACTGCATATGCTGTTGGTAGATTGAGTAGATATACTCATAATCCTAGTATTGAACATTGGGATGCAATATCTAGACTGTTGAGATATTTAAAGGGTACTTTTGATTATAGTTTGTCATATTGTGGTTATCCTGCTATATTAAAAGGATATTGTGATGCTAATTGGATCTCTGATACAGATGAGGTAAAGTCCACTAATGGATATGTGTTCACACTAGCTGGAGGGGCTGTCTCTTGGAAATCATCCAAGCAGACTTGCATAGCGAGATCCACCATGGAATCAGAGTTAGTAGCCTTAGAAAAGGCTGGGTCTGAAGCCGAGTGGCTTAGGAGTTTGTTAATTGATATACCATTGTATACTAACTCTATTGCCTCTATTTGCATACATTGTGATTGCCAGGCTGCCATAACACGTGCTAAGAACAAAATCTATAATGGGAAAAGTCGACATATCCGATGGAGACACAATATTGTGAGGCAGCTCATTCATAATGGTGCAATGTCCTTGGACTTTGTGAGGTCAGAAAGGAATTTGGCCGATCCTTTAACCAAGCCACTAGCAAGAAAGCTAGTGAGTGAGACATCGAGGGGGATAGGACTGATACCCAAATTGTGACACTATGACTAATGCCCAACCTCTATGATGGGTGATTCCACACAAGGGGTTAAATGGGTAGAGGTCATTTGTGGTCCATATGAGCACTGTCAGTTATTATGTATTCCGCTATCTCATTGAAGAGATTAGTGATGAGTCCATCCCTATGATGTGAGACAGTGCTAAGTTGCAGATTGTTGGAGGTTGAGCTCTAGCTCTTAATGGATCCATAGTCCCTACCTGTTGGGATGGGGTGTACTGCACACACTCTTGATGGATGCCACCTATGTGGGAGTGGAAGTTGTGCCGCTTCCTATGAGACTTGGATAGGTCTCTAGAGCTCTCATGAAACCCAATGGCGCATGGCCTGTATAAGGCGCCAACCCGCTTATGGAACAACCTTGGTAAAGAAAGGTATGTGGGTGGTAAGTTTGGTTATCTAATAGCTTGGTTAAAAGAGTTTAACTCTACCATTGTCTAGTAGTTCCTACTTATTTACTCTAAGTATGGTTAAAACCTTATGGTACTATATTGATGCATACCTTCTTGAGTTTATTACCTTTCCTAGTTTAGTGTTTGTAACATGTGGGGGATTGTTGGAGTATGTGTGTGTTTCAAACACTAATATATGTTTGTGTCCCACATTGGTTAGGAATGAATCTTGTTATGAGTTTATAAGGCTTTGCACATCTTAGGTGGTAAGCTTGAAAGACAATGGGCTAAGGGTTGGAGTTAAGCTAGTCTCTATCTCTCTTAGGCTTGATTCTTTTCTCATTTCTTTTGGTTTTAGCCCATTTAGGTTCTGCCTGTTGGGCATTAAATAGCAGCCCGTTGGGGCATTTATTGTGCTGCCCGTTGGCTACACAGTGTCCGTTGGTTCAACCCATCAGCCCTCACTTCATTAGCTTATAAACCCTACAACACACACTATTCATTTATCACATTTTTCTCCTCTTCTTCAGACGCAAATCCCCTCTGTTTTGCTCTGTTTTTTGCTGCATAGAAAATTTCAGCTGCAAAGAAAAAATTTCAGCTTCATTTTTTCTAAGGAAAGGAAAGGCAAGTAAGGTTGTTCCTAGTCCTTCTTGTTTGAGTGTGTGATCAACTTGAAGAAATTACTATAGTCTAATCTTGGGGGGTTGTTCGGCCAAGAGAGCTATGCACACCGAGTTTTACTCCGGGTGGCACGAATCAACCTTTAAAGACAACGCATTTGCGTGATTCTATAATTTGTGAGATCTTTCTAACTCTATCTATTTATTTTTGTCATTACTAATTTTTTAGGGTTTGTATTGTTAAATCAAAACTTGTTTATTTAGCCATATTTTCCAACAATAACATCAGCAGAAATCTCCACTGTCTTATTTCTTATGGAAATTCGGAACCCTCTGTTACTTCTTTGCTTTACCTCCGGTTGGATTTTGCAGAAGTGGCGTCTCACGAGGTATTTGAACCCCGAGTCCACTGGCAATCTCCAAGTAAGATTGTACCATTTTTTGTCTTCGGATGTTCTTGTAGTTCGGGCGGTCTGATAGACTTGCTTTGCTGCTGTGTAAGGAGGTATGCTTGTGTAGTTGATCTGAATTGCCCCATTACTAATAGAGTTTACATTTGAAGCAAGAAAGAAGTCGGTGTCATTAAGCCATCTCCGAAAAAGCTTGCCGGAGTCATTTATTGGTGAAATGGAGCCCACCTACGTTTAGTCGGTAAATCATCTCAAGAGCACTGTTGTTTTGGATATGGAACTGAGAGTTATGGCCGACAAGACATACACCTATCCCCAAATTGACTGTAGTAAAGGCTGGTGGGAATCGAGACAATTTCAATCCCATTTATAAATGCATATGAAGTATTTATAGATGGAGTGAAGGTTATGTTCAGTGTCTGATTCTGCAGCACATTCACACAAAATTCTTTGACAAGGGATTTTGATCCTATACTAAAGTTGCTAAGTAGAGTGAAGGGACCAGTAGTAACAGTGAAAAAGGCCTTAGACATATCAAAATTATCATGGTATGTAGAAGGGTTAAGTACAATCTTATGAATTTTCGGCCAGGACTAACACGAAATGTGTAGGTGAATTGAGAATGAAAGATTCGAGCGGTTTTGTAAGGGTTATTGAACGGTTTTAGACCCCTTAAACACACAGATTGCGTAGCCTAGATTAATTAGCCAAGTTGTTACTTAGTCAAATTATGCAATTCTAGGTTAATACAATCAAACAATCATATCAAGAATAATAATGCAGCGAAAAATAAATAACACAAGATATGATCACCTAGGAAACCACACGGTAAAAACCTGGGGAGGATTTGACCCACCGATCCTCAAGGCTAACCTGAATTCACTATGAAAGAATTGAAGTTCGTACAAAAGGACTACAAGCTCCCCGCTCGACTTCCTAATGCTACCCACCAGTAGAACTTCCTGACACGACCACGCGCAGGCTCCGAATCCACGGACTACTTCTTTCTTGAATTCTTCAATCAGCTACAAGCTCCCCGCTTGCTTTTCTTTTAAGTTCCAATGGTTGCAACAGTAATGATCTTCAAGATGTTGAAATCATCTCCACCATGAAAACCCTAAGTTTTGTGTAAAGGAAAGCTCCTCAAAGATCTCACACGAGATTCACACAAAACAGCAATGTATGAGCAACAATACAATATGGACAACCTTCAAAAACGTGGCTAAGGTTTTGTTTATATACCTAGGGTAAAAACATAAAACCCTAAACGTTTAATGAAGTAGGGCTGAGTTGGAAATTCTGCAGAAAATTCAACCTGTGCGATTTTCGATCGATCGAGTCTATTCTTCGATTGATCGAGCCAGGCCGAAAGTCCCAAGTACTTCTGCAGCCACTCGATTCCAACTTTACAATATTAAACCAACTTTGAGCAAGTCTAAATAAGACTAAATACAATGTTTTGATCATGGTTTGCCAACATTACAAATTAGAGTTCTAAATACATAAAATACTAAGACCTTAGAACCTAACAAACTCCCCCTTTGGCAATCCGTGACAAAACCCTAATTAACAGCTTAAAGTTTTACAAATAAAAAGCCCTTTACAAAGATAATGCTCATAAAATTCAATTCAGCCTAACTACTATCCATAGTTGCAAGTGTAGACAGCAGCTTAGTTGAATCAACCTGTATAATCCTGAAATACTCAACAAATGCATAAACGCATGTGTGACAGTAAAGAGTAAAACAACAGGTATAACATTCTTGTAAGATTCACATAATTCAAAATAAAGACATATATGAATGATCAACTCATAAATATAAATCAATACGCAGTGAATCATAAAGCAACAAGAATCAATAAAAAAATCATGTATATCAATCAATGTTACTCCCCCTAACATGAATATCCCCAAAAATGATATACAAAGTGAAGCACATAGATACAATCTAAAAACTCCACAAGCTCCTCTAAAACAAAAAAATCTCCCCCTAACAACAAAAACTCTACTACAAGTCAAAACTCCACTCCCCCTTTTTGTGACGGAATGCCAAAGGGCAATCACAAGTCGCCATCAAAAGGAGGTGGTGAGGGTGAATGAAGACGCGCAAGATCAGCTCGGAGAGCACGCATCTCATCCAGCAAGTCCACCAAAATCTGACCATGAGCCTGCTGAACAGTCATGACAGTCTCCAAAGTACGACGAACATGAAAGTCGGCCGAAGGAGATGGAGGAACATCAGCAGCAGCAGCATCATCACCAACTGGAATAGGAATATCCTCACCAGCAATACCTGCAGAAGAAGAAGGAGGAGGTGCGCTACTAGAGGGCTCAGATCTAGGGTGTTTAGAACCAGCTCGAAGATGAGCGGCCCTCAATCTAAGAAAAGACGCACCTATAGGACCTATCACATGAACGGGCTCAGAGGAAGGAAAGTCACTAAGACCAAGAGAGAGAAGAATCCTATGAATGAAAATAGGATGAACAAGAGCATGAGCAGTAGATGAACTCCTATAAACTTCGTTCAAAGAACGAAGAAAAATATGGGGAAAACTAATAGGAGCATCAGTAACAAGAGCGTACAGAAAAACACACATCTCAAAAGGAATGGTGTGAACATGGGAAATAGGCCAGATCGAATGACAAGCTATCCGAAAGAACAGATAGTGCAACCCGGAGAGCTCAGCAGAAGTGATCTGAGGATCAGAACCCCACTGGACAGTAGTACCAGTGACGTATGACAAAACATCGCTAATCTCGGGAGACTCATCATAAGGATAGACAGGATGCTGGACCAAAGGTACCCCTAGAGCATCAGCCACTACCCGAGGAGTAATGGTGTACTCTACGCCTCATATCCAACTCTTAACTAGAGTGTTGGAATCATAGACGCGGATAGAGATGTTCGAATAGAACTCTCTAATCAAGGCAGAAGGTGGAGGAGGATCAGAAACATCCACCAAGGGTAACCAACCCCGACGCTCAAAATTTGCCCTAATGGCAGGATCAAGCTCATCTAAAAGCACAGAACGCTCAACCCAAATCTTTCTCCTAATGTTAAGCTTCTCAAAAGTCTCTTGGTTTTTCTCACTCGAAAACCTCTCACTATCAAAGGATGGAGGGGGTGAAGGAGAAGGTGAGGGAACACTCCTACGGGCTCTAGTTTTCCTAGGCATAGTGCTAAGGAAAGGACAGAGACACAAAGAGAAAAACACAAAGAAACAAGAGAAAACAAAACCAAGGGCAGACTGCAAATTAGCACAATAAATAATATAGAACAAAAATCTATATGATGCATGAACAATATAATGTTGTGATGCATGATCTAAATGCAGTGTCAAATTAAGTTTAATTGAGAGTAATTGGACAAAATTGGCTTGAACAAGGAATTTCTATCAAAAATCCCAAAAATTTGAAAAACCACTTGAAAAATTTTGCAACAAATTGATGAATTGAGCATTACAAAATACAACACATAGATTATAATGCTTAATTACACCAACACAACAAGCCAATTTCATCAAATTCTACCCAATTTAACAAAAGCCCTAATTCGGATCAAGAACAAACCCTAGAATTTTCAATTTTTCATCAAACTCAAAATTGATCAAATTAACCACCAAAGATCATTAGTATGATGTGTCCCCACAAAAACCCAATGATCAATTGCATAAAATAAGGCTTGAAACAACAGAAAATCCCAAAAATATAATGTCCGAAAATTACCCTTAAATGCATGGATTTATGCATGAAATAATGAAAATAACATCAAAAGGAAGGGCAAAAGAGTCTTACCGGCTTGAGGAAAGAGAGATTTTGCAAAAACAACGGAGGAAAACGACAAAAATCTGTAAGGTGGAGCCTTGCCAACGCGAAGAGAGAGAAAAAGTTTGAAAAAGTTTTGAATAGAACTTTGAAAAAGTCAGAACTGAGCTTTTAAAAAACCTTTTCCACGATATTCGATCGATCGAAAATTACATTCGATCGATCGAAAAGCACAGTCATTTTAAAACAAATGAGAGCACTTTTTCGATTGATCGAAAAACAGGCTGGATCGATCGAAATGGGCAGAGGCTCACCAAATTTTGGAAAAATCACAGTTTTTGAAAGACACAAGCCTAATTTTGAAAATAACTCCTCAAAGCATTAAATTGAAGAAACAAAATGCATGAGTATGAGATGGAATGCTTTTTCAAAAACCCAAAATTTTGAACCCAATTTTCTTAACACAAATTTCAATCAAACTCCCATTGAATTTTCTCAAGCAACAAATATGTTGTGCATAAATCTCAAGATATTTTCAAACTTGGTTGGTCAGACCAAAAACACACACTAGCATGTACAGTGTTTAACAAAGAGTAACTTGTGTCGTGTGTGATACTAGCAAAAACTTGAGATACATGTGAGGTGATATGTGAATAGCAATCAATCACAAAGTCTACAAAATTCATCACATAGAATTTCAAAAGAGACTATCACCTAAAGAGTTACATCCTATAACTCCCACATCTCCTAGAACAAAAGCTTGCAATCATGTAAGTTTCTTGTATTTTTGCCTCTTATTTTGTATGAGATGGCATTCAGCCTAATAGTACACACCGGTTTGAATTAAGTGAATTGGCATCAAGCCTAATAGTACACACCAGTTTTAATTTATTTTGAGGCTACACCTTATGTTCTTTTTGTGCATGTGCTACACTTTCTCGAGCACAGAATCTTATGATATGCACTAAGGTGTTCATGATTGGCTAGTGAACAGTGGTGAGATGGTTATTTATGCCTTTCTCAAAAGGATCAAGTCCGACAGTCAAATAACATGTGACTTCAAGATTAAGACAAAGTGATAAACACCATAAACATCTTTTCCACACAACATGCACTACAAAGCTCAAACTAGTAAAGTGCAATAAAGTAAGCTCATCTAAGCTAAACAAGGTACATAAGACATGTTATGTGTAAATAAATTGACCAACATTGTTTTTCAAAAATCAAGAACATTATGTTCAACATAAATTTTGCTTCCTCCTTTTTATTTATTTATTTATTTATTTATTTATTTATTTATAGGGAAAACAAATAAATCCTAGAATGAAATGCATGAATGTAATGCAATGCAAGTCCTAGAACAAAAGAAAACACAAAAAACAAAGAACAATGGTCACAAAAGAATAGAGCAATGAAGCACAAGGACCATGTCAGAAAGACTCAATTATTTCGAGTCTTTTGCATCCAAAACTTTTTAGATGCACCATGAGCATTGGAGTTCTTATTCACATTTGAGTGATTCCCAACTCCATGATTGGAATAAAGGTTTAACACCTTTACCAATTCACCAAT
Source organism: Quercus cerris (assembly GCA_963669245.1). NCBI lineage: Eukaryota > Viridiplantae > Streptophyta > Magnoliopsida > Fagales > Fagaceae > Quercus > Quercus cerris. Next base: position 35,088,096 of record OY770006.1, on the reverse strand, counting down.
TAATGCCATAGGATCTTGTGCTTGAGGCACAGGCACTTTTGGTTTATTTGCTCTCTTATCAGCTTGAAGCTTGTAACAGTTAGGACGAATATGTCCAGACTTACCACAATAATGACAAACCCAAGCAGGTTTACCATGTATCTTGTCCTTAGATTTGGTAGGCTCCTTAGGTTTAGTTTCTCTTAAGTCTACCCTAGTCTTCTTAGGTGGTGAAACTTCTACAGGTTTAACTACCTCACTCACAGGTGGTTTGACAGTATCACTCATAACCTCACTCACAGAAGGTCCAGAAGAGGAAGAAGGAACAAAAGTAGTGGAATGTGGTCCAGTATCAAAGATGCTTTCAACATATCCTAACCCAGTTTTATCAGAAGGATACTTTTGAACATTCAGCATGTGATCAAGTTTAGAACTAGCAGATCTAGCAACAGATAAATCATGTTCCAAAGTTCTAACTTTATCAAGCAAAAGCATGTTCTCAGATTTAACATTATTCAAAAGCTCATTAGCATCAAACAGTTTAACAAGCAAATTTCTCTTTTCAAGCTCAAGAGAATCAATTTTCTTTAGGCCAAGATCAACTTTCATAGCATCCTTTTCAGCAATTTTGCAAAGTTTGTTATAGGCCTCTTGAAGATCTGCATCTTCAGAGAGTTCCCCATCAGAAGGGTTCTCTTCAGCAGATATGCCTTCATTGACTATAGCAGTAGCCGTGAAAGTAATGAAGTTTCCATCCTCGTCACCACCGGACTCATCATCAGAAACCTCATTATCACTAAGGGTTACAGCCATAGCTTTACCCTTAGTCCTTAAGAATGTAAGACATTCAGATTTCACATGACCATACCCTTGACAGCCAAAACACTGAGGACCCAAAGAGTTATTAGAAGATTGACCAGAATTTTCTCTAGGTTTTTCAAAATTGTTAACCTTAATGGGATCATTCTTCCTAAAATTTCTAGGTTCAGCAGTGTAAGTACCTCTTGCCTTTCTATTTGTATTCCTAAGAAAGTTCTTGAAGTTTTTGGCAAGATAGGCAATCTCTGTAGCAGAGAGCTCATCATCAAATCCACCACCATCAACATCATCAACTGACTTAAGAGCCATTGATTTGGATTTGTTTACTTTAGGTAGGTCAGACTCATAGGATTGAAGAGATCCTACAAGCTCATCAACAGGGATGGAGTCCACATCCTTGCTTTCAGTTATGGCAGTCACTTTGGGTCTAAAGTCTTCAGTTAAAGATCTAAGAATCTTCCTAACAATCTTAGGTTGATCATAGACTTCACCCAAATTAAAAGCAGAATTAACAATATCATTCAGTTTGGCATAAAATTCATCAATGGATTCATCATCAGACATCCTAATGTTTTCAAACCTAGAAGTTAATTGCTTCAGTTTGTTTATCTTAACTGCCTTTGTGCCTTCATGCACAGTTTGGAGGATTTTCCAAGCAGTATGAGCAACCTCAACATTAGAGATTCTCTTAAATTCCTCCATAGAAACAGCATTAAAGATAGCATTCATAGCTTTGCTATTGAAGCTTGCTGCTTCTTTTTCAGAAGTTTGCCACTCACTCACAGGAGTAGCAGGCTTCTCCCATCCGTATTCAACGGAATTCGAAACCCTTTCATCAATGGATTTCAGGAATGCTTTCATCCTTACTTTCCAATAAGCATAGTTGTTCCCATCAAAATGAGGAGGAACAAACAGAGAGTGTCCATGCTCCATGACAACAGGGGTCAAGGATCAGCTCAGAGATTAAAAATCTCAAACAAAAAGAGCTACCACGCTCTGATACCACTTGAACGGTTTTAGACCCCTTAAACACACAGATTGCGTAGCCTAGATTAATTAGCCAAGTTGTTACTTAGTCAAATTATGCAATTCTAGGTTAAAACAATCAAACAATCATATCAAGAATAATAATGCAGCGGAAAATAAATAACACAAGATATGATCACCCAGGAAACCGCACGGTAAAAACCTGGGGAGGATTTGACCCACTGATCCTCAAGGCTAACCTGAATTTACTATGAAAGAATTGAAGTTCGTACAAAAGGACTACAAGCTCCCCGCTCGACTTCCTAATGCTACCTACCAGTAGAACTTCCTGACACGACCACGCGTAGGCTCCGAATCCACGGACTACTTCTTTCTTGAATTCTTCAATCAGCTACAAGCTCCCCGCTTGCTTTTCTTTTAAGTTCCAATGGTTGCAACAGTAATGATCTTCAAGATGTTGAAATCATCTCTACCATGAAAACCCTAAGTTTTGTGTAAAGGAAAGCTCCTCAAAGATCTCACACGAGATTCACACAAAACAGCAATGTATGAGCAACAATACAATATGGACAACCTTCAAAAACGTGGCTAAGGTTTTGTTTATATACCTAGGGTAAAAACATAAAACCCTAAACGTTTAATGAAGTAGGGCTGAGTTGGAAATTCTATAGAAAATTCAACCTGTGCGATTTTCGATCGATCGAGTCTATTCTTCGATTGATCGAGCCAGGCCGAAAGTCCCAAGTACTTCTGCAGCCACTCGATTCCAACTTTACAATATTAAACCAACTTTGAGCAAGTCTAAATAAGACTAAATACAATGTTTTGATCATGGTTTGCCAACATTACAAATTAGAGTTCTAAATACATAAAATCCTAAGACCTTAGAACCTAACAGTTATGATCAATGGATGAGCCATGGGGATTGGAGAGTATAGAGGTTTTATTAGATTGTTCTAAGGAAACAAATTTTTAGGGTCGGTTGAGATGCCGGAGGAGCCACAGTTAAGCATGATATCATTGATGGAGGAGTATGTAGGGGGAGGGCATAGCAGTGACTGTAATTGTTAGGTAATTGAAGGACACTGAGAATAGGTAAACGTAAAATCTACAAGAGTTTTGCATGGTAGACCGTGACAAAACTTAGAAGTGTAAGCGAAGCTGCGACTGCGAGCGATATAAAAGATGTTCATCGGAGTGGAAGTGCACATAGAGCAGTGCGCGGGGAAGCCCGCGTGGATGGTCAAGAGAACCGTGTGGTTTCTTTTTGGATATAGAGATGGCTACAATTATTTTCTTTGGAAATCGGAGAGTAGTAGTGACTCTTGGTCCTCTAAGAGAGCCAAAAGGTTGACTTCTCAGTTGATTAGTAAAAGTACACGTCAAAAAGCACACCGTATATAATATTTTTAATTATTAGTCAAAAGCACACTAAAGTTACAAAGAGTGTGGAAAACTAACCAGCACGTGAAAGAAGTTCTTTATTATTGCCACAAAGATGGAGTTGATCTTCAAACCAAAAAGCAATAATGCAAATAACAAAACAAAGAGTTGGGTTGTTGTTGGCATAGTAACAATTTAGATTTAACGTCTTAGTCTCAAATAAATATTATAAACACTATCATAATATCCCAGATAATTAAACACTTACAAACCCATGTTTTTATTTTATTTTTATTGTTTACAAGACTCCTATCTTAAGCACACATTCTCATCCAATTAGTAATGTATGAAACTTATCTCATGGAGCTTGTCTATACGGGCAAAACTGGAGCAATGCCTCTCGTCAAACCAGAGGCCAAAGGGGGAAGATGGTAATAGTGCGTCATGACTCACTTATGTTATTCCTATATTCGATCTCAATAATAGAGGCCTCAACATCTTTTTTTGATGAATAATAAATTATATTAAATAAAATAGAGCTCCCATGCCTTGAATTTAGTAAACAAGCTAGTGATTGTTTCTTGTTGCCATTTGAATGAAGTTATGAAGTGTGCAACAATTTCTTGTTACATTCCCTCACTGACACTATCTATAATAAGCCATCATTTTATAAAATTGAAAATCGTGCATTTTAAATGCCAAAACATTTTTTAATTACATTACAAAGAGATGAATGTATGTAATTGAACCCATTGGACAACTCCCACCTCAAAACTCTTGTATGTGGAATCTCTCAATACATAATGGAGGTAAAAAAAGAGAGCATAATTTCCGTCCAGAGATGGCATAAAATAGCTCTTTTACGCCACCAATGATAAAGCACCACGTCAGCTCTTTAATGAAAACCCAATACACTCTAGCACACACAATCACAACTCAAACCTGGAGAACTAACACCTACATGATACTCTCAGACCTAGAGAACTTACGCCTAAACCCCAAATCAAATTCCTCCTCTCCTTTTAGCACTGGAGCTCCACCTGCCGCTGCCGCCATCTCAGACGTCAACTCTGGAGTTGGCGTCGCCGCATCAAACCTCAAGGTTTGTTCTTTTATGATTTGCTATTTCCCCAAATTTTGGATTTCGAAATTTTGATGGGTTTGAGATAATTTTTTGGGTATCAATTTGTTCATATTGGTATGGGTTTTGTTAATTTGGTATGGATTTTGCTATTTTTTTAGTATTTTCATGGGTTTTGATTGGATTCTTTGAGTGGTAGGTTCAAACCCTAAAAAAATAAATAAATAAATAAATAAATCCGATTGTGGTTTTTTTTTTTTTTTTTTTTTTTTTTTTAAGCTACCCTAGGTTCTTATGATTTTTATTTCAGCTCAAAATCTTGATTCTTGTGTGCTTCTTTTTTGATTCATGAAATTTTTTTTAGGCTTTCTATGTATTTGGATCCCCTGTATTGCTCTACCCATTGTTCTTTTGAAAGAATTCATTTAGTTAGTTGAATTGTTCTTTATGTGGAGTTGAAAAATGTGACAAGTTGACAACATCAACTGGAGAATATATGTTCTATTACTTCATTTTCTAAATCTTTTAGTAAATTGTGCCAACTTTAACTTGTGGTTCAATCTTTAATCTGTCACTATTATAAATTTTGTTGTTGACAGCTTATCTATCCATCTAAACTTTTCAAATGAAATCTTTTACACCCATATGAATGATATTTGAACTCATGCTTCCTTGTAAATTCATAATAGGCTTTGGGTGCTAAATCAAAAACATAAAAAATATGGGTGAGAAATTGCTGAACTTATCAGTGTACAAATGGTTTTTCTTTTCACATGTTGAATAGCTACATTGTTGTCTTCCGCTGTAATCACCTCTTGAATTCATAAGATGTTAGTTTATCACTATAATTATTCCTAGTTTTTTTTTTTTTTTTTTTTTTTTTTTTTTTTTTTTTGGGGATAATTCAATAGTTCGGGGAGGGAGATTTGAACTTTGGACTTCACCTTTAGAAATACTAGGAGTCACTAATTGAGTTACAAGGCTTTTGGCTAAATTTATTAGAACTGTTTTTCAGCAGATACCTATAATTTATTCATTGTTTCAGATATTACATGTCTCTGGCATGTCTAATTCACTGCAGAACATTATCATTGTCATTGGCATCTCACAATATGCTCATTGTGTTGTGATCAGATAGCACCTTCTTCCATCCCATATATAAGGTTTAGAAGGTGAAGTCATGAGTTCAAATCTCCTAGGTTTGTATGAGTTGTGTTTCTAATTCCTTGATTTTCTCAAACTTGTAAATGGTTCGTTGTCCTATTTTTTGCCCAATACTAATAGCAATAGCATTGATTTTGTGTGTTAATTTAAGGGTGTTGTGAAATTCTTTTGCTCACATCTTCTCCTCTGCATTAATAGGTCATAGGAATTGCTGGTATCTAAGGACCAAATAGGATTGATTTACTTGACCTGCAAACATATGATCTTATTATCCAGGTTGCTCTGGGGGAAATGCAAATGACTAAACTGATCAAAAGACCTTTACAAGATGCTATGTTAGATGTATTGTTTTTAAAAGAAATTGGAAAAGGGATACTATGAATAGAAGCAACCATATGCTATCCATGAACTTGTCTTATCATTGTTCTGATTATGTACAGGACATTTTGATTTTATTATTTTGTTCTCTGGATGAAATGGATTTGATTTGGGGTGTGCAACACTTGGTTTTTGTTAAACATTTGCATATAATGATTACAATCTATATCATTCATTGTCTACAAGTGATTTTTTCTGTAGTTCAAAGAACAGTTGTGCTATCATGATCATGGGGCTTGCATTTTTGTAGCTTCAAATGAATGTCATATCGATCTAAACATTAAAACTTCAGTGAGAAGAGTAGTTGTTGTGGACGACTAACTTTCGAGTTTGAAATAAATCAAACAAGTAAAATAGTTTCACAAATATGAATTTGTATTGATGACTATGTGGTACAATTCTCTAAAATTACGAAAGAGTGATCCTTTAATTCGATCTCCTTGAAAGACTTGTTGATTGGAATTGTGGTACTGTGATCCTGACTCGAACACCAAATATCCTTCAATTTGGTTGAAGAATAGATTGAAGACCCCTGAAATAGAATTACAACGTGTTGGTGCAAATACAATGGTAATAGAAATAACACAAAGAGAATACTGAAAATACTTCTGAATATTATTAATGTAAAGAGAAATTACACAACACTATTTGGACTGAGGCACGACACTCGCTCTCTTTAAGGAGATTCAAGCCCTTGGTTGGCTAAACTTTGTAACCGGTGCAGACCTTCTATGACTTGTCTCCCCCAGGATACAACAGCCCAACAAGTGTCGTATGGCTAGAACAATATCTGTGAACGGTTTTAGACCCCTTAAACACACACAGATTGCGTAGCCTAGATTAATTAACCAAGTTGTTACTTAGTCAAATTAAGCAATTCTAGGTTAAAACAATCCAAACAATCATATCAAGATATAAAGCAGCGGAAAATAAATAACACAAGATATGATCACCCAGGAAACTACACGGTAAAAACCTGGGGAGGATTTGACCCACCGATCCTCAAGGCTAACCTGAATTCACTATGAAAGAATTGAAGTTCGTACAAAAGGACTACAAGCTCCCCGCTCGACTTCCTAATGCTACCCACCAGTAGAACTTCCTGACATGACCACGCGCAGGCTCCGAATCCACAGACTACTTCTTTCTTGAATTCTTCAATCAGCTACAAGCTCCCCGCTTGCTTTTCTTTTAAAGTTCCAATGGTTGCAACAGTAACGATCTTCAAGATGTTGAAATAATCTCCACCATGAAAACCCTAAGTTTTGTGTAAAGGAAAGCTCCTCAAAGATCTCACACGAGATTCACACAAAACAGCAATGTATGAGCAACAATACAATATGGACAACCTTCAAAAACGTGGCTAGGGTTTTATTTATATACCTAGGGTAAAAACATAAAACCCTAAACGTTTAATGAAGTAGGGCTGAGTTGGAAATTCTGCAGAAAATTCAACCTGTGCGATTTTCGATCGATCGAGTCTATTCTTCGATCGATCGAGCCAGGCCGAGAGTCCCAAGTACTTCTGCAGCCACTCGATTCCAACTTTACAATATTAAACCAACTTTGAGCAAGTCTAAATAAGACTAAATACAATGTTTTGATCATGGTTTGCCAACATTACAAATTAGAGTTCTAAATACATAAAATCCTAAGACCTTAGAACCTAACAAACTCCCCCTTTGGCAATCCGTGACAAAACCCTAATTAACAGCTCAAAGTTTTACAAATAAAAAGCCCTTTACAAAGATAATGCTCATAAAATTCAATTCAGCCTAACTACTATCCATAGTTGCAAGTGTAGACAGCAGCTTAGTTGAATCAACCTGTATAATCCTGAAATACTCAACAAACGCATAAACGCATGTGTGACAGTAAAGAGTAAAACAACAGGTATAACATTCTTGTAAGATCCACACAATTCAAAATAAAGACATATATGAATGATCAACTCATAAATATAAATCAATACGCAGTGAATCATAAAGCAACAAGAATCAATAAAAAAAACATGTATATCAATCAATGTTACTCCCCCTAACATGAATATCCCCAAAAATGATATACAAAGTGAAGCACATAGATACAATCTAAAACTCCACAAGCTCCTCTAAAACAAAATCTCCCCCTAACTAAAAAAATTCTACTACAAGTCAAAACTCCACTCCCCCTTTTTGTGACGGAATGCCAAAGAGCAATCACAAGTCGCCATCAAAAGGAGGTGGTGAGGGTGAATGAAGACGCGCAAGATCAGCTCGGAGAGCACGCATCTCATCTAGCAAGTCCACCAAAATCTGACCATGAGCCTGCTGAACAGTCATGACAGTCTCCAAAGTACGACGAACATCAAAGTCGGCCGAAGGAGGTGGAGGAACATCAGCAGCAGCATCATCATCACCAACAGGAATAGGAATATCCTCACCAGCCATACCTGCAGAAGAAGAAGGAGGAGGTGCGCTACTAGAGGGCTCAGATCTAGGGTGTTTAGAACCAGCTCGAAGATGAGCGGCCCTCTGTCTAAGAAAAAACGCACCTAAAGGTCCTATCACATGGACGGGCTCAGAGGAAGGAAAGTCATCAAGACCAAGATAGAGAAGAATCCTATGAATGAAAATAGGATGAACAAGAGCATGAGCAGTAGATGAACTCCTATAAACTTCGTTCAAAGAACGAAGAAAAAGATGGGGAAAACTAATAGGAGCATCAGTAATAAGAGCGTACAGAAATACACACCTCTCAAGAGGAATGGTGTGAACATGGGAAATAGGTCAGATCGAATGACAAGCTATCCGAAAGAACAGATAGTGCAACCCAGAGAGCTCAGCAGAAGTGATCCGAGGATCAGAACCCCACTGGACAGTAGTACCAGTGACGTATGACAAAACATCGCTAATCTCGAGAGACTCATCATAAGGATAGACAGGATGCTGGACCAAAGGTACCCCTAGAGCATCAGCCACTACCCGAGGAGTAATGGTGTACTCTACGCCTCGTATCCAACTCCTAACAAGAGTGTTGGAATCATAGACGCGGATAGAGATGTTCGAATAGAACTCTCTAATCAAGGCAGAAGGTGGAGGAGGATCAGAAATATCCACCAAGGGTAACCAACCCCGACGCTCAAAATTTGCCCTAATGGCAGGATCAAGCTCATCTAAAAGCACAGAACGCTCAGCCCAAATCTTTCTCTTAACGGTCAGTTTCTCAAAAGTCTCTTGGTTTTCCTCACTCGGAAACCTCTCACTATCAAAGGATAGAGGGGGTGAAGGAGAAGGTGAGGGAACACTCCTACAGGCTCTAGTTTTCCTAGGCATAGTGCTAAGGAAAGGACAGAGACACAAAGAGAAAAACACAAAGAAACAAGAGAAAAACAAAACCAAGGGCAGACTGCAAATTAGCACAATAAATAATATAGAACAGAAATCTATATGATGCATGAACAATAACATGTTATGATGCATGATCTAAATGCAGTGACAAATTAAGTTTAATTGAGAGTAATTGGACAAAATTGGCTTGAACAAGGAATTTCTATCAAAAATCCCAAAATTTGAAAAACCACTTGAAAATTTTGCAACAAATTGATGAATTAAGCATTACAAAACACAGCACATAGATTATAATGCTTAATTACACCAACACAACAAGCCAATTTCATCAAATTCTATCCAATTTAACAAAAGCCCCAATTCGGATCAAGAACAAACCCTAGAATTTTCAATTTTTCACAAAACACAAAATTGATCAAATTAACCACCAAGGATCATTAATATAATGTGTCCCCACAAAAACCCAATGATCAATTTCATAAAATAAGGTTTGAATCAACAGAAAATCCAAAAAGAACAAAGTCCGAAAATTACCCTTAAATGCATGGATTTATGCATGAAATAATGAAAATAACATCAAAAGGAAGGGCAAAAGAGTCTTACCGGCTTGAGGAAAGAGAGATTTTGCAAAAACAACGGAGGAAAACAACAAAAATCCTGAGGTGTGGAGCCTTGCCAACGCGGAGAGAGAGAAAAGTTTGAAAAAAAGGTTTGAATAGAACCTTTGAAAAAGTCAGAACTAAACTTTTAAAAAGCTTTTCCACGATATTCGATCGATCGAAAATTACATTCGATCGATCGAAAAGCACAGTCATTTTAAGACAAATGAGAGCACTTTTTCGATTGATCGAAAAATAGGTTGGATCGATCGAAATGAGCAGAGGCTCACTAAATTTTGGAAAAATCACAGTTTTTGAAAGACACAAGCCGAATTTTGAAAATAACTCCTCAAAGTATTAAATTGAAGAAACAAAATGCATGAGTATGAGATGGAATGCTTTTTCAAAAACCCAAAATTTTGAACCCAAAATTCTTAAACAAATTGCAATCAACCTCCCATTATATTTTCTCAAGCAACAAATATGTTGAGCATAAATCTCAAGATATTTTCAAACTTGGTTGGTCAGACCAAAAACACACACTAGCATGTACAGTGTTTAACAAAGAATAACTTGTGTCGTGTGTGATACTAGCAAAAACTTGAAATACATGTGAGGTGATATGTGAATAGCAATCAATCACAAAGTCTACAAAATTCATCACATAGAATTCAAAAGACACTATCACCTAAAGAGTTATATCCTATAACTCCCACATCTCCTAGAACAAAAGCTTGCAATCATATAAGTTTCTTGTATTTTTGCCTCTTATTTGCATGAGATGGCATTCAGCCTAATAGTACACACCGGTTTGAATTAAGTGAATTGGCATCAAGCCTAATAGTACACACCAGTTTTAATTTATTTTGAGGCTACACCTTATGTTCTTTTTGTGCATGTGCTACACTTTCTCGAGCACAGAATCTTATGATATGCACTAAGGTGTTCATGATTGGCTAGTGAACAGTGGTGAGATGGTTATTTATGCCTTTCTCAAAAGGATCAAGTCCGACAGTCAAATAACATGTGACTTCAAGATTAAGACAAAGTGATAAACACCATAAACATCTTTCCCACACAACATGCACTACAAAGCTCAAACTAGTAAAGTGCAATAAAGTAAGCTCATCCAAGCTAAACAAGGTACATAAGACATGTTATGTGTAAATAAATTGACCAACCTTGTTTTTCAAAAATCAAGAACATTATGTTCAACATAAATTTTGCTTCCTTCTTTTTTTTTTTTTTTTTTTTTATTATTTAAAGGAAAACAAATAAATCCTAGAATGAAATGCATGAATGTAATGCAATGCAGGTCCTAGAACAAAGAAAACAACAAAAAAAAAACAAAGAACAATGGTCACAAAGGAATAGAGCAATGAAGCACAAGGACCATGTCAGAAAGACTCAATTAGTTCGAGTCTTTTGCATCCAAAACTTTTTAGATGCACCATGAGCATTGGAGTTCTTATTCACTTTTGAGTGATTCCCAACTCCATGATTGGAATAAAGGTTTAACACCTTTACCAATTCACCAATTAATGCCATAGGATCTTGTGCTTGAGGCACAGGCACTTTTGGTTTATTTGCTCTCTTATCAGCTTAAAACTTGTAACAGTTAGGACGAATATGTCCAGACTTACCACAATAATGACAAACCCAAGCAGGTTTACCATGCATCTTGTCCTTAGATTTGGTAGGCTCCTTAGGTTTAGATTCTCTTAAGTCTACCCTAGTCTTCTTAGGTGGTGAAACTTCTACAGGTTTAACTACCTCACTCACAGGTGGTTTGACAGTATCACTCACAATCTCACTCACAGAAGGTCCAGAAGAAGAAGAAGGAACAAAAGTAGTGGAATGTGGTCCAGTATCAAAGATGCTTTCAACATATCCTAACCCAGTTTTATCAGAAGGATACTTTTGAACATTCAGCATGTGATCAAGTTTAGAACTAGCAGATCTAGCAACAGATAAATCATGTTCCAAAGTTCTAACTTTATCAAGCAAAAGCATATTCTCAGATTTAACATTATTCAAAAGTTCATTTGCATCAAACAGTTTAACAAGCAAATTTCTCTTTTCAAGCTCAAGAGAATCAATTTTCTTTAGGCCAAGATCAACTTTCATAGCATCCTTTGCAGCAATTTTGCAAAGTTTGTTATAGGCCTCTTGAAGATCTGCATCTTCAGAGAGTTCCCCATCAGAAGGGTTCTCTTCAGCAGATATGCCTTCATTGACTATAGCAGTAGCCGTGAAAGCAATGAAGTTTCCATCCTCGTCTCCACCGGACTCATCATCAGAAACCTCATTATCACTAAGGGTTACAGCCATAGCTTTACCCTTAGTCCTTAAGAATGTAGGACATTCAGACTTCACCTGACCATACCCTTGACAGCCAAAACACTGAGGACCCAAAGAGTTATTAGAAGATTGACCAGAATTTTCTCTAGGTTTTTCAAAATTGTTAACCTTAGTAGGATCATTCTTCCTAAAATTTCTAGGTTCAGCAGTGTAAGTACCTCTTGCCTTTCTATTTGTATTCCTAAGAAAGTTCTTAAAGTTTTTGGCAAGATAGGCAATCTCTGTAGCAGAGAGCTCATCATCAAATCCACCACCATCAACATCATCAACTGACTTAAGAGCCATTGATTTGGATTTGTTTACTTTAGGTAGGTCAGACTCATAGGATTGAAGAGATCCTACAAGCTCATCAACAGGGATGGAGTCCACATCCTTGCTTTCAGTTATGGCAGTCACTTTGGGTCTAAAGTCTTCAGTTAAAGATCTAAGAATCTTCCTAACAATCTTAGGTTGATCATAGATTTCACCCAAATTAAAAGCAGAATTAACAATATCATTCAGTTTGGCATAAAATTCATCAAAGGATTCATCATCAGACATCCTAATGTTTTCAAACCTAGAAGTTAATTGCTGCAGTTTGTTTATCTTAACTGCCTTTGTGCCTTCATGCACAGTTTGGAGGATTTTCCAAGCAGTATGAGCAACCTTAACATTAGAGATTCTCTTAAATTCCTCCATAGAAACAGCATTAAAGATAGCATTCATAGCTTTGCTATTGAAGCTTGCTGCTTCTTTTTCAGAAGTTTGCCACTCACTCACAGGAGTAGCGGGCTTCTCCCATCCGTATTCAACGGAATTCCAAACCCTTTCATCAATGGATTTCAGGAATGCTTTCATCCTTACTTTCCAATAGGCATAGTTGTTCCCATCAAAATGAGGAGGAACAAACAGAGAGTGTCCATGTTCCATGACAACAGGGGTCAAGGATCAGCTCAGAGATTAAAAATCTCAAACACAAAAGAGCTACCAAGCTCTGATAACACTTGAACGGTTTTAGACCCCTTAAACACACACGGATTGCGTAGCCTAGATTAATTAGCCAAGTTGTTACTTAGTCAAATTAAGCAATTCTAGGTTAAAACAATCCAAACAATCATATCAAGATATAAAGCAGCGGAAGATAAATAACACAAGATATGATCACCCAGGAAACCACACGGTAAAAACCTGGGGAGGATTTGACCCACCGATCCTCAAGGCTAACCTGAATTCACTATGAAAGAATTGAAGTTCGTACAAAAGGACTACAAGCTCCCCGCTCGACTTCCTAATGCTACCCACCAGTAGAACTTCCTGACACGACCACGCGCAGGCTCCGAATCCACGGACTACTTCTTTCTTGAATTCTTCAATCAGCTACAAGCTCCCCGCTTGCTTTTCTTTTAAAGTTCCAATGGTTGCAACAGTAACGATCTTTAAGATGTTGAAATAATCTCCACCATGAAAACCCTAAGTTTTGTATAAAGGAAAGCTCCTCAAAGATCTCACACGAGATTCACACAAAACAGCAATGTATGAGCAACAATACAATATGGACAACCTTCAAAAACGTGGCTAGGGTTTTATTTATATACCTAGGGTAAAAACATAAAACCCTAAACGTTTAATGAAGTAGGGCTGAGTTGGAAATTCTGCAGAAAATTCAACCTGTGCGATTTTCGATCGATCGAGTCTATTCTTCGATCGATCGAGCCAGGCCGAGAGTCCCAAGTACTTTTGCAGCCACTCGATTCCAACTTTACAATATTAAACCAACTTTGAGCAAGTCTAAATAAGACTAAATACAATGTTTTGATCATGGTTTGCCAACATTACAAATTAGAGTTCTAAATACATAAAATCCTAAGACCTTAGAACCTAACAATCTGCACAAAGTGTTCAAGCCCAAAGCTCCACCAGATAGAACACCCTTCCTTGCCAAGAATCTCTCTAATTTTTTCTTTGTATGTATTGTAATTTCAATAACATGGATTGAGTCTGAATGAGTCTATTTATAGGCTCAATGGGCCTCACGAAATTACTACCCAATTTATTCTAATTAATTAGGTCCATTATTCTGATGTAGTGGGTGTTACAAGATTAATTGTTGGATATTAATTTGATGGGCTGGAGTTACACAATTAATGGTCTGATAAGGAGTTTCTGAAGAATGAAAAGGCCCAAACGGATAGTCCATTAAGTGGGTTAATGGCTCTTTATTTTCCATAGTAAGGCTGATTCATTTCCAATTTTGATACCTCCACTCTTCACCTCCCCCTTGCGCACGTATCTAGCCCAATATCTGAGTCAATACATTTTAGCCCATTAATCACCACAATTAAAAAGAATAAAAAAGGCTCTCTCCTTTTCAATGTGGGATTAAACATTTACACTAACTCCTCATCTCCCATATTTACACCCACATCTTTACATTTATGTTATTACATTTATTCATTTTATTTATTTAATATTAAAAATGCTCCAACAATCCCCCACTCATTTTAATATTAAATTTTTAGTAAAAGAGAGATTACCAGGCAAAGACAGGTCATTATGCATCATGAAGGTGTGCTCTGCATTGAACCTTCACTTAGTAAAACAGCGATCTCAACTCCAAAGTCGTAGTGGTCTCCGACTTGAACTAGGACTGCTTTAGGGAAATTAAGTGTCACTGCTTACACATAACAACCCAGGTATTGACATGAGCTTTTATAGCTAGCACTTTACGGCCGTGTGCTGATCCCGGTTTCATGAGTGTATTTGAGATTACGTCCAAATCTCATAGGGAGCGGCCCCACCCCCACACTCACATAGGTGAAATTTGTCAAGGGTGCTCCTGTAATTCTAACACCCCACTCATACGAGCTACAAATTTCATTAAGAGTTTTTTAACTCATCCTCTCCACATTACAGGATAAATGCACTTACATCATAGGGATGAACAATTAAAAAATTATTTACAAAATAAATAATTAAGAAAAATAAATTGTGCATTTCTTACGACCATCGTATGATTCGTTTTTCCCATTGAACCCAATTCTCAGGATCTCTGGTCCTCGGGTTGGGTATCCTCATACATGGCTCATGATTCTATGGACTTTAATCCCATCCCCCTCGATGTATTCCAGACTCTATCTTTTGCCAAGGCCTTGGTAAATGGATCTGCAAGATTATCATTAGATTTAATATAATCCACAGTTATGATGCCACCACTCAAATAAGATCGCACGGTACTGTGCTTTCTTCTTATAGGTCTGGATTTACCGTTATAGTAACGGTTTTTAACTCTACCAATTGTGGCAGTGTTGTCACAATGAATTAATATAGGTGGGATTGGCTTTTCCCAAAGTGGAATTTCATATAACAAATCTCTAAGCCAATTTGCCTCTTCACTAGCTGAAGCTAATGCTATTAATTCAACTTCCATCGTTGAATTAGCAATTATTGTTTGCTTTTTAGATTTCCAACAAATAGCACCACTACCTAAGGTAAAAACATAACCAGTGGTAGAGAGAGAATCACCTGACAAAGTATTCCAATCGACATCACTAAAACCTTCAATCACAGCAGGGTACTTTTTATAAAATAAGCCATAGTTTTTGGTACCAATTAAATATCTCATGACTCGCTCAATAGCTAGCCAATGATCTTTACTAGGCTTGCTAGTAAATCTGCTAAGCACTCCTACTGCATATGCAATGTCAGGTCTAGTACAATCAGTAGCAAAACGCAAACTACCAATGATACTAGCATAATCCTTTCGATTAAAAATCTCATCATCATTATTCACAGAAAATAAATGAACACTAGAATCAAAAGGAGTAGCTACACTTTTGTGATCATGAAAGTTATATTTTCTCAATATTTTCTCAACATAATGTGATTGATCAAGATATATTCCATCACATGTTTTTGTAATTTTCATGCCCAAAATAAAATTAGCCTCACCAAGATCTTTCATATCAAAATGGCTTTTAAGCATATTTTTTGTCTCATTTATAACATGCATATTTGAGCCAAAAATCAACATATCATCCACATAAAGGCTAATAATAACATGTAAATTATTCCATGATTTAGAATAAATACATTTATCACATTCATTTGATTTATAACCATTCTCAATCATGCAAGAATCAAACTTTTCATGCCACTGCTTAGGTGCTTGTTTTAAGCCATATAGGGATTTAGTTTGCTTACATACCTTGCTTTCTTGTCCAAGCTCTACAAAACCTTCGGGTTGATTCATATAAATCTCTTCCTCTAGGTCCCCATTTAGAAAAGCAGTTTTTACATCCATTTGATGAATTTTCAAATAAAAAATTGCAGCAATAGCAATTAACAATCTAATAGATGTAATTCTTGTTACCGGAGAAAAAGTATCAAAGAAATCAAGATCAGCTTTTTGTTTAAAACCTTTTGCAACAAGTCTAGCTTTAAACTTATCTATTGATCCATCCGGTTTCAACTTTTTTCTAAGGACCCATTTACAACCTATGGTCTTACAACCCGGGGGAAGATCTACTAATTTCCAAGTTCTATTAGAAATTAGAGATTCCATCTCATCATTTACAACCTCTTTCCAAAATATAGCATCAGGTGATGTTAAAGCCTCTTTTAAATTTTGGGGATTTTCCTCAATGTTAAAAACATAATAATCAGGACCAAAATCCTTTTCAACTCTAGCTCTTTTACTCCTTCTAGGTTCCATTTCAAAATTTTCTTGATTTTGTAAATGTGAAGTAGAAGAACTAGTTTGTGACAAAATATTTTCTTCACCCCCACTATTTTTCAATTTAAAAGGAAATTTTTCTTCATGAAAAATTGCATCACCAGATTCAAAAATTATTTTGTTTTCAAGATTAAAAAATCTATAGGCTGTACTATTAATTGCATAACCAAGAAAAGCACAGGTAGTAGCTCTAATTCCCAATTTAGGCATTTTAGGGTCAGTAAGCCGTACATAAGCAAGACAACCCCATACTCTCAAATATCCCAAATTTGGCTTATGTCCTTTCCACATCTCAAAAGGTGTGGTGTGTGACTTTTTATGTGGCACCCTATTCAAAACATGACATGCAGTTAAAATAGCTTCACCCCAAAAATGTAAAGGTGCACCAGATTCAATTAACATGGCATTTGTTAACTCAATTAAAGTTCTATTTTTTCTTTCAGCCACACCATTAGAAGCAGGTGAATATGGTGCAGTAGTTTCATGGATAATTTCCAAAGACTGAACAAATGAGTTGAATGCACTTGATTCATACTCACGGCCTCTATCACTTCTTATTCTTTTTATTTTTCTACCGAATTGATTTTCAACTTCTTTTAAAAAATCTTGAAATTTTTCAAAAGCATCACTTTTATTTTTCAACAAATAAATAGTTGTATATTTTGAGAAATCATCAATAAAAGTGATAATATATCTATTTCCTCCACGAGTTAAAATTCCCTCAAATTCACATAAATCAGAGTGAATTAACTCAAGCAATTCGGTATTTCTTACAACATTTTTATGAGGCCTTTTTGTAATCTTAGCTTGACTACAAGTTTCACATTTTTCAAAATCTTTTGACAGTCTTGGAATTAATCCTAAACTACTCATGATTCCCACATATCTACTATTTATATGACACAAACGAGCATGCCAAAAATTAATAGAAGAAAGCATATAAACTGAACTAGTAGATGCTTTATTATTCTCAACATTCAATTTAAACATTCCATCACAAGCATAACCCTTGCCCACAAATAATCCCTTTTTAGTGATTACATAATTATTAGATTCCATAGTTTGCTTGAAGCCAGCCTTGTTAAGCAAAAAACTTGACATCAAATTCTTCCTCATGGACGGAGTGTAAAGAATATCTTTCAATGTTAGCACGCGTCCAGAAGTGAATTTCAATTCAACCTCACCACTCCCAAGAACCTTGGTTTTGCTAGAGTCACCAAGCATAACAGTTTTTTCTTCTTCAAAAGGGGTGTACAACTTGAACCAATTTTTATCATAGCAGACGTGCCTATTAGCACCAGAATCTGCCCACCACCCTTCAACATATTGCACCATATTGATGTCTGTAATCATAGCCACTAAAGGCTCTTCGGTTAGGTTAGCCTGCGGGACAGATTCACGTTTCCGAAATTTGCAAAATCGAGCAATATGCCCACTCTTGCCACAGACAAAACAGGATCTATTAAATTGATCTTGTGAAGGGAGTCCTTGGTTCTTATTGTAATTTTTATTCGGGTTTCCCCTTCCTTGAGGTCTATTATTATTTTTAAAGGATCTTTTTTTAGGTTTCAATTGATTATTTCTAGGAAAATGATTTTTGGGCATATGATTATTGGCTGAAATAAGGTTTACCTTTGTGGTGGAATTACCATTACTCTCTTGTGTCATGAGTGCATCTTGTCCTCTAGCCTCCTCCTCCACACGGATGCGTGTGATCAAAGTCTCCAAGGATGTCTCCTTTTGTTTGTGTCGCAAAGTCTTTTGGAACTCCCTCCAAGATTGTGGTAGTTTGTCAATTATGCCAGCTACCACCAAATTGTCTCCAATCTTTATGCCTTCGGATCTCAATTCTGCAATGATCATTTGGAAGTCTTGTGCTTGATCCACCACCGATTTTCCATCCACCATTTGGTAACGGAAAAATCTGCTAGCAGCATACTTCTTTGCACCTGCCTCCTCGGTATCATACTTGCTTTGTAAAGCTTTCCAAATTTTCTTAGCAGAATTGTAAGTTGTATCATAATAATCATAGAAATGATCGGCAAGACAATTCAATAGATAAGAGCGACAGTTATACTCATCTTTTGTATACTTATCTATTTTTTCTTGATGGAGAATATATTCTTCATAACTCATCTCATCGGTAGGAACTTTTGATGGATTCTTGTCAGTGAGTATGTAAGAGACTTTGAGAAGACTCAAGTAAAAGAGGACCTTTCCTTTCCATCTCTTGAAGTGGGCTCCCTTAAAGCGAAAGGGCTTGTTAAGATCTCCAACAGGCTCATTTGGTTTCTCTTGTGTAGGCTCCATGTGTTGAATCTCCTTAAAATTTTTGGTGCAAATACAATGGTAATAGAAATAACACAAAGAGAATACTGAAAATACTTCTGAATATTATTAACGTAAAGAGAAATTACACAACACTATTTGGACTGAGGCGCGGCACTCGCTCTCTTTAAGGAGATTCAAGCCCTTGGTTGGCTAAACTTTGTAACCGGTGCAGACCTTCTATGACTTGTCTCCCCCAGGATACAACAGCCCAACAAGTGTCGTATGTCTAGAACAATATCTGCACAAAGTGTTCAAGCCCAAAGCTCCACCAGATAGAACACCCTTCCTTGCCAAGAATCTCTCTAATTTTTTCTTTGTGTGTATTGTAATTTCAGTAACATGGATTAAGTCTGAATGAGTCTATTTATAGGCTCAATGGGCCTCATGAAATTACTACCCAATTTATTCTAATTAATTAGGTCCATTATTCTGATGTAGTGGGTGTTACAAGATTAATTGTTGGATATTAATTTGATGGGTTGGAGTTACACAATTAATGATCTGATAAGGAGTTTCTGAAGAATGAAAAGGCCCAAACGGATAGTCCATTAAGTGGGTTAATGGCTCTTTATTTTCCATAGTAAAAATGGAGTATTAATTCGGGCCATTTACTCACCAACGGATATGGTAATTGCTCTGAATGGGCTGTCAAGTAGGAGGATCCAAGAGGCTGATTCATTTCCAATTTTGATACCTTCACCTCCCCCTTGCGCACGTATCTAGCCCAATATTAGAGTCAATACATTTTAGCCCATTAATCACCACAATTAAAAAGAATAAAAAAGTCTCTCTCCTTTTCAATGTGAGATTAAACATTTACACTAACTCCTCATCTCCCATATTTACTCCCACATCTTTACATTTATGTTATTACATTTATTCATTTTATTTATTTAATATTAAAAATGCTCCAACATAACGAATCTCTGGCTATAAGCTTATTAGAAATTCTATGTTCTTCGTGTTCTTCGTGTGTTCTTTGTGTTCTTCGTCTTTGAAAGTTTATGGTGGAAGTTCTTCGAAGCTTTTGGGGCTTAAATCCGTAGAGCCTCTCTGATTTGTGGTTTGTTGAAATTTCTAGAGGCTTTTGAGCTTGATTCTAGCAAACTTTAAGATCTAGGCAGGTAGTTTGGATAGTTCTACTTCGAATGTTCTTCGATTTTAAGGTTGAAGTTCTTGGAGGCTTTGAGGCTTGATTCCTACAGAGCTTCAATACTTCTGAGTGTTTCTGAATCTTCTTTGATGCTGCTTGTGCTCTAGATGTCTTGGTGTCTATCCAAATGCCTTAGGAAGACTTTTATTTATAGAAGTTTAGAGGTGGGTGAGTGACATGTGATAGAATCTGATTGGTGACACATGTCACAACCTGATTGGAGGAGCTTTAAGACTTTTCCTCCAAGACACATGGCATTGTTTGATTGGCTGAAATGTCTTAATTTTCAAGGTGACACATGTCAACACCCAATTGAACTACTTATGTCATTGCTTACACACGCTGATGTGTGATTGGTTTCTTGCATGCTTTTTATGCTTTTATTTCAATGACACTAGGTAAATCTCTTTTGGTTTCTGAATAGTGATAGCAGAACCTAGTAGCAGTACATGACGCTTTGTAATTGATCATACATTGTGGACTTGGTAGTATGATGTGTAAGCTTGTGATAGGTCAAAAATTTTCCTTCTCTACAGCTATTTTCTGATTTTAACAATACTGGAGGGGTCCTCTCTTAATCCCTTGAGCTGAAAAATTTTTAGAGCCTAGCCAATGTCTTTTTTAATGTTAAGTCTATCTCTCTGTCCATACATGTAGGGGATTCAACATGATGCCTAACAAATCAAGAATTTGTAAAAAAAACAAAAGGGATTGATTGAGATTTTCTTGATTGAAAGTTCATAACTTTCTGGTTGAATAATATAGAACTTTGTATCAGGTTTAGATAAAAGTTAAGGTCTGGTTGTATCCTGTGCAGTTGTGATATGTTTGGATCTTGTGAATCTTTGAAAGAATGCAAGTTTTTAGATTTCCTTCTCATCTATTTACAAAGGAAAAAGTAAATGGAGGGTTTGATCTTTATATTCTAAAAATTTTTGCTATATTTTTTCCCTTACCTCTCTGAATGTGTGTAATAGAATTTAAACTTTGTAATGGGTCTATTGTATGATATTCAAATTATGTGAATGTTCATAATTGTCCCCAATCAAATAAGTTTGCTAATGGGTTTGCAAGCAAACCATCTCCCAAATACAGCTAATCAAGATTCTATAAATAACAAAATTGGAGTATTTTGTGAATTTCATTATATGGAGAGCAAAATTTGAACCCCCCCCCCCCCCCCTCCTAAATATGGTTGTTTATTTATAAGCAATGAAGAGTTGTAATAATAATAATAGTAAAAAACACATTTGAAAAGTGACTTATACCTTCATTGCCAAAGAAAATACACATTTCTAGGTCACTTATGCTGAAACAAACACTCTAAAATGTTGCCAAGGCTCTCTTCTTTTTCTACAAAATTTTCTAGTAAACACGTTTTCTTTTTTTGCAATTGTTTCTTGAGCGAATGACCTATTAAAACTTCAGTACAAGACATCACAGCTGTGATAATTGTGTGCAGTAGGTACTTGTACAAAGTTAGTTAGAACAAGCATCAAAGTATTGTACATTGTTAGTTGGAGTGTTGAGCTATAATATGTGTACTTTGCGGTTAGTTGGTTAGTTACTACTAACAGTACCACAGTAACTAGTATAAGACTAAGATGATTGTAACAAGAAGAATTGAATAAGAATGCATTTGCTATGTTCTCATTGAGACTAGCTTGGAGGTTGATTCCCTCGAAGAATCATTGGATGAATAATAGAAAAAAAGTCTCACTTATCCCTCACTTAAGCAAGGTCTTTATAGAAAGTTTGCTTGTCCTTTGCTGGAGCAAAACTTAAATTGGTTGATCAAAACTAAATTTTGCTAGAGAAAATTTAAATCTTGATCAAGTGAGATTTTTAAATTTTCAATTTAATTATACATTACAATACTCTCTATTCTTCTAATTACAACCATGTATAACTTCAATGTGGTAAAGGGTAGGAAATATTTTTCTAGGATAGATTATAGTATTATACAACTCCTTCATGTGATTACATAATTAGCATGCATTTGACAAAAAAACAAAAGAAAAATACAAACTACATCACACTAAATTCATCATGGTCCATCCCAACAAATTTGATTACAAGGGAAGAAGTATATTGTTCATAATCAATGACAATACTTTCTGTGTGTCCTATCAACAGTCCTTTCTAGCAACACTAATAACTACTCTAACTTCAGTCTTCCCTATCACAAACCATCATAAAGAAATAACTCAAGTTAATAAACAAAAGTGGGTCTAGAAATGGACTTACATCTAATTACAAACATCAAGTTTAGATTGAATTAAAACTCAAATTCAAATTGATTGAGCTAGAACCATTTTTTCTTAATTAAAGTGACATACATATGAAATCAACCAATGGTTAATCGAAGATAATATAGGATACTAAGAATATAGTATGCAAACTTTGGAAAATTTGATTGAAAAGAAAGTTAAACAGAGCAAATACATCAATTTGGATATGATAAATTTTTGGTAATTGTTAAAAGTATTTGTCCATCAAAATTTCCAAAAAAAAAAAACAATTATACATACTTAATACACACACACACACACACACAAACACACAATAGATTTTATTAGAATTTTGCCCCTTGACCCTAACATAGATTTGCCAATGCAGATGCCATTGCAGCAAATTCTAGTAGCAGGATTGAGTTTATTGAAAGACTCCCAGCAAGCCAACATGTGAGGCCAACTGTGATAAACCCAACTAGTTGTCCTGATATGATGGGGCTAATGAACTAAGAATATAGGCAAAATCTTTCCTATATTTTAATTTTTTTGTTTAAATAAAATACTTACAGCCCTCTCAGTTACAATAATGTGTACTCTTCAGCACAGTCTTGTTGATGGTTTGGCTTTTGCTAATTGTTGGGGTTGTGATTTGGTGGACTAATATTGAGAAAAAATTATAGGTTCTAGTAGTCCACAAATATTGTACAGAAACCCATGTTTTGCAGGTTTTGAGTTTTGACCTCAATACCTTTTACTCTTATCTTTAAATGGTCACACACCCTGATTGACTTAATCAGCCAATATGGCTAACTAATGTACATCATTAAATAACAATTCTCCTAACTAAATGAATCATTTCAAAAAGAACGACGGGCAAAGCAATATAGGGGATCCACAATACATAGAAAATCTAAAAAAAAATTCATAACTTAAAAAGGAAGCACAGCATAAATAAAATTCATAAGAACCCAGGCTAGCCAAAAAAAAAAAAAAATCAGATTTTTTTAAGGGTTTGAACCTACCATTTAAGAATCCAATCAAAACCTGTGAAAATACCAAAATCTAGCAAAATACACACCAAATCAACAAAAGCCATACCAAATCAAGTGATTGATATCCAAAAAATAACCCAAACCCATTAAAATTTCAAAATTCAAAATTTGGGGAAATAATAAATCATAAAAGAACACACCTTGGGGTTCAGTGTGGCAGCCCTAGCTCCAGAAACGACATGTGCGGCAGCGTATGTGGCGGGGTGGAGCTCCGGTGCAGAAAGGAGGAAATGAGATTTGGGGTTTAGGTGTTTAGCTCTTCAGGTCTATCGTGTATTCGTGTTTGAGGATTGTAGGATTTTTTTTTTCAAAATAACACCAATTTCCAAACAATTTTGTTAGTTAGCATCATTTACAAACTATTTGGGAAACTAACATCTCAAGTTTGTAAGACTCGAGTTCACTGTAGCAACTTGACTATCAAAAACTTGATTTCTATGAAAATTTAGGTCAAACCCAAGACAAACCCAAGCAAGCTTAAGAAAGTAGATTTGGACCAAAAACCCAAAAAACCCACTCACAAACCCAAGTTGTGTTGATGCTCACCGCTACTTTGGTGATACTTGCTGCCACTCTAGTGGAGGAGAAGAACAAGCTGGAGTTTTGGAGAAGGAGAAGAGTTGGAGGAAATGATCTGATCCGATTAGGTCTGGGGTTTTTGATTGAGTTTTGCTCTTGGGGCTTGGAAGGATTAGTTTTTGTTTTGGGTTTTGTTCTTGGGGCTTTGGAAGTTTGAGAAAGGAGAGTGGAAGAAGAAGAACACGCTAGATGTTTGAGAAAGGAGAAGAGCAGTGGATGGCAGGAGCAGAAAGATGGAGAAAGAAAAAAAAAGTGAAGGAAGAAGCAAAGCAAAGCAAAGGAAAAAATTGCAACTAGGCAGAAAAACAAAGAAATTGAGTCTCTTATGCTAGAGTTCTAAGAGCAAAATCAAGTTTCTTACGCTCAAGATGTTAGTTTCCTAAATAGTTTGGAAATGTTGCTAACTAACAAAATTGTTTAGGGATTGGTGTTAGTTTGCAATTTTTTCTAGGATTGTAAGGTTTAATTGAGTTATGACTATATGTGCTAATGTGTATTGATTTTTTAGCAAAGTTATGATGTGGTGTTTATTCATTGGTGGCGTATAACCTCACTTTTACGTCAGCTCTTGACCGAAGTTAATCTAAAAAAAAAAAAAAACCATAGTGCATGGTTAACATGAGTCAACCAAATAATAGCCACCTAGCACGCGCACATGCTACACAGAGAGAAAGAGAGATACAATATTAAACATGAAAATTTTAAGGCGAAAATACATGTTTGGTCCCTACATTTTAGGTCAATTCCCATTTTGGTCCCTAAATTGATTTTGCTACTAATTTAGTCCCTAAAAAAAGAAAATCGATTTTATTTTGGTCCTTGTCATCAACCCACTAATGGAAAACTCTTATGTGGCAAATGAAGTGCCCTGTTTGCTGACATGGCATTGACGTGGCCATTAAAATATTATTAAAAAAATATTTGGCATTCTTAAAATTCCATGTCAGATTTAAATTAATAAAAAATTAATTTTAAAAAAGTTATGTCAGAATTTTTTTTTTAAAATAAACATTAATCTAATTATTTTTTTTTTTACTTTTCATTTTTTTTTTTCCTGTAAGAACATACATCCACAAGCCCAGAAAAGTTCAAAACCAAAAAAATTCACATCTGGGTGGACTTTGGAATCCTCTGATCTTAATTAATTATTTCTTAATCTAAATAAAGACCACATAAGTAAGAAGAGAAAACAAAATCAAAAGCACCAATACTAAAACATTCATAGATTCAAACATACACAGACAACTGCAGTCTTAAACTCAAACACACACACACACCGGTATTAAAATCTGAGCCTGAGATGATAGCAAAAACCTAGATTGAGCAGAAAAAAAAAAAATCGACAACAAACTTTGCAACCGAAATCACAATTTTATTAAAACTCTCCATCTCTCTATTAACATAAACCCAAAAAGTGAACACATAGCAAAAACCTAGATAATGAACACAAAGTTGGGTCCTTTAACAAGTTATACATCACCAAACCCACATACAACAACTTGCAGTTCTTCAATCACTAAACTCACTTTGAAACCCAGAACCCAGCCGCTGCCAGCCATGCTGTGACAACAACCGATCTGGGGTTTCACAATAACACACAACACCCACCAACAACTGATACATAACCCATGAATCCAACCGACTCACCATCCAAACCGATCCCGCCGCCTTCACTTAACCATAAAAGCTCCATCGTCAAGCTTGAGAACCCGATTTAGACCAAGCCCCATTCCAGAGCACTCTATCGGCTAGGAGAGAGAAAGATCAAAGAGAGGGAGAGTGAGAATCAGCAAATACCTAGAGCTTAAAGTGGTTGTTCATGGAGGGCTCTGGGTGGAAGAAAGAGAGAGAGTCTGTGTGAAGAGAGAGGAAGAAGAAGAACATGTTTGGGGAAGAACTTGATATTCCGAAAATTCTCTAATGAAAAAAATGTTTTAAACATTTAATAAATGAAACTCTTACTGCATCAAGAAAACTAATTTAATTAGAATGAAAAAATAATAACAATAATAAAAATTAGATTAATGTTTATTTAATTTTTTTTTTTTTAATTTCTGACTTGGCTTCTTTAAAAATTAATTTTTATTAATTTAAATTTGACGTGGCATTGAAAAATGACAAATAATTTTTTTAATAATATTTTAATGGCCATGTCAGTGTCATGTCAGCAAGCAGGGCGCTCCACGTAAGAATTTTCTGTTAGTAGGTTAACGTCAGGGACAAAAATAGAATTGATTTTCTATGTTTAGGGACTATAACAATAGCAAAATCAAAATAGGGACCAAAATGGAAATCAGTCCAAAATGTAAGGACCAAAAGTGTATTTTCGCCAAATTTTAAATATACTGGGCAACGATATTACCACATGGAGGTTATGGGAAATTATTTTCAAACCTTTGAAGTGCATCTAAAAATACTTGCGAGTAAACTTGTGTATTCAAATGTAAACTTCATATCAAAATCACACGTGGACAATCTCAACTACTAAAGTATAAACATGAACTATGAGTTCTGTGTACAACTTGCATATATTATGTATAAATATACATATATGTACAATTCGATTTGAAGCTAGTTTTTAGTACTATACTACAATGCGTTTTGACAAACAGCTTCAGCCATAGTGCTGAAGCATTAGGTCTCTCACTCATTCTCTAATCAATTTTAGCATGTACTTATTCAATAAACACAAAATTTTCGGTAGTTCATAAAAATGCAAAAGCCAAGCTAGCATTAAGAAGTGCAAACCTAGCCAAGAAAATCCAGGTAAAAGCCTTGAAAGTGGATGCGATATGTGAGCAATGGAAAATTTGATATTTAAAAAGAAAGTTATTGCATTTAATCAAGGTAAACAATAAAATTTTCTTATTAAATCTGAAATTGCTTATTGATACTATATTTGGACAGATAAACTTGGAGTTAAATGGAAAAGGGTTAAGCAGGATGGATATTTGGAGGTGAATTTTTGTCATATTATTTTCAGTTATCATATATTAATCCATGTTTTCATATGCGATGTGTGGTATGTATACCTGACCAAATCATGGTCACTAGGTGTAGACACACAATTTTGTACCCATGATTTAATCAAGGAGAATAGCTTGAATGACCATCCACGTACCCTAAAAATCATGATTGCTTTACATGCATCAATTTGTTCTTGCATTACCTGCATCAATTTGTCTTTGCATTACATGCATCAATCCATTCATTGCATACCATAAAAATGATCTTGAGATTCAAACGGTCACAACAGTGTTTCTGGTTTCCAAATCGAACCATCGGATCGAAAGATATCGCATGATCAAGTTTGCACAATCAGCATGCATTGTGTCTAGGTAGGGTTGACCACACATGATTAATTTAAATTAATTCTAATTGGTTAAGCAATTAAAATTAATTAAATAATTTTGTGATTGGTTGATAATTAGTGTTTAAAATAAGGATGCATGCATAAGAATAAAAGGGATGATTGGATAACAATAAAATTGTGGATAATCTAAACTTTATCAAAATTTATTTTAGGGTATTTATTTACAAGATAATTGTTCCTGAAAAGGCCTGAATTATCTAGAAAAGAGATAAAAAATCATAGACGGAGGATGAAAACATGTCTAGGTGCAAGGATCGGTCAAAAAACCCTAGAAGGAGAATCCAAAATGCACTCGAACACGAAAGTATGTTCGATGTCCAAGAGCCAATTTAGCACTTTTGGAGTGCCGAACGACAGTCTAAAAGGGCCGAATTTCCCCCTTTTGGGCTTTGTTCCAATGGCCTTCGGGTGATGATAAGGCACACCCTTTTCGATCTTTTCACAAAAGGATGCGTCCGAATTCACATCCTAATCATCCATGCCTATTTTTTAGAGTCTTCTGGCCTCTATAAATTGAGATAGAACCTCATAATTTAGCACCCATTTTTGTATGCTCTGAGAGGCATACATTTTAGGCTTTCAAATTGCTCATATTCTCCCCTCTCTAATTTTCTGTTGAGGCTGGGGTTTTTAGGTTTCAAAGATAATTGCATAAATTTCTTTGAACCCTAAAACATCCTCTCAAGTAGAAGAGTGCTCATGCAAGAGGTTGCTTTCTAACCCTTTTGTTTTTATGCTTCTCTTATCATGATGATGCATGTTTAATTGTTTCAAATATTCATATTCTACCTGTTAATTTAGTTTATGAAAATATGTTCTTGATTCCTTTATTGTTGCTATAATCTGTTTCTTAGTTTTAAAGATCTGCATGTAATTAACTCTTCGTCTTTAAAATAAAACATATCTGCATTTTCCTTAGATGTAGATCTGAATTTTTCTTCAAAATAAAATAGATCTGCATCTTCCTTAGATGTACATCTGATTTTTTTCTTCAAAATAAAACAGATTTGCATCTTCCTGAGATGTAGTCTGGATTTTCCTTAATCAAAACTGGTTTGTGTCTTCATTAGATATAAATCCGAATATTTTTTATCAAAAAAACTAATTTGTATCTTCCTTAGATACAGATTTGATTTTTTTAATGCATGCTGATTTTTGAAATAAAGAAAAAGATAAAACATGATTGTTTTTGTATTTGTTGCATAAATTTAAATTATGAGTGAAACTCTCTTCTTAAAAAATCTTTTTTTCATTCTTTTAAAGCATATAAAAAACAAATCTGATTTTTCTATTGTCAAAAGCTTTTTTTTTTTTTTTTATTATCATAAAACAGATCTGATCTTTTACAAACCAGATCTGATATTTTTTTTAGTTCTTAAAAACAGATCTGATATTTTTCAAATCAAAAAGACTTTATTTCATGTGATAAACACAGATCTGAATTTTTTTTTTTTTGAAAAACCACTTTTCTCCACATACCATAAAACAGATATGGTATTTTGACAAATCAAAATCAATTTTTTTTACCAATCAAAATAGATATGATTCTTTTTAAAAGAAGAGACTTCATTCATAAATAAATTTTTGTGATTTAATTTTGGTGTCACATGTTCAACATATCATTCATGACATGTACAAAAAGGTACATTGGTCACAAGAGTCTAGAAGACCAAACTCTATTTGGGTGGAATGAGTGCCTAACACCTTCCCATTCCATAACCTAGCCTCTGGATTTAGGTCATTGGTTAAGTAGATCTAACCTTGTCTTTACTTTTTATTTTGGGTAGAATGTAACTAGGATAAAAAGCCATGTAATTATTTGGTAGATTGTAATTAGGACGCAAAGCTATGTAATTTTCAACTTTCCAATTATGTATTTTTTTTATTCAATCAATGAAGAGAACAATTCAGTCATGTATTTTGTATTTAGTTTTTTTCTTATTTTTTATTAAAAAAATAAGTGGCGACTCCATACCACTTACCCAAAAAGAAACGTGCCCTAAAAAGCACTCCAAAAATCTCTATTTTTTGAGAGGCACCCCAATTTTGGCAATCTCTCACACTAGGGATGAAAAAAATTCAAGCAAAAGGCTAAGCAAAGTATACTATAAGATTGTTGTTAATACCCATTTTAGCGACATATTTTTTCTACAAGCTCAATTCATGTATTAGATTTTTATTTTATTCTTTTAAGCATGGCTCAAGCCTATGCAACTTATTGGGGAAATTGAGGAAGTGTAGTTTGGAGGATATGGGTCGATTTCCTTTGGACTTTTTGCATGAGCCCAACTCAAGTGTGATACCAAGTGGGCAAGGACATTGGTAGCACATCAAGCTTATGGAGGAGGTCTTGTACCCTAAATTTTCACCCCAAAAGAGCTTTTATACTTTGTCTGACTGTGGCCTAAAGTTTCTGCCCTAACCTATTTTCAGTTTCTGAAACAACTGAAAATGAGGAGTTAATGGGGGCTTAGTCAACTTTTTCCTTAATTATGCATAAAGCAAGCTAATTCTTAAACTCAATTAAAGCAAATTTGAACTAAATATCAATTTAGCACTTAGAAGGTCCAAAGCCTCTCTCCTTGCCCAAAACTAGTCATTAAGAGCACCTAAAACTCAATTCTAAAGCTTGGGGTGGAAGTATGGGTACAGGAGAACCTTCCTTCTCTTCCTTACAACCTCTCTCAATTTACTCTTCTTGCTGAATGTGGATCGAAGTTTCAAACCTATTGCTTTTATATATTTTTTTGCACTTTTATTATTAAACTTTAAAGAAAAAACTCATTTAACCAGGATGCATTCTCACAATTCCGAAGCTTGGGGGTGGAAATATGGGTATAAGGGAACCTTCCCACTCTTCCTCATGACCTCTCTCAATTTTCTTTTCTTGCTGACTGTAGGTCAAAATATCGGATATATGTACTTTTTTTTACATTTTCTTGTATTTCATCTCATTTTGATTTCTCTCTTGTTAAAGCACCATTAACCTCTACTCAATAAATATTGGAATATTTTTCTTGATACTCTCCACAAATAATCACTTCTAAAGAATCGAAGGAGAGATTTTGGCCGTTCTTTCATTTTTGGCCCTTGTCGCAAAACATTCCTGACAACTATTAACATGACATATCAATTTCACTACAGGACTTATAAAAAAGATGAGCATATTAAGATCATGCCCAAACCTTCGAGATGAAATCTTATGCATAAAGATATACTATACACATGAGCCTTTGAAAAATGTTATAGCACCATATGGATGTTCAATATCACTCTCAGAGCATATTTAAAAAAGGGCAAACTACCTAAGCAGCAATTTAGTAAACATTTGTTGGCAATGTTAAGCATCAAAGATGATTAAATCAAATTAACATGTACTAAAGAACCATGATACATCCATCATTACAATATCTTTTTGCAAGCTAATGTGTAACAACATTGAACAATTTCACATAAAAAGTTCAATTATCTACATTTCCAATTGTTAGGGTCATAATTTTATGTAATTGACTAATTCTTTAACAAAATGCACCTTACTTGTAATTTGGTAGATCTAAGTTGGGTTTAATACATCAAGAAATATGTTATTCAAGCATATCAAGTGTTTGTATTAAAGACATGAAGATTGGTCTAAGAAACAAGTGAAGAAAAGCTGTTTCATTAAGTCTCGACAGATAGCTTGAGAACTTTCTTTCCAGATTTGAAATTCAGCCCAAGCTTATGTATTTGTTTATGGTTTCTTTTCTCATAACCCTAGACATATATAAGGCTTATTTTAAGAGCCGTCACACATGGATATAGAGAACAAGAGCTTTATTTTCTATGTGAGAAGCTACTGTGTTTGTACGCCATAGGATTTTGTAACCAAGTGCTTCCTAATCTTTATTATTGATGAAGTGAAGAACTTTACAGCCAACAACATTCATTCAAGTTGCTAGAGTTAGTCACATACTAGGATCCGTGCAAGAGGGTTAGTCACAAATTGGAGATTTGTGCATTAAGGGAAAGAAGGCTACTACAAGATCAACTTCAATTAGGTATTAAAGCAAAGGTTCAACTGTAGGTTGGTATTTTGGAATAGGCCAGGGTAGTGGTAAGATTCCTTATATTTGTAACCACTTGATTGTTGATTAGTGGATCTTGGGAGTGGTGACCTTAAAATCACCCGGTGGGATTTTTGCCTTGCGAGAGGTTTTCCCCATTTGTCAACAAATCACTGTATCAATTTAATTCATTTAGTTGAATTGGTGATTTGTTAGTGCCTTCACGATTTGCATGCAATTTAACCTAATCAACTTAGGTAATTCAATTAATTAACTGGGGTCAAGATTTCTTAACCCAATAAGTGGTATCAGAGCAGCCACACTCTGATTAGGTTATCTTTATTGTTTGATCCATTAACCCCTGTTGTTATGGATCGTGGGCAATCCTGGATTATTCCTTCTTTATTTGATGGTACTAACTATGCGTACTAGAAAGTATGCATAAAAGTCTTTTTGCAGTCTTTACATGAGAAAGTCTAGCTTGCAGTTGAAGTAGGTTGGACTAAACCTGATGATCCACTAACATCATGGGATGATACTAAGATCAAGGCTGCTAATTTTAATAGTAGAGCATTAAATGCCTTGTTCAACGTTGTGACCAATGAGGAATTCAAGAAGATCTCCTCCACTAACAATGTAAAGGAAGCATGGAATATTCTTCAGAATACCATTGAGGGCACAAAAGCTATTAAAAACTTCAAACTCCAAAGGCTCACAGCCAGCTTTAAGGAAATAAGGATGGATGATGATGAGTCATTCGATGAATTCTATGCCATGCTTAAGGACATAGTGAATTTATCTTTTAATCTTAAAGAACGGATTCAAGAGCCCAAGATTGTCAGAAAGATTCTTAGATCTCTTCTAGAGAGATTTCATGCCAAGATGACTACCATATAAGAATCAAAGAATCTTGACTCTATTCCTTTGACAGAATTGATTGGGACTTTGCAAATGTATGAACTAAGTTTAGTAAGGGCTGGCAAAGGTAGCAAAAGCAAGAACATAGCTTTGAAGGTCAAGAATGATGACAATGATGAATCGTCTGAAGACGAGGACACTAAGTTGAAATCATATATCATCAGACAATTCAAGAGGTTCATCAACAATGCGAATGTCAAGGCAAGTGACAAGGATCACAAACAATCTAGAGTCTCTCAGTTCAAGTCCCAAGACAAAGGCAAGAGAGAATTCAAAAATGCTGGTCAAAGCAATAATGTTCCTGTTGGGCCAAAGTGCTATGGATGTCAAGGATATGGACACATGAAGCAAGAATGTCCCACATGTCTCAAATCCATTGGCAAGAGCAAAGCCCTAGCTGCCACCTTAAGTGATATAGAACCAGAGGCAGATTTTAATGATAATGATTAAGGGGGAATAGTGAGTGCTTTTACAGCTACCGTTAAGTCTCCAGTGGAAGCAGTAGAACTAGTTGATGAGGAAGAAGAGCTTATGGAATCCAAGTTTAAGAAGATGGATGAACAAGATGACATCCACATTACCTACTCTAAGTTGTACAAAGTCTTCGAGAAGCATGAGAAGCTTTACAGGTTAGTTATTAGGAAGCTAATTGAAGTGGAGTTGGAACGAGAGGAACTCTCCACCAAGGTTAATGAAGCCAATCAAACCATCTCAACTTCTAGAAGTCTGCATCTGATGAAACAGATCTTGGGTATGATCATTCTCTCTCTTCTTGCAGTACTTCTTCTAATGCTTTAAATGGAGTCATTTTTTACCCTCTTGCTAATAATGATATCTGTGAGATAACTGAACCTAAAACTGAAAATGTGAGTGAGGATAAAGATGATAAGGGAAAATCCATTCTGGGAGCACCCCCTAAGGTTGTTAAGAAATAGATTAAGCAAAATAATCATCGCTCTACTAACAAGAAGTCTCAACCAAAGAAGCCACATTTCTGCCATTACTGTGGAGCATCCGGGCACACTCATCCAAATTGCTATAAGTGGTTAGCCACTCAACCAAGTAATAGTGTGTCATCCTTTGGGAGCCAAAATCAACTCCAACTCTCTTTAGCCCCTCTTGGAGAACTTTTTAAGGCCGTCATGTTACTTTCCAACTTCAATGGATTCAACTCTCCTTTTTATCCATCTGAACTAAGGTTTATGCAAAAGAAAGGTTCTCCATCCAGGTCTCCCATCTGGAAGGAAAAGATTCCAAGTGATTCTTTCACTTTATTAATCTCATGCATGGTTGGTTGTTGTGGTTTGAGTCTGTCTAGTTTTTGATGTTTTTTTGTTTGTTTTAATGCTTTGTTTTATGTTTCTTTTAAATAAATAAAAAAATTGAAAAATACAAAAACAATGTGTATTTGTGTATATTAGTACTTGTGTACCTTGGATGGCCTTTGAAACAAAATTTCTCAATTTTGTATCACTTGTAGCTTAGATGAGTATCTTCATGCACAACTAAGCAATGTGAGCTTTGTGGCTCATTTATGTGATTTGTATGATTTGGTTGATCTTTTATCATTCATATCTTAATCACTCTTTTTGACGGGAATGACTAAAAAATCCTAAGAGAAAGACGTAAATAACCATCTTACCACTAAAACTCGTCAATCATACAACATCTGTGGGCAATTCATAAAAGCCGTGCTTGGTAAGGTGTAGCACTTGTACAACAAAAACAAGATGTTTGGCTTACATAATTGTGTATTTCTTTTCTCTCTCTTATATGCCCATGCATGATATGCTTAAAAGAAAAAAAAAATTATACAAAGAACATGAAAAGCAAAAATAATCAAAATGCTTTAAATATGGTTGCAAGCATGTTTCTAAGAGATGTGGGAGTTATAGGATGTACCTCAAAGGTGATGGTTCCCATCAAATAGTTATAATTGTGTGTGGATGTATTTGATCCTTTTATATTATTGCTCTTCATATAATGGAATACTTATACTCTCTTGCAAAAGTTTCACACACAACATGTGTACTCTTTGCTACTCTTGATACTATTGTACAGGTACAATGTGATTTGGCCATCATAAGGAATACATGTGGTAGTATATGCTCTCTAAACTATCTAAACTTGTTTTTGAAAATAAAATTGATTAGACTTGTTTAGTGTGTTTTGATCTAGGAATGCTTTGCATCCAGAGTTAATGATGTGTTTAAGTGCTTAACATGCTCCTTGGTTGCTTGTTTTGGTGTCTATCTTGATTGCTTTCATCTTGTGCTATTTTTCTCCCCTTGAAAAACCTTGTTTCAGGCTTCTCAATAGATGCTCGATACCTCCTCGATAGCACCTCAATACATGCCTCTTCTATCGAGATTTTGGGGTTTGTTCTTGATACCTCTCGATAGATAGCTCAATCCATTGAGCCAATTCTTTGGAGTCTCTATTTGCTCGATACCTTATCGATCTATCGAGAACCTTTTGCCGTCGATACCTCTCGATTTATCGAGTTTTTGCTCTCGATACCTGGTAAATACCTTCTCGATCTATCGAGCTATGTTTTTCTATATATATATATATATATGTTTGTTTTTAGACCCCTTAAAACACAACCAGATTAACCTAGTTAATTAGCCAAGTTATTACTTAGTCCAAATTCTAGATCTAGGTTAACACAATCATATAATCATATCAATGTAAAATGTAGAATATAAAGAATACAAAGATATGATCACCCAGGAAAACCAAACCGGTAAAAAACCTGGGGAGGATATAACCTAGCTATCCTCAAGGTAAACCTAAATCCACTATGAAAGAATCGAAGTTTTACAATAACGACTTAGACCACTAACATCCTATTGCTACCCACCAGTAGAAAACTTCTAACACAACCACGTGCAAGCTCCGAGACCACGAACTCCTTCTTTCTTGAATTCTCCAGCACATACAAGCCCTCCCACTTGTGTATCTTTAAGCTCTTTTGTGCAGTAACTGAATGATCATCAAGCTATCAATGAAATCTTCTTCTTGATAATCCTAAGCATGTGTGAAGGCAACCACCTCTCAGATCTCACAAGAGATTCACACACACAGCAAACAGAGCAACCTCTAAAACGTGGCTAGGGTTTCCCTTTTATACTTAGGGTAAAACATA
This sequence comes from Quercus cerris, assembly GCA_963669245.1. NCBI lineage: Eukaryota > Viridiplantae > Streptophyta > Magnoliopsida > Fagales > Fagaceae > Quercus > Quercus cerris. The sequence continues at coordinate 35,052,474 of OY770006.1, read as the reverse complement.
AAATCCTACACGTCATATGGGCTTAGGGATGAGTTGGAAAAAATCTGCAGAAAAAACATTCTGCTCGAGATTCAATCGATCGTGTTTGTTCTTCAATCGATCGAGCCAGGCCAAAATGCACACTTAATTCTGCAACAACTCGATTCCAACTTTACATAAAAGGCACAACTTTGAGTAAGTCTAAACAAGACTAAACAACCTGTTTTGATCATGGTTTGTCAACAATACACATTAGAGTTCTAATACATTAGTTCCTAAGTACTTAGAACCTAACAATATATATATATATATATATTTGAGGTTCGACCCGAATCATTTCAAACTCAAATATCTAGATATCTCTCTCTTCTTTCACGATCCAAACTACCCTTTTTCACCAAAATCCTTCTTCCCATCATATTTTCAGCCTTTATCAAGCTTCAATCCTTTGGTAACTTGCCTAAATCTCTTCTTTTTCTCATTCCTCATCCATTTCATGCATTAGGCCTAGGTTTTCAAGCTTTTGGGAAATTTTTTGGGTTTTTGAGTTTTTTTGTGAAATCTTTGGGTTGGGTGTTGTTGGTTTGTTCTCACATGCTTATGCATTGCATTCTCTAGCATTATAATCATGTTTTCATGCATTCTAGGCTGTGTGCTTGATTAAAAAAAGTGAATGATGTAGTTTGGATTGGGTTTTTGCCCATGATGCACTTATTTTTGCACGTAACATGCTTATGCATTATCATGCACTGTACTTCTTTCTTGAGCCTTGTCTTATGCTGTGTTCTTCTTTTCTTTTCTTTCTCTATCTAGTTTCCTGTCTATGGCACCCAAGAAATCTATTCCTTCAAAGAACCAAATCTCACGTCGTGGTTCTTCTTCATCTTCTTCTCCCTCCATTCTTGATTTTGTGAGGTTTCATAATGAGAAGGCCAAATAGGACTTTTATGAGAACTTCTCTGACTGGGTGATTCATTCGAAACGCCAGGTCATTCTATCTGGTTTTCCAGACACTCCTCTTCCCGGTGTGTTTAGCTTTTGGGGTTGGGCTTCTCTTTGTAGGATACCTAAGAGGTGTCTCGGTGTGTTCATTTAAGAGTTCTACTCTAACATGCACGCCATCGATACCTCTGTGCCTAGGTTTTCTACGGTATTCCGAGGTACACGTATTGTAGTCACCCCAGAGTTCATTTCCGAGGTACTACGCATCCCTAGGGTAGATTGTCCGGACTACCTAGACACATTCTTCTTCGTTCTATCTCTCAAGACGTGATGGCCTTACTATTTTGTGAGAAAGCCATGGTATAGGGAGAAACTCTAAATTTATCCACAACCCAGTTTGCTAAGGGTCCAAGGATCCTTAATATGGTGATGACCTTTGTTCTTACACCACAGTCACACTATAACACTATCATTGAGCCTCGTGCTTGTTTTCTTCTTTCTCTCATGGAGGATCTTTCTATAGATTTTCCTTCACACATGATAGAATCTATGATAGATATTTATCGAGACGTTGTTATACATTATAAGCTCATCTTTCCTTCAGCTATCACATGCATCCTCTCACACATACACGTCACCTTTCCTCTATCTACTCCTTTCTATGCTATGGGTGCCATCAACAAGGAATCTATTCAGAGGAGTGATGCATAGCTGGCTACAAAGCGGCCTCGTGTGGAGTTTACTTCGACGCTGCCCCTGCTTCTCGACCCTTTTCCTTATCTGCTCCTCCTTCTTCTTTTTCTTCTAGAGCAGAGGTCTCTCTCCTTGCCATCATGGATTAGCTTCAACTCCTACATGCTGACTTTGGTAGTGGTCTTGACCATCTTTCTGATGAGATATGTCAAATGAACACCATTATTGGTCACATTTCTCCCCGCTAATCTTGCCCTGGGTGGTTTTGCTCCTTCTTGCAAAGTTTTTCAAGACTTCATAGTGCAAGTTTCTCATGCCATGATCTATTTTCTTGCAAAGTTTTTCAAGACTTCATAGTAATAGTTAGACTTAAGTACTTTTGTGTAATAGTTATAGAGATTGTTGTTTTATACTTTTCTCATAATTAAGTTTGTGGTTTTGTCACGTATTGCCAAAGAGGGAGATTTTTAGGGTCATAATTTTATGTAATTGGCTAATCCTTTGACAAAATGCACTTTACTTGTAATTGGATAGATCTAAGTTGGGTTTAATACATCAAGAACTATGTTGTTTAAGCATATCAGGTGCTTGTATTAAAGACATAAAGATTAATCCAATAAACAAGTGAAGAATCTGTTTCATTAAGTCTTGACAGATAGCTCAATAGATACTGTTATCAAGACTAGGTGAGAACCTCGACAGATGGCTTAATAGCTCAATTTATCAAAAATTACAATTTTTAATTTTTCAGATCTAAAATTTGGCTCAAGCTTATATATTTGTTTATGGTTTCTTGTCTCACAACCCTAGACATAAATAAGACTTATTTTAAGATTAGTCACACATGGGTACAGAGACTAAGAGCTTTATTTTCTCTATGAGAAGCTACTGTGTTTGTATGCCATAGGGTTTTGAAACAAGTGCTTCCTGATCTTCATTGTTGATGAAGTGAAGAACTTTGCAGTCAACAACATTCATTCAAGTTGCTGGAGTTAGTCACATACTGGGATCCGTGTAAGAGGGTTAGTCACAAATTGGAGATTTGTGCATCAAGGGAAAGAAGGTTACTACAAGATCAAGTTCAATTGGGTATTGAAGTAAATGTTCAATTGTAGGTTGGTATTTTGGGATAGGCCAGGATAGTGTTAAGATTCCTTATACTTGTAACTGCTTAATTGTTGATTGGTGGATTCTTGGGAGTGGTGACCTTAAAATCACCCAGTGGGGTTTTTGCCTTGCGAGAGGTTTTCCCCATTTGTCAACAAATCATTATGTCAATTTAATTTCCGTTGTATTTAGTTTAATTGGAGATTTGTTGGTGCCTTCGCGATTTGCATGTAATTTAACCTAATTAATCAACTGGGGTAATTGAATTAATTAACTAGGGTTAAGCTTTCTTAACCCAACACCAATTAACAACACGCATATGAAGCATAACATAAGATCACAAACTTTAGTGGTGAAGGTAAGGTGAAAAGTTTTTGGCATGCTGATTGTACATAATGAATATTTGAAATGTATAAGGCCTCCCTAGAGGTTTTCTTAATTCGCTAAAGCTTTATCTATATAGTAAGTGACACAGTATTATATCTAGTCAAACTTCACTAGATCAAACTTGAAAATATAACTAAAAAAAGAAGAAGAAGTAACATTAAAGTTATTTCAACACAAGCCAATGAAATGCACAGCATGCTCAACTGTTCAAAGCTTCTATACAATGTAAGTAAACTTGCCTTATAACAAATATTTGATTATCTCTCTCTTGACTCTTCTATGCCATACAGCCCAAGAAGAAGAAAATAATACATGAATGGTTAAGAAAAGTATCAAGGAAGGTAAGTCTGGATCCTTCTCTAAACTCGAAAGCACCTACATTAAAAAAATCATTTGGAATGGTCATGGTCCTAAAATCAAGAACAAAACCTCCAACTATCATTCTCAATAGTCCACAAATAATTGTAATGACACCAAATATCATGTTTACATTGCTTGGCATTACAGTCCACATGGAACCTTATTTCAGATGTTGTTAACTTCATTCATAGAAATGAGCAATGAACTTCTTATTTGATTTCCCTTTAAACCTGGAATCAAGAGGGGCACAGTTAGTAAAGTTACAAAAAAAAGACATTACAAAAAATCCAACACGCTTCATAAATTCATGCATTGCAACTAAAAAATAATAACCAATTTAATTATTTATAAAAAAATATTAATAATTGTTCAATATTGCCTCAAATTCCTAATTAATTTGGCTTGGATCTCATCGACATAGAAGGGAAGGTTTTTCCTTAGTGTAGAAAATGAAGAATTTATTTGGTGTGGAAGACAATGATTCTCCTTGGCATTAAAAAGAAAAATATTCATTATTGAAGAAGTAATGAATATTTCTTATCCATAAAAAATGAGTTTGAAACCTTATAAATAGGCACTATTGCAAAGGGATTGGTGGCTTATGCCAATGTTCCTCCCATATAGGGAGAGGAAAAATATTGCTAGAAGAATATGTGGGTTTCTCAAAGAGTAATTTGGTAGATTTTTGGGGGGTTGAAATTAAGATTACTCATTGTTGTGTGTAGAGAGTTTGTTTGTTTTGTGAGTGTAAGAGAGTTATTGGGTGTATTGGGGCTTTGCATTTGGGAGGGTTGATTATTATCATTGTAATCTATATCATTAGCAATGGATATTTTGGTTAGCCTTGCCCATGGATAAAGGCATAGAGTTGGATGAATCACATTAAATATTGTTGTATTTTGCAGATGTTTTATTTTCTTGTTTATGTGAATGCGCTTGTGCGAGACTCAAATCACAATAATTTATGTGAATGCGTTGTTGCATAACAATTGGTATCAAAACTCAAGGTTGGATCTTGGTAAAGTTAAAGAGAAAAATATGTCTAGAGCATCTTTGACATTGGTTCAAGGTAGATGTGTGCACAAGTTTTGGCTTAGATGTGGAATCAATGATCAAATTGTTCAAGGAAAGCTTGATTGGATTAAGGCAAAGTTCTTTCAATAAAGAATGAAGATTGCTTGATGTAATTTGAGTCAATGTGGAGATTTGTTGAATATTGCCTCAAATTCCTAATTAGTTTTGGTTTGGGTTTCCTTGATGTAGTAGGGAAGGTTTTTCCTTGGTGTAGAAAGGAAGGTTTTTCCTAGTGTAGAAGTTACTTGGTGTGGAAAACAAGGATTCTCCTTGGCATAAAAGGAAAAATATTTCTTATTAAAGAAATAATGAGTATTCCTTAATTATTCCATTGTTAGAGATTGGAGCTCTAGTAGCTAACTTTGCTTTCATTCGCTTGGTTGATGGTATTGAATTTGCCTTTAGAGCAAAATTGCAACAAGTCAAAGCAAAGTTATCTTTGTGTTGTGTTGACAATCACACTTGATGGTCCTAAAAAATTAACTCAGGAACCAAATAAATGATGAAAACCCACTTAATTTGCCTCCTTAAAAGAATAACATTGAGCTTGAAACTCTAGAATACATAACACACACGCATAGTCATAGAACAGAATTTCTTCATAGAGAGAGAGAGAGATAGTAGGTTAGGATATGATATTTCAATTTTGTTCTTGAAAATTAAAATTATATCCAAGGAAAATTTTGTAATTAAAAATCTATGGGTAGGGATAATTTTTTTCCATAAGTTATAGTAATGTGAATTTTTTGGTAATTTTAGATTACTATAATGTTAGGTAAAAATAAAAAAACCAAACACCATATGGAAACATTACAGTAATATGACTGAAATGTGTATCACATTATGGCGAATCAAATGTCCCCTTAGTAATGTTGCGTCCACAATATCTTTATAACAATTTCACAACAAATTCTATGAGGCAAGTTGCCACTGGTTATAATTTGAACCCACCACTAATTAACTTCATTTTTTTACTCACTAGTTACAGCTTGCTATGTAGGGATTTTTCGAAAATGTTGGAAATATACATTACTCTTTTACTTACAAACTTTAAATTTATTATGTCTTTTCGTGTTACCCATTTTGCATGGCAAATAGGGCCAAGGATGGGGGTTAAATCCTTCCCTCGAAATGGGTTTAGGTGTAGGAGTGGGTATTGGAAGACCTTGCTCTATTTATATATAAAAAATTAAAAAATTATTTTCAAAATAATTTTATAGGTTTTTATTTATACTACATATATACTTTTTAACTTTCAAACTTTAAATATTGATTTCTTTTGGCGTTACCCATTTTGCATGGCAAATAGGGCCAAGGATGAGGGTTAAATCCTTCCCTCAAAATGGGTTCGGGGGTTGGAGTGGGTGTTGGAAGACCTTGCTTTGTTCATAGATAAAAATTAAAAACTTATTTTTAAATAATTTTATAGGTTTTTATTTATATCGCAAATATACTTTTTAACTTTCAAACTTAAAAAAATTGATGTCTTTTGATGTTACCCATTTTGCATGGCAAATAGGGCCAAGGATGGGGTTAAATCCTTCTCTCGAAATGGGTTTAGGGGTAGGAGTGGGTATTGGAAGACCTTGCTCTGTTTATATATAAAAATTAAAAAATTATTTTTAAAATAATTTTATAGGTTTTTATTTATACTACAAATATACTTTTTAACTTTCAAACTTTAAATATTGATTCCTTTTGGTATTATATTATTAAATTAATATTTTTATGATAAAGATTTAAATTTTTTATAATTTGTTATTGTTATATTGTTATTTTTTAATTATTTATGATTTTTAATACTTGAATTATTGTATTGCTATGTTTTAGAAATTTTTATAATATTAGGACTCAATTGTTTTTATTTTTTATTTTATTTTTATGTTTATGAGTTTAAAAAACACTAGTGTGGGTGGCACGTGCTACCTCTTTAGTGAAAAATATTAAGATAGAATTTTTATTTAAAGAAGTATGAAACTATATAAGTAAAAAATGTATATTATACAAAGTTAATCTCATTCGTATAAGAATTTATTACCTATTTGCTAAAGACAATATCTACTCATTAAAAAATTCTAAGAATGATAACGAATATTATCATCTTCCAACAATAAGCAATTGAGTTTTGCTAAAACCATGTCACAATATTAAAATTTTTGCATTGAAAGATATCATATGCTACGATTGAAATTCTTCATCAAATACCTTCAACCATACACAATGAAAATTTTTTCATTCGTACTTTCTTCTTTATTATTCTACATGAGTCTAGGTGTAATCCTTAGTTTAATTAGTTTTTAATGAACACCTATTTTAGGCAAGGAAAAAAAAAAAAAAAAAGAAGAAGAAGAAGAAGAAGAAGATCACAAAAGGCAAGGAAATAAAATACCTTATATTACTGTGCGCGCCAAATGAGGGGCAAATGGACTGGGCCTCACCTGGGCTCACAACTAATTTGAGGAATGGGTATAGGATATCCCACAAGGGGTGATTCACGGCACAGAGGCCCAATGAGATCACCTTTCCCACTCTATTTGGGTATCTTTTTCCTCTCGCCCTCTCTCTCTCTCTTCCTCTCCTAATTCTCCAACCCCTTTCCACTCTTTCACCTCTCTTATTTATAGTACTCTGATTAGTGGGGTTTTATGGTTGTTCGTGCAATTAGTGCAATGAGAGGTCTAATGCTATCAGTTATAAGTGGTTGATTAGGTGGGAGTGGGGTGTAGTGAAGGTGGCTTTGGAACTTGGTTCCCATTTCAGTGCGTATGGCCGGCAGAAATGCTTAGGGGTATTGCCGATCACGTTCATGGCAAGGTGCTCGGCAGTTTATTTAGTATATGATGTCCAGTAATAGTTAAATCCTGGGTCAACACCCTGTGTGGGCTTTAGGTTGGCATCACAAAAAAAGGGAATGGGATCAATAGGCCGTAACATTCGCGCCTGGGCTCAAGGCCCCAAATGGGCCTGGTCGTCTCAGGACCGTACAATAGCCCCCTCTTGATTCATGCCTGGCACACGGACAGAATCAAGAAACCTGGTGGGCACATCCGTTAGAGAAGGCTAAGGGGTGGCAGTCAGTGCGGTTTCATAGACCTATTAATGCGCCATCAAAAGACGTGCCGTTTCGGCTCATTGGGCTCAGCTGTCATCATTACCTGACGGTTTGTGAACCGAAGTCGTGCGTGTGTCAGTTGGCGCTCGTATGAACCCCTCGTTAATGGAGCCTCATTATTGCAGTTGGCACCATTTCTTTCTTCGTTTGTCCTCTATAAATAGTTCATCCCAACTTATTTCTTCACTTTACAACTCTCCATTCTCAGAATTTTCCCTCTGCCAAGCATTCATCTACGCACCCACTCGCCTGCCCAGAGCTTTTCCTCTTAACCTAGAGCCCAAAGTAAGTTCCTACCTCTCACTTTTTCTTCATCATCTTTCTTCGCGCTTCCCTTTTTGGTTTTAGATTCTGGGATGGGGTATGCTTTCCTTTTAAACACTGCAGTATCCTTGGCCACGTTTAGGCAGAAATTTGACATTCCTAATGACGTGGAGGTGGCATATTGCCACGAGAGCGAATTCGAACTCCACAGAGGGGGTCAAACTACCTTTTTCCCTCTAATGGCCGTCCTTGAGGGTGGGGTCAGGTTTCCCGTGGACCCCCTCTTATTAGACACACTTCGGTATTACGGGCTGAGCCCCGACCAACTACCTCCCAATTTTTATCGGGTTGTTAGTTGTGTAAGTAGGTTGAACCATACATTCGGTTTGCAGTTAAACCATCATGACATAAACCATATGTATAGCTTGTACGGTAACAAAAATACAAACTACTATTTAAAGGTTAGAGACATGCGAGTACGGCTGATATCATGCCTACCTGACTCAAATAGGAATTCTGCCGGGGAATACATCTATGTGCGCGGCAACTGGTTTACCGGGGACATTCCTCCTCCTCTTACTCGCCGCAAAGTGGGTTCGTATTAACTCCTGACCTTACTACCCTCATTTGACAACTGTGCTTACTTACCTAAATTTCAATACACCCATATTTATGTTGATTTTTTTTTTTTTGATTGCTCATACCGTCGTTTCTCTCCCTTGCAGATGGTAAAGTGTTTGTCCCGGATGTCAGAGTAGTCCACGTGAGGGATTTGAACTTTGTGCTTCGGTCTGAGATATTCGTTCACTGGGGCGGGTAGCTCCGAGCATCCCACCTCATTCTTGGAGTTGAGCCAGTTTATTCCACCTGGCAACCTTATAAGCAAGCATTCTTGGGTAGACAGTCCCCTCCTGTCTTATATTGACATTCGTCACGCGAGCTTCTTGTCGTCGAACCTTATCGTAGGAGAAGCTCAGGAGATTGGCCAGTGTTACACTTGCTCGGATGAGTTAGCCCCGATACGATATGAATCGGCGGAACGCTTGTCCCGAAGGCTCTGAGAACTCGCACACACCTCGGTTGAGGAAGAGGCTCCCGTTCAGGAGGCCCCAGTTCCAGAAGCCCCTGCCCCGCCCAAAGGTCCTAAGATTCCTGAGGATCTCGTACAAGTTACCGAGCAAACCGCTGTTGACCTTACCGATCTCTCCGATACAGAATCCGACCAAAGCGTAGACATGGTGACTAGAAAGACCCTAACTATTGACCGTTTTGTGCCTAGCGCCCGCTCGAGCCAGACGCCTCCTTCTCCGCCCCTGCCGCAAGCTGGTCAAACTAGAAAAAAGCCACATGCAACCGAGCAGGCCTCCGTGGTACCGGGAAATACTCCTTCCTGGGTGCCCCCACAACCGTCCCAGGGCATCGTCACACAGGAGCCGCCGACTCAGACCGGGGCGGTCGTGGCCTCCTCTTCCAGGGTAGCTCGGCCTTGGCAGCCCACATTTCCCTTGGACGACGAACCACTCCCTGACACTGCCAGTGTGCGGGTTTGGGAGAAAAACGAAGGGGGCTGTATTGCCCAAAGCTTAACGCATGGGCTTCTTCTGCCCGAGGACATCCACACTTACGAGCAGGGGACGGAGGAGTCCATGGGGAGGAGGCTGCAATGGTTCACAATTGCGGTAACCTCTTACTACTTATCATTGCTTTTTGTATGCTGTTATCACTTTTCATTGCTGTCGACCTATACACGATTTTGCACTGACATTTGAAATTTTATCAGGCGACCTAGTTGGCCCACGTGGTGGACGGTCGCATGAAGGAACTCTCGAAGGATGCCGACCGGGAGAGGGCGGCCAAAGAGACGGTCACCAAGGTGGCAAAAGAAAAGGCCAAGGCCGTTGAAGCTGCCGAGAAGGCCAGGACGTTGGCGGATGGCAGATGTGCGGAGCTTCTCAAAAGGCTGAACGAGATGGACGTCAAATTGGCTAAGGCAGAAAGTCTAAATACTACCCATGCCGAGGAGCTAGTCGACATGAGAGCGGTGTTGGGAGCAGCGGAGGAGAAATGGTACCAGGAGGGGTTTGTTGATATGGAAAACTCGGTGGAGCCGGTGGTGCACCAAGCTCAGAAGGTGGGGTTTGAAGCTGGCTGGCTGGCAGCCCTGCAGGCTACGGGGGTTCCTGAGGACTCTCCCCTTAGGGACCCCGGTCAAATACCCTTCCCAGTCCTTGCTCCAGTCGCGCAGAACCCCACGGCGCCTACCGATGCGGGGGACACAACTAGCTTCCGAGAACTAGTGGAACAGATAGACGCCCATATGGAGGCGGATAATGCAGAAGTCACTAGTGTTCCCCACCCAACTGATTAGCAACCAACCGAACGTGTCGCTGAGACGAGAGGAGATTAATCGGGAAGCCCCGCAAGTTTGCTACGGTTTTATTCCGGTTAATGTTTTTGAAAGGTTTTATTCCCTTTTTTTTTTTTTTTAACTTCCTATGTCACTGAGCTGTGGTGACTGAACAATTATTACCCTGTTTTGTTTTGTTTTTGGTATGGTCACCCAGTTTTGGTGTCTAGACAACCATTTTATTCCTTGTATGCTTACGTGGTATTTGGTGTTTTTCGCTTGCTGAACTTTTGCTTTAACTAATCTCATAGAGGTTTTCTCTTCATGATGTCTTTCACGCTGTTTTTCTCTACTTGCTGCCCCTTTTTTTTAATAATTAATTCCCCAAACGCCGGATAACTTGTATAGTGCCGAATACCGAGAATCTAGACCAAGGATCCTTTGTCTGACGGTGTGCGTGGTACCAGGGGCAAATTCATGTCCTCAAGAACATCAGACTCAGGTTTCCTCTCGCCCGGTGATGGATATCTAACCGGGGACAGGTTTCGGTCCTTAGAAATTTTCGACTAAGGCTTCCTCCTGACCGGTGATTGGTATCGAACCGGGGACAGGTTTCTGTCCTTAGAAATTTTTTGACTAATGTTTCTTCCTACCCGGTGATTGTATCGAACCGGGGACAGGGTTCTGTCCTTTGAAATTTTCAGGCTAAGGTTTCCTCCTGCCCGGTGATTGGTATCGAACCGGGGACAGGTTTCTGTCCTTAGAAATTTTTTAACTAAGGTTTCCTCTTGCTTGGTGATTGGTATTGAACCGGGGACAGGTTTCTGTCCTTAGAAATTTTCATGCTAAGGTTTCCTCCTGCTCGATGATTAGTATCGAACCGGGGACAGGGTTCTGTCCTTTGAAATTTTCAGGCTAAGGTTTCCTCCTGCCTAGTGATTGGTATCAAACCAGGGACAAGTTGCTGTCCTTAGAAATTTTTTAATTAAGGTTTCCTTCTACTCGGTGATTGGTATCGAACCGGGGATAAGGTTCAGTCCTTAGAAAATTTTAGGCTAAGGTTTCCTCATTCTCGGTGATTGGTATCGAACCGGGGATAGGTTTCTGTCCTTAGAAAATTTTTGACTAAGGTTTCCTCCTACCCGGTGATTGGTATTGAACCGGGGACAGGTTTCTGTCCTTAGAAAATTTTTTACTAGTGTTTCCTCCTGCCCGGTGATTGGTATCGAACCGAAGACAAGGTTCTGTCCTTAGAAATTTCTAGGCTAAGCTTTCCTCCTACCCGGTGATTGGTATCGAACCGGGGACAGGATTCTATCCTTAGAAAATTTTTGACTAAGGTTTCCTCCTGCCCGGTGATTGGTATCGAACCGGGGACAGGTTTCTGTCCTTAGAAATTTTTCAAGCTAAGTTTCTGGATGCACGAGAATGATGGTCGTAGTGGGATCAACCAATAGAACCAAGCATGCGTGCACGGGTAGTTTTTCTATCGTCATTAAAGATTCGTGGCAAAGGAGTTGTCTTTAACTTTCAATGTGGATTACAACAAATTAGTGGTAAAATTTCTTAAGATTATGTACATTCCATTACCGAGGTAATGGCCTCTCATCCAGGTCCTCTAAGTAATACGCCCCCGCGCCTGCGTTTGCAGTAACTCGGTAGGGTCCTTCCCATATCTGGGCCAACTTCCCGAAGTTCATATCTCGCATGTTCCCCACTGCTTTCCTCAACACCAAGTCTCCAGCACTGAACCCCTTTGTTTTTACGCCTCGATTATAACGCCGAGCAAGCTTTTGCTGATAATCGGCCAATCGTATGGTAGCAGATTCTTGGCACTCTTCTATCCAGTTCAAGCGTCCCATCATCAGCTCATCATTTTGGGCGTGGTTGAAACCTTCCACTCATGCACTGCAAAGGTTTATCTTGGTTGGTATCACTGCTTCCACTCCGTACGTTAAGGAAAACGGAGTCTCACTGGTTGATCTTCTCGGAGTTGTTCGGTATGCCCACAAAACGCTTGGTAGCTCCTTGGCCCGTCTATCTTTCGCCCCGTCCAGTCTTTTCTTCAGCCCACTCAGGATCACTTTGTTGGTAGCTTCAGCTTGACCATTGCTCTGTGGGTAGGCTGGCGTTGAATACCTGTTCTTGATGCTGAGGTCACTACAGAAGGCGTGGAAAGCTTTGCTATCAAACTGTAGTCCGTTGTCGGATATTAGCGATTCTGGAACCCTAAACCTCGTGACTATGTTCCTCCACACAAATTTCTTGACATCCACGTCACGAATATTGGCCAAAGCCTCCGCTTCCGCCCACTTCGTGAAGTAATCAACGACCACCAATATAAACCTTCAGTTACCCGTTGCTCGGGGAAAAGGGCCGAAGATATCCAGCCCCCATTGCGCGAAGGGCCACAGACCTTTTACTAGGTTCAGATGTCCTGCCAGTCGATGGATTAATGGGGCGTGTTTTTGACACTATTCGCACTTTTTTACGTACTCGGTGGCATCCTTCTGCATCTGTGGCCACCAAAATCCTAGAGTCATTGCTCGGTGTGCCAATGAACGCCCCTCCACATGACTGCTACAAACCCCCTCGTGTAACTCAGCAAAAAGCTCGTCCACCTTCTCTGGGTGCAGGCATAAAAGGTACGATCCCCCAAAAGATCTTCGGTACAGCTTGCCATCTACCGATAACCAGTATCGAGGCGCTATTCGGCGAACCTTGTTGGCCCCTTGCTTGTCGCTCGGGACTCTACCCTCGGAGAGGAAGTCAATGATTTGGTCCATCCAATATGGACCGAGCTTCGTGATAGCAGCAACACCGACCTCGGAGGCGCCCACGCAATCTGTCGCGGGCTCTGCTATCAGCTCCACTTTGATCAGCCGAGGAACCTCTTCCGTTATTGACGACGCTAACGTGGCCAAGGAATCAGCATGCCTGTTCTGCGTCCGGCAAACTTGGGACACCTTCATGGTATTAAACTTGATCATAGCCTCCCTTGCTGACCGCAAGTATGCTTTCATCCGGGGATCCCGAGCCTTGAATGTTCCATGCACTTGGCTCATAACCAACCAAGAATCTGAATGTATGTCTACCTCTCTAGCTCCCATCTCCGAGACAATCTTCAATCCGACGAGGAAGGCTTCGTATTCGGCTTCATTGCTAGAGGCTCTGAACCCCAGCCTTATCCCCTCCGGGGTGATAATAACGATCCCGGCTCCGGCCCCTAAGGCGTTTGATGAGCCGTCTACGAATACTTTCCACCGATGAGCCTCCACATGACATACCATTCAACCATCGATCTTGGGAGAAAACTCTGCAACAAAATCTTCAAGGACCTGGCCTTTTACCGAATTCCGTGGCCGGTACCATATATCGAAAGAGCCTAGACGAGTCGCCCATTTTCCTATCCGACCCGTGAAGTCTGACCTCCTCAACAACGACTGCAGGGGGTACTCCATCAGGACATATACCGTATGAGCTTGAAAATACTGTGGTAACCTTCTCGTGGCATGTATCAGGGCTAGCACCAACTTCTCTAGAGGCAGGTACCTTGTCTCGGCATCAACTAAAGTCTTACTGATGTAATATACAGGCCGTTGAACCCCTCGGTCACTGAGTAATAAGGCACTGACTGCATGGTCGGAAACCAATAAATACATGAGCAAGTCCTCCCCAGGCTCCAGGGCGGTCAACATAGGCGCCTGCACCGAAAGGCCTTATCACACTCTTCGTCCCATTGAAACCCTTTCCATTTCTTCAAAAGTTGATAGAACGGTCTGCAGCGATCGGCAAATTTTGAGATTAACCGGTTAAGGGTGGCTAGCATCCCTGTCAACACTTGCACCTCCTTCGGATTGCTCGACGGTGTGAGACGCCTCACGGCCTCTATCTGGTCGGGATTGAATTCTATTCCTCGGTTAGTGATCAAATATCCCAGAAATTTGCCAGCCCCTACTCCAAAAGCACACTTCTCGGTATTCAGGCTTAACCTATGTTGCCGAAGTACCTCAAACACCCCCCTGAGATCTTCCACATGCCTCATTTCCTGCTTGCTTTTCACCACCATGTCGTCAATATACACTTCAACGGTCTGTCCTATCTTATCTCGGAACATTCTTGTCATCATCCGCTGATAAGTGGCCCCGGCGTTTTTCAACCCGAAAGGCATCACGGTGTAGTGATAGTTAGCACTCGATGATATGAACGTGGTCTTCTCTTGGTCCTCGAGAGCCAACACAATCTGGTGATACCCCTGAAAAGCGTCCAAAAAACTCATCCTCGTGTGCCCGCACGTGACGTCCACTAACTGGTCGATCTTCGGCATGGGAAATGGGTCTTTCGGACATGCTCGATTCAAATCACTGAAATCCACATAGACTCTCCACTTGCTGTTTTTCTTCCTTACTACCACGGTGTTTGCCAACCATTCCGGGAAATAGATCTCCCTTATTGCCCCAGCCTCTTCCAGCCTTCGGACTTCTGCTTTTACCGCTTCAACATGTTCCTTGGCTGACCTTCTCGGCTTCTGCTTCTTGGGAGGGAATGTGGGGTCTACATTAAGTCTATGAATGATGAATTCAGGGTCCACTCCGAGCACGTCATATGGGCTCCAAGTGAACACGTCCGCATTTTGTACGAGTAGTAATAATATCTCCACTCTATCCTGATCCTTCATGCTTTCTTCTATCTAAAAGTACTTGTCCTTGCCCAGCAATACTTTTACCTTGACCATACTCTCGGCACATCCGGACCCCTTCCCTTCTGAGCTCTGTAATTGCTATAAATTAATCCCCCGTGACCAGTACTTTTGCTCGGCTTCTTCCCCACGGTCGGTCTGATCTCTCTTCCCACTGACTAGCATGACCAAACATTGTTTGGCCGCCTGTTGTCTCCCTCGTACCACGGTGATACCATGGTCGATGTGGAACTTGACCCTTACGTGCAGAGTGGACGGGACAGCCCCCATTGCATGGATCCATGGCCTTCCCAGTATTGTCGTGTATGGGGAGAAGAAAGAAACTACTATGAACGTCACCACTACCTCCTTGCCCTCTATATTTACGGGCAAAGAGATCTATCCCTCGGGAACTACCACTTTACCGTCGAACCCAACCAATGGCGAGGTGTATGTCAAAAGATCCTCGTTCCTCAACCCGAGCCCCTTAAAGAGGTCTGGGTACATAACCTTGGCCCCGCTTCCCTGGTCTATCATTATTCTCTTCACAACGAAGTCGCCTATCCTAGCCGAAACTATCAATGCGTCGTCATGCGGCTGGATTGTTCCTTCCAAATCCCTATCGTCGAAAGCGATCGGCTCTCGGGTGGTTCTTATCTTTTTCGCGGGAGGTGGCATGCTCGAACTTCCTTACACTGCCACTACTGTCAACACCTCTTTTCCCCTCACCGTAGTTAGGCCCCTCGAGGCAACATGGATCACATCAATTACCCCAAAAAGGGGTGGAAGGGAATTCCCTCTCTATGGGGCGCCCTGCCCTGCTCCTGAACTCCCGGCATCCATCACAAACTCCTTTAGGTGCCCAGCCTTAGCCAGCTACCCGAGATGATCCCTTAACACTCGGCATTGCTCAGTGGTATGTCTCCTGTCTTTATGGTAGGTGCAGTATAGGTTCTGATTTCTCTTAGAGGGGTCGCCACCTATCCGGTTTGGCCACCTGAAATATGGTTTGTGTTTGATCTTGTCTACAATTTTGTGCACGGGCTCCTTGAACGTCACGTTCACCTCCCCTACCGGTGCTGCTGTTTCTTGAATTCTCAGGTTCCCACGCGCCCTCGGCTGAAAACTGCTCTGCCGAGGACGATCCATCACCTGCACCTTGCCTTTGCTCTGTATTATGTCATCTTCCAGCCGTTTATATTCTTCAATGCGCCTCATTAGCTGCCTCATATCCTCGGGTGGTTTCTTAGTCAACAATTCTCTCAGCCTTGACTCCTTGGGCAATCCCATTCTAAAGGTGCTTGCGGCAATTTTCTCGTTCCCTCCGCCGATCTCGTTGTAGAGTTCCCAGTATCGGCTAGCATAGTTACGAAGGGTTTCCCCTACCCTTATCTTCATAGACAGCAGTGCGTCCACCGGTTGCAATTCCCGGCTGCATGTTACGAATTGGGTTCCGAACTCCTATATCAGCTCTGCGAAATTGTGGATGGAGCCCTTGCGCAATCCGTTGAACCACCTTAAAGCCGTGGGGCCAATGCTGGAGGGAAAAACCCTGCACATCAGAGTGACATTGCGGGTATGTAGAGACATTATTTGTATGTAGTGGCTGACGTGCTCCACCGGGTCCGTTTTCCCAGTGTAAGAATTGAAAGGTGGGCGTGTAAACTTGTCCGGCATTGGCACCCGTTCAATATCTACTGAGAATGGGGACCGAGCTGCCCTGCGTAGTGCACGGCTCATCGCATCCATGGCCGCATTGTTAGGCCCTTTATCCTCGGGAGAATCCGAGCTCCGATCTTCATACATCCACGAACGAGAGCAATTTCTTCGTCGGTGAGATCCCCACAAATGTGAACGCTCTCGGCGCCGATGGGACTCTCTCGAATGTGAACACTCTCCGCGTCGACGGGACTTTCTCGAATGTGAACGCTCCTAGTGGTTGTAGGGTCCTGATTGATTCGATCCTATTTCGTGTTGTTCTTCCCCGGCATAGGGCCTTCCCCCTCGGTCGTCTTGATCCCCTCCGCGGCGCTTGTTTCTTGCTTTCAACCCCAGGTCTCGTACTAACCTGTGCAGCCGTTCGAGCTCCTCATCCCTCTCGTCAAACTGCCTGTGCCCTGAAGCAGTGGACACTGTTCTCTGTGTTTGATACCACCCTTCTCCGAGGCCGAACCGTTCCTCCAATTGCTCGTAAGCCCGGTCTTCGCGTCTCTTTTACCTTCGTTCCCGCCAGGTGGATCCCCGGGAAGATCCTGCCGAGCCACTTTCGACGTTACTTCCAGACATTTTCCTATGCACGGTCTCAGCAGAACCA
The DNA here is from genome assembly GCA_963669245.1 of Quercus cerris. NCBI lineage: Eukaryota > Viridiplantae > Streptophyta > Magnoliopsida > Fagales > Fagaceae > Quercus > Quercus cerris. The sequence continues at coordinate 35,035,217 of OY770006.1, read as the reverse complement.
CCCCTTAGTGGGAGATTCCCATAGACGGCGCCAATTATGCGCGCCAAATGAGGGGCAAATGGACTGGGCCTCACCTGGGCTTACAACTAATTTGAGGAGTGGGTATAGCATATCCCACAAGGGGTGATTCACGGCACAAAGGCCCAATGAGATCACTTTTCTCACTCTATTTGGGTATCTTTTTCTTCTCACCCTCTCTCTCTCTCTTCCTCTCCTAATTCTCCAACCCCTTTCCACTCTTTCACCTCTCTTATTTATAGTACTCTAATTAGTGGGGTTTTATGGTTGTTCATGCAATTAGTGCAATGAGAGGTCCAATGCTATCAGTTATAAGTGGTTGATTAGGTGGGAGTGGGGTGTAGCGAAGGTGGCTTTGGAACTTGGTTCCCATTTCAGTGCGTATGGCCGGCAGAAATGCTTAGGGGTATTGCCGGTCATGTTCATGGTGAGGTGCTCGGTAGTTTATTTGGTATATGATGTCCGGTAATAGTTAAATCTCGGGTCAACACCCTGTGTGGGCTTTAGGTTGGCATCACAGAAAAAGGGAATGGGATCAATGGGCCATAACATTCGCACCTGGGCTCAAGGCCCCAAATGGGCCTGGTCGTCTCGGGACCGTACAATTACCATTACAACTTTCTACGCATTACTACTATTTAAAACTCAAAATACATGAATAAAATTTTTGGCATGTTAAAATTTAGTGGGAGTATTTTAGACATTACATAATGAAATATTTTAAGGATAATAAGCTTTCATTAGGGTTTAATTGAGAGAACAACAAAATGACATATTGCTTTTTTCCAAAATATCAAGGGGGAAATTGCTTGATTTTAAAGTTTAAGGAGGAATTGTGAATTATCCAAAACATAAAGGATGAAAAGTGTTTTAATCCTAAGTTTTTGTTTTTGTTGTTTTTTGTGTGTTTGTGTGAGTGTATGTGAAACTATGTGCTTTTACGTAAAATGGTGCATAAAGAAACAAAATACAAAAAATCAACCTAAGAAACTATACATGAAATAGTGAATTTTGGTTAAACAAAAATTGACTAATAAAAAACAATTTCTAGAAACACAAAGAATGACACAAAATTTTCATAATGCCTTTATAACTTTGTTATATTTTACTTTGACTTATAAAGAATTGACACCTGAACAATTGTGAAAATATTGTGACGACAACAAAATGTCTTAACATTTTTCACTAGAGAAATACTATGTCCACAATATTATCGTTACAAATCATAAGTAGTAGGTTGTTACGGGTTGTTATTGGTGATCAAAAAAGTAATTTCATTGGTAAGTTTAAATTAGAATAACAATTTATCATCAAAGATTTGTTATGAAAATGTTGTGGATGCAATACTTTTTTTTCAATAATAAGTCAATAATAGTTAATAATAACTTGTTATTTTTTGAGAATGAGTCAATAATAACTTGTTATTTAAGATTTATTGTGAAAATGTTGTGGGTATAATATTATTTTAATGCTAAAAATTTTTCTTTCTCATCAAACTCACCTTTTTGGCTTATTAAAAAAAACAGAAGTTGAATAAACTAAAAGTACTATAGCGAGAGCTATTGGCTCTTTTTATATAGTTAGTAGATAGAAGTAGAAATTTGAGAGGGCAGGGGACAAGTGTGGGGGAAAAAGCGTGGCGGCGAGAAATAAAAAATCAGTCTATACCTATTCTGTTGCCATTCCTATGTGGAAGGTCAAATATGCCAACTAGATTGGTATGCAGGGATAGACCTAAGTGGGGGCCCGACCCCCCTGGGTCTAAATTTTTTTTTTTTTTTAGTTATTCTATATTTCATTTTTGTAGTTGGGCCTCCCTTCTCCCCAATCAGTCTAGTTATCCTAACTCAAATAACAACTATCCAACTTAAAAACTTAACAAAAACAATAAAAATATTCACAATGGTGCTTGTATTTTAGCAAAAAAAAAACAATTTTACCACCAAAGAACAAAAACAATCATGTCTTATTGGAGAAGCTTAATTAAATTTTTTGCAACTATAGCAAACTATTATAAATACCAGTTGGCTGTAGCAAGTTATTAAAAATAAAATACAATATTTTATTAAGATTATATCTCTTCCTTTAATTAAAAAACTCAAATTCTCTCTCTTCCTTATTATTTTAATGAGTTGTTTATATTATTTTAAATGAAGTAAAAAAAAAAAAAAAAACATTTGATATTAGGTGTATTGTAAAGTGAGGTGATAAAGTAGATAAAATAGCTATTTGAGTTACTAAAAGTTAAAATTTTTAACACCACCACTGTGAATGCTCTAACTTCAAAAAATAAAAATCCTAGCTAGCTTAATATTAAAAAAACATTTTTTTTTCGATGACTGTATCTTAATGTATTTAAAAACAGCGATTTTGTGTATTTATAAATTTTTAATACTATATGAATGTCTATTTGGAGTTTTCTTTTTTCTTTATACTTTGACCCCCGCTAACTTAAAATCCTGAGTCCGTCCCTGTTGGTATGTGATTTTTTTTTTTCATTATACGTCAAGCATAATATATCTTCATTCTTCAATAATAATAATAATAATAAAATCTTAATATACCATGTCATAATTGTGAAATAAAAAATTATAAAAAATTGTTGTGACTAGATAGAATTATTATTGCATAAAATATCCATCATATAAAATATCTTCCACAAGACAATTTGCTTGACTCTAAGGACTTCATTATCCAGTGCAATTTCCTTGAGGGCGTGGAACACATGTTAAGTAGTGAGCTGCCGAAGACCAAATTTCTTCTTTGTGTCCGTGTATTCTTTTCTTAGTTTATGATCTTATCTTTGTAGCTTTTTTTGTATTGACCATAAAAGAAACCAAAAACATAAACATTTGGAGTGCATTATCACTTTTCCAATCATTTTGGTTTCTTCCTCAAGACTTTGCAAGTCTTCACTCTTCCCTGCCCCACCCCTCTTATTTTTCTTGTTCTTTTTATTAATCTTTGTTTTCTCTGCCACGGTTGCCCCTTTCTTTATATATATATATATATATATATAGAGAGAGAGAGAGAGAGAGAGAGAGAGAGAGAGAGAGAGAGAGAGAGAGAAATTTAATAAATATCCTAAAGGTCAATGTTTAAAAAATATTTTAAAAAAAAAATTTATAAGCAAAAAAAAAAAAAAAAAAAAAAAAAAGCTAATTCTTTTTAATAATTTTTTATATTTTCCATGAAAGTTGTATAAAAAAGTTTCTAAAATAGTTTATGCACAAATGGCCTAAGAGCATCTATTAACCATGAATCCTCTTAATTCCAATTTATTTTGGTGTATTTTGGTCAATTTTAACTTGTATTGGGATATCACATGTAACGACTGATATGACCTTATTCATTCTCTATATGTGACAGAGAGGAATTTATAGAAAAAAAATTTATAGATTATCAATGGTAGATAAAAAAAAGTAATAAGTCTAAATAAGAACTAATAAAACCTTACCTACTCAATTTTTCTAAGGGTTTTTTTTTTTTTTTTTTGGCGTTTGTAACTTAGTTCGTGTGTATGTACGAAACGAGACTTAAAATTTTCATCATAAAAGATGAGTTTTATATTTAAGGAAATGAGTGGTCCCCCTTTTTTCTATTGTTTTCTTAATTTCTCTTCTCTCATTCTTTTTTGTTGTATTTGATATTGTATGAAATAATTTATTATTAAAATTTTAATTTATATAATATAAAATTGATAAAATTGTCACATATTTGAATATATTGTATTATAAATATTTATAAAAAAATAAAAATTGTGGTAATGCCTATAGGTAATTTTGTAATATTCTTTTGCAATCAGAACATAATTGACTATTTGGTAAATGTCAAGAAAGGAACAGGAGTGAGGACCACACAATAATTTTCCGCCTACGAGACTGTCAGTTATCAGTTATCACATCATTACTCACGCGGAAAGAATAGTCTCGACATCATATTATAAATAAATCAACTTGTCCACTTGAACGATTTATATCAATTATCACATTCTTTTGTAATGACTTTTTAATTATTTTCTTTTGAAAATCACTCACACTCGTTCTCCCTGTCTCTGCTACAATGGGTAACACGAAACTTTGCACCACCGTCCTACCATGTCTAACTTTCACAACTCTTTACCTCGCTTTCTTGCTGCTCCACTTGTCCAACACATTAGCCATTAACTCTCCGTCTCCTTACAAACCAGTTGATAATATTATCCTTAACTGTGGCTCCTCTGACAATTCGACTGCATTAGATGGTCGGACCTGGACTGGAGATGTCAATTCAAAATTCTTCCCTCAAGAACTATCACAAAATCAAGCATCTCTAGCCACAAACTCAGTTAAGCAATCCTCATCTGCTTGGCAAGTACCCTATACCACTGCCCGTTTGTCTGTCTCCCCATTCACCTACTTATTCCCACTCACTACCGGACAAAAAATCGTTCGACTATACTTCTACCCAGCTACTTACAGCAATTCCGACCGCTCTAATGCTCTATTCTCTGTCAAAGCTGGAACTTTTACCCTCCTTCGAGACTTCAATGCTTCACTTACAGCAGATGCCGATGATGATCCGGATGATACAATATTTAGAGAGTTCTGTGTTAGGTTCTAAGGTCTTAGGATTTTATGTAATTAGAACTCTAATTTGTAATGTTGGCAAACCATGATCAAAACATTGTATTTAGTCTTATTTAGACTTGCTCAAAGTTGGTTTAATATTGTAAAGTTGGAATCGAGTGGCTGCAGAAGTACTTGGGACTTTCGGCCTGGCTCGATCGATCGAAGAATAGACTCGATCGATCGAAAATCGCACAGGTTGAATTTTCTGCAGAATTTCCAACTCAGCCCTACTTCATTAAACGTTTAGGGTTTTATGTTTTTACCCTAGGTATATAAACAAAACCCTAGCCACGTTTTTGAAGGTTGTCCATATTGTATTGTTACTCATACATTGCTGTTTTGTGTGAATCTCGTGTGAGATCTTTGAGGAGCTTTCCTTTACACAAAACTTAGGGTTTTCATGGTGGAGATGATTTCAACATCTTGAAGATCATTACTGTTGCAACCATTGGAACTTAAAAGAAAAACAAGCGGGGAGCTTGTAGCTGATTGAGGAATTCAAGAAAGAAGTAGTCCGTGGATTCGGAGCCTGCGCGTGGTCGTGTCAGGAAGTTCTACTGGTGGGTAGCATTAGGAAGTCGAGCGGGGAGCTTGTAGTCCTTTTGTACGAACTTCAATTCTTTCATAGTGAATTCAGGTTAGCCTTGAGGATCGGTGGGTCAAATCCTCCCCAGGTTTTTACCGTGTGGTTTCCTGGGTGATCATATCTTGTGTTATTTATTTTCCGCTGCATTATTATTCTTGATATGATTGTTTGATTGTTTTAACCTAGAATTGCTTAATTTGACTAAGTAACAACTTGGCTAATTAATCTAGGCTACGCAATCTGTGTGTTTAAGGGGTCTAAATTTCCTTCAAGTGGTATCAGAGCGGGTAGCTCTTTTTGTTTGAGATTTTTTAATCTCTGAGCTGATCCTTGACCCCTGTTGTCATGGATTCTTGGAAAATTTTTCTGCTTATTTGTCAACTTATCTATTTGTCATCTTTGCCTTTTGTTGTTTTTGTTAAATCTTTCCTTAAGAATATTGGCATAATCACATGTGATAAGAATTATGTTTGTTATACTGCTTTAACCGCCTTAAAGGCACGTGATTCTTGTCTTTGGTATTTGGATAGTGGTTGTTCCAGGCACATGACAGGAAATAAAGACTTATTCAAAACTCTCTTTGAAGGAAAGATTGGGGCAGTCACTTTTGGAGATGGAAGTAAATCTGTGATCAGAGGCATTGGTACTGTGGACATTCCAGGATTGCCAGTGTTTGAAGATGTTTGGTATGTTGATGGATTAAAGGCCAATTTACTCAGCATAAGTCAGATTTGCGACAATGGACTAAATGTTCTCTTCACCAAGTATGAATGTGAGATACTTGATGGAGGAGGTGACTGTATGTGTGTTGGTGTAAGGACAGCTGACAACTGTTATGGCATAACACCAAGTGTAAACAACAAATGCTTTAGTGCAAAGATTGATCAAGTTGATTTATGGCATCAACGGTTGGGGCATGCCAGTCATAAGCAATTAGAGAAGATTTCCAAGTGTGAGGCAGTTATCGGTTTACCTAAATTTGAGAAGATTGATAAGTGCATTTGTGGACCATGTCAGATAGGTAAACAAGTAAAATCCAAGCATCTGTCTGTGACCAGTGTTCAAACTTCAAGACCTTTAGAGTTATTACACATTGATCTCATGGGTCCTGCTAGAGTTCAAAGTTTGGGTGGAAAGAAGTATATTCTAGTTGTTGTGGACGATTTTACTAGATATACTTGGGTTGTGCTTTTGAAAGATAAAGCTGAGGCTCCTGAGAAGATGATTCATCTATGCAAGAAATTGCAGGTTGAGAAAGATGCTGTGATAGCCAGAATCAGAAGTGATCATGGAAGAGAATTTGAGAATACCAAGCTGGCTACTTTCTGCAATAATCAAGGCACTCACCAAGAGTTCTCATCACCTAAGACACCTCAACAGAATGGGATTGTGGAGAGAAAAAAACAGAGTTGTTCAGGAAATGGCACGAGTCATGTTACACAACAAAAAGTTGCCCTAGTCCTTCTGGGGAGAAGCTGTCAACACTGCTTGTCATACACTCAACCGGGTGTATTTTAGACCTGACTCCAAGAAAACTCCCTATGAACTCTGGAGAGGGAAGAAACCTGTTGTCAAGTATTTTAGGATATTTGGCAGTGACTGTTACATTCTACGTGATAGAGAGAACCTAGAAAAATTTGATGCAAAGAGTGACAAAGGATACTTTCTAGGATACTCTTCCACCAGCAGAGCTTATAGAGTGTACAATCTGAGAACCAAGACAGTCATGGAATCTTCAAATGTTGTGATAAATGATGAAGTATGTTCAGAAGCTTCTTCAGAAAGCACTGTTCCTGCTCAAGATAAGTCTTTAGAGGTTAATGATTCTCCTCCTCCTGAGTATGTTGTGAAACATAGTGAGGAAGAGTTGCTGGTGTTGAATGATACAGTCTCAGTACCATCAAGTTCAGAACCATCCACTCCGGTTCATGACACTCGACAGGTACAAAGTGAGTTCAGTCCTATATTTGAACAGAAAGGTACCACAACTTCTCTTGTTAAACGTCCATCCTCTAGAGTGAGATTGAATCATCCTCCTACGAATATATTGGGTAGTCTGAATGATAACATGAGATTGAGATCAAAAGCCCTGAATGTGATCACTCACTCATGTTATTTGTCCCAATTTGAACCGAAAAAGGTAGATGAGGCACTACAAGATGCTGATTGGGTAAATTCCATGCATGAAGAGCTTCATCAATTTGTTCGGAATGATGTGTGGGAATTAGTTCCTAGGCCTGAAAATGTAAATGTAATTGGAACTAAATGGATCTTTAAGAACAAGTCAGATGAACATGGCACCATGATTAGAAACAAATCAAGACTTGTTGCACAAGGATACACACAAGTGGAAGGGATTGATTTTGATGAGACCTTTGCACCAGTTGCAAGATTGGAATCCATTCGGATACTGTTGGCCATTGCAAGTCACCTGAACTTCAAGTTGTATCAAATTGATGTCAAAAGTGCCTTCTTAAATGGGATGTTACAAGAAGAGGTGTATGTTGAGCAACCTAAGGGATTTGTGGATTCTCACCGACCGGATGATGTATAAAAGTTGAAGAGAGCTCTCTATGGTTTGAAACAAGCTCCTAGGGCCTGGTATGATAGATTGACTGCATACCTCACTGAGCATGGATTCAAAAGGGGATCTGCAGATACAACTCTCTTCATAAGAAAGGATAAGACTGGTTTTGTTGTAGCTCAAATTTATGTTGATGACATTGTTTTTGGTGCTACTAATGATTCTCTTGCTCATTCTTTTGCAGATGAAATGAAGGCAATGTTTGAAATGAGCATGGTTGGTGAACTGACTTACTTTTTGGGATTGCAGGTAAAGCAAATAGAGTCTGGCATCTACATCAATCAAGCTAAATATGCAAGGAATTTAGTCAAAAGATTTGGACTGGACAAAGCCGCTCATGCTAGAACACCAATGGCTGCAAATGCAAAATTGACACTAGATCCATCAGGTGAGTCTGTTGATATTACTTTGTATAGAAGCATGATTGGATGTCTTTTGTATTTAACTGCTAGTCGGCCTGATATCTCTTATAGTGTTGGTGTTTGTTCTAGATTTCAGTCTAATCCTAAGGTTTCTCATTTAAATGCTGTTAAGAGAATTATCAAATATGTGAGTGGAACCTGTGATTATGGGTTATTTTATAGCAAAGAGTCAAATTTGTCTCTTGCTGGTTTTTCTGATTCTGATTGGGCTGGGAATGCTGATGATAGAAAAAGCACCACTGGGGGGTGTTTTTATGTTGGAGCCAATCTTGTGGCTTGGATGAGTAAGAAACAAAATTCTGTTTCTTTATCCACTGCTGAAGCAGAATATATTGCTGCTGGGAGTTGCTGTTCTCAACTCCTTTGGATGAAAAAGCTTTTGAGTGATTATGGGATTCCTCAAGACACCATGGTTGTCTATTGTGATAATTCTAGTGCTATAGATATTTCTAAAAATCCTGTTCAGCACTCTAAGACCAAACACATTGAACTTAGATATCACTTCATTAGGGATTTGGTTGAAAAGAAAGTTGTTGTTCTTGAATATATCCCTACTGATCGTCAAAACGCTGACATCTTTACCAAACCTCTTGATGGAAGTAAGTTTGAGACACTTCGTCAAGTGATTGGTGTTCTTCGGTGTCCCTAAGTTGTTTTTGACTTTCTTGGTCCTTGTGCTTCATTGCTCTATTCTTTTGTGACCATTGTTCTTTTTTTTGTGTTTTCTTTATTCTAGGACTTGCATTGCATTACATTCATGCATTTCATTCTAGGATTTATTTGTTTTCCTTTAATAAAAAAAAAATAAATAAAGGAAAAGGAGGAAGCAAAATTTATGTTGAACATAATGGTTCTTGATTTTTGAAAAACAAGGTTGGTCAATTTATTTACACATAACATGTCTTATGTACCTTGTTTAGCTTGGATGAGCTTACTTTATTGCACTTTACTAGTTTGAGCTTTGTAGTGCATGTTGTGTGGGAAAGATGTTTATGGTGTTTATCACTTTGTCTTAATCTTGAAGTCACATGTTATTTGACTGTCAGACTTGATCCTTTTGAGAAAGGCATAAATAACCATCTCACCACTGTTCACTAGCCAATCATGAACACCTTAGTGCATATCATAAGATTCTGTGCTCGAGAAAGTGTAGCACATGCACAAAAAGAACATAAGGTGTAGCCTCAAAATAAATTAAAACTGGTGTGTACTATTAGGCTTGATGCCAATTCACTAAATTAAAACTGGTGTGTACTATTAGGCTGAATGCCATCTCATACAAATAAGAGGCAAAAATACAAGAAACTTACATGATTGAAAGCTTTTGTTCTAAGAGATGTGGGAGTTATAGGATGTAACTCTTTAGGTGATAGTCTCTTTTGAATTCTATGTAATGAATTTTGTAGACTTTGTGATTGATTGCTATTCACATATCACCTCACATGTATCTCAAGTTTTTGCTAGTATCACACACGACACAAGTTACTCTTTGTTAAACACTGTACATGCTTGTGTGTGTTTTTGGTCTGACCAACCAAGTTTGAAAATATCTTGAGATTTATGCACAACATATTTATTGCTTGAGAAACTTCAATGGGAGTTTGATTGAAATTTGTGTTAAGAAAATTGGGTTCAAAATTTTGGGTTTTTGAAAAAGCATTCCATCTCATACTCATACATTTTGTTTCTTCAATTTAATGCTTTGAGGAGTAATTTTCAAAATTAGGCTTGTGTCTTTCAAAATCTGTGATTTTTCCAAAATTTGGTGAGTCTCTACCCATTTCGATCGATCCAACCTGTTTTTCGATCAATCGAAAAAGTGCTCTCATTTGTTTTAAAATGACTGTGCTTTTCGATCGATCGAATGTAATTTTCGATCGATCGAATATCGTGGAAAAGGTTTTTTAAAAGCTCAGTTCTGACTTTTTCAAAGTTCTATTCAAAACTTTTTCAAACTTTTTCTCTCTCTCCGCGTTGGCAAGGCTCCACCTTACAGATTTTTGTCGTTTTCCTCCGTTGTTTTTGCAAAATCTCTCTTTCCTCAAGCCGGTAAGACTCTTTTGCCCTTTCTTTTGATGTTATTTTCATCTTTTCATGCATAAATTCATGATTTAGGGGCGATTTTCGCAATTTGCATTTTTGGGATTTTCTTTTGTTTCAAGCCTTATTTTATGCAATTGATCATTGGGTTTTTGTGGGGACACATCATAAACATGACTCTTACATGTTAATTTGATCAATTTTGTGTTTTGTGAAAAAAAAATTGAAAATTCTAGGGTTTGTTCTTAATCCGAATTTGGGCTGAGCGTTCTGTGCTATTAGATGAGCTTGATCCGGCCATTAGGGCAAATTTTGAGCGTCGGGGTTGGTTACCCTTGGTGGATGTTTCTGATCCTCCTCCACCTTCTGCCTTGATTAGAGAGTTCTATTCGAACATCTCTATCTGCGTCTATGATTCCAACACTCTAGTTAAGAGTTGGATACGAGGCGTAGAGTACACCATTACTCCTCGGGTAGTGGCTGATGCTCTAGGGGTACCTTTGGTCCAGCATCCTGTCTATCCGTATGATGAGTCTCCTGAGATTAGCAATGTTTTGTCATACGTCACTGGTACTACTGTCCAGTGGGGTTCTGATCCTCGGATCACTTCTGCTGAGCTCTCCGGGTTGCACTATCTGTTCTTTCGGATAGCTTGTCATTCGATCTGGCCTATTTCCCATGTTCACACCATTCCTCTTGAGAGGTGTGTTTTTCTGATGCTCCTATTAGTTTTCCCCATCTTTTTCTTCGTTCTTTGAACGAAGTTTATAGGAGTTCATCTACTGCTCATGCTCTTGTTCATCCTATTTTCATTCATAGGATTCTTCTCTATCTTGGTCTTAGTGACTTTCCTTCCTCTGAGCCCGTCCATGTGATAGGTCCTATAGGTGCGTCTTTTCTTAGACTGAGGGCCGCTCATCTTCGAGCTGGTTCTAAACACCCTAGGTCTGAGCCCTCTAGTAGCGCACCTCCTCCTTCTTCTTCTGCAGGTCTTACTGGTGAGGATATTCCTATTCCAGTTGGTGATGATGCTGCTGCTGCTGATGTTCCTCCATCTCCTTCGGCCGACTTTGATGTTCGTCGTACTTTGGAGACTGTCATGACTGTTCAGCAGGCTCATGGTCAGATTTTGGTGGACTTGCTGGATGAGATGCGTGCTCTCCGAGCTGATCTTGCGCGTCTTCATTCACCCTCACCACCTCCTTTTGATGGCGACTTGTGATTGCCCTTTGGCATTCCGTCACAAAAAGGGGGAGTGGAGTTTTGACTTGTAGTAGTGTTTTGTAGTTAGGGGGAGATTTTTTTTTTTTGTTTTAGAGGAGCTTGTGGAGTTTTTAGATTGTATCTATGTGCTTCACTTTGTATATCATTTTTGGGGATATTCATGTTAGGGGGAGTAACATTGATTGATATACATGATATTTTTTATTGATTCTTGTTGCTTTATGATTCACTGCGTATTGATTTATATTTATGAGTTGATCATTCATATATGTCTTTATTTTGAATTTTGTGAATCTTACAAGAATGTTATACCTGTTGTTTTACTCTTTACTGTCACACATGCGTTTATGCGTTTGTTGAGTATTTCAGGATTATACAGGTTGATTCAACTAAGCTGCTGTCTACACTTGCAACTATGGATAGTAGTTAGGCTGAACTGAATTTTATGAGCATTATCTTTGTAAAGGGCTTTTTATTTGTAAAACTTTGAGCTGTTAATTAGGGTTTTGTCACGGATTGCCAAAGGGGGAGTTTGTTAGGTTCTAAGGTCTTAGGATTTTATGTAATTAGAACTCTAATTTGTAATGTTGGCAAACCATGATCAAAACATTGTATTTAGTCTTATTTAGACTTGCTCAAAGTTGGTTTAATATTGTAAAGTTGGAATCGAGTGGCTGCAGAAGTACTTGGGACTTTCGGCCTGGCTCGATCGATCGAAGAATAGACTCGATCGATCGAAAATCGCACAGGTTGAATTTTCTGCAGAATTTCCAACTCAGCCCTACTTCATTAAACGTTTAGAGTTTTATGTTTTTACCCTAGGTATATAAACAAAACCCTAGCCACATTTTTGAAGGTTGTCCATATTGTATTGTTGCTCATACATTGCTGTTTTGTGTGAATCTCGTGTGAGATCTTTGAGAAGCTTTCCTTTACACAAAACTTAGGGTTTTCATGGTGGAGATGATTTCAACATCTTGAAGATCATTACTGTTGCAACCATTGGAACTTAAAAGAAAAACAAGCGGGGAGCTTGTAGCTGATTGAGGAATTCAAGAAAGAAGTAGTCCGTGGATTCGGAGCCTGCGCGTGGTCGTGTCAGGAAGTTCTACTGGTGGGTAGCATTAGGAAGTCGAGCGGGGAGCTTGTAGTCCTTTTGTACGAACTTCAATTCTTTCATAGTGAATTCAGGTTAGCCTTGAGGATCGGTGGGTCAAATCCTCCCCAGATTTTTACCGTGTTGTTTCCTGGGTGATCATATCTTGTGTTATTTATTTTCCGCTGCATTATTATTCTTGATATGATTGTTTGATTGTTTTAACCTAGAATTGCTTAATTTGACTAAGTAACAACTTGGCTAATTAATCTAGGCTACGCAATCTGTGTGTTTAAGGGGTCTAAATTTCCTTCATTCTGTATTGACGTCGTGGAAGATTTAAGGCTGAACATAACCTTCACTCCAAGCAATTCCAATTCATTTGCTTTTATCAACGGAGTTGAAATCTTGTCCATGCCTTCTTATCTCTATTACAGTACTCCTTCTGATTATAGCAGCCGGGTCCCTCTAATCGGAGAGGAGTACATGTTCAGCGTTGACAACCGAACTGCTCTGGAGACGATATACAGAATAAATGTTGGAGGGAGCTACATCTCACCCACTGAAGACACTGGAATGTTCCGGAGCTGGAGTCCGGACGAAAAGTACTTGACAGAAGATTTAACATCTGTTCTACCTGCTAACACAACTATTGAACTTATGTTCACCGAAATACCTCCGTACACTGCACCGGAAGCTGTCTATTGAACTTCCCGGACTATGGGGAGGTACAAAGCTGTCAATAAGAAGTACAACCTAACTTGGGAATTTCCGGTAGATTCTGGGTTTTATTACCTTGTTAGGCTGCACTTCTGCGAGTTTCAACCAGAAATTACTTTTACTCACGACCGAGTATTTCTTATTTTCATAGCAAATCAAACCGCTGAGGAAGGAGCCGACGTTATGGCATGGAGTGGGAGTAGGGGTGTTCCGGTATATAGAGATTACGCTGTGGCGATGTTTGACGAAGAAAGCGAGAAGAAAAAGAACCTTTCTATCGCCCTACAAGCGAACCCCGATGACTATGTCACTTATTTCAATGATGCAATCTTGAACGGTATCGAAATCTTCAAAGTAAGCGACTTCAGTGGCAATCTTGCGGGACCCAACCCCAAACCAGTTCCGACCCCTCCAAAGTCTGTGCCACCGATACAATCAACAGAGTCGAAGAAGAATAATAGAACAACTATAATTGCCGTTGGTGGTGGAGTTTCTGGCTTTACTATACTCCTGATTCTCGTCGTCTTGATTTTCCAACTAGCCGAAAGAGTCAAGAATTCCGACAACTCAACAAAGGCAAGCGGGTCAACTCTACCGTGTAGTTTGTCTCGCTACTTCTCACTCGCTGAGATTATAGCAGCTACCAACAATTTTGACAAAGTATTCATTATTGGTGCTGGAGGGTTCGGTGATGTGTACAAAGGATACATTAATGGTAGTGCGGCTACCCCAGTTGCGATCAAACGATTAAAATCCAATTCTCAACAAGGAGCTCAGGAGTTCAAAACAGAGATTGCGATGTTGTCTCGACTCCGCCACCGCCATCTTGTTTCTTTGATTGGATATTGTGAGGATGGAAACGAGATGATACTCGTGTATGATTACATGGCTCATGGGACCCTTCGTGACCATCTCTATAACACCAAGAATCAGCCACTTTCTTGGAAGCAACGACTCCAAATCTGTATTGGTGCAGCACATGGGTTGAACTACCTTCATACAGGTGCAACATATACAATCATTCATCGTGATATGAAGAGTACAAATATCTTATTAGATGAGCAATGGTTGGCCAAGGTGTCTGATTTTGGATTGTCAAAATTTGGTCCCATTATGTCTAAGTCCCATGTTAGTACAGTGGTTAAGGGTACATTTGGATATTTGGACCCAGAATATTATCGCTTTCAACGACTTACTGAGAAGTCTGATGTGTACTCCTATGGTGTGGTGTTGTGTGAAGTGTTGTGTGGAAAGCCACCAATCATGCCTATGGATGAGGGGGAGCGAATAGGTCTAGCAGCATGGGTCCTGCAGTACTATCACAATGGAAAGCTTGATCAAATTGTTGATCCATCTTTGAAGGGGCAAATTAAACCAAAATGTTTGAAGAAATTTGCCGAGATTGTAGAGAATTGTTTGCTTGACAATGGAACCAAACGACCATCAATGAATGATGTGGTTGGGGGGCTTGAGCTAGCAATGGAGTTGCAAGAGAGTGCAAAAAAAGATGTCAAGCTTGATTTGGCAGAAGAAATTGACATAAATGATGATGATAAGCACGCTTTGATCTCTATGTCAGATGTCAATGAAAGTGATGACATGATTTTTTGTAGCAGTGGAAAACTATCAAGTACTAATAGCAATAGTCAAGTGACTATAGTAAGCCGAGGAAGTTTTGCTAGTAAGGATTCAGATGGATTGATGTCCCCCAGGGAAGTATTGTCTGAGAATATGGATCCTAAAGGTTGATAAACAAAGGAAGAAAAAAAAAAAGTTGCTAGTTGAATTTTTAATATGGCTGTTCGTAACTGCCAAAGTCCTTACTTAATTTCCTCCTTGAATTATGAAACTTTGAATATGTGGAACATTCCCTAATTTGCTATTGAGCCTTAGTCTTTTAAGTTAAAATGATAAGCACTCTGAACAAAATACTCTCCCGATTTTTTGTAGCAATCTAAATATGACGCATGCCCCACCTTTTTGTGGCAATGCCTCTACGGGGATTCCATGGGTTTTGCATCCTCCCGTGAAGTGATCTGCAAATAAGTTTTTCCCAGTCTTTTGTAATGTTTAGTTGTTGTTTATGTTTTGGGTGTAGTGGAAGACTTGTTCTGTTTTTGTGTTGTTGTAATAGTTTCTGTTTAGTCCAGTGTTGTCTTCAGGGTCTTGCTACTCTAGTTTAGTTTGTTTGAACACTGTTTTTCTATGTCTGTACGTTTCCTTTCATTAATAAAATTCCCCTGTTATGTGAAAAAAAAAATATCTGGAACATCAAACTGTGACAGTGGTATTTGCGCATGATATAAAAGCTCCAATCAATATCCCTATCAATTAGATCGTAGCCACCTTCATATTTGGATTAATCACTTAATAGGAAAAATAATCTTGTAACAACTGATAAGAAGCACAATGGAGCCAAGGATCTTGAATTCTTGATAATCTCGAACAGATTCTCCATTTCCAATTTTTCAGCACAGACTTTGCTTTAACAATTAACTTCCTTCCTCACCTACCATAACACTGTGCCAATTATAAAATGGAGAATGACCCAACGTAGCATGCATAAACAGAGAATTTACGATAGATAATACTTGGCCTTCCAAATTCTTTCCAAAATCAAGTCCAGAACATTTAATACTCTCCAACGCTTTTTTTTTTTTTTTTTTTTAAAAAGGGGCTCTTTTCTTTTAGAAGGTAACACTCTCCGACCTTACTTAGCCAAAACCCGATCCACCCTTATTTTTTGAGATACACAATTTATTGTGTAGTCCCAGCCAATAAGAAGAAGACAAATCATTATAAACTAATGACATAAGCTAACCTGCCATGTCACCCACCATGTCTAACATCCCTTAACTCCGTCAGTTTTGACTACTGAGAGCATTTTCAAATTTTGTTTCTGAGATGTAAAAGGGTGGGATCTTTAAATTTGAGATGTAATTGAGTTGGGTGTTGTCAAATTTTGTTTTATGAAATATCACATGGAGTATTTCCTAACAGCAAACAAAATGTACTTCTGCCAAATTTTTCTCTAACGTCGCACTCGCCAGTAATGGCAACCTCGCCACTGGATATCCTCATCCTAGATATGCAAATGATTTGATGGATAATCCAAATTTTTAGATCTGAGAGGTATGTTGTTCCTCTAACAAAGGATGATAATACTTCAAGATTCAAGCAATAACAAATCCTTTCAAGCAATGAATGAGGTGAGTTCTATTTTCCCATTCTTTTTGTAAGATGAAATTTCCAGATTTCTTAGCCCATGACACTTTCTACCATAGGTGTTCTTGATGATCTTTTATTTTTATTTTTATTTTTATTTTGCTTTTCTTTGGTTTCCTTTGATATCCACGTTGATCTTTTTTATGAGTATGGATAGTTTTGATGGAATGATGTATGTTGAATGATTTTTGTTTTGGTTATTTAGGTATTTATGGCCAATTGATTTCACAATTTATGTTCATTCCTCATGTCACTGTACTCAATGTGTTTGATAAAATGCCTCAATGAAAAGATTATGTCATCTTTAAAGAATTTGGATATATGCTTTTCATTTAACATGTTTATTTCATCATGATGACTCATTCTTGGACATGTTATCATGCGAACTTGTGAGTGTTATTTAACTTTGATTTGCAAGCAATTTTAGTTGCTAGATTTGAGGTGCAATGCTTTATATAATATATATCAAGATTAGTGCCATGACAATGCTATAAGTTTTATTCTTTATTTATAAGTGCTGTGAACATTCTAGTGTTTTATTCTTTTTCCTAAAATTGAGTTCTACTTTGTGCCATGTTTGGTTGTTGAGAAATTGAGGGAATATAGAAGAATCCAATCCCATGGAATGAATACCAATGACAAAGCAAGAGAGAATCGAATCCTTGAGAATTTAAGTGTGCATTATGGTTTCCCAACTTCAGGAGATGCGTTGAAATTTTGGATAGGCAAAAACTTTTGAACTTTGGATATCTAGCTATTTAGATATTGGCTTTTAGGCCTTGTATGAAGTTCAAATTATCCTTACCATGAAAAAAAAACTTATTTTCACAACTAAAGGTAATAATTGATAGTATAAAGGCTTGTTAATCTAATTTTTGCTAGTAATAACAATTGACATTTGTTCTAGCGAACTTGTGTACATTTTAATATACTTTTGAATATAGTTAATGATGCAATAGTGGATACTTACCCTGAAATGGTTAGACAATAGATTTCTATTGACAAACAGTAACTTAGTGTGTTATGATTTAGACAAACTTGGAAGGCATTTGCATTTTGGAAGACACTTGCTTGGAGTAGTGGAAGTCTCGGCTTGCTAAAGATGAGGAGCAATAGGCAAAGGATGAGGATCAGCAAGTTGAACATGAAGGAGTCGTCATTATTGGATTTGAATGAGATGGATTCACTAGTTAGGGATAGAAATTATTAATAGCTTATTTCCTAGACTTTCTACAGTGTAGAAGATAGGATTGGGTTTTTTGCTAGGTGTATGAGTCTAATTTTATTCAACCTCTTCCTTATAGCAAGAAGTAATCAAATGATTGTTGCATTAGATTAACTTTTAATAATTGAATACTCTAATAACCAATGTGCTTCTCTCTCTGTCTTGTTTTTCTTAAGGGTAACAATGACTGTTTCCTCTCTTATCTAAGATAGTTTTTTATTTCCCATGCAACTACCATCCTTGATTCTTAGTGCTCTCAAGGATTGATTCTTGTGTATTTGGTTTGCTCAAGCTTGTTATTTTGTGCTTTGCTTAATTATTTCCGCTCTTTCGGTGTGCAGCAATAGAGTGAACCAGCTATAACTGAGCTATTCAAGGGTTTGGGAGGTGCTCTCATGCTATCAATAACTTGACTTATAGGATTTTAACATTGAACGTACTTGGCTACCTGTGTATTCAAATCTACTCAACCAAATTCAATGCCTCTAGCTTTGGTCATCTATTACAGGATGTCAAAGATAGGGCAAAGTTATTTTATAGTGTTGAGTTTAAACTTGTACCCAAGAAAGGCAATACAAGTGCTTATGTGTCAGCAAAGACGTACCCCTCACAGTAGGGATAGGGTAAAAATTTAGATGTAGAATGCTCCATATTTCCTTGTACAACGTATATATGATTACATTTGTCAATCAATACTAGATTATATTTGTCAATCAATAAATTCTATTGTATTTATTCAAAAAAAAATTAGATTACACCTTTGCAAAGTTGAACAATTTTGATAATTTCATTACAATCAAAATTTGATCTAAAAGAAAAGGAGACAAGAAAATAATTTGATCCAAAAAGGAACAAAATTTTATTTAAATGTACACCTTGATTATAGGGCAATAGAAATAGAAGTCTTATTGAAAAACACCTTGATGTATCTCTTGCTCCTTAACAACACATTCCATCCAAAATTTGCAATTTTTTGTTTGTAAGCTCCAATGGCTCTTAGCTTGATTACAATGATAGACAAAAAATTCAGTACTTCCAGCTCCTATGGCTCATGTTATACAACATGCCCCACAATTTCTTGGTATGATATCTCTTCGTTATGCAAGTTTTTTTTGGTATCAAAGCTCTAAAATCCATTGAAGCTTCTAGCTATTGTAAAATCAAATGGCTAGCAACATAAGAGAGGTTAACTAAATGGCCCTCACATCCAAGCGACAATAATCGTGGATGGGTGAAAAGACCACATCCATAAATATATAAAGAACACTTTGAAATACAATAATAACAAGCCACCAATCACATATTACCACCTCTTTAACATCAAAATAAACATAAAAGAAAAACACAAAATCAATCTAAGTACCATATGTTGTCCTCACCACACATCTTTCCACTCGAACTATGTTGCAAGATGCTATATCATCTACTACGAAAGCAAGAGGGAAAAATCTATAACAATTTGGAAATTTTATAAATAAAGAAACAAAAAGCACTTGGAAAATTTCAATCATAAATGTAAATTTTATTATATTCTTTTTGTACCCTATAGTGCTAGTATACATGTAGGGCTCAAAATGATTACAATGCTAATCTTATCATATCTAAACAAAAAAATGTAACTTTAGCATGATCATAGCACTAATCTTGATCAGTGCACGTAAAATTGCACCTTAGATCTAGAAATTAAAATGACTTAAAAATGAAAGTTACATGTTTATGCCTTGTTTATGACTCAAGAGTTTACATGATAACAATAACATGTTTGAGAATGAGCCTTGACGATTAAACTAAGCTTTTCTCGTGGAAATAAACAAGTTTTATGAAAGGTCTATACGCAAATTCTATAAAATGAAAAACAAAAACTTTTCATTGGAGCATTTTATCTAACAATTGGAGTATAGAAGGAATGAGCCCAAGTTGTGAAAACCAGCAAATACTTCCCTCAAAGAAACTAAAAATTTTACAATCTAACCAATGTATGTGTTTATTGGTCTGTTTCAGAAAGTTGGACAAGGTCTATATGACATGGGTAATGAGATCTATCTAAATTGTGGTATCAAGTGACCAAGAGCTAGCTCATTGTGCCTAAGAAACAACTTACATTACATGTACAAGTACATATAAAAACAAAACAATAACCGCAAGTCCCAATAGTAAAAAAATTGCAAATCCAAATCACATTGCAACCTAAATCCCAAACAATATATTCAACCACAAAAATATGCAATTTAAATCATTAATAATGATTTTGTTGTAATGTATATATGAAATTTCTACAAATAAAAAAAAAAAAAAATTGCACTCACCAATGAGGCTTGTAACTATGGATTAGATGAGGGAAAAACACATAGAGAAAGAGTCTGGAGAGGTCTCAAGTTGGACCACAAAGCGAGATGTTGCTGAGACTCTGGACTTAGAAAAGAAGCCGAACCATACGGCCTTGGGTTAGATTGGTTTTCATTTTAAATAATAACCGAAAAGGCATCAGAGAACAAGCCAAACCAAACGTGGCAATAGCAAGGTGGCTGCACAATGAACGGCCACAATGTTAACAGAGATGAGAGAGGGAGAGAGGATGCTTAAGTGTTGAGTCACCGTTCATGAGAGAGGGATAGGCTATAGAGGAACTCGTGGGTGAAGTGAAGAGATGAAGGAACAAACCTCAAAATTTTGTTTAAATAAATTAAATTTGAAATTTCAATGTGCAAAAACCTTATGGGGAAAAAATTGGAAACTAACACTAAGACTTAAACAATTTCGTTAGTTAGGAATGTTTCCAAACTATTTAGGAAACTAACATCTCGAGTCTAAGAGACTTGATTTTGCTCTTTGAAATCGAGTTACAAAGCCTCAAGTTTTATGATTTTTTCCCGTGGAACTCAAGTCTTAAAGAATCAATTTCCATAATGAACAAAATTCAAAGTGTAATGACAGAGCCTCCATAGTTCCTAACTGCCGTGTGCACATACTTCAACCCGGGCTTAGGTCCCTGAGTTTTCATAAACTTCTAGGGTAAAAACTTGTGCACACGTTAGGAGTTGCCCATCACTTATGAACCGTTGCTTTGGTCGCTTACTTTGCGATGTAGAATCAGGACTTTGGGCTTATATCCCCTCACCTTACCACACCTTCAAGAGGAGAGCCGACCTCGGCTCTGATACCATTTGTAACGACAGAGCCCCCACAGTTCTTGACTGCCGTGTGCAGCTTTTACCCCAAAAGCTTGTGAAAACTCGGGGACTTAAGCCTGGGTTGAAGTATGTGCACATCATTACTCACGCGGAAGGGAAAGTCTTGACATCATATTATAAATAAATCAACTCGTCCACTTGAACAAATTATATCAATTATCACATCTTTTGTAATGACTTTTTAATTATTTTCTTTTGAAAATCACTCACACTCGTTTTCCCTGTCTCTGCTACAATGGGCAACATGAAACTTTGCACCACAGTCCTACCATGTCTAACTTTCACAACTCTTTACCTCGCTTTCTTGCTGCTCCACTTGTCCAACACATTAGCCATTAACTCTCCGTCTCCTTACAAACCAGTGCATGATATTATCCTTAACTGTGGCTCCTCTAACTATTCGACTGCATTAGATGGTCGGACCTGGACTGGAGATGTCAATTCAAAATTCTTCCCTCAAGAACTATCACAAAACCAGGCCTCCCTAGCCACAAACTCAGTTAAGCAATCCTCATCTGCTTGGCAAGTACCCTATACCACTGCCCGTTTGTCTGTCTCCCCATTGACCTACATATTCCCACTCACTACCGGCCAAAAAATCATTCGACTATACTTCTACCCAGCTACTTACAGCAATTTCGACCGCTCTAATGCTCTATTCTCTGTCAAAGCTGGAACTTCTACCCTCCTTCGAGACTTCAATGCTT
Organism: Quercus cerris; assembly: GCA_963669245.1. NCBI lineage: Eukaryota > Viridiplantae > Streptophyta > Magnoliopsida > Fagales > Fagaceae > Quercus > Quercus cerris. The sequence continues at coordinate 35,013,569 of OY770006.1, read as the reverse complement.
CACTTACAGCAGATGCCGATGATGATCCGGATGATACAATATTTAGAGAGTTCTGTATTGACGTCGTGGAAGATTTAAGGCTGAACATAACCTTCACTCCAAGCAATTCCAATTCATTTGCTTTTATCAGCGGAGTTGAAATCTTGTCCATGCCTTCTTATCTCTATTACAGTACTCCTTCTGATTATAACAGCCAGTACCATCTAATCGGCGAGGAGTACATGTTCAGCGTTGATAACCGAACTGCTCTGGAGATGATATACAGAATAAATGTTGGAGGGGGCTACATCTCACCCACTGAAGACACTGGAATGTTCCGGAGCTGGAGTCCGGACGAAAAGTACTTGACAGAAGCTTTAACATCTGTTCTACCTGTTAACACAACTATTGAACTTAAGTTCACCAAAATACCTCCGTACACTGCACCGGAAGCTGTCTATCGAACTGCCCGGACTATGGGGACGAACAAAACTGTCAATAAGATGTACAGCCTAACTTGGGAATTTCCCGTAGATTCTGGGTTTTATTACCTTGTTAGGTTGCACTTCTGCGAGTTTCAACCAGAGATTATTGAATGGCATGAGCGAGTATTTCTTATTTTCATAACAAATCAAACCGCTGAGGAAGGAGCCGACGTTATGGTATGGAGTGGGAGTACGGGTGTTCCGGTATATAGGGATTACACTGTGGCGATGTTTGACGAAGAAAGCGAGAAGAAAAAGAACCTTTCTATATCCAAGAACCTTTCTTGTTTGCCGTCATTGGCGGTGTTACCATACTCTTGATTTTTGGATTCTTGATTTTCCGACTAGCCAAAAGAGACTGATTTCTGCAATTCAGCACAGGCCTCCGGCTCAACTCTACCGTGTAGTTTGTGTCGTTACTTCTCACTCACTGAAATTATAGCAGCTACCAACAATTTTGACAAAGTATTTATTATTGGTGCTGGAGGGTTCGGTGACGTGTACAAAGGGTATGTTAATGATGGGGCCACCCCAGTTGCAATCAAACGATTAAAACCCGGTTCTTAACAAGGAGCCCAGGAGTTCAAGACAGAAATCGAGATGCTGTCTCGACTCCGCCACCTCCATCTCGTTTCTCTGATTGGATATTGTAAGGATGATAACGAGATGATTCTCGTGTATGATTACATGGCTCATGGGACCCTTCGTGACCATCTCTATAACACCAATTATCAGCCACTTTGTTGGAAGCAACGTCTCCAAATCTGCATTGGTGCAACACATAGGTTGAACTACCTTCATACAAGTGCGACACATACAATCATTCATCGTGATATGAAGAGTACAAATATCTTATTAGATGAGCAATAGTTGGCCAAGGTGTCTGATTTTGGGTTGTCAAAATTTGGACCCATTATGACTAAGTCCCATGTTAGTACCGTGGTTAAGGGTACATTTGGATATTTAGACCCGAAATATTATCACTTTCAACAATTAACTGAAAAGTCTGACGTGTACTCTTTTGGTGTGGTGTTGTGTGAAGTGTTGTGTGGAAGGCCACCAATCATACGTACGATTGAGGAGCATCCACTGGGTCTAGCAGCATGGGTCCTGCAGTGCTATCACAATGGAAAGCTTGATCAAATTGTTGATCCATCTTTGAAGGATGAAGTTGAACCAGAATGCTTGAAGAAATTTGGCGAGATTATGGTAAATTGCTTGCTTAACAGTGGAACCAAAAGACTACCAATGAATGATGTGGTTGGGGGTCTTGAGTTAGCATTGGAGTTGCAAGAGAGTGCAGAAAAAGATGTCAAGCTTGATTTGTCAGAAGAAATTGACATGAAGGACTTTGATGAGCAAGCTCTGATCCCTATGTCTGATGTCAATGAAAGTGATGACATTATTTTTAGTAGCAATGGAAAAGTATCGAGTACTAATGGCAGTAGTCAAGTGACCGTAGTAAGCCGGGGAAGTTTTGCTAGCAAGGATTCAGATGGATTGATGTCCCCCAAGGCAATGTTTTCGGAGATTATGGATCCTAAAGGTCGATAAACAAAGGAAAAAAAAAAAGTTGCTAGTTAATTTTTAATATGTCTGATCCTAACTTCCAAAGTCCTTACTTAATTTCCTCCTTGAATTATGAAATTTTGAATCTGTGGAACATTCCATAATTTGCTATTGTTAGACATTCCCTAATATGTAATGTTAGACATGTTTTTTTTTTTATATATAATATTTATGAGTTTTAATTTATTGTATTATATATTTTAAATCAAATATTAATAAATTAATAAAACAATTGAGTGGGACGGGTACCATTGAGTGCCACCTAGGATGGTGGAGGAAAAAAAAAAAAAAAAAAAGGTCCCAGAGCGGGGGTGGGGGAAAGGGGAGGAACAGGTGTGGTGAAAAGTGGTGGAAGTGAAAAATAAAAAACCAACCTTGTACCTATCATGTTATCATTCCTACGTGGAAGATCAAATATGCTTGCTGGCTGATTATGTGCTTTTTTTTTTTTTTTTTTTTCATTATTATACATCAAACATAATATATCTTTGATTAAAAAAAAAATCATTATATAACATGTCATAATTACGAAAAAAATTATAAAAAATTGTTGCGTCTAGAATTATTGTTGCATAATAAAATATTCCTCACACAAAAAATCTTCCGCTTCGTTTCAATCGTTACAGGCAATTTGCTTGTCTCCAATGGCTTTCATTATCTAGTGCAAATTCCTTGAGCGCACGTCAGCAGTGAGACTTTTCTTTATATCATTACTGCAACTGCACGTCTGTGTCCGTGCCTTCTGTTGTTGGTTTATATTATCTTATCTTATCTTTATAGCTTTTGTATTCTCCATAAAAGAAACCAGAAACTTAGCCATTTTGATTTTCGAGTGCATTATCAAGTTTCTAATCATTTTGTAGTTTCTTCCTCAAGACATTTCAAGTCTCCCCTGCCCCACTTCTCATGAGTAGAAAGCAACTTTACTGGTATTGACCATTCGTGATTCGTGGTCATCATCCAACTAAAACGATGGTATTAGCTATTAATGAATTTCGTACCTTAGTTTCCTCTCCCTCTCCCTCTTCCTCATATCTAGTACTCTTCTTCTTCTTTCATTTTCTTGCTCTTCTTATTAATCTTTGTTTTCCTAGCCAATATTGTTGTGTTTTACTTTTGCCAGATAGACGAGTCTAAAACAAAAGACTTTATCAATTGAGTCAATTAAAACTTATGGAAAAAAAAAAAAAAATCTTACGTTTTGGTCTATTAATATTTATGTGATGTAAAACATACAACTAATTCCTAGATCATAGTAAGTGCCTCAAGTCAAATAGCAAAAAATCCAGAAAGTAGGAGTCAATAGGTTGACAATGACGAAATTGCATGAAATTTGATGACATAAGTAATCCCATCATTGATAATTTAATAAATTGTGATAATTTATTTAAAATGTTTTTTAAAATGATATATGATTTTTTTATTAACAAAATTATTTACTAAAAAATAGTACTTTAACACTAATAAGATTTTCATTGAGTAATATTTTTCTTTTTAGAAGTTTTTTAGTTATAGGACTATAATAATAGTAGAAGAACATGGCAATTAATTAGAATATTTACTTAGTGTGCCTAACTTTTATTATATAATATATAATATTTAAATAAAAAATTTCCCAAACCAGTCATTATAGGCTGTTGATTGAGTCAATAACAAATTGGAGTTATTGAGTCTAGGTAGTTCTTTAGCACGATGGTTGTTTGGACATATGTGATTTGATGTTAGGAACATATGTCAAATTAGAATTGGCTAATCTTTTGACAAACGCACTTTACTTATAATTAGGTAGAGCTAGGATGTTTTTAATACTTCAAGGAATAAGATTTCAAGATCAAGTGTTAAAACCATGTAAATCTATCCAAGAAACAAGTGAAGAAGTACTAGATTTTAAATCTCGACAGTTAGCTTGATAGCTAGTATCTATCGAGGTTTAAAAGCTGTTTCAGCCCGTGGCTTGACAGCTAGCTCGATAGATACCCTATCTGTCGAAATTTATGAAATTCAGTTTTTCAAAGTTGATTTCAATTCAATCCACGTGTACATGTTTAGGCTTTCTTTTCTCACAACCCTAAACATATATAAAGATTATTTTAAGGGTCGTCAAAGGTTGCATAAATGTGAAGCAAAGTTTTGTTCATGCAAATTGTGATCAGAGACAGAATTTGTCCTAATTTATCTTTCTCTTGAAGAAGCTGCTGTGTTTGTACACATTAGGGTTTTGTGACTAAGGAGTTTCGTGATCTTCATCGTGTGATGAATTGAAGAACTTTGCAGCTAACATCTTTCTCAAGTTGGTGATTAAGTCACGTACTGAGATTCATGCATCTATTGGTTAGTTACATACTGGGAGCCGTGCATCAAAAGGAGAGATTATCACTACATGTTAGGAAATTTAGACAACAGTTGATAGAATTAACAAATTTTAAACTCGAGTTGTTAATTAGATTTATTATGAATAAAACTTGTTAAAACAAACAAACATCAATATCATGTCAATAATGAATGCAGCAGAAAAGTAAATAAGACAAGATATGATGACCTAGAAAAACCAATGAAACAAACTAGTTTCACAGTAAAAAACTTGGGGGAAACCTTCCCGAAAAGCAATCCACTGTAGTAAAGAGAAGTTTCAGATCTAGTACAAAACCTTTATCCCAAGACTCTACAATCCCCGTAGATGAACTCACAACAGAAACCTTCTACTGCTTCAGAATCTCTGAACTCTTCAATATATGAACGCCACCCTTTCATGATGCACGAATCCCAAGTATGTGACTAACCAATTGCGTGAATCCCAGTACGCGACTTAATCACGAACTAGAAGAAGATTGTTGGCTGCAAAGTTCTTCACTTCATCAACAATGAAGATCAAGAAACACTTGGTTACAAAACCCTAAGACGCAAAGATGCAGTAGCTTCTTTCAGAGAGAATAAGGCATAGGTCACCTTTTGCATATGTTCTCCTTGTATTATCTTATGTGACGGCCTCTAAAATAAGTCTTATATAGGTCTAGGGTTTTGAGAAAAAGAAACCCTACACAAATACAAAAGCCTGGCCCAAAAATAAAAAATCTAAATTTTCGTAACCTCGATAGATAACAGGTGTCGAGCAGGTGTCGAGGTTTAATGAGGCTCGACAGATACAGCTATCGAAGAGGTGTCGAGGAGACAGAAACTTTCTCAATCGATCCACCAGGTGTCGAGGAGGTGTCGAGATTGAAACTTGATAGATAGCCAGCTGTCGAAAAGTGTCAAGCAGCTGTCGAGCTATCTGTCCACATGTGTCGAGCTATCTGTCCAGCTTTATTGAACACCTTTTCTTCACTTGTTTCTTGGTCCAATCTTCATAGCTTTAATACTAGACATGAACAACATGTTTCTTGAAGTATTAAACACATCTTAAATCTACCCAAATACAAGTAAAATGCATTTTGTCAAAGGATTAGCCAACTACATAAAATATGTCCTTAACAATCTCCCCATTTGGCAATCCGTGACAAAACCACAACAAACAAATGAACGTATGAGAAAAGTTATAAATCACTCAATTGATACTCACTTGTTGAATACAATAAAATCTATCTTAACACAAACTCTTGAAAAATTTTGCAAGAAGAGAGTTTATGGCAAGTAGACTTTGACAACCTGTATCTCTGAAACACTTTAAACAAAAACTCATCAAGGCATCTTGTGTGAAATAGAAATAATATGTTGCATACAAAACATATGTATGAAGATAGAAAAGAAACAACACATGTAAAGGTAGGTGAAAGAAACATACATCAACATATAAAGAAGATAAGCACAATGTATTTAAACAATGGTCACAAGACCCAAGGTACAAGAAGAAGGAAGTAAGCACTCCCCCTAACAAGATGAAACACAACTCCTCCTTATATAGGCATGTATTTCTCCCCCTAACATGTAGAATCTTTAAAAAAAAAACCATATATCCACAATTTCTCCCCCTTTTTGTCATGATTGACAAAAGGTACAAGAAGCTAAAAGGCTTCACCTAAGAAACATAAAGATGATCGAGAATGATCAAGGGGGTACAAAGAAATCCATATAAATGCATGAATGTAATGAAATAAGATGCCATGGATGACAGGATAAAAGAAAGATACAAAACATGTGAAAAACAAATCTCTCAACAAGAAAAATGTTAAGCACATAGATCCCAAAACACACACATATACTAACCAATTTTATACTTTAAAAACAAGTCAAGACAGTTTAGTGAGCATACATTAACGCATGTAAAACCTTGTGATGGCTAAATCACATTGTTCCTGCACATGTATCAAGAGTAGCAAAGAATATTGCGTGTTGTGTGTGAAAAACATCGCAAGATTGCATAAGCGTATACATGTTATGACGATTTGAGAAAATCACTTTAACTCACACATAATCATAACTATTTGATGGGGACTATCACCTTTGAGGTACATCTTATAACTCCCACATCTCCTAGAAAACACGCTTGCAATCATATTTAAAGCATTTTAATCTTTTTGCTTTTTTTTTTCTTTGCATATTTTCTTTTAAACATATCATGTATGGGCATATATAAGAGAGAAAAGAAATACCCAGCATGTTAAGCATAGACATTGCACTTTTGCTATGCCGAAGCATACGGATGTTTTTGACATTGCACTTTTACTATGCCGAAGCATACATATATCATATTATGATTGGCGGGCAACAGTGGTGAGATAGTTATTTATGCATTTCTCTTAGGATTTTCTACTACTACCTGTCAAAAAGAGTGATATGAGTGTTGAGTTTAAGAGATAACTTAATCTTACTCATCACAAACAAGAGCCACAAAGCTCACTTGCTTAGTTGTGCATAGAGATGCTCATCTAAGCTACAAAAGATACAAAGTTTAGAAAACTTTGTTTCAATGGCCATTTAAGGTACACAAGTACCAATGTACACAAAACACACACTGTTTTTGTATTTTTCTGATTTTTCATTTTTAATTTTATTTTGAAAACAAAACAAAATAAAAACTAAACAACCAAACAAAAAAAGAAAAACAACATGAAAGCAGAAAGAAAGATGCATATGCATGAAGACATGATAGAAAAATGCAGATGCATGAAAGCATGATTCCTAAAGCAGATAAGAAATCAAGTAAAGAAAGTACTACTTTAGATAGAAAGAATTAAAGCAGAGGACAAACAGAAAAGACCATTAAATCTTAGGCTCCTTTCTCACCCACACAGCACGAGTCTTTAGCCATGAAGATGAAAAGACACGTGTCTTAGTATGTCTACTAAAGGACATAGAAGAATTAAGATTCTCCTGAAATTCAGTTAAAAAACTCAAAGCTTTTATTAACTCTCCAAAAAAAGGTATAGGTCCTTGAGAGGAAACCTGTGACTGTTTGGACAATTACTTATGAGGATACAACTTAAAGCAATTAAGACGAATATGTCCAGAAATACCACAATAGTGACAAACATGAGGCTTAACAAAGGATTTAGAATTAGCTAAATCAGTTTTGGATTTCATACATTTATTACCTTTCTCAGATTATGGCATAAAGACAGTCCTTGATGCAGAAGCAGTGGAAGAGGAGGGGCTGGAGGAAACAGCATATCCTAAGCCAGTCTTATCAGAACTAGGCTTTTGAGCACTCAAGACCTCATCAAGTTTTGCAGTAGACATCCTCTCTATTTGAGTTCTTGCTTGACTAAGCTTAACCTCAAGATTCTTGACCTCCTCTTCTAATGAGGTGGTCTCCACAATAAAAGTCTCAACTAACCTTATAGTCTCATCTAACTTGACTAACAGATCAGCTTTTTCAGTTTTTACCTCATTAAGCTCTTTTCTACAAAGATGAGAAGTCTTTTCAGATTTTATGAATTCAATGCATAGCTTATCATAGGCTTCCTAAAGGGTCATCTTTTTGGGTACTTTATCATCAAAAGAATCCTTACTATCACTAGCACTCTCCACAATCACCTTATTGGTTGTGGCAACAAAGGCCATAACGTGACGACATTCATCCACAAACTCATTAGAAGAGTCATTTTCAGTATCACTCCAGGTAGCAACCAACCTTTTATCTTTTGACTCATTGGTCTTTTCCTTCATGAGGTAGTTTGGACACTTTATCCTCATCTGATGAAAACCTTTACAATCATGGCATTGGATGAGGGGTTTCTCATTCTTGCCCTTCCTAGAGGATTTAGGTTTCCTAGGAGGTTTGCCCTTATCTTTTTTCCTAAACTGAAGAAGCTTGACAATTTCATCAGTTATGAAGGTTAGATCCTCATCCTCATCTTCAGAGTCCTCAGTCTCTTCCTCTATACCCTTAAGAGCCAAGTTTTTACTTTTTCTACCTTTTCCCATTGAACCTAATCTCATCTCATAGGTTGAAGGTTCCCTACAAGCTCAATCAAAGGAATTTGAACATTGTCCTTTACTTCTTCAATGGCAGTGATCTTGGCATGGAATCTTTCAGGTAAGGACCTAAGGATTTTTCTAATAATCTTGGATTCTACAATACATTCTCTAAGGTTGAAGGCAGAATTCACAATATCCTTGAGTTTGGCATAGAACTCATCAAAGGTCTCATCTTCCTCCATCCTTATTTCTTCAAAACTACTAGTAAGTCCTTGAAGTTTCACAGTCTTTAGTGCCTTGGTACCTTCATAGGTGGTTTCAAGAATTGTCCATACTTCCTTGGCAACTTCTATGAACGATATCTTTTAAAATTCCTCATTGGTCACCCTACAAAAGAGAGCATTCAAAGCCCTACTGTTGAAATTTGCCACTATGATTGTTGCATCATCCCAATCCACTGGCGCTTCCTTTGGCTTAATCCAGCCAATTTTAATAGCTAGCCATACCTGTTCACCAAGAGCCTGTAAAAAGACTTTCATACGAACTTTCTAGTACGCATAATTAGTTTCATCAAATAAATGAGGAATCAAAAGAAACTGTCCACGATCCATGAAAATAGGGGTCAAGGGTCACACTCAGGAAATTAATCCAATCAGAGTGAACCTACTCTAATACCACTTGTTAGAAAATTTAGACCCCGGTTGATAGAAATAACAAATTTTAAACCCAAGTTGTTAATTAGATTTATTATGAATAAAATTTTTTAAAACAAATAAACATCAATATCATGTCAATAATGAATGTAGCGGAAAAGTAAATAAGACAAAATATAATGACCTAAGAAAACCAATGAAACAAACTAGTTTCATAGTAAAAAACCTGGGGGGAAACCTTCCCGAAAAGCAATCCACTATAGTAAAGAGAAGTTTCAGATCTAGTACAAAATCTTTATTCCTAGACTCTACAATCCCCGTAGATGAACTCACAGCAGAAACCTTTTACTGCTTCAGAATCTCTGAACTCTTCAATATATGAAAGCCACTATTTGATGATGCACGAATCCCAAGTACGTGACTAACCAATTGCGTGAATCCCAGTACGCGATTTAATCACCAACTAGAAGAAGATTGTTGGCTGCAAAGTTCTTCACTTCATAAACAATGAAGATCAAGAAGCACTTGGTTACAAAACCCTAAGGCGCAAAGACGCAGTAACTTCTTTCAGAGAGAATAAGGCATCGATCACCTTTTGCATATGTTCTCCTTATATTCTCTTATGTGACATCCTCTAAAGTCTTATATAGGTCTAGGGTTGTGAGAAAAGAAACCCTACACAAATACAAAAGTCTGGCCCAAAAATCAAAAATCTAAATTTCTGTAACCTCGACAGATAGCAGGTGTCGAGCAGGTGTCGAGGTTTAATGAGGCTCAACAGATACAGCTATCGAGGAGGTGTCGAGAAGGTGTTGATGAGACAGAAACTTTCTCAATCGATCCACCAGGTGTCTAGGAGGTGTCGAGATTGAAGCTCGATAGATAGCCAACTGTTGAGAGATGTCGAGCAGCTGTCGAGCTATTTGTCCACAAGTGTCGAGCTATCTATCCAGCTTTATTAAACATATTTTCTTCACTTGTTTCTTAGTCCAATTTTCATGGCTTTAATACTAGACTTGAATAACATGTTTCTTGAAGTATTAAACACATCTTAAATCTATCCAAATACAAGTAAATTGTGTTTTGTCAAAGGATTAGCCAACTACATAAAATATGTCCTTAACACTACAAAACAAGTTCAATTGGGTATTAAGGTAAGAGTTCAACTGTAGGTTGGTATAAGGTACTGGATTCCTTTACTTGTAACCACTTGTTTTGGTAATAGTGGATTTTCGGAAGTGGTGACCTTAAAATCACCCCATGGGGTTTTCGCCGTGTAGGTTTTTTCTATTCGTAAACAAATCACCTTTTCAATTTAATTTTCGCTGTGTTTAGTTATTTTGTGATTTTTTTTTATGCTACCACGCATTTTGCATGTTAATTGAATTAATTAATTAACATGGCTAAATTAATTGGTTAATTTATCACTAGGGGTCAATAAATTCTTGGCGCCTATCAAGTGGTATCAGAGTAAGCACACTCTAATTAGGGTTTAATCTTTACTGTGTGATCCCTCGACACCTATTTGTCATGGATAGAGGAAAATCTCTTATTATACCTCCTTTATTTGATGGGATTAACTATGCATACTGGAAAGTACGCATGAGAGCTTTCTTGTAGTCATTGGATGAAAAGGTATGGCAAGCTGTGGAGATAGGTTGGATGAAGCCTACGGAAGCACCAGCTGACTGGGATGATGCTAAGATCAAGGCAGTAAACTTCAACAACAGGGCATTGAATGCTCTATTCAGTGCAAACACGAATGAGGAGTTCAAGAAAATATCCTCTGCTGAAACTGCTAAGGAAGCATGGACCATTCTCCAGACAACCTATGAAGGAACCAAGGCTGTCAAGGATTCAAAGCTTCAAAGGCTTACTACAAGTTTTGAAAATATTAAGATGGAGGAGGATGAGTCATTCGATGAGTTCTATGCCAAGGTCAAAGACATAGTGAACTCAGTTTTTAATCTTGAGGAAACCATTCCTGAACCTAAGATTGTGAAAAAAGTGCTCAGATGTCTACCAGAGAGATTTCATGCCAAGATCACCGCGATTGAAGAATCAAAGGATATTGAGAAAATTCCTTTGACAATGTTGGTTGGCAATCTGCAGACCTATAAGTTGGGTTTGACAAGGATCAAAAAAATCAAGTAAGAGCAAAAGCATGGCGTTGAAGGCCAAGAGTAGTGACATTGATGAGTCTTCAGATGATGAAGATTCTAAGATGAAATCCTATATCACGAGGCAGTTCAAGAAGTTTATGAAGAATGCCAACGCGAAAGGATTTGACAAGGACCGAAAGTAATCCAATTCTTCACAGTTCAAGGGCCAAGACAAAGAGAAGAAGGATGCTAGGGATGGCGGTCAATACATTGTTCCCTCATGACCAAAATTCTTTAGGTGTCAAGACTTCGGTCACATGAAACAAGAGTGCCCTACGTATCTTAAGACTATTGGGAAGAGCAAGGCACTTACTGCTACATTGAGCGACACTGAGCCTGAGGATGATTTTGATAATGAGAATGATGGAATCTTGAATGCCTTCACTGCTATTATAAATCCTACTAAAGGGATTGTTAAAGATGTGGATGAAGAAGAGGAATTGGTGGAGTCTAAGTTTGAAAAGATGGATCAGCAAGATGACATCCACACAGCTAATGCAAAGTCATACAAGGTCTTAGAAAAGTATGAGAAGTTGTATAGGTTGGCCACCAAGAATCTCAGTGACATGGCGCTTGAACGAGAAGAAATCTCCATAAATTTTGATAAAGCTAATCAGACTATAGGAGCACTGAGATTTGAGAGTAACTTCTTGGTTGAGAAGACCAAGAAGCTTGAGGCAACTGTTACAAGTCAGAGCTTAATTGGAAAGGATTTCAAGTGCAAAGCTTGATAAGATGCTCAATCTTCAGAAATTTGCTTCCGATCGAACCGGTTTAGGGTATGATTTCTCTTCTTCTAGTATTGCTACTTCTAGTACTATTGTTTTTGTTCCTTCTACTAATATTGAAACTGAGAACAATAACGTTAAAAATGAATTAGCTAGTGAGAACATAGATAAGAGTAAATCTATCTTAGAAGCACCCCCTAAGCTTGATAAGAAAGAGATTAATAACCCTAGAGCTAAGAAGGGAAATACTCAAAAGCCCAAACAGAAAAAGCAGCATTTCTGTCATCACTATGGAGCAGATGGACATACTCGACCTAATTGCTACAAGTGGTTAACCACTCAACAGAGCAACAGTATGATCTCATCGGGAAACTAGAATCAACTTCCATCCTCCTTTGCTCCTCTTGGAGATTTTCTCAAAGCCCTCATATTCCTTTCGAACTTGAACGGTTTCAATTCTTCCCCCTCACCGCCGGAACAAGGGTGTGCTAAACGAAAAGGTTCTTCCAAGGTGTGGAAGGAAAAGGGCTCCAAGTGATTTAGTCATTTATTCTCTCTCTCCCTTTCTGGTTTTTGTTTTTGCATTACTTGTGTGTTTTTCTTTTATATTTTGAATCAATCTAGTTTTATGCATTGCTTTGTTTATCATGTTTTTGGTTGTTTCTTTTCAGTTTTGCTATAAGTTGTTTTTCTTAAAAAAAAAAAAATATATATATATATATATACACACACAAAAAAAATGTGTATTTGTGTACATTGGTACTTGTGTACCTTGGATGGTCATTGAAACAAAATTTTATAAACTTTGTATCATTTATAGCTTAGATGAGCATTTATATGCACAACTAAACAAGTGAGTTTTGTGTCTCGTGTTTGTGATGAGTAAGGTCTCTTGTACTTAACACTCGTATAACTCTTTTTGATGGGAAGGACTAGAAAATCCTAAAAGAGAGGCATAGATAACCATCTCACCACTGTTACCTGTCAATTATGAAATGACATTTGTATGCTTCGACATAGCAAAAGTGGAATGTCAAATGCTTAACATCATTGGGTATTTCTTTTCTATCTCTTATATGCCCATGCATGGTTCGCTTAAAAGAAAATATGCAAAGCAAAATAAAAGCAAAAAGAATCAAAATGCTTTATATATGATTGTAAGCATGTCTTCTAGGAGATGTGTGAGTTATAAAATGTATCTCAAAGGTGATAGTCCCCCTCAAACAGTTATGATTGTGTGTGAGTTAAAGTGATTTTCTCATATCTCAAATCGTCATAACATATAGACACGTATGCAATGTGATTTGGCCATGTAGGAATGCATGTGTTAATGTATGTTTACTAAATTGTCTTAACTTGTTTTTGAAATATAAAATTGGTTAGACTTGTTTAATGTGTGTGTGTGTTTTAAATCTATGTGTTTCACATTTTTCTTGTTGAGAGATGTTTTTGAGAGTTTAAAATGTTGTTTGGATCTTTGGTTATGTAGCATGCTTGATTGCATTCATATCTATATTTTTCTCTTCTTGAAAAATTATTTTTAAGCAATCTCGATAGTTGCTGGACACCTCTTGACAGCTAAGCTATCTATTGAGACCCTTCAGCTACTTTTTATTGCATTCTCGATAGCTTCGCGATAGCTTCTTGATCCATTGAGATACTTTCTGGTTGCTCAATAGCTTCTCAACAGCTGGCTTGATCCATTGAGATCCTTTTGCTGTGGACACCTCTCAATAAATCCTGGACATCTCTTCAACAACTTTCTCACATGTTTTAAAGCTCAACAACTCTCAACACCTCTCGATTTGTCGAGATTTATGAAGTTTCTATATGAAGGATCTGCGCGACATTTCTCTCATTCCTCTTCGATCTCTTTCTCGATACTTTCAGTCTTTTCACCTTCCCAAACACCTCTCAATCACTCCAAACTTCTTCCTCACTCAATCTTCAGTCTTAAGATCATTTTTCTTCATCTGGTATGTTGCTTTCTTACTCCTTATTATGCATTTCATGACCTTTGACCTAACTTTTGGGATTTTTGATAAACTTTGGGGTTTTTTCAAAATTTTTGAGGTTTTTGTGAAATTTTTGGGATGGGTTTTTGTTTCAATGATTTAAAATCATCATGCATTGCATTTCATGAACATTATAATTATATTTTCATGCATTATAGATGTGTGCTATATATGTTAATCTACTGTATGCTGTTAGGTTTGGATTGTGATGAACTCATGATGTATTTAAGTTTGCATGTTACATGTTCTTGCATTTTCATGCATACGTACCTTTCAATTCTTTATATTCTTATATATTGCTGTTGTTGGTACTTTTCTGATTGTCACTCTCTCTTTCTTGTGTTAGTCTACTCTATGGCACCTAAATGCAAATCTACTCTGTCCTAGAACCCTCTGCATTCTGGGGGCATCTTCTTCTTCTGATCCTACCCCTTCCTTTATACGGTTTTGTAATGATAAAGCCCGAAAGGAATTTTCGGAAAACTTTTCTTGGTGAGGTATTCATTTGGAATGCCACGTCATTCTGTCAGATTTTACCAACATTGACCTTCCCACTGTCATATATAGTTGGGGTTGGGGTCACTATGTGACATCTCGGTCACTTTTTCCTCTGTGATCATGCGAGAGTTTTACTCCAATATGCATGGAATTGATACTTTTGTACCTCATTTCTTTTATACCATTCAAGGTATACACATTGTAGTTACTCCGAATATTGTATCAGAGGTACTACAAGTTCCTAGGGTAGCGCATCCTAACTACCCTGGTTGTTGATGTCTCGGAAGCCTGAAGATGGTACTACATGATGCTCTCTTGATGGAACAGAAACTAAGTTCCGGGTAGTAAACCTCGAATCCACGAGGGGTTCCTTGAATCTACAAGGTGATAAAATTGGAATCCACCATAAGAGAATTTGACAAAACATCTGTGTTTATTGATAATAGTATAACTTGCCTCTGACGGCTACAAAACATATAAATACTGAGAAAAAAACATTTAAAACCCTAATTCGCACTAATTAAGCGATTAGGTGACAAAATTTTTGAATTTTACCAAAAATGGCAAAATTGAGTTAAATGTAGAATCATAAACTACTGATCTTAAGGGTCGTCCCAAAACAGACGGAACTTTATTCTGACTTTTAAACTAAAAGTTATTAAGGAAAAACAATTATTACTATAAATAGCAAAAACACTATTTTTGGGGCCTTAATGAAGGAATTTGCCTAAATTTTGGCGACATTCTTGGTATCATAAGTTTGGATCAGAACGCCGCTTCCCTTCAATCTGCCAAATTTCATGCAAGTCTGACACTGTTACCCCTGATGGCCCCTACTAGCACCTCCCTTTAATCTTGTGTTGTGACTTCTTACGCTCCTGCTGCTCCAGGAAGGCATGTACTGTCTATTCTACATCAGTTGTGCTCGTCTATGGACTGTGTCCAAAGACAAACTCTCATCTCTCTTCTGTGAGACACCTTCTTCTTGGGGTGACTGTCAAAACACCCTTTGCTCAAGCTTTGCAAAAAGTCTGAGCTTCCTTAACATGGTGATGACATTTGTTCTCCATCATTTGTCTCACTATAACTCCATTACAGAGCCTCATTCTCAATTTTCGTTGTCTGTCTTAGAGGATATCTCTATCGACTATTCCTTTCTCACTTCATTTTATCCCTTATAGATGTCTATAGGGATACGGTAACCCATGATAAGCTCATTTTTCCTTCGGCTGTCACGCGGATCCTTCACCATTTTTCCATCTCATATCCTGAGTCTCCTCATTTTTCCATGATGGGTGCCATAGACTCTGCTACCGTTAGATGGAGTGAGGCTCAGCTTCCCTTGAGGCGGACACAGACTTAAACGGTAGCTCTTCCAGCTTCTACAGCTCCATCCACCTCCACTCCTTCGTTTTCTGCGGGTTTTGTCATGGATTGCCAAAGGGGGAGATTGTTAGGAAATATGTGATTTTATGTTAGGAACATATGTCAAATTAGAATTGGCTAATCCTTTGACAAAACCCACATTACTTGTAATTGGGTGGATTTTGGATGTGTTTAATGTTTCAAGGAACAAGGTTTCAAGATCAAGTGTTAAACCCATGCAAATATATCCAAGAAACAAGTGAAGAAGTGTTGGATTTTAAATCTCGACAGCTAGTATCTATCGAGGTTCAAAAGCTGTTTCAACTCATGGCTCGACAGCTAGCTTGATAGATACCCTATCTGTCAAGGTTTATGAAATTCAATTTTTCAGAGCTGATTTCAATCCAATCCATGTATACATGTTTAGGTTTTCTTTTTTCACAACCCTAAACATATATAAGGATTATTTTAAGGGTCGTCAAAGGTTGCACAAGTGTGAAGCAAAGTTTTTTTCATGCAAATTATGATTGGAGACATAATTTGCCATAGTTCATCTTTTTCTTGAAGAAGCTGCTGTGTTTGTACACTTTAGGGTTTTGTGACCAAGGAGTTTCGTAATCTTCATCGTGTGATGAACTGAAAAACTTTGCAACCAACATCTTTCTCAAGTTGGTGATTAAGTCTTGTACTGGGATCCGCGCATCTATTGGTCAGTCACGTACTAGAAGCCGTGCATCAAAATGAGAGATTGTTACTACAGAACAAGTCCAATTGGGTATTGGGGTAAGGGTTCAATTGTAGTTTGGCATAAGGTACTAGAATTCCTTTACTTGTAACCTCTTGTTTTGATAATAGTAGATTCTTGGGAGTGATGACCTTAAAATCATCCGGTGGAGTTTTAGCCATGTAGGTTTTCCCCATTTATAAACAAATTACCGTGTCAATTTAATTTCCGCTGCATTTAATTATTTGGTGATTTGTTTATGTTACCACTTTTTTTGCATGTTAATTGAATTAAATAATTAACTTGGTTAAATCAATTGGTTAATTTATCATAAGGGGTCAATACATTCTTGGCCTATCAATGGTTTAAAAAAAAAATTTAAAAAAAAAAAAAAAAAAAAAGTCCACATAGGCAAACTCTCTCATAATTTTTTGCATTAATGCTAAGGTGACAAATTCTCAATATATGGTAAACAATAAATTGCTATTAACAATGGGCTCAAGGGAAATTAATAACAAATTATCACCTCAAATAGATATTAAATTTTTATATATGAAAGGTTTTTGTTAAATTAACAATTCTTCCAGAAACTAAAACTTGAGATTTTACATGAGAGATTAAGTAGATGAGATTTTAAATGGTAAAACTTCATGCTTTAATATTATGTTAAAATCTATTCTCCCAAAAAAATTAAAATATTGAAAAATAATATATTTAATTATTTAACCATATAATTCTAATAGTTTTTGTATAAAAAAAAAATTATAATTTTAACATTTTAAACTACTTTTCTTTTTTAGAAGAAAGTTTTAAACTACTTTTAGCTTCTTATTCTTTTTTTGAAAAAAGGCTAATAAAATTATTAAGAAAATCTGGCTATAGTGGATTAAAAGTATATCATTAAGGTATGGATGACACCAATAAAATATTATCCTAAGTAAGTTGTGGGCTATAGAGTTTCCTTGTTGACATGCATCAGCTACAAGATGGCCTAGAGGCCAATTTCATGGGCAAACACCAATGCTCGAATGGCAACCAATGCTCAACCAAAGCAACTGAACGAGGAAGAACAATCTTAATAATTGGTGGGCCTCTCTTTTAAAAGTTTTATATTCTCTCTAAATGATCGATAATAATGCCTGCATTCAACTAATAAAAGATTCTTATTCGGTGAAAACCCTAAAAACAAGGAAGATGTCTCCCACTAAGATCATCTTCTCAAGTGCCACTTACTGAAAGAAAAAGAAAAGAAAATGGGGGTAGATAGCTTGATCAATGCCCTAGCTCAATAATGAGTTAATTTACCTTTATAAAGTAGGAATAAAAGGAGATTTTCCTCCTTTCATTTCTTTTTCCACCTCAATTTGTTTCTCCCTCACATGAGGAACCTCTCGATGCTCACACTCAAACCTATCCTTTCCATCTTCTGCTTAGTCTTCCTTTTTTATCATATCACACTTGCTTCTTTCACAGATCCTCGTTATGTCCCCGTTGATGATATTATCCTCGACTGTGGCAGTGCCACTTCAAACATTTCGAAGGATATGGATGGGCGAGACCGGAGTGGAGACTTTCAGTCCAAGTTCTTTCCCAAAGACGAACATAATTTCAAATCTAATACCTCTCAAGCTCCAAAAGAAGGCACCATAACAAAAGCTCCCTACACGACTGCACGTATATCTTATTCTCAATTCACGTACGTGTTTCCAGTTACCCTGGGCCCGAAATTCGTTTGGTTGCACTTTAATCCGGTTTCTTACTATGGTTTTGAGGGGTCTAAGGCCTTTTTCACTGTCAAAGCAAGTTCGTTCACCTTACTTACAAACTTCAATACTTTCGTTATTCTTGCTGATTTTTTGCAAAACTAGATTGTAAAAGAGTTCTGCATCAACGTTGCAGCAAATCAAAAATTGAATCTAACATTCATCCCTTTATCAACTACTTTGATTAATTTCTATGCTTTCATTAATGGAATTGAGATTGTGTCCATGGCTGAAAACCTGTATTACAGTCCAAAAGGTGCACCCATAAACCCACTTTATGTAGGCCAAAGTCCTCTGTTCTACATAAGCAACAACATGGCACTTGAGATGGTTTATCGATTAAACGTGGGTGGGAACTTGATATCATCAACGGAAGACACTGGCTTATTTAGAAAATGGCCCCCGGATATAAAGTACTTCAAAAATTCAGGCTTAACTATTCATAATGCATCTTTCATACCCAACTACTCTAAAATAGCAAATTACACAGCACCAGATGATGTATATTAGTCTGCAAGGACAATGGGCTTATATAGCAACAAGAACACACTACAAAAAAAAAGGGTCTTTAGTCGTGTTTAAAAAACGTAGATATAGACCCCAAAAATGCAACTATAGGATAGAGCCGCGTTTACAAAAATGGCCTAAACACCATAGCAATAGGCCTAAAGGTAATACCTATAACCGCGTTTTTTAAAAACACGGCTAAAGGTCAGACCTGAAGCCGCTTTTTACCCGGTAGGATATATTGGGGCCTATAGCTGCGTTTTTAAAAAATGTGGCTATAACCCGCTTTGAGCTGCATTTAAAACATGGCTATAGGTTTTTCTAAACATAAAAAAAAAAAAAAAAAAAAAAAAAAAAAAAAAAAAAAAAAAAAAAAAAAAAAAAAAAAAAAAAATTCTGGGTTTTTTTTTCTCTAGAAAATTCAAAATTCAAATAAAAAAATTCAAAATTAATCACAAATCCAAAAAATTCAAAATAAAATATAAATTAGAAAATTCAAAATCAAACACAACATACTCACAATACAAACACACCCAAAAAATTCAAAATCAAACACAACATACTCACAATACAAACACACCCAAAAAATTCAAAATCAAACACAAACCCAGAAAATTCAAAATCAAACACAACATATTCACAATACAAACAAACCCAAAAAATTTAAAATCAAACACAAACCCAGAAATTCAAAATCAAACACAACATGCTCCAAAATATAAGAACACAAACCCATTTAAATGTAATCACAATATCAACAACACAATAGCACAAATTCAAGCACAGATCCACGATAGCATTTCCTCCATTTTCTTACTAACTAAGCATAAAATAACCCCCAAAAAAAAAAAAAAACTAAAACTAGATCTATTGACAAATTAGTGTGCTTAAGATGAAGAAAAAAAAAAAAAAAAAAAAGCAGGAGCTCCTAAGAAACAAAGGAAAAAAAAAAAGTTACCCAATTAAGAAGGAAGAAAGAAAAATGAAAAAAAAAAAAAAAAAAAAGAGTTATCCAGATGTGAAGAAGGAAGAAAGAAAAAGGAAAAAAAAATAATGAAAGATGAGTTACCTAGATGTGAGGGAGGAAGAAAAAAAAAAAAAAAAAGGAAAAGAAAAAAGAAGAACTTTACGGAGGAGCACTAGATGTGAAGAATGAAGAGCGTGAAAAAGAAAGAAGGAGAAATAAGAAAAGAAGAAAGTGGGGGTAGGTGGGAAAGGGGGGAGCATGTGGGAAGCTAAAGAATTTTTTTTTTTTTTTTTTTTTTTATTACATATAGCGGTGTTTTTGAAAACACGGCCATAGGTCATGCCACCAAAGGGTGACCTAAGCCGCATTTTAAAAACGTAGCTTCAGGTTATACAGCTAAACCTATAGTCGCGTTTTCGAAAAATGCGGCTATAGGTAACATCACAAAAGGGTGACCTAAGTTGCGTTTTCAAAAAATGCGACTATAGGTCAATGACATATTTATAGCCTGGACCTATAGTCGCTGGACCTATAGCCGCGTTTTTAAAATAAAAACGCGGCCATAGGTAACGTCACTAAAGGGTGAGTAAGCCGCATTTGATAAACGCAGTTTCAAATTATACGGTTGGACCTATAGCCACGTTTTTTGAAAACGCGGCTATAGGTAACCTTTAGCTGCATCTTAAACACGGCTAAAGATTAGCTATAGTCGCGTTTTTTAGAAAACGCCGGGGGGACCTATAGCCGCGTTTTTTAGAAACGCAGCTATAGGTTGAGGCTTTGGCCGCGTTTCTTAGAAACACAGCTATATGTTAGCTATAGCCGCGTTTTTCATAAATGCTGCTAAAAAAATGCGGCTATAGCCCGCGTTTTTTGTAGTGACAAGAGATTTAATTTGATGTGGGAATTACCGGTTTATTCGGGATGTCATTACCTGGTGAGGCTCCATTTCTGTGAGATAGACAAACTTATATACTTCGTTGGCCAAAGATGGTTCATCATATATATAGACTATCTGTTAGCCGAGTTAGGTGCTGATGTAATATTGTGGACTGATGAACACGTTACGCCTTTTTACAAGGACTACGTAGTAAAAATCCAAAAGAAAGGAGTTGAGGACAACAACCATGTTGTCTCCATTGATCTACACCCTGATATAGGAGCTACTTCTGACGATGCAATTTTAAACGGTGTGGAAGTGTTCAAACTGAGCAATCCAGATGGTAACCTCGCAGGACCTAGTCAAATGCTGCCCTCTCTACCTGCTGCCTCTACAACCAAGGAGTCCAAAACAAAGAAAACAGTATTCATTGCAATTGGAAGTGGTGTGGGGGTCTTAGTGGTACTCACTTTAGTGTGTTGCATGGTTCTCTTGAAACTAAGGAAGCCTGGGCACTATGTTTATTATTATCAACTATCAAAGTGCTGTTGCTAGCATGATCCATACAAAGGAAAGTCAACAAGGAAGAAGGCTTCATCATTACCCAAAGAACTATGCCGCCGGTTCTCGATAGGCCAAATCAAAATAGTGACTGATAACTTCCATCAAGAACAGATTATTGGCCGAGGTGGTTTTGGGTATGTATATAAGGGTTTCATCGACGAGAGTATGATTGTGGCAATCAAGCGCTTGAACCCTGAGTCTCGACAAGGTGCTCAGGAGTTTAGAACTGAGATCGAGATGCTTTCTCAACTTCGCCATGGCCACCTTGTCTCTCTTATTGGATACTGCAATGATGAGGGTGAGATGATCCTCATGTACAAATACATGGCAAACGGTACCCTCAATGACCATCTATTTGACACCAAAAACGATCATCTCACGTGGAAACAAAGACTTGAGATATGCATTGGGTCCGCATGTGGTTTGCACTACCTCCACACATGCATGAAAAACCCTATTATCCACTGTGATGTGAAGGCCCCCAATATTATATTGGATGACAAATAAGGGGGCTAAGGTTTCAGATTTTGGATTGTCCAAAATGGGTTTGGATCAAACTGCTGTTACCACTAATGTTAAGGGTACACCAGGATATTTGGATCCCGATTATGCAAGGTGTTTGCAAGTAAATGAGAAAATTGATGTGTACTCTTTTGGTGCGGTGTTTTTGGAAGTGTTATGTGGCCGAAAGGCAGTGAACTCGAAACTCGGGCAAAAGCAATTGCATCTACCCTGTTGGGCTCGGAAATGCATTGAAAATGGGACCATTTATGAGATCATTGATCCATATCTAAAGGGGAAGATTGCACCAGAATGCTTCAAGGTCTACGTGGAGGTTGCAGAGAGTTGTGTGCGTGATCATGGGATCCAACGGCCTACGATGAACGATGTGATGGAAAGGCTAGAGTTTGCATAAGATTTGCGACAGAATGCAGACGCGGAGCAGGAAAAAATCAATCCTAGTGATGATATTACCGATCAGGAGGTGAGATCATTTCGTGTTTCTCAAAACATCAACGTTCACAATGTTGGACCCATGTTGGAATTGGAAACTGGTGATGGGCTATCTACGTTTAATAGTGGATTGTCAACTAATCGAAGTATTGATTCTAATAGTGTGACTGGCACAAGTCGGGACATCTTCACGAATAACTCCAACGCTACAACTTAAGGTATCTTATACGTATTTAGTTCGAGGATCAGCTTAATGAAAGAAGAAAGGTTATGGGTGCGTTCTAAGATGTATGTGACTCAAGTTTGTTAGTCTATCACTTTTTGCTTTCCAGTTCATGTTTGAGTATTTTACTTATCTTTATTCTGTATCATGGGTGGGGGTTGTGAAATGTATATATTTTGCAATAGCATTTGATGTTGTACAGGGCCTTAGACAACAATTTTGTTTTTTTTTTCTTTTTTTTTTTTTAAATTTTTTAAAATAATTAAAATATGCTATTAATTCTGCAGCTCGACTCTTACTAATATCACAATACAGCAGACCTGTAATTATTTCTCATTTTTTGTTTTATAACCGAAATTTTATTATTCGTTTCTTTTAGTTTTGCTGATGAGATTTTAAATTTTATTAAGCAAGATCACAAACATTTTAGTTTTTATTGCGTGGATGATTAGCATAACTGCATAAGTGTACCTACTCATTAAGGATAACTAAGTGTAGGATTTGCATTTTTGTGAAGGATTTGCTTAAAAGAGCTGCTTGTGTCACTCATCTGGATGTCAGAATTTATATCTATAAGTTTTCAATGTAGGAATGGGAATTAATCTAGTTTAGTAAGTTTTCGGACTTAACCTGACTCTAATAGTACAGTTTGTGAATTTTAAAATTTATTTTTGGGTTCAAATGTTTAAATCTGCTATTTTTGAGGAGAAATTGGATTTTACCTCATAGGTAGCTGGATTTGAGCTAATTTTGTATTCAAATAACTAAAATAAATTTATATTATAAATTTAAATGTATTTCCAATATAACGTCATCTTTTGAATGACATAGTAGCATGATAATGACAAGAAATAAAATATACACTATGAAATGGATTTTATTAATTTCATTTGAATGGAGAGATTTTTTTTTTTTTTTTTTTTTAATAAGTAAAATTAAGCGCACTACCTGGTGACAAGTGGGGAGGGCGTGAATGCTCGAAATCGCCTCGGATTCAAGCTGTCTAGTCGATCTTCTGATGAGAATTAGGCTGATTTGTGAAATCAATTTCGACATTAATTTGACAAGCTCGGTAATGTTGAGCAGAGGTTGAATGACCCTGTGCTTGTATAAATTGTAAATAATTTGTATGGTTTTTGTACATTCAAATAAATTGTGAGGGGTTGATTATATACGCAATAGAGTTGATATATATCCTCTCTAAAAAAAAAAAAAAAAAGAGTTGATATATATCAAACACAAAATCCCTTGAGTGAGACTAATTAAAATAAAGATTATATTAATGCTGCTTAACTTTAGCTCAATCATGGATCTGATAAATATTGAATAGATATCTAAAATATAGTACTGTATATACTAAACTACCCTCTCAAACTCGAGGTCTGAATTAATTAAGGAGGAATTCTCCTTCACTTTTGAGACGAGATCCTGAAGACGGAAAAATGGGTGAGACTTGGTGAACAAGTCAATAGTTAGTCTTAAGAGGAAACTAAAGATGTGTTTGGATACCACTTATTTTACTGAACATTGAAAACTAAAAATAATAAAAAAATAATTTTTGCACTGTTCACATTGAAAACACTGTTCATTTGTTTTTAATGCATTGTTCATGTCCCATGAACAGTGCAAGAGGCGTTGTTCAAAAAAAAAAAAAAAAAAAAAAGAAAAGAAAAAGGCAAAACGCTAAACGCTAAACGTGGACATGGGATCCAAACGGTCACTCGTGTACTAGTGATCTAAGGAGCAAATATGTTAATCAAAAGCCAAAGAATTCAGGGCATGTTTGGTAGACTGTAATAGACACTGTAATGTAATAGTTATTCCTATGATTTAATTATTCTATAGTTTGGTTATATTTTTATTATAAGGAATAGTCATTCCTTTTGAATAGTTATTCTTCAAAATAAGGTATAATTATTCCTCTTTAAAATGTTGTATTAGCTATATTTCTTAGTAAGTGCAATAATTTCTAAACTTATAGTACGTTTAGTACACTGAATGAAAATTATGATAGGAATTATAATCTTTATTACTATGAATAAAATGTTTTGTAATGTAATAACTAAACATATTCATTAGTCTGGTTGTAAGTTATAACATTAGAATGAAACTTAGCATTTATTTTTGGAAATTTCTTACTCATACAATTATATTTCCTAAAAAATTGTTACTTTTAAATTTAAGAGAGATATGTGTTATTTTTTATGATTTTTTATTTTTATAATTGTTAGATGTATATCAAAAGTTTGTTTACTTGGAAATATATTAAGTTTTGAAATTATTGCACTTACTAAAGAATATCTAATACTACCTTTTAAAGAAGAATTATTATTCCTCATTTTGAAGAATAACTATTCATAAGAAATTATTATTCTTTATAATACAAACATAACCAAACTAAATAATAACTAAACCATAGGAATAACTATTATATTACAGCATCTATTACAGTCTACCAAACATGCTCTTAATATATTTCCAAATTAACAAATTTTCCAAATACTCTAACAATTATAAAAATAAAAAATCATAAAAAAAATAATACATATCTCTCTTAAATTTAAAAATAGCAATTTTTAAGAAATATAATTGTATGAGTAAAATATTTTCTAAAATAAATGTTAAGTTTCATTCTAATGTTATAACTTACACCCAAACTAATGAATAAGTTTAATTATTATAGTACAACACGCTTTATTACTAGTAATAAATATTACAATTTCTGTTATAATCTTCATTTAGTATACCAAACGTACCCTTAAAGTAGCTCAAAGGTGGTTATTGTTACTGTATTTTGTTCACCTTTGTTTTGCCTGTAAAATCACAATTTCAGCAAAAAATAAAAATACAATTTTCATCCCAAAATAAGGAGAATGTTAGATTAGATGTCATTTATCCCAACCAAATGTTGGAATTATCAATTTTAAATGCCAAGGGAAAAATGACCAAAATATCCTTTGTTGATCAAGTTTTAATCGAATTAACTGAGGGTCAAACAACTTCAAAATTTTAGTCAACTACTAAAATTCATCATTTTGCATTAAAATTGACATTTTCTATTACTTTTCCCAAGTTTGGCCACGGTTGACCTGATTCTAAACAGTGTTTGACCAAGATTTGACCGTTCAGTCTTGATAAATTTGGACTCACATCATGAATAATTGAATTCTTTTTAAAACCGATAGCTCATAAGTCGAAATAAGACTTGAAACAAGCAAGATATTGCAAAAACGGTAAAATGGAATCCATCCAACACTTGTGTAATACCCTGCAAGTTTTAACATTTTGATTATTATTTTATTAATTACATATTTTTACACAACATAAAAAAGAGATTAAAATTTTTATAAATGGTTTGCATTGAGAGTGGCAACTTTGGGCAAAAAAAAAAAATTAATTAAGAGATTAGACTTTATTTATAAAACCCTAGCCCACCAACCTAGCTATATAGTATTAAATAAAAAGAAATTGTTCCTCTCTCCTTTTTAAGCCGCCAGCTTTTATTCCCACTCTCTTATTCTCACTGCCCTTCAGTGTTTAAATAACATTATACGCATTTTCACACACTTTTTCATCTATATGTAGAATAATGTTACAACCACAAACTATTTTACAACATTTTACAAACTATTGATGTGGAAAATTCTTATTAGTTCTAATATGGGTCCACAACTAACATCACATTTATGTTTATCAATGATTATTTAAAAATTACGAAAGTCACATCAGCCATTTGTAAAAATGTTGTAAAATAGTTTGTATTTATAACATTACTCTTTTCAAAAAATACGAACAACGTTACTAGAAATTTCTTACCAAATAGATCCATAGCAAATATTTGTCACATAGTTTAGTATGTTGGGGGAAAAAAGGTTTTTATTTTTTGCTAAAAATAACAAGTTTTCTAATTCGGTGAGCCTTCTAGTAAGTTCATCATCTTTAATAGATTGATATCAATCATAAATTGATGCTTTTCTTCCCTAAGAAAACCGGTCACGTGATAAAATCAACTTTACTGTAAATAAATTTTAAAAGCAGTGTAATATAACAAATATATGATGTTATATATATATATATATATATGAATGAGATGGGTTCAAATTATACTTGATGTAACTTTTGTGAAGTTATACTTATATTAAACCATTGATTTCTCACAAATCTAATGGTAGAAAAAATATTAGTATTTATTGCTTTCCAACTCAGTTTTATCTAATTAATACTAGCATTTCTTTCTCTCTCTTATTTATTACATTTATAAGCATCTTAACATTTAGGGAGATAAAAAAGAATTGCAAAATCACCGATAACTATGAACTTGAATTGCATCCAAACAAACCATCTGTTTTCTATGTTTGATCTAAATAAACCTGGTTTGATCTATGTTTGGATAATTATGTCTAATCTAAAGAAACCTTGTTTGATTTTTCTCCTACAAAATAAAACCATATTTTTTCTAAAATCTAAATCAATCCCAATATTTTTTTACTTTTAAGTTTTCCCTACTTATGGGCCAAGGAAACTTGATCATGCATGGTCTTCCTCGCCACCTTTAGGCAAGGTTACAGTGACTTTGGCTTGCTTTTCCTTTTCCCATGGGCATGTAGTCAGTGAGGTAGTTGCAAACATTGAGGCTCTCAATTTCATTGAAATTGCTTAGTATCATTGAAAATGTTCTTGTGATGGACATTGATAAATTCCTGCATTTGGGTTTGAGAGTTAACCGAGAACGATAGAGATTGGAGAAGTTAGCTGATTTTTGTTTATTTATTTATTTATGAGATCTAGAAGTTAGCTAATTAGTTTTATGGTTTCATAGTTTCTTTAATTTTGGTTGTAATCCAGTTTCATAGGTATCCGTATGTGTTGGGCCTTTTTGTATTCTGTGCTGAATTGTTCATACTGTACTGTGGCCCAATAGTTTTGGGGTAAGAGATTCAGGATTAGCTCAACTGAAACTCACCTTAATCCAATTTGTGCACAAATCAGGACCCCTTTACAGAGATCTTGATCATGTGTCCACGGCAGGGGATGTTGTCATAAAAACGTTATGGCAGGAGAGACATAATATAACATGATAATAACAAGAGGTATTCTAACTAAAGTGCTTGCTGACAACCAAAGATAATATCTATACAACTTTGCAACATGAAAAATGCGATAATATAAGTATGGCAGAAATAAGTTAGCAATAATGAAAAGAATAATGTTAATGCTTAAACAATCATGCTAAAAGAGGCGAAGAGGATTAGTCTGCTAAACTTGGCTCCTTAGCAAATTTAAGTCCAAGAAGTGAATCAATCTCCAATGTGGGCAATCTCATAGGGAAATCCTACCACAGAAATTGCCTACTTTGAAAGATTGGACTTAAGTGGCTTAATCTTGAATCCTTTAACTTGCTAGAGAGTAGGCTATTGAGAGGGAGAGAAGGGAGTAGCATATTGGTGCATGCCCTATCACACTTTTGTTTTTCTCACTTCACTTCCTACTCTCTTATTTTCTTTCTTTTTTATTTATCCTCTCTGTTATTTTCTCTACTTTCTATGTTTCCTACTGTTCTTCCTTGTTCTCCCGTTTTGTTTACTGTGCACAGTTAAGGCCTTTTTATACTACTTGTCATGATAAGATTTATGATTTTACCCCTCAACGGCTTTTGGTCTGTTATGGATATCATTCCCTGCCACCCACTGGTTTGCTAGCTACCCAGCTACCATAATTGCCCTGTGCTAGTTGCGCCACGTTTCATTCCCAGACAAAGGGAGTTCTGTTTTATTTTCTTGCTTTCTGTAGCATTCCCATCTGAATAAGGGTTGGGTATTCTCTCTTACTAACTTCTATGACATGCACCTAGTGATTTCAACATTTCCCTCTTTTGGGTGATATGTCATCCCAACAGGACATCTTCCCCAAAAGCTTGAGTGGGAATCCCAAAATAGATTTCCCCCTTCTCCCCACTATTAGACCATACATTTTCTTACCTCTGACCCATGGCCCACTGCCCTTGTATTGGCTGGGTACAAGTAGGTGATGCCTGGACCTTGTGCATGCTCTACTCCCATATGAGTCCATGGTTTGTCTATTGTTTATGCGTTTGTCATTGCCTACAGGTTTGTCTAGTCTTGTTGCACATTTCCTGCTTATTTTTTAACTCTTTATGGCATGGATGAGTCATTGAGTCTTCATTCTTTGCATCTCATATTTTCTTTGGGCTGGGTATTGCTTAGGTATGGGCCTTTTCTTCTTTAATTCAGCCCCTGTCTCCTTTTACTTCTAGTTTATGGGTCAATTGGTATTCTTGCCATGCCGCTGCACTACTTCTACCTTGGTATCGCTTAAATTGTGCTGGCTGGACCTCTTTTGGGTCTACCATATATTATTCCTTCTCTTAGTTCACAGCGCCCAGTATTTCTGTTGGGATAGTTCTCATATCATCTTGGGTTTCCTCAGCCCATTTTATTTCTTTAGACATCCTCGACCCGCTTCATTCCTTTGGGCATCCTTGGCCCATCTCATTCTTAAATTCTCATGTGTTTTTACTAAATTTTTTGAACTTCCCTGGTCCAATTACCATATCATTTACTTTTAGGGTTTGTTGGCCTTTACGCCAATCTCATTTACCAATTTCTCTATTTGGGCTCCTTCAACCCATCTTTGCTTACTTTCTACTTCTTATGATTCTCATGAGCTTACTACTTCCTTCTCTGAGCTCCCTTGAGCCCATTTTCTTTCTTTAGGGCCCTTTTTACTATTTCATAAGCCTGTGGACCATTATTCCTACCATTCGGGCTTAATGGTTCTTTCTTACTTTGCTAATTCTTCTTCCTTCACCCTTTTCATATTGTTGGGCTTCTTCTTGTTATTGGGCCTTCTTGCCAAAGTGGACATCAACACCATGATTTTGAAATTTTTTGTCTCCCTAAATGTTAAGATACTTACAAATGGTTATATGTAATAAATAAGAAAGATACAAAGATGGGTTGAAGTTATACCTGGTGTAACTTCAAAAGAGTTACACCTATATAAATCATTGATTTCTCACATATCTAATGGTAGAAAAAAGGCTAGTATTTATTTATTTCCAGCTCATCTCATCTAATTAATACTAGCATTTTTGTACCTCTCTTATTTATTACATATAACCATTTATAAGCATCTTAACATTTAGGGAGATAAAAAAATTGCAAAATCAGATACCTATGAAACTAGATTACATCCAAAATTAAAGAAACTATAAAACCATAAAACTAATCAGCTAACTTCTAGTTCTCAAATAAATAAATAAATAAATAAATCAGCTAACTTCTCCGATCTCTACCTCTATCGGTTAACTCTCAAACCCAAATGCAGGAATTTATCAATGTCCATCACAAGAACATTTTCAATGATACTCAACAATTTCAGTAAAATCGAGAGGCTCAATGTTTTCAGTTACCTTACTGACTACATGCCCATGGGAAAAGGAAAAGCAAGCCAAAGTCATTGTGGCCTTGCCCAAAGGTAACTTTATAAGAGTTACAAAGGTATAACTTAAACTCGTCTCATATATATGAGAGAGAGAGAGAGAGAGAGAGAGAGAGAGAGAGAGAGAGAGAGAGAGAGAGAGAGAGAGAGAGAGAGAGAGAGAGAGAGAGAGAGAGAGAGAGAGAGAGAGAGAGAGAGAGAGAGAGAGAGAGAGAGAGAGAGAGAGAGAGAGAGAGAGAGTCAATGTACAAAGGAGAATTATTCTTGAAGAAAAGACACATTAATCATGACACACGCAGATAAATCGATTCATACTCCTTATAGGAAGGAAACAAACAACAGACATAGGATATAGAAACACAGTGACGACCCCTACTGGGAGTTGCATCTGTAGGTGTTATGGCGTTTAAGACATATATGATTGGAGCACTTATCTTCACGAGCTTTATCAGGCTTGTACACGGCATCTTCGCCTGGATGTTCTTTTGGTGGATCAGCAAGCATTCGGCTTATGTAGGGGTTCATCAGGTACTCCAACTCCATTTCGTCCTCGATAAGGCATTCGCTGGGGTGGTCATCGCATTGGACAGAGGCATTGCTCTTAAAAAGGACAGCAGCACCACAACAATGAGCGTTAATGAGCATCAGCATCACAAAGAATGCCACAGGATATATCCCTCCCTTGGCCTTTTGAACTTCCATTATTTCAGGGTTCCTTTATCTCACCCCTACAAGTGTAGCTACTTGATCTTACTTCACAGCTCTTTCTCACACATTGTAGTTGTATACCTTGAGAGGTGTACTTATAGTGATTACGAAAAGAGACTAGTGATGAGTGATGACCAAACGAAGAAGGATAATACACCAGAGAATATTAGTTTAATTCGATGATACTGTGTCATGCTTTGTAGAATTGTTGTTCTATCCTTTTGTTACTTGGCCTACATGAAATCCGATTGAGGGTTTTATTTTTTCTGTTTAAAATAGCCAATATTTTTTTATAACTTTCGATATAGGATGTTGTAATTAGGGCAGTAATTTTTTTTTTTCAGGATTTTTTTTTTTTAACAAGACCATTAAGAAAATTAAATTAAATGGAATTTAATAAAAAAAAGAATTTGAATATGTTAAGTTAATGACACTAGAAAAAAAAAATACACAAATTCATGAAGTTATATTATATTTATACTATATATGCACACGTTCACACATAACATTATCACGAAAATAATAAATAAATAACACACAATTAGTATCTAATACACACTCATATACTATATGTAATATAAATTTATAATAGAGAGAGAGAGGGTGGGAGGAGAGAGAGAGAAACTCACAACTTACAAACACTCACTCTTTACTTTTAGAGTTGGAGATACATAAATAGTTAAATAGGGAAGAGAGAGAGAGAGAGAGAGAGAGAGAGAGATGTGATTTGTATTGTTGTTTGGCTTTGAGATAGGTTGATTTGTGTTGTTTTTTGATTTTGAGTTAGGTTGATCTGTGATTAGTATGTGATCAAGTGGTGGTGGTGCAAAATTTAAATCAGGGTGTGTAAAATTATTTTAAGGATAAATTAAATAAGTAAAAAAATCATTTTATATATAAATTTTTTTCAAGTCAGAAGTACATATGCAGCCGCGCGTCCCTAAATTAGGGTTTAATAAAAGTTAAGTTCCAGTGAAAATAATGTTTCTCTAAATATAACATTTTAAAGTACTTTAAGAAAAGTAATGAAATTTTTTTCCTTGACATTAAAATAAAATAAATGCACTCCTGATATATAGCCATAGGTTAATATTAATATAATATCTGGTTAGTGCTTTTGGATGAAAAACCAATGGAAAACTGTCGGCAAATTAAAAATGTAATTTGCTTTTCACTCGATGTTTATATATTTGAGTTAGATACTAGGTTTCACTCTCCAACTAGCTGTAACCGATTACGATGAACATTCTGTCTCTAGTAATACAAAATACAAAAGTGTTGGGATTAGAGAATGCTGATTGGTATGAATTAACTAAACTTTATGTACAACGAAACTTCTGTCTCTAGTAAAACAGAAAACAAAAAATAAAAAACTAAAAACTAAAAACAAAAGAGTAGAGATTAGAGAATGCTGATTAGTATGAAATAACTAAGGATATATATTATATCGAAAGTCGATTTCTTTTATTTATTTTTTATTTATTTATTTATTTATTTTTGCTATAAAGAAATCAGTCATATACTATATAAATTCTTTTCCACTTGCAAATTTTCTAATAATTGATGTCTTCTTTTCTAGTGTAATGTGATACGTTTTATTTGGCGTTATTATTTCAGTCCTCACCAAACAGTACTCACCCACTTCTTTAGTATTAACTCTTTTTAATTTGGAATAAAAAAATAAAAAAATAACAATTCTTTTTAATTTGGAATAAAAATTGTTAATTTTCTTTTATGTTTTTATTTTTTTCATTTAGATGCTGACATGACATTTTAAAACATCAACAAAAAAAAAAATTATTATTGTAAGTTTCAGTTAGCTCAACTAATAAAGTCTCTGATGGTTGAATAACATATCTAAGATTCTATCCCCGCCTATATCAAAAACCAATTGGTGCTTTGGTCTAATAATAAAAAGTTATCATCAGAAACGAATATTATAGGTTGAAACTCTCGAAAAAAATATTTTATTTTAATAACCATGTGAGCTTCAAACGTGCCAGCATAGTACATCATTTGCCACATAGGCATTTTCTGTTAGTGAGTTAACGATAATAATCAAATTGACTGCAAATTAAAAATAACAAAGATTAAATTAATTGTGACATCAAATTATAGGTGCAAAAAAGATATTTTCTACGTATTTTAACTGTTGAGGGAAAAAAAAAAAAAAAAAAAGCCTTGCACATAAATGTATAAAACTTGGGCTAGATTGGACAACTACTAGACTTAGGAGGCCCCATTTAGTAAGCCCAATTAGTCATATTCCACAGCCCAACACTTGTGTTCCCTCCATAATATGGTCAATAGCTCTAGAGAATAGGGTTACAACAAATTTCACAATTACTAACGTCACATGTTGTTATTGATTGATTAAAAAGTGATGTTAGTAATGAATTTAAATAAGAAACGATAAAAATTTGAAAACTCAATTATAATGAAATTTTTTGTATTTTTAGAAATCTTAGCATGAAGAGATGAATTCTTATTGAATTAGCACTTGACATGAGGGTGTACAATGTAATATTGCATCTTGATGATGTGATCTCTTTCTTGGATGAAAATGCAAATTCACCCTTGGATCAAATCTAAACTTGAATAAAAGGGCAGAGCAGAAGAGTCGAGCTGTTGGGACAATAGCTCCCCGGGCTCCTGCAAAAACTGCCTTTCCCCCATTCATGTCCTTTTCCACTGAAAAAGCAAAACAAAAGGAAAAAACAAAAACAAAAAATATATATACCTCTCACTTTTTTTAGTAGTAGAATTTGAAAATTACTTTCTCTTTCAATAAAGTCCAACAAATTGTTCTATTACATTTTGTATATTTAGGATTCAACTCAAATTTGAAAAGAAAAAAAAATCCATTTTGCGCTTTTTTTTCTTTTTTCTCTTTTACAACTTTTTATAGGTTACGCTCCATTTATAGTCGGACATTTATTTAACTAAAAACAAAAACAACTGATACAAGACATGGCCTAACAGTGAATTGTCAATTATCAAAACAATGTAACATATTTGTAAAAATTGGAAATGAAAGATATGTACTTAGGGTAGAAAAAAAAATACAGATTAAGTATTGTACAAATTCTTAAGAATTGGAATCTTGTGAATCATTTAGTTAGTTAGAAAATAAAATGAATTAAACATAGGCGACTAATTAATATAGGAGTCTAATGCATTATAATGACTATGTTGACAACGCATGGTGAAATGGCACACGGCCAGCAGCCAAGCCTAAGGGTTCATTTCACATACGCCATAATGTTGTTGTAGCAAAATTCAAATGTGCTAGGTTGTTAGAATTTTGATGGGAAAAATAGACACTAGCACTAGCACACGCACATGCTAAATTTTTGGAAGATGTTAAAAGTAGGCCAAAATAGCACAATAGTATTGTTTACCGAAATATATATCAATCTATCACTATTTCAAAAATATGTAAAATTTACTACTTTTTGGGTACTCAAGTTTTCTCATAAAAAAAAAATTCAGAAATTTTAAAGGCTATTTTTTCAAAAAAATCGAGTTTGTGAAACTCGAGTTTGCTGGCAAACTTAAGTTTCACAAAATCGAATTTCAAAGAGATAATAGGTTGTTAAATGTTTCACAAATAATGGTATATTACAAAATATTTTGCAAAAGAGTAGTATTTGGCAGTTAAAAGTAAGTAAAAGTCAAGTACTTCTCTTCTCAAAAAAAAAATTTCGTGCTTAATTAAAAGTAGCATGTGATTAATATATTCCGATTATATTCTATTGGTTCATGCAAATATGTCTCTTCCCAAGAAATTCACGTTTCACCTATAAATACCCTTGGACGTTTATTTGAACAATACATAATTTTTATCTCCACGGACACACTTATGTTGCCATTCATGTTTAGGACAAACAATTCAGTCCATCAAAACTGCTCTTAGTCATTCAACCCCCAATTTAGTTCTGTCATTGGTCAAACTCCTCTTCGGTTTTCCATTACCAAACCTTTCTCCCTCCAAATTTGGTTTTCCTTCGCTAATTAAGCTCCACTCTCTCTCTACCTCCAAACTCTTCACCATCATATCCAATGAGCTCTAAACAAACAAAAAATCTCATCCAAGTTAAAAACGAAAAAAATATATTTTAAAAAGGATATGGGGGATCAGAGGTCACATTTAGGCGGGTGGATTATGTGTATGGATCTGGTAGGATGTGTATAGGTGGATTGAGTTATGAGAGGTGATTTTTTTCTTTTTTTCTTTATTTCATTTTACATTGTTTCAAACACTTGAGATATTTTTTGGGAGCACTTTCAAAATGTAACTAAACACTACGGGAAAAAGAACATTTTCTTCCGAAAACATTTTTAACTGAAAATATTTTACATCAAAAAACCAAATTACAATGAAAAAAATGGAATAGTTATAAATTTTTTGGTCTACAAATATTCTTGAACTCATGGCCCTGCCATCAATCACGTGTTGGGGCCCACATGTTGTGAGAGGGCTATTGTATACAGTAGGAGTAAAATATCCTTTTTTCCTAATATGGAGGGTAATGGAGTGAGATATGAGCTCAGAAAGTAGGTCCCTTATATATATCTTATTGAATATGTTTTTATCCTTTATTTTTTTATTTTTTTATTTTTTTATGGAAGAAATATGTTATTCCTAAGTCTACGCTAAGTGGCAAATCATTTTTATTAGGTTTTTAATAGAGAATGACAATAATGAAAACTAATTTTCAAATTGAGTCTGGTTAAGTGTTACACAATTTTCCACCGTCATACTATATAACTCAAAGCCTAAAATCTTGGTTAAGACTTTGCCTAAGGGGTTAATAGTTGATTCTTGGACCATAAAACCAAGAAATACCTTAAATTTATCTGCTTTGGCTCATAAGACCTTTTGGTGTGATCACCCTAGGTTAATGTTCTTACACATTTTTCTAAAAAACTAGTGTGGGTGGCACGTGCAAGGCATGTGCTACCTTTTGAGTGAGAAAATTAAGATAAAATTTTTATTTGAAGAAGTATGAAACTATAACATAAAAAAATGTATGTCATACAAAGTTAATCTCATTCATATAATAATTTTGAAACCTATTTGCTAAAGGCAATATCTACTCATTAAAAACTTCTAAGAATGAAAATGGATATCATTATCATAAGCAACTGAGTTTTACTAAAATCTTATCACAATATTTAAATTTATGCAATAAATGATGTTATATGCTACAATTGAAACTCTTCATTAAATACTTCCACCATACACAATGAAAATTTTGTCATTAATATTTTCGTCTTTATCATTTTACATGAGTCTAGGTGCAATGTTTAACTTAATAAGTTTTTAATGAATACTCATTTTAGGCAAGAAAAAAAAAAAAGATAACAAAAGGCATGTGCATTGAATTTTTCATTAGATAAATTATATGTTTCGAAGATTTAAACCTGGAAAATCAATTTTTGGGTAACAAAAAAAACACCTTTGTTGGGGAATTTAGACCTCGGTTGATATAACTAACAATTTTTAAATCCAAGTTGTTATTTAGATTTATTATGAATAAAACTTGTTAAAAACAAACAAACATCAATATCATATCAAAATCATGCAGCGGAAAAATAAATAAGATAAGATATGATAACCCAAGAAAACCAATGAAACCAACCAGTTTCACAGTAAAAAACCTGGAGGGAAACCTTCCCGAAAAGCAATCCACTATAGTAAAGAGAAGTTTCAGATCTAGTACAAAACTTTTGTCCCTACACTCTACAATCTCTGTAGATGAACTCACAGCAGAAACCTTCTATCGCTTCAGAACTTCTGAACTCTTCAATATATGAACGCCACCCTTTGATGTTGCACAGATCCCAATACGTGACTAAGTCCTTTGCATGAACCCTAGTACGTGACTCACTCACCAACTTGAAGAAGAAGAATGTTGGTTGCAAAGTTCTTCACTTCGTCAATAATGAAGATCAAGAAGCACTTGGTTACAAAACCCTAAGGCGCAAAGACGCAATAGCTTCTTTCAGAGAGAATAAGGCATCGGTCACCTTTTGCATATGTTCTCCTTGAATTCTCTTATGTGACGGTGTCTAAAATAAGCCTTATATAGGTCTAGGGTTGTGAGAAAAGAAACCCTACACAAATACAAAAGCCTGGCCCAAAAATCAAATCTGAAAATTATGATTTCCCGTAACCTCGATAGATACCTCGATTGATCGGGAGGTGTCAAGATTTAAACCTCGATAGATAGCTAGGTGTCGAGGAGCTATCGAGAAGATGTCGAGGAGACAGAAGCTTTCTCAATCGATCCACTAGCTACTGAGAAGGTGTCAAGATTGCGATAAGAAAACACCTTAAGAGCTCGATAGATAGTTAGCTGTTGAGAAGGTGTCGAGATGCTGTCGGGCTATCTGTCCGCAGGTGTCGAGCTATCTATCCAGCTTTAATGAACACCTTTTCTTCACTTGTTTCTTGGTCCAATCTTCATGGCTTTAATACTAGACTTGAACAACATGTTTCTTGAAATATTAAACACATCTTAAATCTACCAAATTACAAGTAAAGTGCATTTTGTTAAAGGATTAGCCAATTTACATAAACGAATGACATATGTTCTTTAACTAGTGAAACACATATGTCCTAATAACCTTATATTACCAGTTCAACTTTTTTAAGTATTACTACTATCCAAAACTCAAAATATGTGAATAAATATTTTGGGATGTTAAAATTTAGCTACTACACAATGGAATATTTTAAAAATCATAAGTTTTCATTAGGGTTTAATTGAGAGAATAGAAATATGACATATTTGCTCTTTTCCAAAATATTAAGGGGGAAATTGATTGATTTTAAAATTTAAGGAGGAATTGTGAACTACCCCAAACATAAAAGATGAAAAATGTTTTAATCCTAAGTTTTTTTTTTTTTTTTTTTTTTTTGGGGGGGGGGGGTGTGGGAGGGGGGCGAGGCGGGGTGGGTGTGGTGTTTGTGTGTGCAAAACTATGTGTTTTTACTTAAAATTGTGCATAAAGAAAACAAAATACAAAAATTCAACCTAAGAAAAATGTACTCGAAACAGTGAATTTTGGATCATCAAAAATTGACTAATAAAAAAAGATTCGAGAAACATAAAGAATGGCAAAATATTTTCATAATACCTTTATAATTTTATTATATTTTACTTTGATTTACTATATTGTGATAACAATAAGATGTCTTAACATTTTCACAAGAGAAATTTTATGTCCACAACATTTTCATTGTAAATCATAAATAATAGGTTGTTACGGGTTGTTATTGGTGGGCAAAATAGTAATTTCATTGGTAAGTTTATATTAGAATAATAATTTACCGTCTAAGATTTGTTATGAAAATATTGTAAAAAATGTTGTGGATGTAAAACTTTTTTTTTTTTTTTACAATATCTTTATTTTTAGTTGTAGTTGGTTTCAGTGTGATATTTTATTATTTTATTTTGACATATAAGGAATTAACACCTCAACAGTTGTGAAATAAGGAAATTTATTGTGTTAATATTTTATTATTATTATATAAGCCAGTTAAACGAAGATATTACCAAAGAAAAAAAAAAAAAAAAAAAAGGAAAGAAAGACGAAGAAGAAGAAGTTGCATGTAACAATGGGAATTTCAAGACATTTTCATTACAAATCATAATTAGTAGTATGTTGTTATGGGTTAGTGGGCAATAAAAGTAAATTCATCATTGGTAAGTTTAAATTAAAATAACAATTTATCACGTAAAATTTGTTATGAAAATGTTGTGAAAAATGTTGTAGATGTAGTACTTTTTTTTCAATGCCTTTATTTTTTAGAAATGATATGTTCACAACATTTTTATAACACTTTCACAACAAATTCTAAGTAGTAGGTTGTTACTGGTTGTTATGGACGGGAAAAAAAATCATTTAAGTTGTGAATTCAAATTAAAACTGATAACAACTTGCTACTTATGATTTATTTTGTAAATGTTGGTTTCAATATGATATTTTATTGTTTCATTTTCACATAAAAAATTAACACCACAACAATTGTGAAAATATTGTGGTAATTTGTTGTGTTAATATTTTATTATTATTATATAAGCAAGTTCAAAAAAGAAAAAAGAAAAAAAAAAGAAAAGAGAGAAAGGCAAGTAACAGTGGGATTGAACATGCCAAATTACTATAGCACAAGCACTGTAGAGCTATACCATTCGCGTTTTTTATGTATAGAAAGAAAAACATCGGCCTTTGGGTTTTTAATGGGGTAAATTTCCTGCCTTTGGGGTTTTTTTTTTTTTTTTTTTTTTTGGGGGGGGGGGGGGGGGTGGCGGAGGGGGGGGTGTGGCCGTGTGGGGGACTAAACATCGGCCTCAAATTATTTCTGGTTTGGGTTTCATTCAATATATTTCTTTCTTTGAGCATAAGGTACAAGAACATGTCCACTTCTTCAAACTGTCCTTGACAACCAAAAAGCAACAAGAGTGTTTGCATTTTCTTTTTTCTTTTTTTTGATGGAAAGAGTGCTTGCATTATTGATCCTATAGTTACTTTTCTTTTTTAATTGAACCACTATTTTGCAAGATATAAAAAGAAAACAAAGTGAAAGTGAAAGTGAAAGTGAGCACTTGTAGTATTAAGGTTCTTCAACTTTCGAGATTTCAATTACAAACTTCTCAGGTATGGTATATGGTCCGCACCTACTTAGATCCGGCAATTGCACTTCTATACGTGGCAAGGCATTGTACTCAGAGGCTGCAAAAAAACAACCTAGCTTTGGTGATTTGACCCACTTCAGCCCCACCTTCTCACTTAAAAATCTAAGAAGCTCCTTTTGTGATGTACTTTTGTTCCAAAGTGTTGGACACGATTGCCCCATCTCACCTTTCTTCCTTGGTCTTGACACCACATGATTTTCTCCCACACATAGCGGAACTTCCTCACTAATCATGACCCCGTGGCCTCCATCATCAGCAATTTCTTGCAACTCCTTTGCAAACTCAAGAGCCCTCAACACTTCAACCATTTTGGGTCTTTGATCTCTATCTTCACACACACATTTATATGCGATATTTGCATACATCTTCAAAGACTCCGGTGACATTTGATCAATCAGATGAGGATCAATGATCTGATCAAGTTTACCTTCTTCAAAACACAAACTGGCCCAAGAGGCCAGACCTTGTTGCTCATAATCTAAGCCCATCTCCACTGCTGGTCTAGCACACAACACCTCAAACAACACCACCCCAAATCCATAAACATCAGACTTTACAGTTAAATGGCTGGTCCAAAAATACTCGGGGTCTATATACCCAAACGTTCCCTTCACATCAGTAGTGACGTGGCTCATTGACAGTCTTGTAGGGCCCAATCTTGTAATCCCAAAGTCCGAAACTTTGGGTACCCAATTTTGGTCCAAAAGAATGTTGCTAGTCTTGACATCGCGGTGTATAATTGCGTGCTCCTCACCTTCATGAAGGTACAATATTCCACGAGCAGCACCAATGCAGATCTCTAACCTCTGCTTCCATGACAATGGAGGATTATCTGTGTTGTAAAGATGATCATGAAGTGCTCCGTGAGCCATTAACTCATATACAATGATCATGACCCGTTCATCGTCGCAGTAACCGATTAACGAGACCAGGTGGGGGTGGCGAAGCCTTGAAAGCATTTCGACCTCTGTCTGAAATTCGCGAAACCCTTGACTTGAAGTTGGCCCAAAAACCTTGATCGCAACTGGGGTGTGTTCATGATCGATGTAACCTCTCAATACATAACCACAGCCGCCTTTTCCAATAATAAGGTCCCGGTCAAAGTTGTTTGTGGCAGTCTTGATTTCTTGGAGAGTAAAGCGACGGCCGACAGCTTGTAGAATTGGCGGTGTTTCACTTTTGATGGACTTTGTTCTCATCCTTCGCCAGATAGTTGTTAAGCCCAAGAGAAATATGACAGATATAACACCTACAGTGGCTTCAATGAAGATTACTGATTTTGTGCCGCTCTTAGAATTCTTGTAAGGTAGTGGTTGTGGAGCAGGTGATTTGAGCGGAGATGGGGAAGGGGAAGGGGAAGGAGGGTGTGGAACTTCAGGATTGGGAACCGCGAGATTGGCATCAGAGTTATTCAATTTGAACAACTCGAGACCATTGAGGATAGCATCAGAACTTGAATTAGCATTAGGACGAAGCTCTATAAAGAGAGGGGTCTTACCATTACTCTTTCTATTTGGTATCATCACAACATAGTCCCTATATACCGGAATGCCTTGCCCACCGCTCCAAGTGATAACATCAGCAGAAATCTCCAGTGTCTTATTTCTTATGGAAATTCGGAACCCTTTGTTACTTCTCTGCTTTACCTTCGGTTGGATTTTGCAGAAGTGGAGTCTCACGAGGTATTTGAACCCCGAGTCCACTGGCAATCTCCAAGTAAGATTGTACCGTTTGTTGTCTTCGGATGTTCTTGTAGTTCGGGCGGTCTGATAGACTTTCTTTGGTGCTGTGTAAGGAGGTATGCTTGTGTAGTTGATCTGAATTGCCCCATTACTAATAGAGTTTACATTTGAAGCAAGAAAGAAGTCGGTGTCATTAAGCCATTTCCGAAAAAGCTTGCCGGAGTCATTTATTGGGGAAATGGAGTGCCCACCTACGTTTAGTCGGTAAATCATCTCAAGAGCACTGTTGTTTTGGATATGGAATTGAGAGTAATGGCCGACAAGAGGTACACCTTTATCCCCAAATTGACTGTAATAAAGGCTGGTGGGCATCGAGACAATTTCAATCCCATTTATAAATGCATATGAAGCATTTATAGATGGAGTGAAGGTTATGTTCAGTGTCTGATCCTGTATCACATTCACGCAAAATTCTTTGACAAGGGATTTTGACCCTATACTGAAGTTGCTAAGCAGAGTGAAGGGACCAGTAGTAACAGTGAAAAAGGCCTTAGACATATCGAAATTATCATGGTATGTAGAAGGGTTAAAGTAAAATCTTATGAATTTTTGGCCAGGACTAACATGAAATCTGTAGGTGAATTGAGAATGAGAGATTCGAGCGGTTTTGTAAGGGTCACGATCAATGGATGAGCCATGGGGATTGGAGAGTATACA
Source organism: Quercus cerris (assembly GCA_963669245.1). Taxonomy (NCBI): domain Eukaryota; kingdom Viridiplantae; phylum Streptophyta; class Magnoliopsida; order Fagales; family Fagaceae; genus Quercus; species Quercus cerris. The sequence goes on along the minus strand of OY770006.1, from coordinate 34,971,903 downwards.
GGTGTTATTAGATTGTTCTAAGGAAACAAATTTTGAGTGAATACCTACATCTCCAGTCCACTCTCGGCCATCTGAGTCAGTTGAGATGCCGAGGAGCCACAGTTAAGCTTGATATCATTGATGGAGGAGTATGTAGGGGAGGGCTTAGCAATGACTGTAATTGTTAGGTAATTGAAGAAGGACACTGAGAATAGGTAAACGTAAAATCTACAAGAGTTTTGCATGGTATACTGTGACAAAACTTAGAAGTGTATGCGAAGCTGCGTCTGCGAGCGATATAAAAGATGTACATCCTAGTGGAAGTGTACATAGCAGTGCGCGGGGAAGCCCGCGTGGATGGTCAAGAGAACCGTGTGGTTTCTTTTTGGATATAGAGATGGCTACAATTATTCTTTGGAAATGGGAGATTGGTGACTCTTGGTCCTCTACGAGAGCCAAAGTGGGACTCCTCAGTTGATTAGTAAAAGTATTCGTCAAAAAGCACACCATGTATAATATTTTTAATTATTAGTCAAAAGCACACTAAAAATAAAGTTACAAAGAGGGTGGAAAACTAACCGGCACGTGAAAGTTCTTTATTATTATTTTTTGATAAGGAAAGAAGTTTCTTTATTATTGCCACAAAGATGCTGGAGTTGATCTTCAAACCTTAAAGCAATAATGCAAATAAAAAAACAAAGAGTTGGGTTGTTGTTGGCATGGTAACAATTTAAATTTTACGTGTTAGTCTCGTATAAATATATTTTTTTGAGAGAGTTTTAACATATGACGTCCACTCTTATGATAGTTTTTTATTATTAGACCAAGACATTAATCAGTTTTTTGTGTAGGCAGGAATTGGACACCTAATTTCTTATTCAACTATTAGAGATTATATCAGTTTAGTTAACTGGAACCCACAGCCTCAAATAAATATTAAAAACACTATCATAATTTCCAAGATAATTAAATACTTAGGATCCGTTTGAATATAGCTTATTTTGCTGAAAACTGAAAACACTGTAACAAAATAATTTTTAAATGTGTAAATAGTACCGTGGGACCCATTTTTAATGAAAAAGTTGCTGAAAAGTGAGGCTTGTGAATCCCATGAACAATACACAGGACCCACTAGTGTGCTTAAACGTATCTGAAAAGTCAAATATTACAGCTACTGTTCATAAACAGCAGTCGTAACAGTGAAATTTGTCTCCTGAAACGCGTGCCAAAAAAATTAAAAAAAAAAAACAAAAAGAGGAAAACGCAAAACTCAAAACACCAGACATAGATAATTTCTATCCAAACGTGCACTTAATTATAAACCCACGTTTTATTTTTTTTTTATTTTTTACCAGACTCCTATCTTAAGCACACATTCTCAACCAATTAGTAATGTATGAAACTTATCTCATGGAGCTTGGCTATAAGGGCAAAACTGGAGCAATGTCTCTCGTCAAACCAGGGGCAAAGGGGGAGCTGAGGGAAGATGGTAATAGTGTGTTATGACTCACTTATGTTATTCCTACATTCCATGTCAATAATAGCACTACAAGAATTTTGGTCTTTTGCGACCAATGTTTTAGCGACAACCAAAAAGTCGTCACTGTTAGGCATACATTAGCGACGATAATATATGGTCATCGCTAATAAGAGTATTGTAGCGACGAAACTAAGGTAGTCGCTAATAAGTCATCGCTAACACCATGGAGGGAAATTTATTTACTTTTGGAAAATGGAGGGAAACTTTTAGCAACGACAATAAATTTTGTTGCGGCGACATTTACGTTGCTAATAAACATCTTTAGTGACAACCTTGTGTTTCGTCATAGATATGTGGCCAAATATATATAGTAAATATATATTATATATATATATATATACTATATTTATCAGCGACGACACATTGGTCGTCGCTATTAGAAGGGTATTAGCAACAATATAATTTGTCGTCTCTAATAGTCACCTTTTAGCAACTATACAACATGTTGCCACAAATATATCTACCAAAATATAATTGAGGGAAAAATTTTCACTCTCAAAAAGTGGTGGGAATTATTGGAGGGAAGCAGATTATATATTAGCAACGAATTAGGTTGTCACTATAAGGAATCTTTTAATGAAGACAAAGATTGTAGTCACTAATATGTGGCCAAAATAATTTGGTATAATATGATTTTTTTTTTTTTTTTTATCAAATCCTCCAAATGCCTCTTAAAATATTTAAAATGACATAAATTCCTTTAAAATATATGAAATGATTAAAATTCCATTAACCACGTCAAAATGACCAAAATACCCCCAAACTTATATAATGACCAAAATAACCTTGAAACCGCCAAAGTAATTTAAAACTCTCAAATCTGTTAAAAAGAAAAAAGAAAAAAAAAATGAGACAAGGGAGAGCTTGTGGCTTCAAAATACTCCTAAATCATAATGTTACCCATTTGAAACTCAAAATCAATAAAATAACAAAAATCAAGAAAGTTATTCCACTCAAAATATTGACTAATACCCAAAGTTATCAAAATGTGAATCGTATCGTGAATCAATTTTGGATTTTTTTGTGTCATGTGTCATAAGAAAGGTATTAGTCAATATTTATCAAACTAATAAATTCATTATAAATATATGAAAGGTATATTCATTATAAATTCATAATATATTCAATTAATAACCAATTCAATCATCAATTTAATATTTACCAAAAGTAACTAAATAAATCAAATGAAAATATATTTACAACATACATATTCAAATTGATTAAAATCAGAAGTGATAATACATGATATATGAGCCAAAATAATACATTTTTTCATCATTTTGTCTAATCAATTTTACCTAAGTCAATGTTAACATGATGTTCATCATCTTTCAAAATTATTTCTTAAATGACATTTTCTAACAACTATTCCAATACCCAATAATCCACTGAAAACCTTCCCATTGAACATAGTTTCACCAAGTCAAGTGGTCTTAGAACCATCTATTAAGTTTGACAGGGTTTGACCAAATTAACTAAACTTTTACTGCGCCTTTCTCTAAGTCCAACCGTCTAATTATGATCATAATTTACCATAATTAACCTTTCATTACACTTTTCAAATCCAATGATTAGATTTCAAATCTAAGTATGACACGTGATGGACATGTGTTGTGTACCTGTATAGCTATGTTCTCTTAATCTGACTATCTAATTGGTCTCAAATTTCACCAACACTGATACATCACCATACTCTTCAATACCAAAGATCAAGATTTGAATATGAATTTCACCAAGTCCAATGGTCTCGGGACCATCTATTAAGTTTGACTAGATTTGACCAACTTTAACTAAACTTTGTCCGCTCCTTTCTCTAAATCCAACTGTTTGATTGTGACCATAATTTTCCAGAATTAACCATTCATTACACTCTTCAAATCCAACAGTTAAATTTCAAATCTAAGTATAGCACGTGATGGACATGTGTTGTGTACCAGTATGGCTATGTTCTCTCAATCTAACTATCCAATTGATCTCAAATTTCACCAACACCAATATGTCACCATACTCTTCAATCCCATTGATCAAGATTTGAATATGAATTTCACCAAGTCCACTGGTCTCAGGATTATTTATTAAGTTTGACCAACTTTAAGTAAACTTTGACTACGTCTTCCTTTAAATTTAACAGTTTGATTGTGACTATAATTTACCAGAATTAACATTTCATTACATTGTTCAAATCCAACGGTTAGATTTCAAATCTAAATATGGCGCATGATGGAGATGTGTTGTGTACTTGTATGACTACATTCTCTCAATCTGATCATTCAATTGGTCTCAAATTTCACCAACTCCAATACATCATCATACTCTTCAATACCAATCATCAAGGTTTGAATATGAATTTCACCAAATCCAATGGTCTCGGGACCATCTACTAAGTCTGACCTGGTTTAACCAACATTACCTAAACTTTGATTATGCCTTTCTCTAAATCCAACCGTCTGATTGTGACCATAATTTACCAGAATTAATCATTCATTACACTCTTCAAATCCAACGGTTAGATTTCAAATCTAAGTATAGCACATGATGGACATGTGTTGCGTACCAGTATGACTATGTTCTCTCAATCTCGACCATCAAATTGGTCTCAAATTTCACCAACACCAATATGTCACTATACTCTTCAATCCCTTTGATCAAGATTTGAATATAAATTTTACTAAGTCCAGTGGTCTCGAGATCATCTATTAAGTTTGACCGGGTTTGACCAATTTTAAGTAAATTTTGACCGCGTCTTTTTTTAAATTCAACCATTTGATTGTGACCATAATTTACCAGAATTAACCTTTCATTACACCGTTTAAATCGAATGGTTAGATTTCAAATCTAAGTATGGCGCGTCATGGAAATGTATTGTGTACTTGTATGACTATGTTCTCTCAATCTAATCATCCAATTGGTCTCAAATTTCACCAACACCAATACGTCAACATACTCTTCAATACCAATTATCAAGGTTTGAATATGAATTTCACCAAGTCTAGTGGTCTCGGGACCATCTACTAAGTTTGAGCCGGTTTGACCAACTTTAACTAAAATTTGATTACGTCTTTCTCTAAATCCAACTGTCTGATTGTGACCATAATTTACCAGAATTAACCATTCATTACACTATTCAAATCCAACGGTTAGATTTCAAATCTAAGTATAGCACGTGATGGACATGTGTTGTGTACCAGTATGACTATGTTCTCTCAATCTAACCATCCAATTAGTCTCAAATTTCACTAACACCAATATGTCACTATACTCTTCAATCTCATTGATGAAGATTTGAATATGAATTTCACCAAGTCCAGTTGTCTCGGGATCATCTATTAAGTTTGACCAACCTTAAGTAAACTTTGACCGCGTCTTCCTTTAAATTCAACTGTGTGATTGTGACCATAATTTACCAGAATTAACTTTTCATTACACTGTTCAAATCGAATGGTTAAATTTTAAATCTAAGTATGACGCGTCATGGAGATGTATTGTGTACTTGTATGACTATGTTCTCTCAATCTAATCATTCAATTGGTCTCAAATTTCACCAACACCAATACGTCAACATACTCTTCAATACCAATTATCAAGGTTTGAATATGAATTTCACCAAGTCTAGTGGTCTCGGGACCATCTACTAAGTTTGAGCCGGTTTGACCAACTTTAACTAAAATTTGATTACGTCTTTCTCTAAATCCAACTGTCTGATTGTGACCATAATTTAACAGAATTAACCATTCATTACACTCTTCAAATCCAACAGTTAGATTTCAAATCTAAGTATAGTGCGTAATGGACATGTGTTGTCTACTTGTATGACTATGTTTTTTTTAATCTGACCATCTAATTGGTCTCGAATTTGACCAACACCAATACTTCACCATACTCTTCAATCTGGTGATGAAGATTTGAATATGAATTGGAGCATGATGGTCACATGCAAGGACGAAACTAGGATTAAAACTTGGGGGGGGGGGGGGGGGCAAAGTTCTTTGTTCAAGAATTTTAGAAAGTTGGAATATTAATACTAGAGGTGGACAATGATGCATTAATAGCATTATTTTTTTCTTTTTTTTTTTGAAAATCAATAATAAATATTTATAATCAAGACTTCTGTAAGTCAATTGGCATGACTTGATATTTTCAAGGTCTAACTGGAGTTAGACCAATTCTTTATTCTATCCACATTATAATATTTTTTTAAATCTATTTATTCTTTTCACATAATTCTATACCTAACAACTTCATGATGCTATATATAAAAGATTCTATAAAAAAAAAAAAAAAAAAAAAAAACTATAGTTAAAAGTTCAAATCCATGTCTAGTATTCCATTAATAAAACAAATAAAATAATGGTTAATCAACATCATGCACTAATATTCAACGAAAAAAAGGGTGAGACAATTATTGGTGTCTTGGTTAAGGAATTTTTTATTTATAATTACTTAGTTAAGGTTGAGATAGCATAAAGATGTGAGACCTCTTCCTTTAGAAAATTTCCATTTTGAAAAAGTAGTAAAAAAAGAAAAGAAAAAGAGATTTGTTAAACAATCACAGGATAATGAATGGTAACTTTGAGTCTTCAACTATGTAAATAATAAAGCTTTTCCCATCACTACATTAATTTAGCTAAGGCACAAAGTTTAGTACCAATAGACTAATCACACACATGTTCTGGTGGCAGTTTAGGTAAAGCACAAAACAGTATATTGTTGTTTCACACGTGTATTACATTTATGCATGCATGCCAAGTGTGTCCCAAAGTTAATAAAACATTAAAAATTAATAAAATTCTATCATTCAAAAAAAAAAAAAAAATCCACGGGTTGTGTTAAAGAGTAGCATCTCTTTAAAAAATAAATTTTTTTCACAGATTGAGTTAAAGACACCAATTGATCCAAGTTGCTGGTGACACTAATTATCGTGTGGATTGAGTGATTAGCAGCATAGAAGTTGTTTCAGTGACTATGGGGTGGAGTCATTTGAGAGGGACAAAAAGCTCTCAAATTAGAAGTAAAAATTAGGTAAAAATTATTGGGTTGCATTTTTTTTTAACCCAACCATAATGGGTCTGATTGAAAAAAATCCTCAACCTGGACCACATACCTATCTTTAAGTGATAAAAGAAAACTAACATTTTTTTTTTATATAGATTTTTTTATATAAAAATTAGTCATTAAAATAAAAAAGAAAAAAAAGAGTTCCCTTTTCATTTTTTTGAAAAAGAGTCTATTTTTCAGTATTGGAGGGAGAGTTTCCCGCTCCAGTATTGCAATTGTGGTGGTCTCCAGATTGAACTGAAATCCCATGATCCCATTTTTTTCTCAGTCTAGTACCTATCACTAACACACACTCTTTCTTTTGCTGAATGGTTGAACCTATACATTATAGAGTTACAGACGCATTGCCAGCCCACTGCAAGATCATCTCTCCTCTACCGTTGGCCAGGTATTTTTTTTCTCTCAATTGCTCTCTCATTCATATTTTGTTTGTTCTTTCATAAAGTTAAAATGAGAAAATAAAAACAAAAATCATCTTAAAAAGGCTGGAGCCATACTTGAGACCTTTGGTCCCACAATTTTTCACTTGAGAAGCACATTTTTTGTTTCCTTTTTAATACATCCCAAATCACTAGATCAATCCTTCAAATATATCAACATAGATTTTTCTTTTCTTTTTCAAAGACCCAAAACTCTTTGGAAAAAAAAAAAAAAAAAAAAACCCAAAAAAAAATCTAACCCATCGCGCTGCCAGTTGCCTTGCCATGAGTCCTTGGTCCCCATTGACTCTAGCTCCTTCAAAGCACCACAGGTATCTCTCCTTCTCTCTATTTCTATCTCTTTGTTTAATCTGTGAAGGCTATGAACACCAAGTAATGTGAAGCAAAGACACTAATTGTGATTTACTGCTTTTGTTATACCGTGTGCTGTACAGTTGTATTGCTGTACTTCAACAATTGAATTTTAAAGGATTAAACTTGTCTCAGTTTCTTTTGTGGTGGGTCCGCCGATTTCATATATAACTTGTGGCTGTGATATTTTTACCTTTTTGTTTATAACTTTTATATAATATATTAATAATAATATTACCTTTGTTTATAACTTTTATATAATATATTAATAATAATATTACCGTGCTAGCGTGTTGTTGATTTTGCTCGTGAGTGAATGTATGTGTTATTGGAATTCCTTTTTTTTTTTTTTTTGAGAAGATGTGTTATTGAAACTTGATATAGGAAAAGTGAATGTTATGTAAGAATCCTATATAATATTAATAGTGTTGTGTAGTTTATTAGTAGTGTAGACTTGATTGTTCATACTTTTTTTTTTTTATATAAAATTAATTGAATAACTAATTCATAAAATTTAATATTAATGTTTCAAAATATGAGTCATTTATGGGGAAAATGTTCACAATTTATGTATATTTGAAGGAAAGAAAATGTTTAGCATAATGAAGAATGTAGGGCACAATTTTGTTGAGGTAAAATTTATTTATGAAATAATTTTTTTTAACTTAACAATTTCATTATATTTATTATTTTGTTGCCCCTCTAAACAAATTTCCTAGCTCCACCACTGCTTTGTGGATGTTTTTTTTTTTTTTTTTTTTTTTTTTTTTTTTTTTTTTAATTTTAAATTTTATTTACTAAGAATGTGGTCACATACCTTTTTATTGTTAGATTGATTTTTTTGGATGCTGGGACTTTTAATATTATTATTTTCTTTTTGTTACTAGTAAAATGAAAGTTTCTGCTAGATAGGTTATTGTCTTTCTGTTTCAAGGGGAGTAGAAGAATTTTTTTTTTTATATATATATATTTTTTTATTGAGAAGAAATAATTAAGTTATAAAATAAAAATATTTTATGTTCCTAAAAATATGTATGTTTTATTTTTAGATGAACAACACAAAGATTTTTCTTATAATATCAATACCTTGGCTAGCTAGGCTACATTCTAGAATTTAGATCATCACAGATACATGTTTTCTTCTTATGTGTTGTTATTACTTATTTGAGTATTGAGTAATAAATGTCACATATGGAGAAAAATATTAAACATAAGAGAAAATTAATAACGGGGATCATCTTTTTTCTTTTATTTTTATTTTTTTATTTTTAACTTCATGATTCTTTTCCCTCTTTGTATGAATTCTTAAAATTTTACAATTGTCTATCATGCTAGTCTTACCATGTAGTAAACATGATACTTCGTGCACTTTAGAAAATAAGTATCCACATCATGTCTCATCCAAACTCAAGAAGTTGAAACAGAGCTCATGGGGCTGGGCTGAAAATGGATGATATTATAATACTGTTTTGAATGATTGACTTATCAAATTATTATTTGAATATCTGATTTGTAGTGATGGTTAGTCCTAAATTTTGGTGTTGGATTGTATTTTCTGTTCCTCAACTATATAGTTTCTTGCAAAGTTGTTTTGTTAGGGTAACCATGGAAACCCAAACATCTCATTTTCTTGGCTTCTATCTTCTAAGGAATTTTGTACTCTACAGCTTATTTCTACCTTTGTCTTAAAAAGAATAACACTTAGTTAAGTTCTCATTGTGAATGAATTCAACATAGATAATTGAAATTGAATGAAAACATGTCATGCTGATTATATAATTCATTGAATTCACCAAGCATGTTTACAATGTAGGTTTGGAAAAGACAATTTTACAAGTTTTTTCATAGAAAAATTTATTTATGTTTCATCTAGATTTTCAATTCTCTTTCTGAGTTCATCAATTCATCTTGATTCAGCTATCCATGAATTTATAACTCCCAAAATATTTGTGTGAGCCTTCCAACTTAATTAGTGAAGTGCAAGTGATGAAAATGTTAATGGTTGTATAATTATGCTTGAGTTATATGTATGGAGATAATAAAATAAGTAAAGGTTTAGATTTTGTGCTAGTCTTGATATAAATGAGTAATGATAGAAGTTTTGTTATTTTGTCCCACTGTTTTCATTTCATTCTACACTAGCTACTTTTTTATAATAGATTTTCAATTTTCTTTCTGAGTTCATCAATTCATCTTGATTCAGCTATCCATGAATTTATAACTCCCAAAATATTTGTGTGAGCCTTCCAACTTAATTAGTGAAGTGCAAGTGATGAAAATGTTAATGGTTGTATAATTATGCTTGAGTTATATGTATGGAGATAATAAAATAAGTAAAGGTTTAGATTTTGTGCTAGTCTTGTTATAAATGAGTGATGATAGAAGTTTTGTTATTTTGTCCCACTGTTTTCATTTCATTCTACACTAGCTACTTTTTTATAATAATTAATACATAATACACTACCTACTAACTTATAAGCATCTATAAAGCAAGAAGTTTACTAACTTATAACCACATCTATGGTATTTTTGAAAAATATAAATGTTAAAATTTTACTTGAATGTTAAAACTATATAGTAAGTATTTTGATCATCTATTTTAGTTGACCTTTACATTGGTTTATACTCTTTGTTTCAGGTTAAAATGTCGCATGCCTTGGGTTACAATCTTACAGATGATGTCGAGGGGAGATATATTCATTGCAACAAGTATTAGCTTGGCAACATATCTTCATGAGGAATATGTTATTATTTGATTAGTATTTGAGAGAATAGATTGGAACTTAAATTATGTTATATGATATTGAACTTCAGAGTTGTTTTTCCTTATTAGTAGTTATTGATTGAGCAGTTGTTATGCTTATATATGTATTTGTGATTGAAAATTTGTGATGTAGTAGTTATTGATTGAGCAGTTGTTATGCTTATATGTGTATTTGTGATTGAAAATTTGTGATGAGTGGGATTGTGGTTTATTATTTTCCATTAGGTACTCATGTAAAGTTCAAAATGTAAATTTTATAGAAAAATCCAAAAAAATGTAAAATGTCATTAGCAAGGACATTGTTGTCGCTAATATTTTATCATATCATCAGTGATGACAAATAATATCATCGCTAACATGCAAATTTTAGTGATGACATGTTTATGGTCACTAATATATTATTATCAGTGACAACAACAAGCGTCGTTGCTAATAATGACATATTAGCGACAACAAAAGTGTCGTCGTTAATAATAATCTATTAGTGACAACAACAAAAATTTGTCACTACTAATGAGCTAGTAGCGACGACATTTCGTCTTGGGTTCTCAAGTTATTTATGACGACAATTGTCACTATTAGCAATGAATTTGTCGTCGTTAATAGTATTGTATTTGCGATGACATTAATATTGTCACTAAAAAACTTTTTTCTTACTAGTTTCGTTTAACGAAAGTTAGCGACGACATTTTTCATCGCCAATATAATTAGCAACGATATTTAAAGCATTAGTGTTGACACCCCATTTTGCAACCCGCATTTAACCTCACATGGAGGGTAAAATGGTACTTTCACTTTAAAAATATGCATCTTGATTCTAGCCATTAGATCATTAGACTCATTTCACCAAAATGATCTTGATGTTGTAACGATCAAATCGACTGGTCATAAGCCCTAATCGGACCATTAGATTGAAAGTTATCATCAAATCAAGTTTTAATGGCTAAGATGTACTATCACAAATTGAGTCCGACTATATGTGATTATGAACAATTGATTTCAATTGGTTATAAGTGTAATCAATTTGAGAACAATGATGTGTCATAATTTAATTGGTTAGGACTACATTTTATGGTGAGGTTGCATACACCTAATTAATTAGATAGTTAAACATTAATTATTCAATGAGTAATTTGTGTAATTATCTTTTAATTAGAGTAAATTAGGAACCAATTAATTTTGAAATGGGAGTGATTGGAGCCATTTAATGTTAATTGGGAGCTAATTTGGGACCTATTAATGTTAATTGTGCTGAAACCATTTTCTAACAAATGACCTCTGCTCACTATTTCATCAATATCTCTCAGAATATTTTGAATCTGTGAATGAGGTTAATTTTCCCAGAAACTAGACATCCAGGGCTTCAATTTGAGCACAAGAACGAGACAATTTCGATCAGAATTGGGTTAGATATGATTTTTCTAAGTTGGCTTTACAAGCTGTTACAGCAGCTACGGGAAAACCGAATTTTGGCTTGCTCCCCACTCCCACCAATCTCTCCATTTAATTCACCAGATTTTTCCCAAGGCTAAAATGAGGTCTAGGTTCATAATCCTTGTCAACCCTTATTAAATGGCCTTCCATTCATATTCCCTCCACTACTACTATATAAACCCTCCCCCTCCTTCATTCCAAGACACCAAAAACCCCCTCTCTTCTCCTCTCTTGAGTTCTAGTAAAGTTGAGTAGTCTTGTCATATCTTGGTCTTCCTGAGACTCAAGGTATTGAGTGAGACTCACTCTCCCTCTCCTAGCTCTTCTTTTCCTCCACCCTTAGGATCTCCCTCAAAAGTCTCCTCCTCCACCATATGGATCTTGCATGAAGGTATAACCTCTTTTCCTAATTGTTTTTTTGTGTTACCATGATAAGGGTTTAAGATTAAAGCATGATAGTAATGATTTGAATATGTTTGAATGTTCTTAATTGTTCTTATATGTTCTTCACATGTTCTTGGTTGTTCATCACATATTCATGCATAAACACTAGTTTTAATCTTAAATCTACATCAAAAATATGAAAAACATGTTTCTTTCATAATTCTTTCAAGTCCTTGAATCTAGGATATCACCATACACACACATTCACTAGAATTTATTTGTCAATCCAAATGAAGTGCTTAATAAATTGAATTAAGGTTTATCACATGCACACACTTTAAATTTAACATGCAAATTGATTGACAACATATTGGATGATGTGATATGAATGTTGGCCACCATAGTCTAGAAGACTGGTTTCACCAGGTAAGGTGGGTGCCTAACACCTTCCCACCTTGTAACATAGCCTCCGAACTTAGATCAAGGGTTAGTAGATCAAGTGCTTATCCTTGTAATTTTCAATTTCTAGATTGTAACTAGGAAACAAAGCCATGTACTTTATCTTAGATTGTATCTAGGACCAAAGCCGTGTAATTTCCTATGTTCAATGTAAATTCAATTTCAAATTAATAAAATGATGAATTTTTCAATTATGGTTTTCTTATTTATTCCAAAAATTAAATAAATGGCGACTCCATTGTAAAACTCTTAATCTAAAGGGGAAAATATAACTAGTCGAACCTCCATTTTGAGAGGCAATAACACGACTCCACCCATTCACGTGGGTTTGGCCCAACATAACATAAAAATGGGCCGGGGGCGCGGTCTCTCACAGTGTCGACTCCGCTGGGGATATTGAGGGCTAAACTTCAATTAGATTATGGTGGCCAACCATGTCGTTGTTTGTTTATTGCTTTTTTGTATATAATATGTCTAATATGTCATTATTTTGCATGTCATGAATCATTTGCTTGAATGGAATTTATTTTATTTGTGTGCTAGCCCAGAAACCCGGTAGTATTAACCGTGGATTGTGGTCTTCCTGAGACTCACATACCCAGCGGTGAACCTACCACCCACCGCGACAAGGATCATCATGGTTATGCCATGGTGGTTCATAAGGACAAACTGTACCGTTCGGACCAACGCGGCGCTCTTGGCGTCACAAGTTGGGAGGTACGACATCCTAGCTTGTGGGGACCTTTAACCTACCTTCCACCCATGTTGTAATGACCCATAGAACCTACCTTTAGGTCGGTCCATGTAAATTGCATTTCATTATGCATTTGTTTGGCCGTTGTTTGAACCATGATGACTCAAGTCCAACGCTTGATCCCATCATAATTGTTTGAACCTTGTATGCTATGAATGAACTCAAGCCCAAAAGCCTATGATTGAACTCTATTCGACACGGAGGCCCAATTTGTTTTTCTAGAGAAAATATAACATGTGTGCATGCAGTTTTCCAAGCGCAAGCCCAATCAAGTGAAGGTTTAGGCCTTTAAAGTTCAAGCTCAAGTCAACCAAGCTCATCATCAAATTCATTTGCCAACTCAAACTCATTCCTTGTAGCCATGGTTGAAGAGAATACATCAAATGAGCCCATGACTAACTTCCATGAATTGTTCAATACTTTGGTGGCAAGCCAAGCCCAACTTCATGAAGAGTTTAACACTTTGAGTCAAAAGCTCAAAGGAAAAGATACTACCACTTTCCAAAATGATGAAGTTCAGGGCCCACAATTGACTGAAAGTGAGAAAAGTTGAAGGAGCGCTTGGATCAAATGGAACAACTATTTCAAAAGTTTCGGTGGAAGGAAGATGCCATGAACTTCCATTCTCTTTCTCTCTTCCCACAAGCAAGAGCTCCACCCAAATTCAAGATGCCAAGCTTGGACAAGTTTGATGGAACAGGCTGCCCCAAAGCCCATTTGAAGATGTACACAAGGGCCCTCCAACCCTTGGGAGCTACTAAAGAACTTTTGGCCCAAATGTTCCAAAACACACTTATTGGGGCTGCTCTTCGTTGGTTTTTGAATCTTGAAGACTCTCGAATCCCTACTTGGGAGGACATTGCCAATGAGTTCTACAAGCAATACAAATACAATATAGACGTAGACATTACTAGGCGTGATTTGGAGACCACCAAGCAAAAGCCCGAGGAATCTTTCTCAACCTTTATCACAAGATGGAGGTCAAAGGCAGCCCAAATGACAAATAGGCCCAATGAAGAAGAGCAAATCCAAATGGTTGTGAAGAATTTGTTGCCCATATACCATAAGCATCTCTTTGCACAATACTTTCCCAACTTCAAAGCCTTGATCGTAGCTGGTACTCAAGTGGAAGATGTTGTCAATAATGGCATATTAAAGAATGAGGAAAGCTACTCTTCCAAGAAAGCAGTGACCCACACCACTAATGGGGAAGTGGTTAATGTTGTTAATTTCCAAGCATCATCGATTGCCAATCCTAGGCCTCGAAGGAAGTTCAGTGAACTCCATATACCCATGAGCCAATTGTTTGAAAGGCTCAAAATTGAGGGATATCTCAACCCACTTGACCCCCGCCCTCGTCCAAGCCCGTTGCCAAAAGGGTACAAGCCACATGAGTTCTGCAAATATCATCAAGAACCTGGCCATCAAACAAACAAGTGCATCAACCTAAGACATGCCATTCAAAATCTAATTGATGAAAAAGTTATCACTCCACCTTCATCTGCCGGTCGATCAGACTTTGCCTAAGTTCAATTCCACAAGTTGTTAAGCAGAATTTTTTTTTTTGGGTCAATAAATTTCATGATTGGTGCATTTTCATGCTTGTTTTTGTTTCATTTTGTTCATTAAAAAAAAAAAAATCTCCTTTTCAAAATGGTACATGAGGATCCCTTGGACAAAACATTTTCTAAATCTTGATGTTTAAAGGCTTGAGCAATCAAATTGTACCAAGGAATGATTAATTTCATTTAATCCATGTAAAGACTTTTGCTACTTGACTTAGAATATAAGAAGAAATGGTCTTAAAAGGCAATCAAAAAGAATCCATCCATCAAAAAATCCCAAGAAACCATACACTCAAACCAATTTTCACAGATCTTTTGTTTCACATCATCAGAGCATTCATACTTTTTCTTTTAAGGTGAATTTATTAAAAGAGCTTAAGTCATTGTGCCTACAAGTAAGCATTGCTAGGGATAGGAGGCCATCTTTGGTAAAACAAGATTATACCTTAATACCTAGAATGATTATTATCCATTGCTAGCCCATTTGAGCCTTTAAACACTTAGCCTCTTTTCCGCATGAACCCACTAAAATCTAAACCTAGGGTGGGAAAATTCAAAGTATGCATGTTTAAATCTCATGTTAAAGAGGAGTTTACCTTGAGCTTTGAAGCTAATTGATAAATCTCTCCTAGAGGACATGAAAGACAAGTAGAGAATTCATTAAGCTAAAGATAAGAGATCATCAAAGTAAAAGGAGTTTTCACTCAATCAAGGAAAGAGAAATGAAATTCCATCAATGTGAGAGAAAAAAAAAATGTGCATCAAGTTTGAAGAACCTAAAATTCATCATGCCAAGAAGAGTAGAAGGTTCATCCAAAAGAAAGTTCATTAAAAAAGGAAAAGATTCATCAAGCACAGAAAGGTGTAGGTGCATTGAGGCAA
Organism: Quercus cerris; assembly: GCA_963669245.1. NCBI lineage: Eukaryota > Viridiplantae > Streptophyta > Magnoliopsida > Fagales > Fagaceae > Quercus > Quercus cerris. The sequence goes on along the minus strand of OY770006.1, from coordinate 34,956,296 downwards.
GAAAGAAGTTTAGAGAGTGCATCAAAATGATCAAAAATCACTAAGCTGAGAAATACAAGGAAGGCAATAGTTCATTCAATCAAGAGATGAAAGACACCAAAAAAAAAAAAAAAAGAAAAAAAAAAAGCCCGCTAGGCTGAAAACCCAAAAGGGCAGTCTAGGCAAAAGCTAGGGCCCAAAAAAAAAAAAAAAAAAAAAAAAAAAAGCGCCCGCTAGGCTGAAAACCCAAAAGGGTGGTCTAGGCAAAAGTTAGGGCCAAAGAAATGAAGAAGAAGAAAAGAAAAAAATTGGAAGATCCTACCAAGTTGGAAACTTGAATATGCAACCTAAAAAGAGAATAATTTTACAAGATGAAAGTCTAGAGGTATGATTCAAGAGGAATGAGCATAAAAACGATTGTTGATACAAGTGACCAATGAAGACTAGTGAGAAGATGATAAAGAAGAAATGGTAAAACTCTTCCAATACTTGATTTTTGAGTAATGCATACTTGGGGAAACATCATAGGGAATTTTGAGCCTTTTATATCTTTCATTTCATTACCCAAACCCGGCCTACATTATAACCCATGAGTAAAGACCTCCTTGAAGTATTGCTAGTTGTAGGCACATCTTAAGCTCTAATATTATTTTCTCTTGAATTAAAAAGGAAAAATGTTTAAAATTGTCAAACCCCACAGGATGATATGTCGAGGACAAAACTTCTCAAATTTTCAAATCCCCAAATGGCTCAAAAGAACTTTCAAACTTGGAGTACTCTCCTTGTTTGCACCCAATAATGTGATTCCTAAATATTATCACATTTTATTTCTTGATTGCCTTTGAAAACATAATTTGACAATGTTCAAAAGAAAGAAGCAAATTTTGATTACATGAGTTTAATGATCTTGATCCTTCCCAATTAAAGAGATTTGTTTGATTCTTAGACACTTTGATTTGCTAAAATGGTTGTTCAAAGGATCACCTCTTGTTCAAAAAAAAAAAAATCATTCTTTTTCAGAATCCAGTTCTCTTGAACTACGTTTTTGACCTGATCCTCTATGAGAGAGGTACGTAGGCAGCCTTGCAGAGGCCCGGTCCCGTTCACCTAAACAATCTTGGAAAACAAAATCAAAACAATGTGACAAAATTGTTTGGGTGCATGTTAGGTTAAGACCATTTGTTTGCATTAAGCATGTTTAAACTTGGAGCATTGGCCTATTTATATTGTGTGCAAGTTTTCACAACAACTGGTTTCTAACGAGCTAGAGAATAAAGCCTTTTTGTAGGAACTAAGGATGGCGAATCATGATCTTCTTTCATGTTCCTCAATGGTCACAACATCAAATGAATTCAGCTTCAATCTAAGCATGGAATATGCCCCAAACTGGGGGCATTGGGTAAGCACTTCCAATTCATGTCAATGAATAAATCCATTGCTAATTGAAATTATCTTTTTGCAGGAATTAAGCAAGGACTTATCCAGCAATCCACATCAACTTCCAGCCAAAGTTATTCTCATTCAAAGGATAGGTTTTTCAAAAAAAAAAAAAAAAATCATCATGAATAAATTTTCATCATTTCTAGTCCATCTTCATCTTCTTCACTTTTTTATCATAAACAAATCTCCATTTTCAAAGGAAAAATCTCCGTTTTTCAAAGGAAAAATCTCCATGAACAAATCTTCAAAAGGAAAAATCTCCAAAACCATATTCCAAATGAAAAATCTCCATGAACAAATCTTCTTGAAAAGTTTCAAAAATTCAATGGAAAAATCTCAAGAATAAATCTTCAAGGAAAAATCTCCATTTTTCAAAGGAAAAATCTCCAAAACCATATTCCAAAGAAAAAATCTCCATGAACAAATCTTCTTAAAAATTTTCAAAAATTCAATGGAAAAATCTCCAGAATAAATCTTCAAGGAAAAATCTCCATGAACAAATCTTCAAAAGGAAAAATCTCCAATGAATAAATCTTCATTAAAAATTTTCAAATCATCAAAGAAAAAATCTCCAAAACTGTTTTTCAAGGAAAAATCTTCTATGAACAAATCTTCATTAGAGTTTTTCAAAATTACAATGGAAAAATCTCCAGAATGAATCTTCAAGGAAAAATGTCCATATTTCAAAGGAAAAATCTCCATGAATAAATCTTTTTATAAAAAAATTTTCAAATGTTTAAAGGATAAATCTTCAAGATAACTTTTCAGAAAAAAAATTCTCAATTTTTCAAAGAAAAATCTCTAATGAATAAATCTTCATAAGAAAAATCTCCAATGAACAAATCTTCATTAAAAATTTTGAAAACTTCAATGGAAAAATCTCCAAAGTCAAAGCTTCAAAGGATAAATCTTTTGAGCATAGCTTCAAATGAAAGATCTCCAAAACAAATGGCAGATTGCGATCTCCTTCTATATTCTCCAGTGGTCACAACAGCAAGTTAGCTATCCACCCTCAGCATTCATCGAAGCATGAAATATGTCCTAAACTAGGGGCATTCGCCAGGTATGCCAAAGTCTTTTCAATGAATAACTCTGTTACTAATTGAAAATATTTATTTTGTAGGTACTAGGGTAAAAGGCCCACACACATTGGCATGAGCTAAGACCAAGAAATCCTAGGTCTCTGAAAACATGAGCCAGGATCCAGAACCTTTGGTCCTCTGAAAACATGAGCCAAAGCCCCAAAAACCCTTGGTCCTCTGAAAACATGAGCCAAGATCCAAAAACCCTTGGTCCTCTGAAAACATGAGCCAAGATCCAAAAATCCTAGGTCTCTGAAAACATGAGCTAGGATCCAGAACCTTTGGTTCTCTGAAAACATGAACTAAAGCCCCAAAAAAAAAAAAAAAACCCTTCTTCCTCTGAAATCACGAGCCAAGATCCAAAAATCCTAGGTCCTCTGAAAACATGAGCCAGGATCCTTGGTCTTCCATTTTTTTGACCTCAGGTAAGCATGTCTTGTACTTATTCAAAAAAAAAAAAAAATTTTGCATGCATGAACTACGTTTGGACCTGATCCTCCCACCAAGAGGTACGTAGGCAATCTCCCTCGAGATTCAGTCCACATTTTGATCCATAACATGACCATCTACATTTTTATCTACATACATCATACATTCACCACGATTAAATGCTGATTGCAAAGTTAGGTGTCTCTTTCATACATTGACATTTGCTTTTCAAGCTCTGCCAATGAGGGGCATTCTGTTGACACCCCATTTTGCAACCCGCATTTAATCTCACATGGAGGGTAAAATGGTACTTTCACTTTAAAAATATGCATCTTGATTCTAGCCATTAGATCATTAGACTCATTTCACCAAAATGATCTTGATGTTGTAACGATCAAATCGACTGGTCAAAAACCCTAATCGGACCATTAGATTGAAAGTTATCATCAAATCAAGTTTTAATGGCTAAGATGTACTATCACAAATTGAGTCCGACTATATGTGATTATGAACAATTGATTTCAATTGGTTATAAGTGTAATCAATTTGAGAACAATGATGTGTCATAATTTAATTGGTTAGGACTACATTTTATGGTGAGGTTGCATATACCTAATTAATTAGATAGTTAAACATTAATTATTCAATGAGTAATTTGTGTAATTATCTTTTAATTAGAGTAAATTAGGAACCAATTAATTTTGAAATGGGAGTGATTGGAGCCATTTAATGTTAATTGGGAGCTAATTTGGGACCTATTAATGTTAATTGTGCTGAAACCATTTTCTATCAAATGACCTCTGCTCACTATTTCATCAATATCTCTCAGAATATTTTGAATCTGTGAATGAGGTTAATTTTCTCAGAAACTAGACATCCATGGCTTCAATTTGAGCACAAGAACGAGACAATTTTGATCAGAATTGGGTTAGATATGATTTTTCTAAGTTGGCTCTATAAGCTGTTACAGCAGCTACGAGAAAACCGAATTTTGGCTTGCTCCCCACTCCCACCAATCTCTCCATTTAATGCATCAGATTTTTCCCAAGGCTAAAATGAGGTCTAGATTCATAATCCTTGTCAACCCTCATTAAATGACCTTCCATTCATATTCCCTCCACTACTACTATATAAACCCTCCCCCTCCTTCATTCCAAGACACCAAAAACCCCCTCTCTTCTCCTCTCTTGAGTTCTAGTAAAGTTGAGTAGTCTTGTCATATCTTGGTCTTCCTGAGACTCAAGGTATTGAGTGAGACTCACTCTCCCTCTCCTAGCTCTTCTTTTCCTCCACCCTTAGGATCTCCCTCAAAAGTCTCCTCCTCCACCATATGGATCTTGCATGAAGGTATAACCTCTTTCCCTAATTGTTTTTTTGTGTTACCATGATAAGGGTTTAAGATTAAAGCATGATAGTAATCATTTGAATATGTTTGAATGTTCTTAATTGTTCTTATATGTTCTTCACATGTTCTTGGTTGTTCATCACATATTCATGCATAAACACTAGTTTTAATCTTAAATCTACATCAAAAATATGAAAAACATGTTTCTTTCATAATTCTTTCAAGTCCTTGAATCTAGGATATCACCATATACACACATTCACTAGAATTTATTTGTCAATCCAAATGAAGTGCTTAATAAATTGAATTAGGGTTTATCACATGCACACACTTTAAATTCAACATGCAAATTGATTGACAACATATTGGATGATGTGATATGAATGTTGGCCACCATAGTCTAGAAGACCGGTTTCACCGGGCAAGGTGGGTGCCTAACACCTTCCCACCTTGTAACATAGCCTCCGAACTTAGATCAAGGGTTAGTAGATCAAGTGTTTATCCTTGTAATTTTCAATTTCTAGATTGTAACTAGGAAACAAAGCCATGTACTTTATCTTAGATTGTATCTAGGACCAAAGCCGTGTAATTTCCTATGTTCAATGTAAATTCAATTTCAAATTAATAAAATGACGAATTTTTCAATTATGGTTTTCTTATTTATTCCAAAAATTAAATAAGTGGCGACTCCATTGTAAAACCCTTAATCTAAAGGGGAAAATATAACTAGTCGAACCTCCATTTTGAGAGGCAATAACACGACTCCACCCATTCACGTGGGTTTGGCCCAACATTCATTAAAACGGGCCGGGGATGCGGTCTCTCACAATTAGCGACGACTATATGCCATCGCTAAAGACCAAATTTCTCGTAGTGTAGGGCCCTCAACATCTTTTTTGATGAATAATAAAATTGTAGTTAATAAAATAGAGCCCCTATTATGCATTGAATTTAGTAAACAAGCTAGTGATTGTTTCTTGTTACCATTTGAATGAAGTTATGAAGTGTGCAACAAGTTCTCGTTACATTCCTTTGGTGACATCTATATCTATATATATCTAAAAGCTGAAGTGTAGCATTTATTATTGCTATATTTTAATTGAGCCACATCAGCGTTCACATCATTATCAATTTTTTTTTCAATTTTCCTATAATTTTTTTTTTAAGTTTAATCTTTTTTTTTTTAAATATTTACACTTTTTTCAACCTTTCTCTATCTCTTACCCTTTCATCTCTTCACTACCCACTGTCCACTACCTTAACATCACTTTTCATCTCCCCACTACCCTTTATCTTACATTTTCATCTCCCCACTACCCTCTACCTTAATATTATTCTTCATCTTCCTTCCTTTTTTTTTTTTTTGTCATTTCTTATTCACAACCACTTACTATAAATTTGTTATTCTTTCTTCCATTTTGTACCTACTTTTCCCTCACAAAAAAAAAAAAAGGTTCTCTCTTTCTCTCTCTCTCTCTCTCTCTCTCTCTCTCTCTCTCTCTCTCTCTCTCTCTCAATTTTTTGGTGGATTTTTTATTTTTTATTTTTCTTTCATCTTTGCTTTAGGTTGATAAATTGTTGTGTTCTTTAGAACTTTATATTAAGCTGATGCGATTTAGTTTTGTTATTTATTTATTTTTTCTCTCTTTAATTGTTAATTTTATTACATGTGTTTTTCTTTAAATTCTTAGTTTGGGTTGCTTTGAATTCACCTATTTAGTTGTTCTATAAATGTTATTTTTGTACAACATGACATTTTTTCTATGAAATTCCTTTTAGACTTGATAAGTTATCTTTTCATTTTATTTTTTATCTCCTTATGTGCCGTGATTGACTTCTAATAAAAATTATTCTATTTATATATTTGGAAATCTATTTCTTCTTAATTCCAATAATTTAAATTTTGTATGGGCCATAAGAAACAAAGGGGTCCATAATGCATTCATGTTCTCCTCGTATCGTGATAAATCTGAGTATTTGAATAGTGTTGTTTAGTTTACCACTATTACGTATTTTTCCCTAAAAGCTACATACCATCGATCGTAACACCAAATGAATATTTCAAAGTTCATTTACATGATTATTTTGCTGTGTGGTGAGTTGAAACATTGTTGGGTAATGATGTACGTTGGATTGTTTATGTAGCCTCTGGACTTGCAAAGGGTAAGTATTGATTTATGCTAAGTTTTCGTTTCTAGTTTCTGGTATTCTTTAGAGCTATAATGGTTGCTAGGTCTAATGAGGCTCCATTAATTTATGCGAGGCTTCAATGTCACCCAAATGACAAGCAATAAAACAAGACAATTCATGTTTAGCTTTCAGGTTTATTCTTTCCCAAAAAAAAAAAACATTGATTAGCTTTCTGATAACCACCAATTTGTTTTATTATCTCAACAACATAAAACAACTTTAATTTATTTATGTGGATAGGGTTTATCATTTTTCATGATATATATATATATATATATATTCAAGCTAAAATCAATAGCACTACAACAATTGACCATTTAAATTCAGTCATATCCTCCATATCATTAAATTATTAATATTTTCTCTCATTTTTTTTTTAATTTTTAAAAATTAAACATATAATGTTTTAATTAAATACAAATAAATAAATAAATTCCTTATAAAATCATACTTTTTTTTTTTTTTTTTTTTTTTTACATTTACGCTTTCTCCAACATTTCTCATTCCTTTCACATTTGCATCTCCCCACTACCCTCTATCTTAATAACACTTTTTATCTTTTCATTTATTTTGTTTCTTCTTATTCTTATCCTCCTATTATAAAATTTTCATTATCTTTTCTATTCTATATTTCTATGCATAATTTTCCCTCACAAAAAATATTATTTCTCTCTCTCAATTTTTTGGTGGATTTTTTATTTTTCTTGAGCTTTGCTTTAGGTTGTTAATTTTTATTTTTATTTTTAATAACTCTACTTTGAGTTGATGCAACATAGTTCTGTGTTTTAAATTTTTTTTTTCTTTTTTGTTCTCTCTGATTGTTAAATGTTATCCTATTGCATTATAAAGAATATAATATTATTTTATTACATAGCATGATTTAGATAATTTTATCATATAAGAATTTTACAAAAGTTACATAGACAATGGTAAAACAACAACAACAACAACAACAATAATATATATATATATATATATATTCATGAGATAACTCTAAAAAAAATCACGCGCAATGCACAAATCAGTGACTAGTGATCTATAATAAGCCATCATTTATAAAATTGAAAATTGTGCATTTTAAATGCCAAAATATTTTTTAATTACATTGCAAAGAGATGAATGTATGTAATTGAAAAGTTCTTTAGACCCCATTGGACAACTCCCACCTCAAAAGTTTTGTATATCGAATCTCTCAATACAGAATGGAGGTAAAAAAAAAAAAAAAAAAAAAAAAAAAAAAAAAACCATAGTGCATGGTTAGCATGAGTCAACCAAATAATAGCCACCTAGTATTATGTATAAATATAGATATATGGACAATTTGATTTGAAGCTAGTTTTAAGTATTATACTACAATGCGTTTTGACAAACAGTTTCAGCCACAGTGCTGAACCATTAGGTCTCTCTCTCATTCTTTGATCAATTTTAGCCTGTATTTATTCAATAAACACAAAATTTTCGGTAGTTCAAAAAAAGCAAAAGCCAAGTTAGCACTAAGAAGTGCAAACCTAGCCAAGAAAATCCAGGTAAAAGCTCTGAAAGTGAATGCGATATTTGAGCAATGGACAATTTGATATTTAAAAGAAAGTTATTGCAGTTAATCAAGGTAAACAAGAAAAATTTATTATCAAATCTGAAATTGCTTATTGATACTATATTTGGATAGATAAACTTGGAGTTCAATGGAAAAGGGTTAAGCTGGATGGATATTTGGAGGTGAATTTTTGTCATATTATTTTCAATCATCATATATTAATCCATGTTTTCATATGCCACGTGTGGTATGTATACTTGACCAAATCATGGTCACTGGGGATGAAAAAAATTCAAGCAGAAGGCTAAGCAAAGTATACTGTAAGACCATTGTTGATAACCAATTTAACGATACATTTTTTCTACAAGCTCAATTCAAGTATCATATTTTTATTTTATTCTTTTAAGAATGGCTCAAAGCCTCAAATCCATGCAACTTATTGGAGAAATTGAAGAAGTGTGGTTTGGAAGGTATGGGTCAATTTCCTTCGGACTTTTTGCATGAGCCCAACTCAAGCGTGATACCTAGTGGGCAAGGGACGTTGGTAGCACCTTAAGCTCATGGAGGAAATCTTGTACCCTAAATTTCCATCCCTAAAAGTGTTTTTATATGATGGCTGACTGTGGTCCAAAGTTTCTATCCTAATCCATTTTTGCCTTTAAAACATAGCTGGCTCTCATTGGCCAACTCTAGCTGCTAGCCTTTGCTTAGGTGAGCCTCCCAAGAGTCTAAAACAACTGAAAATGAGGAGCTAATGGGGGCTTAGTCAAATCTTTTTTTTTTAATTATGCATAAAGTAAGCTAATTCTTAAACCCAATTAAAGCAAATCTGAACCAAATATCAATTTATCACTTAGGACGTCCAAAGCCTCTCTCCTTGCCCAGAAACAATCACCAAAAGCACCTAAAACTCAATATAAAAGGCCCCAATTAGATTCAAAACAGGTCTACCCCTGGAGCTGAAACTTTAGAGCAAAAGCTTATTCAGCCAACTAACATTCTCACAATTCTGAAGCTTAGGGGGCAAAATATGGGCACTGGAAAACCTTCCCTCTCTTCCTCATGACCTCTCTCAATTTACTCTTCTCGCTGAATGTGGATCGAAGTTTCAAACCTATTGTTTTCAAGTATTTTTCTGCACTTTTGTCATTAAACTTTAAAGCGAAAACCCATTCAACCAAAATGCATGCTCACAATTCTGAAACTTGGGGGTGGAAATATGGGTATAGGGGAACCTTCCCTCTCTTCTCCATGACCTCTCTCAATTTCCTCTTTTAGCTGATTGTGAGTCAAAGTTTTCAGATCTCTGTATTTTTTTTTTTTTACATTTTCTTGCGTTTCAACTCATTTTGATTTCTCACTTGTTAAAGCACCATTAGCCTCTACTCACTAAATATTGGAATTTTTGTTTGGATAATCTCCATAAACAATCACTTATAAGGGGAGATTTGGGCTGTTCTTGCATTTTTGGCCCTTGTAACAAAATGTCCTCGACAACTATCAATATGACATATCAATTTCACTACAGGACTTATAAAAAGGATGAACATATTAAGATCATGCCCAAACCTCCGAGATGAAATCTTATGCATAAAGATCTACTATACACATGACCCTTTGAAAAATGTTATAGCACAAAGTGGATGTTCAATATCACTCTAAAAGCGTATTTAAAAAAGGGCAAACCACCTAAGCAGCAATTTAGAAAACAGTTATTGGCAATGTTGAGCATCGAAGATGATTAAATCAAATTAACATGTACAAAAGAACCATGAAACACCCATCATTACAATATCTTTTTGCAAGATAATGTGTAACAACATTGATTAATTTCACATAAAAAAAAGTTCAATTATCTACATTTCCAATTGACAACACACATATGAAGCATCACATAAGATCACAAACTTTAGTGGTGAAGGTAAGGTGAAAATTTTTTGGCATGATGATTGTACTGATAATGAATATTTGAATTGTATAAGGCCTTCTTAGAGGTTTTCTTAATTTCCTAAAGCTTTATTTGTATAGTAAGTGACACAATATTATATCTGGTCAAACTTCACTAGATCAAACTTGAAAATATAACCAAAAAAAGGAAGAAGAAGAAGAAGTAACATTGAAGTTATTTCAACATAAGCCAATGAAATTCACAGCATGTGAAGGGGAATATTCACGAAATTTTTAGATATGTGAGATGCAAAAATAGAGAAAAAAATACGCGCCAAAGACAATAATCACACAAGACAATATTTATGTTGTTCGGCAATTTGTTTACGTCCATGAAGTTGCAGGGATTTCATTATTTTCAGGAAAAAATAAAAGATGCGGCAATTCAGTTTTCTCTCTCAAAAACAACATAAAACCCTAATTTCCAAAACAACATTTTTTCTATTCTACTACTTAGGCCTATCGACCCAGGCTTTCACTCCATGGACTAAGCCTTCAAAAATCTCTCATTAGAAACTATAACAATATTATTTCGGATTAAATCCAGATCAAACATAACTAGGCTCCACAAAGCCTAGCAACATGGTCAACATTTCAAAGCTTCTCTAAAATGTAAGTAAACTTGCCTTATAACAAATATTTGATTATCTCAATCTTGACTCTTCTATGCCATACATCCCAAGAAGAAGAAAATAATACATGAATGGTTAAGAAAAGTATCAAGGAAGGTAATTCTAGATCCTTATCTAAACTCGAAAGCACCTACCTTAAAAAAAGCATTTGGAATGGTGTTAATCACAAAATCAAGAACAAAGCCTCCAACTATTGTTCTCAATAGTCCACAAATAACTGTAATGCCACCAAATATCATATCTGCATTACCTTGCATTACAGTCCACATGGAACCTTATTTCGGATGTTGTTAACTTCATTCATTGAAATGAGAAATGAGCATCTTATTTGATTTCCCTTTAAACCTGGAATCAAGAGGGGCATAGTCAGTAAAGTTGCAATTACGATGTAAAAGACATTACAATAAATCAAACTTGCTTCATAAATTCATGCATTGCAACTAACAAGTAAAAACCAATTTAATTATTTATCAAAAAAAAATTAATAATGGTTCAATATTACCTCAAATTCCTAATTAGTTTGGTTTGGATTTCATTGAAGTAGAAGGGAAGGTTTTTCCTTAGTGTAGAAAACAAGTAGTTTATTTGGTGTAGAAGACATTGATTCTCCTTGACATTAGAAAGAAAAATATTCATTATTGAAGAAGTAATGAGTATTTCTTATCCATCAAGGAATGAGTTTTTATTTTATTTTATTTTTAGGAAACAGTATTACTTATTAGAACACACAAACATGAAAGTAGTATATAGAGTTTTTTAAACAGGCTTAATATATTACATAACCAGAGTATCACTACAAAATGGCCTAACCTTTGTAGTAATAGCTTGGGGTTATAAGAACTGAAACTCTAAACACACACAACTCATGTGGGATAAACATCTTTTTTTTTTTTTTTTTAAGGAAACAATAATACTTATTAGAATATACAAATACAAAAGTAGTATATAAAGTTTTTTGAAACCTTATAAATAGGTACTATTGCAAAGGGTTTGGTGGCTTATGACAATGTTCCTCCCATATAGGGAGAGGAAAAAAACTGCTAGAAGAATATAAGCGGGTTTCTCAGAGTAATTTGGTAGATTTTTGGGGGGTTGAATTTAAGATTACTCATGGTTGTGTGTAGAGAATTTGTTTGTTTTGTGAGTGTAAGAGAGTTATTGGGTGTATTGGGGCTTTGGGTTTGTGAGTGTTGATTAATGTTGTTGTAATCCATATCATTGATAGTGGATATTTTGCTTAGCCTTGCCTATGGATATGGGCAAGGAGTTGGATGAATCACATTAAATATTGTTGTCTTTTGTAGATGTTTTATGTGAATGCGCTTGTGCAAGACTCAAATCACAATAATTGATGTTATGGCTTCTGCTGTTGCATAACAATTGGTATCAAAACTCAAGGTTGGATATTGTTGAATTTAAAGAGAAAATTGTGTCTAGCGCATCTTTGATGTTGGTTCAAGGTAGATGTGCACACAAGTTTTGGCTTAGATGTGGAATCAATGAACAAATTGTTCAAGGAAAGCTTGCTTGGATTAAGGCAAGGTTCTTTTGATAAAGAATGAAGATTGCTTGATGTAATTTGAGTCAATGTGGAGATTTGTTGAATTTGCCTCAAATTCCTAATTAGTTTTGGTTTGGGTTTCCTTGATGCAGAAGGGAAGGTTTTTCATTGGTGTAAAAGGGAAGGTTTTTCCTTACTGTAGAAGAAAATGAATATACTTGATGTGGAAAACAAGGATTCCCCTTGACATAAAAGGAAAAATATTTTTTATTAAAGAAGTAATGAGTATTCCTTAATTATTCCATTGTCGGAGATTGGAGCTCTAGTAGCTTACTACTTTGCTTTCATTCTCTCGGACAATGGTATCGAATTTGCCTCTAGAGCAAAATCACAACAAATCAAAGCAAAGTTATCTTCGTGTTGTGTTGACAATCACACTTGACGGTCCTAAAAAATTAACTCAAGAACCAAATAAATGATGAAAACCCACTGAATTTGCCTCCTTAAAAGAATCACATCAAGCTCCAAACCCTAGAATACATAACTCACACACAAAGTCATAGACACAAAATTTCTTCACAGAGAGAGAGAGAGAGAGAGAGAGAGAGAGAGAGAGAGAACAATAGGTTAGGATACGAGATTTCAATTTTGTTCTTGAAAATTGAAATTATACCCAAGGACAATTTTGTAATTAAAAATCTATGGGTAGGTATAATTTTTTCTATAAGTTTTGGTAATGTGAATTTTTTGGTAATCTTAGATTATGGTAATGTTAGGTAAAAATAAACAAACCAAACATCATACGGAAATATTACAGTAATATGACTGAAATGTGTTTCACATTGCGGCAAATCAAATATCTCCTAAATAATGTTGCGTCCACAATATCTTTATAACAATTTCACAACAAATCCTATTAGGCAAGTAGCTACTAGTTATAATTTGAACCCACCACTAACATTATTTTTTTTACTCACTAGTTACAGCTTGCTATGTAGGTTTTTTTTTTCGAAAATGTTGGGAATGTACATTACTCATTTACTTACAAACTTCAAATTTATGATGTCTTTTGGTGTTACCCATTTGCATGGCAAATAGGGCCAGGGATAGGGGTTAAATCCTTCCCTCAAAATGGGTTCAGGGGTAGGAGTGAGTATTGGAAGAACTTGCTCTGTTTATATATATATATAAACTATTTTTAAAATAATTTTATAGGTTTCTATTTATACTGTAAATATACTTTTTAACTTTCAAACATTAAATATTGATGTCTTTTGGTGTTACTCATTTTACGTGGCAAATAGAGCCAAGGATGAGGGTTAAATCCTTCCCTCAAAATGGGTCCAAGGGTAGGAATGGGTATTGGAAGACCTTACTTTGTTTATATATAAAAATTAAAAAATTATTTTTAAAATAATTTTATAGGTTTTTATTTATATTATAAATATACTTTTTAACTTTCAAACTTTGTATATTGATGTCTTTAGGTGTAACCCATTTTCCATGGCAAATAGGGCCAAGGATGGGGGTTAAATCCTTCCCTCGAAATGGATTCGGGGGGTAGGAGTGGCTATTGGAAGACCTTGCTTTGTTTATATAAAAAATTAAAAAATTATTTTTAAAATTATTTTATAGGTTCTTATTTATACTACAAATATACTTTTTAACTTTCAAACTTTAAATATTGATGTATTTTGGTGTTACCCATTTTGCATGGCAAATAGGACCAAGAATGGGGTTAAATCCTTCTCTCGAAATGGGTTTAGGGGTAGGAGTGGGTATTGGAAGACCTTGCTCTGTTTATATATAAAAATTAATAAATTATTTTTAAAATAATTTTATAGGTATTTATTTATACTACAAATATACTTTTTAACTTTCAAACTTTAAATATTGAAGTCTTTTGGTATTATATTATTAAATTAATATTTTATGATAAATATTTAAATTTTTTTATAATTTTTTATTGTTGTATTGTTATTTTTTAATTATTTATGATTTTTAATACTTGAATTATTGTATTGCTATGTTTTAGAAATTTTTATAATATTAGAACTCAATTTTTTTCATTTTTTATTTTTTATTTTATGTTTATGAATTTAAAAAACAGGTGGGTGGCATGTGCAAGGCACGTGCTATCCCTTGAGTGAAAAAATTAAGATAGAATTTTTATTTAAAGAAGTATGAAACTATATAAATAAAAAATGTATGTCATACAAAGTTAATCTCATTTGTATAAGAATTTTAATATCTATTTGCTAAAGGCAATATTTACTCATTAAAAATTTCTAAGAATGATAACGAATATTATCATCTTCCAACAATAAGCAATTGAATTTTGCTAAAACCATATCACAATATTTAAATTTTTGCAATGAAAGATATCATATGCTACAATTGAAACTCTTCATCAAATAACTTCAACCATGCACAATGAAAATTTTGTCATTCATACTTTCTTCTTTATCATTCTAAATGAGTCTAGGTGCAATCTTTAGCTTAATTAGTTTTTAATGAACACCCATTTTAGGCAAGAAAATAAAACAAAATAAAAATAAAGATAACAAACGGCAAGGAAATAAAATACCTTACCATTCCAACTTTCTAAGCATTATTACCATCTAAAACTCAAAATACATGAATAAAATTTTTGGCATGTTAAAATTTAGTGGGAGTATTTTAGACATTACACAATGAAATATGTTAGGTTCTAAGGTCTTAGGATTTTATGTATTTAGAACTCTAATTTGTAATGTTGGCAAACCATGATCAAAACAATGTATTTAGTCTTATCTAGGCTTGCTCAAAGTTGGTTTTTTATTGTAAAGTTGGAATCGAGTGGCTGCAGAAGTACTTGGGACTTTCGGCCTGGCTCGATCAATCGAAGAATAGACTCGATCGATCGAAAATCGCACAGGTTGATTTTTCTGCAGAATTTCCAACTCAGCCCTACTTCATTAAACGTTTAGGATTTTATGTTTTTACCCTAGGTATATAAACAAAACCCTAGCCACGTTTTTGGAGGTTGCTCCAATTGTATTGTTGCTCATACATTTCTGTTTTGTGTAAATCTCTTGTGAGATCTATGAGGAGTTTTCCTTTACACAAAGCTTAGGGTTTTCAAGTTGGAGATATTATCTACATCTTGATAATCAACTTGGTTGCTACCATTGAAGCTTAAAAATAATCAAGCGGGGGTGCTTGTAGCTGATTGAAGAATCCAAGAAAGAAGGAGTCCGTGGATTCGGAGCTTGCACGTGCTCGTGTCAGTAAGTTCTACTGGTGGGTAGCATTAGAAAGTCAAGCGGGGAGCTTGTAGTCCTTCTGTATGAACTTCAATTCTTTCGCATAGTGGATTCAGGTTTACCTTGAGGATAGCTAGGTCAAATCCTCCCCAAGTTTTTACCGTGTGGTTTCCTGGGTCATCATATCTTGTGTTCATTTATTTTCCGCTGCTTTATATCTTGATATGATTAATTGATTGCTTTAACCTAGAATTGCATAATTTGACTAAGTAACAACTTGGCTAATTAATCTAGGCTACGTAATTTGGTTGTTTAAGGGGTCTAAAACCGTACAAGTGGTATCAGAGCAGGTTGCTCTTGTGTTGGAGATTTCTTGATCTCTGAGTTGATCCTTGACCCCTGTTGTCATGAATTCTTGGAAAATCTCTGTGCTTAATTGTCAACTTGCCTATTTGCTGTCTTTGCCTTTTGTTGTTATTGGTAAATCTTTCCTTAAGTATCTTGGCTCAATCACATGTGATAAGAATTATGTATGTTATACTGCTTTAACTGCCTTAAAGGCACGTGATTCTTGTCTTTGGTATTTGGATAGTGGTTGTTCCGGGCATATGACAGGAAATAAAGTTTATTCAAAACACTCTTCGAAGGAAAGATTGGGACAGTCACTTTTGGAGATGGAAGCAAATCTGTGATCAGAGGCATTGGTACTGTGGACATTCTAGGATTGCCAGTGTTTGAAGATGTTTGGTATGTTGATGGATTGAAGGCCAATTTACTCAGCATAAGTCAGATTTGCGACAATGGACTGAATGTTCTTTTCACCAAGTATGAATGTGAGATACTTGATGGAGGAGGTAACTGTATGTGTGTTGGTGTAAGGACAGCTGACAACTGTTATGGCATAACACCAAGTGTAAATAACAAGTGCTTTAGTGCAAAGATTGATCAAGTTGATTTGTTGCATCAACGGTTGGGGCATGCCAGTCACAAGCAGATAGAGAAGATTTCCAAGTGTGAGGCAATTATTGGTTTACCTAAATTTGAGAAGATTGATAAGTGTATTTGTGGACCATGTCAGATAGGTAAACAAGTAAAATCCAAGCATCCTTCTGTGACTAGTGTTCAAACTTCAAGACCTTTAGAGTTATTACACATTGATCTCATGGGTCCTGCCAGAGTTCAAAATTTGGGTGGAAAGAAGTATATTCTAGTTGTTGTGGATGACTTTACTAGATATACTTGGGTTGTGCTGTTGAAGGATAAAGCTGAGGCTCCTGAGAAGATGATACATGTATGCAAGAAATTGCAGGTTGAGAAAGATACTGTGATAGCCAGAATCAGAAGTGATCATGGAAGAGAATTTGAGAATACCAAGCTGGCTACTTTCTGCAATGATCAAGACACTCACCAAGAGTTCTCATCACCCAAGACACCTCAACAGAATGGGATTGTGGAAAGGAAAAACCGGGTTGTGCAGGAAATGGCTCGAGTTATGCTACACAACAAAAATTTACCAAAATCCTTCTAGGGAGAAGCAGTTAACATTGCTTGCCATACACTCAACCGGGTGTATTTTAGACCTGACTCTAAGAAGACTCCCTATGAACTCTGGAGAGGGAAGAAACCTGTGGTCAAATATTTCAGGATATTTGGCAGCGACTGCTACATTCTGCGTGATAGAGAGAACCTAGAAAAATTTGATGCAAAAAGTGACAAAGGATACTTTCTAGGATACTCTTCCACCAGTAGAGCTTATAGAGTGTACAATCCGAGAACCAAAACAGTCATGGAATCTTTCAATGTTGTGATAAATGATGAAGGATCTTCAGAAAGCATTGTTCCTGCTCAAGATAAGCCTCTAGAAGTTGATGACTCTTTTCCTACTGAGTATGTTAGGAAACATAGTGAGGACGAGTTGTTAGTGTTGAATGATATAGTCTCAGTACCATCAAGTTCAGAACCATCCACTCCGGTTCGTGACACTCGACAGATACAAAATGAGCTCAGTCCTTCATCTGAACAGAAAGAAATCACAACATCTCTTGTCAAACGACCATCCTCTAGAGTGAGATTGAATCATCCTTCCACAAATATATTGGGCAGTCTGAATGATAACATGAGATTGAGATCAAAAGCCTTGAATGTGATCACACACTCATGTTATCTGTCCCAATTTGAACCAAAGAAGGTAGATGAAGCACTTCAGGATGCTGATTGGGTAAACTCCATGCATGAAGAACTTCATCAATTTGTTCGGAATGATGTGTGGGAACTAGTTCCTAGACCGGAAAATGTAAATGTAATTGGAACTAAATGGATCTTTAAGAACAAGTCAGATGAACATGGCACTGTGATCAGAAATAAATCAAGACTTGTTGCACAAGGGTACACACAAGTGGAGGGAGTTGATTTTGATGAGACCTTTGCACCAGTGGCTAGATTAGAGTCCATTCAGATATTGTTAGCCGTAACAAGTCATCTAAACTTCAAGTTATATCAGATGGATGTCAAGAGTGCTTTCTTGAATGGAATGCTACAAGAAGAAGTCTATGTTGAGCAACCTAAAGGCTTTGTTGATCCTCACAGACCTGATGATGTCTACAAATTGAAGAGAGCTCTCTATGGTTTGAAGCAAGCTCCTAGGGCTTGGTATGACAGATTGACTGCATATCTCACTGAGCATGGATTCAAAAGGGGATATGCAGATACAACTCTCTTCATAAGAAAGGATAAGACTGGTTTTGTTGTAGCTCAAATTTATGTTGATGACATTGTTTTTGGTGCTACTAATGATTCTCTTGCTCATTCTTTTGCAGATGAAATGAAGGCAATGTTTGAAATGAGCATGGTTGGTGAACTGACTTATTTTTTGGGATTGCAGGTGAAGCAAATCAAGTCAGGAATCTACATCAATCAAGCTAAATATGCAAGGAATTTGGTCAAGAGATTTGGCTTGGACAAGGCTGCTCATGCTAGAACACCAATGGCTGCTAATGCAAAATTAACAATTGATCCATCAGGTGAGTCTGTTGATATTACTTTGTATAGAAGCATGATTGGATGTCTGTTATATTTGACTGCTAGTAGGCCTGATATATCCTTTAGTGTTGGTGTTTGCTCTGGATTTCAGTCCAACCCTAAGATTTCTCATCTAAATGCTGTTAAGAGAATTATAAAATATGTGAGTGGAACCTGTGACTATGGACTCTTTTATAGTAAGGAGTCTAATTTGTCTCTTGCTGGGTTTTTTGATTCTGATTGGGCTGGGAATGCTGATGACAGAAAAAGCACCACAGGGGGGTGTTTTTATGTTGGGGCCAATCTTGTGGCTTGGATGAGTAAGAAGCAAAACTCTGTTTCTTTATCCACTGCTGAGGTAGAATATATTGCTGCTGGGAGTTGTTGTTCTCAACTTCTTTGGATGAAAAAATTGTTGAGTGATTATGGGATACCTCAAGACACCATGGTTGTCTATTGTGATAATTCCAGTGCTATAGATATATCTAAGAATCCTGTTCAGCATTCTAAGACCAAACACATTGAACTTAGATATCACTTCATTAGGGATTTGGTAGAAAAGAAGATTGTTGTTCTTGAGTATATCCCTACTGACCGTCAAAATGCTGACATCTTTACCAAACCGCTTGATGGAAGTAAGTTTGAAACACTTCGTCAAGTGATTGGGGTTCTTCGGTGTCCTTAGTCTCTTTTGGCTTTCTTAGTCCTTGTACTTCATTGCTCTTTCCTCTGTAACCATTGTTCTTTGGTTTTTGTGTTTTTTTTTGTTTTTGTTTTGTTCTAGGATTTGCACTGCATTACATTCATGCATTTCATTCTAGGATTTATTTGTTTTCTCTTACTTAAAATAAAAATAAATAAAAATAAATAAATAAAAAAGGAGAAAAGGAGAAAGCAAAAATTATGTTTGACACTATGTTTCTTGATTTTTGAAAAACAAGGTTGGTCTATCTGTTTACACATGTCATGTCTTGTGTACCTTGTTTAACTTTGATGAACTTATTTATTGCACTTGACTAGTTGAAACTTTGTAGTGCATGTTGTGTGGGAAAGATGTGTATGGTTCTTAATCACTATGTCTTTATCATGAAGTCACATGTTATTTGACTGTCGGACTTGATCCTTTTGAGAAAGGCATAAATAACCATCTCACCACTGTTCACTAGCCAATCATGAACACCTTAGTGCATATCATAAGATTCTGTGCTCGAGAAAGTGTAGCACATGCACAAAAAGAACATAAGGTGTAGCCTCAAATTAAATTAAAACTGGTGTGTACTATTAGGCTTGATGCCAATTCACTTAATTCAAACCGGTGTGTACTAGTAGGCTGAATGCCATCTCATACAAATAAGAGGCAAAAATGCAAGAAACTTACATGATTGCAAGCTTTTGTTCTAGGAGATGTGGGAGTTATAGGATGTAACTCTTTAGGTGGTAGTCTCTTTTAAATTCTATGTGATGAATTGTGTAGACTTTGTGTTTGATTGCTATTCACATATCACCTCACATGAATCTCAAGTTTTTGCTAGTATCACACACTACACAAGTTACTCCTTGTTAAACACTGTACATGCTAGTGTGTGTGTTTTTGATCTGACCAACCAAGTTTGAAAATATCTTGAGAATTGTGCACAACATTTTTGTTGCTTGAGAAAATTCAATGGGAGAATGATTGAAACTTGTTTTTGACAAAATTTGGGTTTAAAAATTTGGGTTTTTGAAAAAGCATTCCATCTCATACTCATGCATTTCGCTTTTCTTGGTTAATGCTTTGAGGAGTTGTTTTTCAAAATTAGGTTTGTGTCTTTCAAAACTGGATTTTTTTAAAAAAAATTTTAGTGAGCCTCTGCCCATTTCGATCAATCCAGTCTGTTTTTCGATCGATCGAAAAAGTGTCTTAGTTTGTTCTAAAATGACTGTTTCATTCGATCGATCGAATGTAATTTTCGATCGATCGAATATCGTGAAAAAGCTTTTTAAAAAAGGTTCAGTTCTGACTTTTTCAAAGTTCTTATTCAACCTTTTCAAACTTTTTCTTCTCTCTCTCCGCGTTGGCAAGGCTCCACCTAGAGATTTTTGTCGTTTTCCTCCGTTGTTTTTGCAAGATCTCTCTCTCCTTAAGCCGGTAAGACACTTTTGCCCTTCCTTTTGATTTTATTTTCATCATTTCATGCATATTTTCATGCATTTAGGGGCGATTTTTGCACTTTGCATTTTTGGGATTTCCATTTGATTCAAGTCATATTTTATGCAATTGATCAATGGGTTTTTGTGGGGACATGCTATTGACACGATCTTAATAGTTTAATTTGATCAATTTTGAGTTTGATGTGAAATTGAAAAACCTAGGGTTCCTAATTGATCCGATTTGGGGATTTTGTTAAATTGAGTAGAATTTGACGCAATTGGCTTGTTGTATTGATGAAATTAAGCATTATAATCTATGTGTTGTGTTTTGTAATGCTCAATTCATCATTTTGTTTTAAAAACTTTCAAGTGGTTTTCAATTTTTGGGGTTTTTGTTAAGAAATTCCTTGCTCAAGCCAATTTTGTCAATTTAATCTCAATTAAACTTAATTGCTCACTACATTAGTACATGCATCATGGCATTATATCTATTCGTGCATCATATATATTTTTATTCTATTTTTTTGTTGCTAATTTGCAGTCTGCCCTTGGTTCTGTTTTCTTATGTCTTTTTGGTTTTCTCTTTTGTGTCTCTGTCCTTTCCTTAGCATCATGCCTAGGAAGACTAGAGCCCATAGGTCCATTCCCTCTTCCTCTCCATCCCCTCCCTCCTTTGACCTTGAGAGGTTTCCGAGTGAGAAAAACCAAGATCTTTTTTAGAAGCTTAACCTTAAGAGGAAGATCTGGGCTGAGCGTTCCGTGTTGTTAGATGAGCTAGATCCTGCCATTAGGGCAAAATTTGAGCGTCGGGGCTGGTTACCTTTGTTAGACATTTCTGATCCTCCTCCACTGTTTGCCTTGATTAGAGAGTTCTATTCGAACATCTCTATCCACGTCTATGATTCCAACACTTTAGTAAAGAGTTGGATACGAGGTGTAGGGTACACCATTACTCCTCAGGTAGTGGCTGATGCTCTAGGGGTACCGTTGGTTAAGAATCCTGTCTATCCTTATGTCGAGTCTCTCGAGCTGAGCGATGTTTTATCTTACATCATTGGGACTTCTGTCCAGTGGGGTTCTGATCCTAGGATCACTTCTGCTGAGCTCTCCGGGTTGCACTATTTGTTCTTTAGGATAGCTTGTCATTCCATCTGGCCCATTTCTCATGTCCACACCATTCCTCTTGAGCGGTGTGTCTTTTTGTACGCTCTGGTTACTGATGCTCCTATTAGTTTTCCCCATCTCTTTGTTCGTTCTTTGAACGATGTTTATAGGAGTTCATCTTCTTCTCATGCCCTTGTTTATCCTATTTTCATTCATAGGATTTTGCTCCATCTTGACCTTAGTGACTTCCCTTCCTCTGAGCCTATTCATGTGATAGCTCCCATAGGTGCGTCTTTTCTTAGACAGAGGGCCGCTCATCTTCGAGCTGGTTCTAAACACCCCAGGTTCAAGCCGTCTAGTAGTGCTCCTCCTCCTCCTCCTTCTACAGGTACTGCTGGTGAGGATGTTCCTGATCCAATTGGTGATGATGCTGTTGCTGCTGATGTTCCTCCACCTCCTTCGATCGACTTTGATGTTCGTCGTACTCTGGAGACTGTCGTGACCGTTCAGGCGGCTCAAGGTCAGATTTTGGTGGACTTACTAGATGAGATTCATGCGCTCCGAGCCGATTTAGCACGTCTTCATTCACCCTCACCACCTCCTTTTGATGGCGACTCATGATTGCTCTTTGGCATTCCGTCACAAAAAGGGGGAGTGGAGTTTTGACTTGTAGAGGGTTTTTGTAGTTAGGGGGAGACTTTTGTTGTTAGGGGGAGATTTTTGTTACTTGTGGAGTTTTTTAGATTGTATCTAGGTGCTTCACTTTGTATATCATTTTTTGGGGATATTCATGTTAGGGGGAGTAACATTGATTGATATATTTTTTATTGATTCTTGTTGATTTGTGATTCACTGCTTATTGATTTATATTTATGAGTTGATCATTTATATATGTCTTTATTTTGTGTTGTGTGAATCTTACAAGAATGTTATACCTGTTGTTTTACTCTTTTCTGTCACACATGCGTTTATGCATTTGTTGAGTATTTCAGGAATATACAGGTTGATTCAACTAAACTGCTGTCTACACTTGCAACCGATGGATAGTAGTTAGGCTGAATTTGAAATTTATGAGCATTTCTTTGTAAAGGGCTTTTTACTTGTAAAACTTTGAGCTTTTAATTAGGGTTTTGTCACGGATTGCCAAAGGGGGAGTTTATTAGGTTCTAAGGTCTTAGGATTTTATGTATTTAGAACTCTAATTTGTAATGTTGGCAAACCATGATCAAAACAATGTATTTAGTCTTATCTAGCCTTGCTCAAATTTGGTTTTTTATTGTAAAGTTGGAATCGAGTGGCTATAGAAGTACTTGGGACTTTCGGCCTGGCTCGATTGATCGAAGAATAGACTCGATCAATCGAAAATCGCACAAGTTGATTTTTCTGCAGAATTTCCATCTCAGCCCTACTTCATTAAACGTTTAGGGTTTTATGTTTTTACCCTAGGTATATAAACAAAACCTTAGCCACGTTTTTGGAGGTTGCTCCAATTGTATTGTTGCTCATACATTGCTGTTTTGTGTAAATCTCTTGTGAGATCTTTGAGGAGTTTTCCTTTACACAAAGCTTAGGGTTTTCAAGTTGGAGATATTATCTACATCTTGATAATCAACTTGGTTGCTACCATTGGAGCTTAAAGATAATCAAGCGGGGGTGCTTATAGCTGATTGAAGAATCCAAGAAAGAAGGAGTCCGTGGATTCGGAGCTTGCACGTGGTCGTGTCAGTAAGTTCTACTGGTGGGTAGCATTAGGAAGTCAAGCGGGGAGCTTGTAGTCCTTCTGTATGAACTTCAATTCTTTCGCATAGTGGATTCAGGTTTACCTTGAGGATAGCTAGGTCAAATCCTCCTCAGGTTTTTACCGTGTGGTTTCCTGGGTCATCATATCTTGTGTTCATTTATTTTCCGCTGCTTTATATCATGATATGATTAATTGATTGCTTTAACCTAGAATTGCATAATTTGACTAAGTAACAACTTGTCTAATTAATCTAGGCTACGTAATCTGGTTGTTTAAGGGGTCTAAAACCGTTCAAAATATTTTAAGAATCATAAGCTTTCATTAGGTTTTAATTGAGAGAACAACAATATGACATATTGCTCTTTTCCAAAATATCAAGGGGGAAATTGCTTGATTTTAAAGTTTAAGGAGGAATTGTGAATTATCCAAAACATAAAGGATGAAAAGTGTTTTAATTCTAAGTTTTTGTTTTTGTTTTTGTTTTTTGTTTTTTGTTTTTATGTTTTTTTGTTTTGTTTTGTTTTGTTTTTTTTTTTTTTTTTTTTTTGTGCGTTCGTTTGTGTGAGTGT
The DNA here is from genome assembly GCA_963669245.1 of Quercus cerris. Lineage (NCBI taxonomy): Eukaryota > Viridiplantae > Streptophyta > Magnoliopsida > Fagales > Fagaceae > Quercus > Quercus cerris. The sequence goes on along the minus strand of OY770006.1, from coordinate 34,932,410 downwards.
GTGTGAAACTATGTGCTTTTACGTAAAATGGTGCATAAAAAAAAAAAAAAAAAATCAACCTAAGAAGCTGTACGGGAAGTAGTGAATTTTGGCTCAACAAAACTTGACTAATAAAAAATAATTTCTAGAAACACAAAGAATGACACAACATTTTCATAATGCTTTTACGACTTTGTTATATTTTATTTTGACTTGTAATGAATTGACACCTGAGCAGTTGTGAAAATATTATGACGACAACAAGATGCCTTAACATTTTTCACAAGAGAAGTGCTATGTCTACAACATTTCGTTACAAATAATAAATAGTAGGTTGTTACGGGTTGTTATTGGCGGTCAAAAAAGTAATTTCATTGGTAAGTTTAAATTAGAACAACAATTTATCACCAAAGATTTGTTATGAAAATGTTGTGGATGCAGTACTTTTTTTTATTTTTTATTTTTACAATACCTTTATTTTTAGTTGTAGTAATAATATTAAATACTAAGTGTTATGTTTACAATATTTCTACAATACTTTTACAACAAATCTTCGATTGTAAGTTATTAATGATTCTAATTTAAGCCAACCACTAAAAGTATTTTTCCCCACCAATAATAGTTAATAATAACTTTTTTTTTTTTTTTTTGAGAATGAGTCAATAATAACTTGTTACTTATTTATTGTGAAAATGATATGGGTATAATATTTTTTTTAATGTTAAAATTTTTTCTTTCTCATCAAACTCACATTTTTGGCTTATTACAAAAAACAAAAGTTGAATAAACCAAAAGTACAGTAGCGAGAGCTATTGGCTCTTTTTATATAGTTAATAGATAGAAGTAGAAATTTAAGAGGGCAGGGGACAGGCGTGGGGGAAAAAGGGGTGGGGATGAGAAATAAAAAAAATCAGTCTATACCTGGGGGCCCAAGGGGACCTGGCCCACCGCGTCCAATTTTATTTATTTATTCTATATTTCATTTTTGTAGTTGGGCCTCCCTTCTCTCCAATCAGTCTAACTATCCTAACTCAAATAGCGATTATCAAACCCAAAAACTTAACAAAAATAATAAAAATATTCACAATGGTGATTGTATTTTAGAAGAAAAAAAAAACCATTTTACCACCAAAGAACAAAAAAATCATGTGTTATTGGAGAAGTTAAAGTTAAATTTTTTGCAACTATAGTAATTTGGTATAAATACCAGTTGGCTGTAGCAGGTTATTAAAAATAAAATACAATATTTTATTAAAATTGTATATCTTCCTTTAATTAAAACACTCAAATTCTCCATCTTCCTTATTATTTTAATGAGTTGTTTATATTATTTTAAATGAAGTAAAAAAAAAAAAAAACATTTGATATTAGGTGTATTGTAAAGTGAAATGGTAAAATAAATAAATTAGTTATTTGAAGTACTAGAAGCTAAAATTTTTAGCACCATTACTGTGAATGCTCTAACTTCAAAAAATAAAAATCCTAGCCTGCTTAATATTAAAAAAAAAAATTATTTTGTTTTTGTTTTTGTTTTTTGTTTTTTTTTTTTTTTGTTTTTGTTTTTTTTTTTTTTTTTTGTAGATGATTGTATCTTAATGTATTGAAAAACAACGATTTTGTGTATTTATAAATTTTTAATACTATATGAATGTCTATTTGGAGTTTTCTATTTTCTTTATACTCTAGCCCTTGCTAGCTTAAAATACTGGGTCTGTCTTTGTTGGTGTAAGGACTCAAATTGGATTAACCCTGAGTGATGGGTTTTTAGCCCAATAAGCCCAAACAATAAATTTATAGAGAGTAGGTTGACAGGTTTAGGTGCTGGCCGTCGATCACCATGCACGAACTTTTCTTATAAAAAAAATGCTAAGTGTTTCCTTACAAATGGGGGAATGCTCCTCGGCCTGTGGCCGAGGAGGCCTTAATGTTCTCTTTTCTTTTTTCTCCCCCCCCTCTTTTTGCTTTACTAGCTTTTCTTTTATAGTTTTCATCTTCCTATCTTCTGCTTCCATCTGTTGATCGTCTATTTGCTTTTCTTCTGGTCGTCCGTCCCATCAGAGGCCTTATCGGTACTCAAGTGGTTCACTCTAATCAACGTTATCCTGCCAAGGGGTTACCTCCCCATTAATGCGGCCAGGGGGGTTAGTTGAGTGCATTAAATGCGAGAGTGACAGCTTACTTTGGGGTTAGCCTCTCCCCAAAATCACCTTTGTCAGGCCGAGGACAAGGTATCCTCGGCGTGGATTTAGGAAAATAGGCTCTCCCGCTTCCATCTCAAAAATAGCTTGTGCTCCTCAGCATGGGCCTTGGGCCTGCTATATGATGGGCCGAGGCTACCAGGCCTATAGGCCCCACAATAGCCCCTCAAAACTCTGCTGCACGTTCCCTCGAATGGGGATGAGGGTTTTGATATATGCAGGTCCACTGGACGAATCGCCCTACTTCAGTTTATACTGATGCTGGCGGCTTCTTGACTGCCCGATGCGCGTTTTTAGCGTTTCGAGACTTAATGGGTGCCCACATTAAATTTTGGCGGCACCACGTTTCCCACTTTCAACGGCATGATCTTCTGCTTTTATGAGCAAGCGGTTTCATTTGGGGAAATTAAGGGAGAGGATAAATACCTGTTTGAATCGCCTGGTTTCATCATTTTCGCGCTTATAATTATTGATGCATATAGTTTGAATCTGGTTCGACTGGCATACTATCTGAAGGGTATCGTCATACTTCTGTAAGTCTTCTTTTTCTAGTGACCCCAAATTTCCTTGATTTCATTCTTCCTTTTCTCTTTTAGAGCTTTTAGTTGTCTTTGGGGAATGGGTAAGTTTAAGAAGTTGGTCGAGTCCGATGAGATGATGAACAAATTCATTGTTGACTATGGAATACCCAATAATGTGAATTTGAAGTACTGCGAAGAAGGAGAGTGGTACCTTAGGAGGAGAGAGGGGGAGGTCGTGATCCCAATAGTCGCTTTTGTAGAAGGAGGGATGAGAATCCCTATGAGGCCAGTGACCCTCAATTACCTTAGGCATTTCCGCCTGGCTCCTACTCAGTGTGCTGTGAATGTATTTAGGATACTAGGGTGTGTAGATACTCTGAATGAGAAAATGGGGCTGAGACTGACTCACCATGATGTGAATTGGTGTTACAACCTTCATCATCTGAGGGGTAAGACATATTATATGAAGACAAGGGACGATAGGGTTCGTCTTATCCAGTGTCTTCCTGATTCCAATAAGGGGTTGAACCAAGATTTCCTCATAGTGTCGGGAGAATGGCACGACGGCTTTCATTGCCCAACCGTAGAGGGGGAGCCAGGTAGGGCATCCGAAATACAAGATAATCTAGGTCTCAGCACTTTCAAGTTTTATACCTGTATACTCGATTTGGTTGACTAACCATAGGAATTTCGCTTTTCTTTTCACAGATCCACACGCCTTTGCACGTCACTTCCACCTAGTTAATAAAGCGGATTTGGAAACCGTTCTCAGGTCGGAACTTTTCTTGAACGAACCTGACAACCAATTCAGAGCTGCTCATAAAATCCTCGGGTGCGACCCCGCTCAGACGTCATTCCCTGTTCCGCAGCACGTAATTAGAGCTCGTGATCCTTAGCTTACGCAGATTACCGTGGTGGAGAGCGGTTTTTCTTTTACTGGGGGGTCTTACATACCTGAAGGTATTCCGCTATCAGGTCCCTCTTCATCCCGGCAAGTAACGGTGGCCGAGAAAGGACCATCTAAGAAAGCAAGGGAGGTGGTCGAATTGAGTTCCTCCGGGGACGAGTATAGTGTGTTTGACTTAGTTGATCAGCCCGAGGATCCTCCCGGTGACCTAGGAGATCCTCACTTGTCCGAAGCCGATCTTCAGTCCTTAAAAGTTGGTACCCAGGCTGAGATGGGTTTAAAAAGACAGCCCCAAACCAATCTTCTTGACCTGCTTGAAGGCCGTTCCAAGAAGGATGTACCAGGGAAGTCGCAGTCCCAGCCCCCAGCACCTCAGCCCCGGATTCCCACCATGCAAACCAGGTCGTCCTCCATTCCTACAGTAACTGCCCCTCCTACTGAGTCTCCTGATCCGAAAAGGAAAAGACTTTCTAAGGGTAAAGAGCCAATGGATGGGAGCAAATCTCATTCTTCGCCCGAGGAGGGTAGGACTCGCAGACCTCCAAAGCAACTGAAGCTCGGTGATCAAAGGAAGAGCAAGAAGGCCATCCAGCAGCCCCAGGCTCAAGCATGGCTGCCTGCTGCCATGCTCCATGATCAGCCCCTAATGGATAACGCGTCGATACGAGAGTCTCAAGGAGACGAAGGGGCTCTCGTGGCCGAGGCCCTAGAGAAATCTCTCCTTCTTCCCACTGATATGGCTGAGTTAGAGAAAATGAGTGGGGTAGAGGTTGTCCTCGACCTTAAAAAATATCTAGGCATGGTAGGTCCCTTGGCACCTATTCATTTTACCAAAAGTTTTTGTCGCTTAGTTTTTTTCTTTCTTTTTACAGAGCTGCTTGTTTTTGCTGGCAGGCTATCCAAGCCCTTTTTAGGTTGGGCGAAGAGGTTGATGACCATAGTCAGGCCTTAGCGCAAGAGCGCGATAAGTTCCTGGAGGCGGCCAAAACTCTTAAGAGATCTGAGGCCGACCTAAAAAAGGCGACCGAGGATCTGGCAGAAATGGCGAAGGCCAGGGATACTGCTGTCTCTGACCTAGCCGTGGTCAGGAAACAAGCTGAGGATCAAACTGTCCGCTTGCAAGACGTTGAGGGTCAATTACAAAAGGCCAAAGAGGACATTACCTATATGAAGGGAAGTTTGACCAAGGCAATCCATGACAAAGGTGTTGCTGAGTATGCCAGGGACGAGGCTGTGAGAGCCAGAGACGAGGCGGTTTTTGCGAGAACAGACGCTGAGCGCTCTGTGCAAAAGGCAGAGGAAGATGCTTTCGCAGAAGGGGTGGCTAAGACTGAAGCCATCCTTCGGGCTCAAGTTCCTGCTGTGTGCAGGCATTATTGCTCTCAAACCTAGCATGAAGCCCTCAACCAAGCAGGGTTGATGCCTCGTCTGATCTTAGAAGGGAGGACAAGGTATATTACCCTACTGCCATTCGCGAGATTGCACCTGCTGTTCCTGAGGAGGGATCCTCATTACCATCGGTTGAAAGTCAAGATAGGACTACTGAGGATGTGCCGTTAACTGGTCAACCATCTGAGGAGGTTGAGCCCTAAAGAGTGTTGGGGGAAGTTGCAACCGAGGGTCAGGGAATGCCACAAGACATGGCAAATCCTCCGGCAGACCTTTTGAAATCGAGCCCTTAGGCCTTGGCCCAGACCTTTTGATTTACTTATTGATTTAATTTGCTCATTGAATTGAGGAGACTAGTATACGGCGTAGGATGAATTTGTTTATCTTCTCTTTCATCTCATTTTGTTTTTTGCCTCAGTGGCGTTGTAAGGGAATTGTATACTTTCTTTTTGAATTTGAATACGTAATACTTCTCTTCCAACTAATGATATTCTCTTTTCTTTTGTTCACTTTACTATTGTACTCTGCTCAATATTCGTACTTTATTCTGGAGTTTGCCTCATGAAACCATCTGTTATCCTTCGAATATAAATCTAAATACCGCAGTATAGCTTGATTCTAAGTACCGCTCTAGTTTTTATCTAGACGGCTATTTTCTCTATGGGTTTGAGTCCGAGGACCATGCAACACTTTGGTTATGCCCAGTACTTCTATTTTTCCTGTAAGTACTAGATATAATCGGTGTGTGTAGTTTTACCATAGGTTTGGGTCCGAGGACCATGCAATACCTTGGTTCTGTCTACCACTTCAATTTTTCCTGTAAGTATCTAGTTTCTCCATAGGTTTGGGTCCGAGGACCATGCAATACCTTGGTTCTGTCTAGTACTTCTATTTTTCCTGTAAGTACTAGATATAATCGGTGTGTGTAGTTTTACCATAGGTTTGGGTCCGAGGACCATGCAATACCTTGGTTCTGTCTACCACTTCAATTTTTCCTGTAAGTATTAGATATAATCGGTGTGTGTAGTTTTACCATAGGTTTGGGTCCGAGGACCGTGCAATACCTTGGTTCTGTCTACCACTTCAATTTTTTGTAAGTATTAGATATAATCGGTGTGTGTAGTTTTACCATGGGTTTGGGTCTGAGGACCATGCAATACCTTGGTTCTGTCTACCACTTCAATTTTTCCTGTAAGTATCTAGTTTCCCCATAGGTTTGGGTCCGAGGACCACGCAATACCTTGGTTCTGTCTAGTACTTCTATTTTTCCTGTAAGTATTAGATATAATCGGTGTGTGTAGTTTTACCATAGGTTTGGGTCCGAGGACCATGCAATACCTTGGTTCTGTCTACCATTTCAATTTTTTGTAAGTATTAGATATAATCGGTGTGTGTAGTTTTACCATGGGTTTGGGTCCGAGGACCATGGAATACCTTGGTTCTGTCTACCACTTCAATTTTTCCTGTAAGTATCTAGTTTCCCCATAGGTTTGGGTCCGAAGACCATACAATACCTTAGTTCTGTCTAGTACCCAGGTATAATGGTGTGTGTAGCTTTACCATAGGTTTGGGTCCGAGGACCATGCAATACCTTGGTTCTGTCTACCACTTCAATTTTTTGTAAGTGTTAGATATAATCGGTGTGTGTAGTTTTACCATAGGTTTGGGTCCGAGGACCATGCAATACCTTGATTCTGTCTACCACTTCTATTTTTCGTAAGTGTTAGATATAATCGGTGTGTGTAGTTTTACCACAGGTTTGGGTCCGAGGACCATGCAATACCTTGGTTCTGTCTACCACTTCTATTTTTCGTAAGTGTTAGATATAATCGGTGTGTGTAGTTTTACCATAGGTTTGGATCCGAGGACCATGCAATACCTTGGTTCTGTCTACCACTTCAATTTTTCCTGTAAGTATCTAGTTTCCCCATAGGTTTGGGTCCGAGGACCATACAATACCTTGGTTCTGTCTAGTACCCAGGTATAATGGTGTGTGTAGCTTTACCATAGGTTTGGGTCCGAGGACCATGCAATACCTTGATTCTGTCTACCACTTCAATTTTTTGTAAGTGTTAGATATAATCGGTGTGTGTAGTTTTACCATAGGTTTGGGTCCGAGGACCATGCAATACCTTGGTTCTGTCTACCACTTCTATTTTTCGTAAGTGTTAGATATAATCGGTGTTTGTAGTTTTACCATAGGTTTGGGTCCGAGGACCATGCAATACCTTGGTTCTGTCTACCACTTCTATTTTTCCTGTAAGTATCTAGTTTCCCCATAGGTTTGGGTCCGAGGACCATACAATACCTTGGTTCTGTCTAGTACCCAGGTATAATGGTGTGTGTAGCTTTACCATAGGTTTGGGTCCGAGGACCATGCAATACCTTGGTTCTGTCTACCACTTCAATTTTTTGTAAGTGTAGGTTTGTCCTCAGATCGCTTTACTGGAGATGATTACTCTTTGCGTCAGATTACGATCTTTACATGTGGCATTGATCTCACCTCTAACTTGAGGCCTCATCTTTTTTATTTAAGAAGCGCCCGCTGTCTGTTCGTGTTCCGCGCTCAACGCTCCGGTGCGCGAAACGTGCCTTCATTAATGTCCTCGTAAATTGACACGAGTCCAACCGTCCGTGGCCTCCTTGGAAATTGTGGGCTTCATTACTGATCCAGCTGATAATACCCTTTTCGAACTCTGCATGAATTAATTCTCACCAAACTCCCATCCCCTATATAAAGTAAGGAGATGGTTCCTCCACAACCCATGAACCTCTCAACACAAACAGAACAAAACACTTTCTTCCAACTTCCCATGCCCTTTTAACAACCCCGCCAGAATTGTCACTGGGACTGACAAAAACCGGTATGGTCGCAGCTCCCACTGGGCTTTCGGTGCGGCAGAGTCTAGGCGTAACCCTGATGGTGCCCTTCGAGGTATCCCAGAGGGATGTTGCTAGAGAACCTAACGTCTTTCCTCGGAGCACACCCCCGACGAGGAAAGCGTGCGAATTCACCTCATGGACGGTGCTCGAGTGTTGCCGTCTCTAATGGCCAACACTCGAGAGGAATGAAGAGAATCGAGGGAACATCATGGTGGAGGGTATCCTAGAGCCCCTGCGTCTGCTCCTCTCTTTGTTCTAGCTCCGCCTAGCCGAGGAGGGAGTGGTTGGGGACCTGAGGGCATGATTGTCCTTCACCTCCTCCACCGTGTGTCAAGCTCTCCCATTCTCTTGGTGCCAAATAAAAGTACGAGTTGACACTTCCCTCCGGCTAGTTTTCTCTTAGGGCGGCTCCAACTGGGCCTCTGATTGTAGGAGTAGCTAGGAATAGCAGGTGGCTATTAGCTCGTAAATTTACTTGTAAAACAGGCCTACCTGAGCCTCTGATTGTAATATGTAATTTTTCTATGTATGAATTAATAATATCAAGATCTTTCGTTTCCTTTTTCTCTCTCTTTTTTTTTTTTTTTTTTTTTTTTTTTTTTTTTTTTTTTTTTGCTGCCAAATCTTCTATAGTATTTTTTTTTTTACTGTAAAACGAATACTTAGAACTTAGAACACTTATCTTTTTCAATCTACTGTAAAACGAATACTTAGAACTTAGAACGCTTATCTTTTTCAATCTACTGTAAAACGAATACTTAGAACTTAGAACACTTATCTTTTTCAATCTACTGTAAAACGAATACTTAGAACTTAGAACACTTATCTTTTTCAATCTACTGTAAAACGAATACTCAGAACTTAGAACACTTATCTTTTTCAATCTATTGTAAAACGAATACTTATAACTTAGAACACTTACTTGGTGCGCCGGCCAGCACCCTAATCCTTCCCACAGACGGCGCCAATTGTAAGGACTCAAATTGGATTAACCCTGAGTAATGGGTTTTTAGCCCAATAAGCCCAAACAATAAATTTATAGAGAGTAGGTTGACAGGTTTAGGTGCTGGCCGTCGATCACCATGCACGAACTTTTCTTATAAAAAAAATGCTAAGTGTTTCCTTACAAATGGGGGAATGCTCCTCGGCCTGTGGCCGAGGAGGCCTTAATGTTCTCTCTTCTTTTTTCTCCCCCCCCTCTTTTTGCTTTACTAGCTTTTCTTTTATAGTTTTCATCTTCCTATCTCCTGCTTCCATTTGTTGATCGTCTATTTGCTTTTCTTCTGGTCGTCCGTCCCATCAGAGGCCTTATCGGTACTCAAGTGGTTCACTCTAATCAACGTTATCCTGCCAAGGGGTTACCTCCCCATTAATACGGTCAGGGGGGTTAGTTGAGTGCATTAAATGCGAGAGTGATAGCTTACTTTGGGGTTAGCCTCTCCCCAAAATCACCTTTGTCAGGCCGAGGACAAGGTATCCTCGGCGTGGATTTAGGAAAATAGGCTCTCCCGCTTCCATCTCAAAAATAGCTTGTGCTCCTCGGCATGGGCCTTGGGCCTGCTATATGATGGGCCGAGGCTACCAGGCCTATAGGCCCCACAGTTGGTATGTGATTTTTTTTTTCATTGTACATCAAGCATGGTATATCTTCATTCTTCAATAATAATAGGAAATTTTAATATACATTGTCATAATTCTAAAAAAATTTATAAAAAATTGTTGTGACTAGATAGAATTATTATTGCATAAAATATCCATCATATCAAAAATCTTCCACAAGACAATTTGCTTGACTCTAAGGACTTCATTATCCAGTGCAATTTCCTTGAGGGCGTGGAGCACATTTTATGCCGAAGACCAAATTTCTTCTTTGTGTCCGTGTATTCTTTTCTTCGTCTATGATCTTATCTTTGTAGCTTTTTTTGTATTGACCATAAAAGAAACCAAAAACATAAATATTTGGAGTACATTATCACTTTTCCAATCATTTTGGTTTCTTCCTCAAGACTTCGCAAGTCTTCACTCTTCCCTGCCCCACTCCTCTTATTTTTCTTGTTCTTTTTATTAGTCTTTGTTTTCTCTGCCACTGTTGCCCTTTCTTTCTTTTATTCTTTAAATATATATATAGGAAAAAGTTAATAAATATCCTAAAGGTCAATGTTTAAAAAATATATTTTTTTTAATTTTTATAAGAAAAAAAAAACTAATTCTTTTTAATAATTTTTTATATTTTTCATGAAAGTGGTATAAATTTTTTTCTAAAATAGTTTATTCACAAATGGCCTAAGAGCATCTATTAACCATGAATCCTCTTAACTCTAGTTTGTTTTGGTGTGTTTTGGTCGATTTCAATTTGTATTGGGATTTCACATGTAACAATTGATATAATCTTGTTCATTCTCTATATGTGACAAAGAGGAATTTATAGGAAAAAAATTGGTAGATTATCAATGGCATATAAAAAAAAGTAATGTTAGTAATAAGTCTAAATAAGAACTAAAACCTTGTCTAGTCAAAATTTTTTTTTTTTTTATTATTATTATTATTTTTTGCATCTGTAACTTAGCTCGTGTGTACAAACGAAGCGAGACTTAAAATTTTCATCATAAAAGATGAGTTTTATTTTTTATTTTTAAGGAAATGAGTGGTCCCCCTTTTTTTTCTATTGTTTTCTTAATTTCTCCTCTCTCATTCTTTTTTGTTGTATTTGATATTGTATGAAATAATTTTCCACCTACCAAACTATCAGTTATCAGTTATCACATCATTACTCACGCGGAAAGAATAGTCTTGACATCATATTATTAATAAATCAACTTGTCCACTTGAACGAATTATATCAATTATCACATTCTTTTGTAATAACTTTTTAATTATTTTATACATCGAAAAAAACTTTTTAATTGTTTTCTTTTGAAAATCACTCACACTCGTTCTCCCTGTCTCTGCTACAATGGGCAACACGAATCTTTGCACCACAGTCCTACCATGTTTAACTTTCACAACTCTTTACCTCGCCTTCTTGCTGTTCCACTTGTCCAACACATTAGCCATTAACTCTGTGTCTCCTTACAAAGCAGTTGATAATATTATCCTTAACTGTGGCTCCTCTGACAATTCGACTGCATTAGATGGTCGGACCTGGACTGGAGATGTCAATTCAAAATTCTTCCCTCAAGAACTATCACAAAACCAGGCCTCTCTAGCCACAAACTCACTTAACCAATCCTTATCTGCTTCCCAGCTACCCTATACCACTGCCCGCTTGTCTGTCTCCCCATTCACCTACATATTCCCAATCACTACCAGCCAAAAATTCGTTCCACTATACTTCTACCCGGCTTCGTATGGAAATTTTGACCCGTCCAAAGCACTCTTCTCCGTGAAAGTGGACCTTTTACTCTTCTTAGCAACTTTAGCACTTCACTTACTGCTGATGCCAGGGGCGTAGCCAAGAATAAATACATAGGGGGCCGGGTTGTAACATAAATGTACTAAATATAATTCTTAAGTCTATTAGATACAAAATTATCAACTTTCATATATCATCATATACTTGAACATGTTAGGAATTCAACTGAAATTCCAAACCTATGAGAAACAAAAAAATAGAGAAAACAAAATGCCAAAAGAAAAACAATCACACGTACAAGACAGTATTTACGTGGTTCGGCAATTTGCCTACGTCCACGGAGTTGCAGGGATTTCACTATTATAAAAAAAAATTACAATGTGCGGCTACAGTGTTTTTCTTTCTCAAAAACAACAACAAGACAAAACCATAATCACAAAAAAAAAGGCTTTTATATCCTGCGCACAGAATTCACAATGGGCTACAAAATGGGCCAAAAAAATTTTGTCTGCCCAAGCCTCCGCTCCATGAACTAAGCCTCAGTAAATCTCCCATTAAAAACCACGCAATATTATTCAAGTCAGGTCGGATCAAATCATGCCTGACGATGATTTTTCATGGAATAAAATTCTTCCATTATCATCTCCATAGTGAAATTCCCTGCAATTTCCTTCTCTATATAAACTATCATATTATCTGCCAAAAACTCATCCTCCATTCTATTGCGAAGTCTTGTTTTTAACAACTTCATAGCTGAGAAAGCTCATTCCGTAGTTGCTGTAGAAACTGGAAGGGTCAACACAAGACGAATAAGTCTATCAATTAAAAAATAGACATTAGACTTTCCTGAAATTTTTAATCCCCTACATAGCTCGGAAATTGTACTCATATTATGAAAATCTGGATGTTTTATCACATCAAGCTCATAATGTTGCAATTGAGACTCCAAAAGTTCTTGTTCATGTTCAGTAAAATCTTGAGGATAATATTTCTTAACTAAATTGCATATGTGAACAATTTTGAATAATCTAAAAGCATCCTTGGGATTTAAAGCTGAACTAAGAATGACAAGTTCCGTTGTTAGCTCACAAAATCAACTTTTCAATTCTTGCAATTGAAAGTCTATTGCAACTGTAAATATGCAAATTTTAAAATGATGTTCCATTGTTACATCTTCATCTTGACGACGATATCTACCTCGACCTTTAGTATAACGAGCATTCATATCAGGAATATCAATTTCATGTTGCTCACAAAATGCTATAACACTAGCAAGTAAAGGCTCCCATCCATCATCTCGCAACTTTTGAATATGTAATCTTGTAGTTGAAACTAAATGCATGGCATTTAAAAGGTCTTGAGAACGTTGTTGCAAAGCTTGACAAAGAACATTAGTAATTCCCATTATCTCTTTCATCAAATGCAAGATTAAAATAAATTCAAATGATGTTAATACCTGATAAGCTCCCTCGGCATCACCGCGTTGTTTATAGTTAGCCCCTTCCTCAGAGATAGTGTTGATAACTTTGCAAGTAGTATCAAACATGTTAATCAAACTACAAATAGATTGAAAATGAGATTCTCACCTAATATCTCCAGCTCGTTGCAAAGTACCAATTTGGTTTGCACCTCTTCCAGTCTCAATTTCATTAGAAGCAATCATATTTTCAACTTGTTCTGCTTGAGCATGTTGTAATTCATCATTATGCTTACTAGAACCAACAACAATATTGATAATATTAACTAAATGATCAAAGAACTGATGAACATCTTTTACTTCTCTAGATGCTGTAACTAAAGCTAATTGCAACCTATGAGCCATACAGTGTACATAATAAGCATATGGGCACTCTTTAAGAAAAAGAGCTTGTAATCCATTCCATTCACCACGCATGTTACTAGCCCCATCATATCCTTGACCTCGAATATTTTCAATGTGGAGGTTGTAATGAGAAAGGACAGCACATATCTCATTCTTTAAAGTCAATGCAGTAGTATCTCTAACATGCACAACATGAAAGAAACGCTCTTTAATGAAACCTTCTTTATCAACAAACCTCAAAATGATGGCCATTTGCTCTCTCTTCGACTCATCCCGAGCTTCATCAACAAGAATGCAAAATTTTGCATTTCCAATTTCTTCACGAATAGCATTTCGCACATTACTAGCAAGAATATGCAAAATCTCCTTTTGAATTGTGGGTGATGTATATTTGGCATTTCCTGGTGCATTTTCTAAGACAACACTAGCTACTTTGTCATTGAAAGTTGATGTGAATTTTATCAATTCAATAAAATTACCTCTATTTTTTTAATCAAGGCTTTCATCATGACCTCTAAAAGCACAAGCTTGGAATGCTAGCCATCGAGCACACTCTACTGAGGTTTTGAGCCGCAACCGATTATTCTCTAATTCTTTTGATGTTTGTTTCTCAATTAGCTTGTCAATATGCCGTGAATGATTCTTTAAATCCTCGCAACATTTCATAGCAATTTTATGTGGGGAGTTTGGTTCTTTCCCTTCATGACGAATTAAAGGACAATTCATTCCATCTTTCACCTTTTTCCAATTATTAAAACCTCGTGAAATGAATACATCTGATCCAAGACGACCTATTGGTTTCTTACTAAAAAGGTAGCAAGGTAGACAATATATCGCATCCATTGAAGGTGAGTATTCCAACCAATCCCTATGTGAATCAAACCATGAAGGTTGAAATCGACGATGATGAGTATCATCATTGTATGGATAGTCTATATTTTCAGGTTGATATGGACCTTCTTTGAGATAAGCTCGTCGGATTTCATCTTGTTGGTTGATAGGAAATTCACATATTTGTTTACGTGATCCTGGATCACGATCTATCTCTTCAAATTGAAGTTTTGGACATTTAGAGGGGTGTTCATCAGGTATTGAAGTATTAAGATTTGTTTCTACAGCCACAGGTGTCCTAATTTCTGAACTGCTAGCATCTTTTTTCTTAAAGAATACATCAATTGTTTTTCGTTTGCTCATAATTCTTTTAGCTTTAAGAATATGACTCAAAAATTAACCTGAAAAGAATTTAAAAAAAAAAATTTAATTAGAAATTTTTACTTAGTTATATGAATGTTATTCATACTCAAGAAAAAAACAAAATTTTCACTATAATTTAAACAGTCAGCTTATTTTTAGTACAACTTTAATTAATAATAACCCCTAAAAAAACAAAAATGATTTAATTAATTTGTCTTTTATGAATGATTTAATTAATTTGTCTTTTATAAAATTAATTCTATACATTAATTACACGCTCTTAATCAAACTTATATTCACGGGACAAGAAAATAAAAGAAAATTCTATTATTCTAGCCATACTATTTTTTATTTTTATGGGTTAAAAATTTCATAGTTTATTTTTGTTATAAATAAGTACTTTATTTTTCTTTTTTCAGAGGACATTTGGGCACTAATATTTTTTCAGAGAATCAATTTAAAATTTTGCAATAAGGTGGCTTTGTGCTTGATCCCTTTCTCTTTTCAATCCATGTACATATTCTTTTGAAACATCTTATTTTATTTGTTGGTGTTTTGGTTACTTTATAAACAAAAATAATAATATTCACCAAATACCAACACTGAGTCACTGACCAACAAAAAAAAAAAAAAAAAAGATAAAGCCACATTTAAAAAGACAAAAACAAGAAAAGAGAGTCAACCGGATAAGATAAAAGCCACATTTAAAAAGATAAAAAATGGAAAAAAACAAAACCCAGCCATTCAGCCAATGAGAGAGTCACAGTTCAAAAGAGAGAGGGAGGGACTTACCGAGATGTGGATCAGGCTATTAAAGACAAAGAATAAAGAGCCTCCTTCACCTTCAGCCTTCATAAAATTCATTTCATTTTTTTCGTTAAGTGAGAGTGAGATAAAGAGAGAGTCAGAGAGAGACTGAGATGAGAGAGAGTCAGAGAGAAACCTTGAGGGCCGGACCGCCGGAGCGGAGGCAGCAACTGCCAACAACGACGACTCGAAGACTCAATGAGGCGATCTGCCGGAGCGGAGGGATCTCCGATGACTCAATGAGGCGATCTGCCGAGCGGAGGGATCTCCGATGACTAGATGAGGCGATCTGCGATCTGCGACGAGGGGCGACCGGGCGAGCATGACGACGCTGACGAGCGAGCCGCGGCGACGACGACGGTGACATGACCGTGGGTTACTGGGTTAGTGGGTTTGGTTTGCTGGGGTTCTGGGTTTGGTTTTGGTTTGTGTATTGGGGGGGTTTTTTTTTTTTTTTGATAAACACTCTGTTTTTTGGTTTGCTGGAGTTTGTGTTCGTTGGAGTTTGTGTGTGGTTTGTTGGAGTTGATGTGCTTTAGTATTGGGGTTTGATTTCTCTGCCTCTGCCAGACTGCTAGTGACGTGATGGGTTTCAACTCTCTGCCAGCGATGTGATGGGTTCGTTTCTGATTTTATTTTATTTATTTTTTTTTTTCGGTTGAGAATCTGTGGGCTTGCCATGAGCAACCTTGGGCTCGTCGTGGGCTTGGCTCGCCGTGGGCTCTGTTACCATTTTTTTTTTTTTTTGCTTGAAAGTAGAACAGAGATATATATATATTTTTAATTTGAGGTGTTCCTAATTTTTGATTGAAGGCTAGGAAAATGGGTGAGAAATGGGTAGGGGGGGCCGGCTGTGTGATGTTGGGGGGGCCTAGTTATTTTTTCTTCGTAGTCTAATGGGAAATTTTTTTTTTTTTTTTGTAGGGGCCACGGCCCCCCCAAGCCACTATGTGGCTCCGCCCCTGGCTGATGTTGATGGCGATCCTGGTGATACCATATATAGAGAGTTCTGTGTCAACATCGAGGAAGATGAGAAGCTGAACTTAACCTTCACTCCAAGCGATTCCAGTTCATTTGCTTTTTGAAGAGTTTTATCACACACAGTAAACAAGAGAATTACAAGGAAAACACTCAATGAAGAAGAAGAACAGAGAAGAAGGTAGAGAACAGAGAGAGAAAGAGAGAATGGAATTGAGAGAAAAATATCTCTGGATTAAAATGAAAAGTGTGAATACAAAAACTACCCTCTATCTGAGATACCCCATCATATATATAGTTACATACCCAGCTATAACAGAATAGATACCTTCCAAATTATGCGCCTAAATCTACGGAACCACCAGCTCAATCATAACTGTTTTTCGCGCCACAATAACTGACATTTAAGTAGCTCAAACACGACACCATCTGACTACATGATGGATAAGCACCAGTTACATGATCAAAACGGTGTGCATCACTAATGTCTTTTAGTGAAAGGTGCGTATCAACAACTGTTTATAATTTCACACGAGGCACGTGCTGTTGAGCCTGGGTTGATCTTGAACCTCCATTTCTCTGAGCTTGAGCTTTATCTTCAACATCCCCCCTCAAACGAGAGGGGGAGAAACCCACTAGGAGTTTGGAATGAAAAGATAGAAAAGGAGGAGCAGGTAAAGGCTTGGTAAAAATATCGGCCAAGTTATCCTTACCAAAAACAAACCTAATTTTGAGATCCCTGCGAAGAACTTTCTCCCTAACATAATGTTAATCAACTTCCAAATGCTTAGTTCATGAATGGAAGACAAGATTGGCAGATAGAGCAATAGCAGACACATTATCACACCATATGATTGGAACATAGGGAAGAAAAATATGAAGTTGTTTGAACAAAATTCGTAACAAGGAAAGTTCAGCAGTTGTTGTTGCTAAGGCTCTATACTCAGCCTATGTGGAGGAGCGTGAGATAGTTGGTTGTTTCTTGGCAGACTAAGAAATTGGATTAGGACCAAGAAAAACCAATAAACCTATGGTGGATCATTTGTCTGTAGGGTCCCTTGCCCAATCTGCATCAGAGAAGGCAGTGAGAGACAAGGGGCCAGGGGAGAAAGAAATGCCATGATTTAAAGTGCCCCTGAGATATCTAAGGGCACGTTTAGCAGCTTCCAAGTGGATTGAAGTGGGCTTGCTCATGAACTGACAAAGTTGATGGACACTGAAAGTCAAATCTGGTCTTGTAAATGTTAGGTACTGAAGAGCACCTACCATACTTCTATACACAGTAGGATCAATCAAGAGAACACCAGAATGAGGCACCAAACAAGAAGATGAACAACAAGGAGTCTTCACAGGCTTGGAATTGAGTCTATGTAAGACATTAGAGGCATACTTAGATTGAGTTAGAGAGATGCCATGCTGAGTAGGAGAAATCTGTATTCCCAAGAAGTAGCTTAAGGGACCCAAGTCCTTAACTTCAAACACCTGACTGAGGGCAGTATTGAGATGAGCAACATGAGAAGCACTATTGAGTGTAACAATAATGTCATCCACGTAAAATAATAGGAAGATAATGGTGCTTGAGGATTGAAAAATGAAGAGAGAGCTGTCAGCTAAAGAGGCAGTGAATCCCGAATGGAGAAGGTGGAAAGTGAACCTCTCAAACCAGGCTCTAGGAGCTTGTTTGAGACCATACAAGGACTTATGAAGTTTGCACACATAAGAAGGATGAAGAGAATCCACATAATCAGGTGGCTGCTGCATATAAACATCCTCCTTAAGATATCCATGTAAAAAAGCATTTGAGACATCAAGTTGCGTTAAACTCCAATTGCAACTAACAGCAATAGCAATGACAAGTCTCACAGTAGTAGGTTTGATGACCGGACTAAAGGTTTCATGAAAATCAATTCCTGCCTGTTGATGAAAACCCTTGGCTACCAATCTAGCCTTGTACCTTGAGATGGAACCATCACTGTTCAACTTCAACTTGTAGACCCATTTACATCCAACCAGATTAACATTGGGAGGGGCAAGAACCAAAGACCATGTCTACTGCCTTTGCAAGGCTTGAAATTCAACATCCATGGCCTCACACCACTTAGGTTATTGAGAGGCAACCTTAAAAGTAGGAGGTACAGTAAGAGTATAGTCCAACACAGCCTTGTAACACACTTTAGGATGAGGTTTAGAGATACCAGACTTGGATCTGGTCTGCATAGGATGGTGATTTGTAACACAGCCTTGAACAGAAGTCATATTAGATAAAGAAGTTGATGGAGGAATGGACAGAGATGGAATTGAGGTAGGCAATGTATTTGAGCAAGGCTAAGAAGGTAGGGGAGGTAAAGTAGCAGATGGAAAGGAGGAAGTATTAGCTTCTGAGGGAGATTGAAAAGGAAGATTAGATGTATTGACAGTGGACACAGTGGGAGTAGTGACATTAGATGAATTGATAGTGGACACAGTAGGAGTAGTGACATTAGATGTATTGACAGTGGACACAGTGGGAGTAGTGACAGCATATGGACCTAGAACTGAGGGTTGATTTGAAGAATGTAGATACAGTAGATTGGAAAACCAAGAAAGATCAATAGATAGAGTAGGTGAGGAAGTAGAAGGAGAAGAAGAAAGGAGAGAGGAAAAAGGAAACTTGGATTCATTGAAAATAACATGCCTGGAGGTATATAAGTGTTTGGTTTTTAGGTCTAAGCATAAGTAGCCCTTTGTGCCTATAGGGTAGCCAAGAAAAATGCATTCAGTGGATCTGGGTTCAAGTTTGTGAAGAGTATAAGGTCTGAGATGGAGGTAACAAGCACAGCCAAACACTTTGAGTTGAGAAAGATCAGGAGAAATAGAATAAAGTTTATTCGAAGGAGAATGAAATGCAAGGACAGATGTGGGAAGCAGATTAATCAAATGCACAGTAGTAAGGACTGCATAAGACCAATAGGAAGAAGGTAGTAAAGCTTGAGACAAGAGAGTGATGGTGGTTTCAATAAGGTGTCTGTGCTTCCTTTCAACTAAACCATTCTGTTGAGGAGTGTATGGACAAGAAATTTGGTGAACAATACCTTGCTGTGAGAGGTAAGTTTTGAAAGCATTTGAGGTGTACTCACCACCACCATCAAACCTAAAGGTTTTAATTTTAGTAGAAAATTGGGTCTCAACCATGGCTTTAAATTAAACAAACTTAGG
Source organism: Quercus cerris (assembly GCA_963669245.1). Taxonomy (NCBI): domain Eukaryota; kingdom Viridiplantae; phylum Streptophyta; class Magnoliopsida; order Fagales; family Fagaceae; genus Quercus; species Quercus cerris. Next base: position 34,913,185 of record OY770006.1, on the reverse strand, counting down.
AAAAACTTCAGACTTAGAATGGAGTAAATAGATCCATGTAAATATAGTAAAATGATCAATAAACAAAACATAGTATTCAAAGCCATTTATAGAGGGAATAGGGGCAGGACCCCACAAGTCAGAGTGAATAAGCTCAAATGGAGATGATGCAGTAAAGAAAGACTTAGGAAAATGTAACTTGTGCATTTTGCCATATAAGCAGTGTGTACAATCAATATTCATAAGAGTACACTTATGTAAACTAAATTTGGCATTAGGAAACAAATGAGCAAGAACCTGGTCAGATGGATGCCCAAGCCCCAAATGCCAAAGAGTTTTATTGAAAACAAAAACATTAAAGACATTATTACAGGTGTTAGGAGAAAAGGTAAGTTGAGAAGCCTTTTGAGGATAGATGGGGTATACACCATCTTCACTCTTGCCTTGGTACAGAACTCTCCCCGTGGCTAAGGCTTGAATTGAAATGACATTCTTATCAAAATAACACCAGCATTGGTTATCATGACAGATTTTATGCACAGAGGCAAGAATTGAAGCAATAGAAGGGACTCTAAGAACATTTTTGAGTTGAAGGGCAGATTGAGAAAGAGGAATAGAAGCATTACCTAGATGAGTAATAGGAAGATTTTGGCCATTGCCAACAGTGATCTGATCTTGACCTTGATAAGGCTTGGGGAAGCTGAGATGACTAAGGCTGGAAGTGACATGATCTGTTACAGCACTATTAGCAAGCCAAGGCTGATCTTGAGTGAAATAAGCATTGGATGCAGTGGCCATAGCTGCAAGCTTGGTGGGTGGATGCTTACCTTGGTAAGCATAATCCATTCTATGGTAACAATCAAGGGCCAAGTGACCAACCTTTCCACAAATCTGACAGATTGATCTCTCTGACTTAATTCCCTTGGAATTATATTATGTTTGCTGAAAATGATTGAAGGGGGAGAATTGAGATGGTCCATTTGATCCTCTACCACCTCTACCACCTCGATTATTGAAATGACCTCTACCTCTTCCTCTATTGAAGGACTGAATAAAACCATTATTATTAGGTTTAGGAGTGGATGTTGCTACCATAGCAAAGATGGTATCTTTGATCTCAGATCCATCATTGAGAGACTCCTCTTCTGCATTAAGCATAGTTGAAAGATCATCAAAACTCACATAAGTACTCCTGGTCCTTATAGCTGACCTAAAGGCATTGTACTCTCTAGGAAGTCCTTTGAGAGTGATGTGAAGCAATTCTTCATCATCCATAATTACTCCAACAGCCAAAAGTTTGTCCCTGACAACTTTTATCTTCTGCAGATATGAATCTATAGAATCAGCTCCCTTCCTGATATTGTGAAGCTCACCCTTAAGGTTCATAACATGTGATATTGAAATTGAGGAAAACCAATTTTCAAGGACTTTCTAGACTTTTAATGCTGAAGAACACCCCACAGTGAGTGCTAGAATTAAGGGAGTCAGGGTAGAACTCAAGATGGTAAGCAAGGCCTTCTCTTTTGACTTCCAAATCAAGAATTCAAGATTCACAATCGTTGTATATGAACTTGAGAGATCTTTGAGATATTGATCTAGAATCAACTGTGGTTCTTCAATCAATTCAAACAGTGAATATGTTTCTAGCACCATTGTCATCTGATGTCTCCAAACTATATAGTTTGTATTATCCAGCTTTATGGTTATCATGTTGGCCATATTAGAAAGCAAAAGAAGTGATTGATTGAGTATATTGACTGAAGAATTTGAAGAAAACACAGAAGATGAAGATGCAGCCATTGTTGAGCTCGTAGCTCCTGCCATTGTTGAACTTGTAGCTGCCATTGTTTCAGTAACAGATGGCTCTAATACCATGAAGAGTTTTATCACACACAGTAAACAAGAGAATTACAAGGAAAACACCTAATAAAGAAGAAGAACAGAGAAGAAGGTAGAGAACAGAGCGAGAAAGAGAGAATGGAATTGAGAGAAAAATATCTTCTGGATTAAAATGAAAAGTGTGAATACAAAAACTACCCTCTATCTGAGATACCCCATCATATATATAGTTACATACCCAGCTATAACAAAATAGATACATTCCAAATTATGTGCCTAAATCTACAGAACCACCAGCTCAATCGTAATTGTTTTTGGCACCACAGTAACTGACATTTGAGTAGCTCAAAAATGACACCGTCTGACTACATGATGGATAAGCACCAGTTACATGATCAAAATGGTGTGTATCACTAATGTCTTTTAATGAAACTGTGCGTATCAACAACCGTTTATAATTTCACACGAGGCACGTGCTGTTGAGCCTGGGTTGATCCTGAACCTCCATTTCTCTGAGCTTGAGATTCGTCTTCAACACTTTTGTCAACGGAATTGAAATCTTGTCCATACCTGCTAATCTCTATTTCACTCCGTCTGATGTTGAAGGGCTCCAATTTATTGGCCAGCAGAACCGGTACCTCATGGGTAACAGAACTGCTCTCGAGATGGTATACAGAATAAATGTTGGAGGGAGCTCCATCTCACCCACTGAAGATACAGGAATGTTTCAGAGCTGGAGTTCGGACAGCATTTACTTGATAGAAGATAGATTTTCATGTCTACCTATTAACACAACTATTGAATTGCAATTTACCAAACAACTAGCCTACACTGCACCGGAAGATTTATACCCGACTGCCCGCACTATGGGGACGAACAAAACTATCAATAATAGCTACAATCTCACTTGGGAATTTCCCGTAGATTCTGGGTTTGTTTATCTTGTTAGGCTACACTTTTAAGTTTCAACCAGAGATTATTGCTATGCACGACCGAGTGTTTCTTATTTTCATAGCAAATCAATCAGCTGAGACAGCAGCCAATGTGATGAAATGGGCAGGTAGCAATGGTGTTCCCATATACAAGGATTACGTTGTGTCAATGTTTGGCGAAGATAACTAGAAGAAAATCAAACTTTTTATCGCCCTACAAGCTAATCTGGATGACCATTCGACTCATTTCAGCAATGCAATCTTGAACGGTATCCAAATCTTCAAAGTAAACAGCTCTCGTGGCAACCTTGCCGGACCCAACCCCCACCCACTTTTGTTGACCTCTCCAATGGCTGTGCCACGGAGAAATTCAACAGAGTTGAAGAATAATAGAACACCAATAATCGCCATCGTTGGTGGTGGAGTTTTCGGCTTTACTATACTCTTGATTCTTGTAGTCTTGATTTTCCGACTAGCCAAAAGAGTCAAGTATTCCAAGAACAAAACAAAGGAAAGCGGGTCAACTCTACCATGTAGTTTGTCTCGCTACTTCTCACTCACTGAGATTAAAGCAGCTACCAACAATTTTGACAGAGTATTCATTATTGGTTCTGGAGGGTTCGGTGATGTGTACAAAGGATACATTAATGGTAGTGATGCTACCCCAGTTGCGATCAAACAATTAAAATCCGGATCTCAACAAGGAGCTCTGGAGTTCAAAACAGAAATCTCGATGTTGTCTCGACTCCGCCACCTTCATCTTGTTTCTCTAATTGGATATTGTGAGGATGGCAATGAAAAGATACTCATTTATGATTACATGGATCATGGGACTCTTCGTGACCATCTCTATAACACCAAGTATCAGCCACTTTGTTGGAAGCAACGACTCCAAATCTGTATTGGTGCAGCACATGGGTTGAACTACCTTCATTCAGGTGAGACATATACAATCATTCATCGTGATATGAAGAGTTCGAATATCTTATTAGATGATCAATGGTTGGCCAAGGTATCTGATTTCAGGTTGTCAAAATTTGGCCCCTTTATGTCTAAGTCCCATGTTAGTACAGTGGTTAAGGCTACATTCGGATATTTGGATCCGGAATATTATCGCTTTCAACAACTAACTGAGAAGTCTGATGTGTACTATTTTGGTGTGGTGTTGTGTGAAGTGTTATGTGGAAGGCCACCGATCATACGTACGACTGAGGAGCAGCCAATGAGTCTAGCAGCATGGGTCCTGCAGTGCTATCCAATGGAAAGCTGGATCAAATTGTTGATCCATCTTTTAAGGGGGAAATTGAACCAAGATGTTTGAAGAAATTTGGAGAGTGTGTAGAGAATTGTTTGCTTGACAATGGAACCAAACGACCATCAATGAATGATGTGGTTGGGGGGCTTGAGTTAGCATTGGAGTTGCAAGAGAGTGCAGAAAAAGATGTCGAGCTTGATTTGGCAGAAGGAATTGACATGAATGGTGATGATGAGCATGCTTTGATCCCTATGTCAGATGTCAATGAAAGTGATGACATGATTTTTAGTAGCAATGGAAAACTATCAATTACTAATAGCAATAGTCAAGTGACCGTAGTAAGCCGAGGAAGTTTTGCTAGTAAGGATTCAGATGGATTGATATCCCCCAACCCTAGGGCAGTGTTGTCTGAGATTATGGATCCTAAAGGTCGATAAACAAAGGAAAAAAAGAAGTTGCTAGTTGAATTTTTAATATGGCTGATCGTAACTGCCAAAGTGCATACTTAATTTCCTCCTTCAATTATGAAACTTTGAATCTGTGGAACATGCCCTAATTTGCTATTGAGCCTTTGTCTTTTAAGTTCAAATGATAAGCACTCTGAACAAAATACTCAACTGATTTTTTGTAGCAATCCAAATATGACTCATGCCCCACCTTTTTGTGGCAATGCCTCTACGGGGATTCCATGGGTTTTGCATCATCCCGTGAAGTGATCTGCGAATAAGTTTTTCTCGGTCTTTTGTAATGTTTAGTTGCTGTTTATGTTTTGGATGTAGTGGAAGACTTGTTCTACTTTTCTGTTGTTGTAATAGTTTCTGTTTAGTCCGGTGTTGTCTTCAAGGTCTTGCTACTCTAGTTTAGTTTGTTTGAACTCTATTTTTCTGTGTCTGCACGTTTCCTTTCATTAATAAAATTCCCCTGTTATGTGAATATATATATATATATATATATATGTCTGGAACATCAAACTGTGACAGTGCTATTTGCAATGTTTTAGCAACATAATCAAGCATAAAAGCATGATATAAAAGCTCCAAATTCCACCAATAGGTACCCCTATCAATTAGATTGCAGCCACCTTCATATCTGGATTAATCAATTAACAGGCAAAATAATCTCGTGACAACTGATAAGAAGCACGATGGAGCCAAGGATCTTGAATTCTTGATAATCTTGAACAGATTCTCCATTTCCAATTTTTCAACACCTGGACTGGAGAACATTGTGCCATGTATAAGATGGAGAAGGACCCAGCGTAGCATGCATAAACAGAGCATTTATGATAATACTTGGCCTTCAAAATTCTTTCCAAAATCAAGTCTAGAACATTTAACATTCTCCAACACTTTTAAAAAAATTAAAAATTAAAAAAGAAAAGGGGGGCTTTTTTCTTTTGGAAGGTAACACACTAACACTAACTCTCCAACCTTACTTAGCCAACGTAGTCAAGTTAAAAGATTCAAGTTCTTGTAAACTTGATCCACCATTATTTTTCAAGATACACAGCTTATTCCACTTTGTCCCCATTAGTACTATGAACTCACCATCTTCGCAATCTCGTGACATAAATTTTGTGGCAATTTTAAATAGCCCATCGCAACCTTACTTAACAAATTTTTTGACAAGTTCATAAAAAGAAATTGGTAAGTAATAATGCTAAATTGCTCTTTTAATTTTTTATTTGAAATATCCTCTTAAAAAAGTTGTTAAGTAAAAATAACAAAAACCTTACTCTCTCTCTCTCTTTTTTTTCTTTTATTTATTTATTTATTTATGTATATATAGAAAACAAATGTAACCAAAAGATAAGTTTATTTCATAATTTGTATTGATGAATTTTTTTTTATAGTGATAATTTTTTTAAATTTATTTGAAAGAGGTTGTATTATTTTAAATTTTGAATTGGATAGTAGAAAAAGTAGATGAGTATAAGGGCTATTAATGGGCCAGCCCCCCATTTTTACTTGGCCCATGGGCACAATGGGTTAGGCATAGCAGGTTGTTAACTAGCTAGTTAAAGGGTTGAATCAAGCTGAGCTGAAAGAGAAAACCCTAGACCATGATCCCGCTTGTGGGCAATACTTATTTTGTCTTAAGCAGGCAACGATACCGGGTTTTGTCTAATGGGCTATTCATAGGCTTGTGTGAGCATCTTATTTTATTATTTTTTTATAAGTAAAGAATCAATTTTTTATAAGGGAAGAATCAATTTATTTTTTTCAAGGAAAAAAAATAAAAGAATTTGAAACTTATTTAAAAATTTTTACGATCAAATCTATTTAATTTTTTGTTTTCTGATGGAAACCTATTTTATTTTATTTTTTTTATTAAGGCTTTATATTGTTTTTAAAATTTTTTATTTTTTAATGAAAAAAAAATCCAATGGTTAGTTCAAAGTTGCTAGACTACTACTAATATATATATATATATATATATATATATATATATATTTATTAAACTAAATTTAACACCATCACTTTAAGTATCTTAGTGGTTAGGAGTGTTCTCTTAAAAAATTCCTCTATAATGTTACAATTACTATGTAAAAGATATTACAATAAATCAAACTTGTTTTATGAGTTCGTGCATTAGTACTAGCAAGTAATTACCAATTTAATTATTTAACAAATAATAATAAAAACCAATTTTAATTAATTAAAATTATAAATGTTTCTACTAGTTTATGTAGGAAGTTCACAACATGGGGTTGCCAGATGCATAAGAAAACCTGGGGTAACCCAAAAAAAAAAAACCACTATTTGTCATTTGGAGTAACACAATCACACATAGAACAGTTTTTTCTATCTTTTTGACCTGTTTTTACAGGACCTGACAACTACAAAAGCCCATATGATTCACTACATATATATATATAATAATAGGTGCCATGTATTAGATTTCAATTGGATTCTCAATTTTGTGCCACTTGTCCTAACCAAAACTTAAAAAAAAAAAAAAAAAATCTAATTAGATTATAAATTTGACTCCAATTATGTGCCATGTATCTTATCTAAATTTTCTAATTTTTGTGCCCAAATAAATGATGCATTAACATTTAACACGGAAGCCAAAAAAATCACAATGATAATGTTCATTAGCTTAAGCAAGAACATCTCACCTGCACACTTTTATGGAGATTGTAAATTGGATTTCAATTTTGTGTCATATATCTTATTTAAATTTTCTAATTTTTGTACCCAAATAAATGATGCATTAACATTTAACATGGAAGCTAAGAAAACCACAATGATAATACTCATTGGCCTAAGTAAGAACATCTCACCTACACACTTTTATGGAGATTATAAATTGGATTTCAATTTTGTGTCCTGTATCTTATTTAAATTTTCTAATTTTTGTACCCAAATAAATGATGCATTAACATTTAACATGGAAGCTAAGAAAACCACAATGATAATACTCATTGGCCTAAGCAAGAACATCTCACCTGCACACTTTTATGAGTGATCTCAATAGAGTCTGGAGCACTTCTAATCTCACAACTAGAACCAAGGAGTCCAACGAGAAAGACTATAAAAGTAAAACATCATTTCCTCCTAATTCCATATTGTCATCCTATGTCTCATCCTCTCTCAACTTCTACCAACTAAATCCACACACTACCCTCTCCTCCTTACGGATTTCTCAGGGCAAGGCCGGGTTCAAACACAATATTTAATCCCACTCTTCCTTACTTCACACTCTCATATATTAGCGCTTCATTGGCACCTCCAAGAAGATTCCAAACTTAATGATCAATTCTTATTTTTTAATAGTTTTTAGTGTGTCTGGATTAAGATTTTTTTAATTTGTTAAAAGTGGACAAAAATATAATCATATATATTATATTAAGTTGAAGTTTTATTTTAGAATTCAAATCTGTAAGGTTGAATTTAATCAACCATCTAATTGGCTTTATTCCGTGACCAATTTGCTTGTAATTTAGCACTTAGTAACCCTGTATTTAGGTGGAAAAATTGTAAGGGTAGTGTGTGAGAAGATGTGAAGAAAAGCTCAAGAGTGTGCAAGAAAAACACAGTCTCGCGACTAGGACTCGCGGGTGGTTCGCAACTGGCAAACCGCGAAAGGCAGTCACGTAAGAGGCACACTGGGAAGCTAAAGAGTCGCGCCAGCTGTCACGCTACAGGACAAAAGTTCCAGTCTGGCCAGGCCGTTACGTCGCGACTTGATTTCGCGACTTGGCCAAGTCATGAGATCAAGTCGCCAACTTGCCCTGTTTGGCAAAAACTGACGTTTTGAATTCCCTTCTCACCCTACTATATATACACCCTTATACCCATCATATTGAGAGAGCTTCCAGAGAGAATTTTGTGAGAGAAAACCCTAGAGAAATACAAGATTGATTCATCCCCAATTTTCATCTAAAGAGACTCTACAAATTCCTCTACTCTCTTCCTCTCTATTGTCATACCCTTGAGAGGTCATTTACCAAACCCTTGTCTCACCACACCTACGTCTGTGAGAAGGTCCATTTGGTGTTTTGGGAAGCAGTTTGGAAAGGAACCAATATATATTGATTGATGCTATGGTCAAGTAGCGGAATCCGGGAAGCTAGAGAAGAAATAGGTTCGGCGTAACCTCGTTGGAGCAAGAAACTTGGAGGGCTTAGGTACTTGGGTAGATTAGGCTTAGAGGGTCTTCTGCTGTTCATGTATCCCAACTACATTCTTTAGTGGATTATTTGACCGCTTGGAGGGCGGCGGAGAGGTTTTACGCCGAGGACTTCGGTTTCCTCTTCGATAACACATCGTGTGTTGTCCGTGTGTTTGCATCTCTCTTTCCTTTATCTTTGCTTTATATTTACTGATGTGGATGTGTTTATATTTGGGTTAGATTGATTTATCAATTCTGTTATAAGCTTGTTATCATATTCCGTACATTGATTGTTTGATATATAGCTTGAATTGGTATTTTGTTTCTGAGGGTCTAAACGTTCAAGGGTGTTTCATACCCATATTGAACTTTCAATTGGTATCAGAGCGGGTGCACTTGTTGTGGTTTTAATACCTGAGTGTGATCCTTGACCCCTTGGTGAGATGGATAGGTCTCAATCTCTCAATGTTCCATCATTTTTTTATGGTAATAATTATGCATTTTTGAAAGTCCGAATGAGGGCGTTTTTGTGTTCTATGGATGAGACTGTGTGGGATGCAGTTGATATAGGTTGGACTAAACCGGAGACTCCTAAAGCAAATTGGGATAAGGATGCTCTTGCAGCGGCAAATGCAAATAGCAAGGCATTGAATGCTATCTTCTGCAGTGTTTCTCCAGAAGAATTCCACCGGATTTCTCACATCTCCATTGCTAAGGAAGCATGGGAAATTTTGGAGACAACCTATGAGGGAACTAAGAAAGTGAAGGACACAAAACTTCAAATGCTGACCACTCGCTTTGAGGAGTTAAAAATGAGTGAGGAAGAGTCGTTTGATTCATTTTATAGCAAACTAAACGAAGTGGTTGTTGGTAAATTTAATTTGGGAGAAAAGACGGAGGACTCAAAGATTGTAAGGAAGATCTTCCGGTCACTACCAGAAACTTTCCGGCCCAAAGTTACAGCCATTGAAGAGAGCAAGGATCTTGACGACATCCAGGTTCAAGAGCTAGTTAGTTCTCTGCAGACATATGAATTGTCCCTGCCCTCTCAGAAGAAGAGCAAATCACTTGCTCTTAAAACAATTGATGAGAGAGTAGCATCTCATGATCTTTCAGAAGAAGATGGAGTGGAGAAGGAAGTAGCATATCTGGCGAAAAACTTCCGAAAATTCCTGAAGATGAAGAACAGTGGAAAACCATTCAACGATAGGAAATTTTCATCTTCAAGAGGTGATAGGAAAGAGTTTACGAGGAAAGAAGGGAAGGAGTCTCAATCTTCCTCAAACATTGTGTGTTTCGAGTGTAATGGACATGGACACTTCAAAAAGGAATGTCCCAATTATTTGAAGACAAAAGGAAAGGTCTTTGCCACAACTTTGAGTGATGCTGATTCATCAAATTCTGACTCTGAAGATAGCTGTGACGGAGAAGGAAATTACTCCGCTTTCATGACCATTGCACATGTGAAGACCTTGGATGAGTTAGGTACACTTGTGAAGGAGCTTGGGGAACATTCTGATTTGGAGTCTATGGGAATGGTCGAAGAGTCTGAAGATGAGGAAGTTGGAGAAACAGTGGGATTGCAAGAGACTTACAACTCGCTCCTTGAGAAGACCGGTGAATATGCTAAAGTGGCTAATGCAGCCATCAAGAAGATGAAGAGAGTTGAGGAAGATTACAAAAGTCTTCTGGCACGATATAAGGAGGCTAAATGTGAAATTGAAACACTTAATGGTGAGCTATCAGAAGCTTACACTAAAGTGAGATTCCTTGAGCAAGAGGTAGTACAAGCTCATGCCAAGGTAGATAGGATCTCCTTTAGGAAGCTAGATGATGTTATTTCATCCCAAAAACATGCCTCAGACAAGTCCGGGTTGGGATATACCGGAGGGAGCAGCTCATCAGCCAAAGTCACCAAGGAAGTAAAGTTTGTGAAAACCAAAGAGACGGCTGTTGATAAGCCTACTCCAGAGATAGTTGAGGTCAAGAAGAAACAGAATGTGGCAAATCAACGGGAATTCAATAAGTCCCGAAATCAATCTGAAGTCAAATTTGGAGCTAGAGGAAGATCTCTTCCAAGACGGCAGCAGGGTCTTAGAATAAACTATATTTGTCACTATTGCGGACTGTAAGGACACACTAGACCCAACTGTCAAAAGCTAAGAGCAGACAACAATGCGAGTGTACCTCGGTCACGATGAAGAAGAAATGACTTGAGGTCTTGGGGTGGTGAGCAATCAAGGAGCCAAAACCATGATCCCAGAATGACGAATGTGATGAAAATGATTGGCGCCTTCACCACTTGCTTGGAGAGCTTTAATAGGAGGTTTGAAAGTCCTAACCCTCGTACCCGATCCATCAAGGATATCACCCCAAACGCATGTGACGTGTGGGTGACAAAGGGTACTCATGCATAAGCATTATAACATGTCCATGCATCAATTCTTCCTATGATTTGTGGATAAGATTGGTTAGTTGCTTTGTGTTTTTGAGCATTTGTTTAATTTGTGGTTTGTTTGTGTTTAAAATGCTTTTATTCGTTTTGTTTTTTATCTTTCTTCTACTGTTTTTGTGTCAAAAATCCAAAAACACATAAAAAGTTGAAAATCCAAAAAGTTTGATCACTTTGTTGAGTTTTGTCTCCAAGCATGTTTTGCCCTGTACCTTTGTACTTATGGCTTTGTGCATTTAATGAGCTTAGCTTGTCTCTCATGCACTCATATCTTTGTGGAAGAAATTCTGAAATCTATGTGATTGTTGTAAATAGATCTTCAACCTTGTCATGAATGATTAGTGAATGGTTTTGTTGATCTTGAGACATGCATAGACTCATGCCTATATATCTTCCCACCTTTTATTTTTATGCTTTAAAAGAGCTCTCTAAATGTAAATCTCCAAATGAAAAGAGATATAGAACTGCAAAAGCCTGTCGCACACACTAGTATTTGACTAGGAAAAATGGAAAGCGACCAAAATAAAATGTGTGATGTTCAAAAAGCCAAAGGCTAATTCATCAATTGAAATATCAAAAATTTCAGGCATCTATCTCACAATGAGATTCTCTTTGCTCAAATGTTGCAAACGATATGTTGAATATGGAGCCAAATGAAAAGCTTCAAAGAATTGTTATCAAGTACTTGTGGGAGGTCATATATGCATGTTTCTATAATTGAGATAGGTCACATTATCTAGTGCTAGTTGTGTATGCCTTGATTGAATTGATCATTGAAGCTTCACATTGGACTAAGAACTATCTCATTTTTGATATCCACACACATCACACAAGTCTATGTTCAACGAATGCCATATTCATTTGTGTGATTGTACTTGTTTAAATGTGTTTTCACATGCTCAATCTTAGTGGACAAACACAAAAATATTTTTGAGTGTTTTGTTTTGTTTTTGGAAAGTACTTTACTTTTACAAAATTGTGAAATTTTCTCAAAAACAGTGTTGCCCAGTTTTGGCGACTAAGTCGTGGGTCAGCACAGTCGCAAGCCCTAGTCGCGAGCTCAATCAGAGATTTTTGTGACTTACTGGCGAGTTAGCACTCTAGTCGCGAAAAAGACTTAGAAAACTTTTGAAAAATTCGAGTTTTTCCTTTATTCGCGGCTCATTTTGGCGGCTTGTTCGCGGGTGGAAGGTCCAATCGCGAGGGTTACTTAGAGATTATTGTGACTCCTTCGCGACTAAACCTTCCAGTCGCGAAAAACACTTAGAAGATTTTTCTAGAATCTTACCTTCACAGTGTTTCGCGGCTTGATTTGGCGACTTACTGGCGACTTGGATAAGTCGCGAAAAACACGTGTTTTGCGTTTTGTAGACAGTTTTTTAAAATCGTTTTTCAGTTTTTCCCTCGAAGTTTTATGACTGTTCACTGTCTTCCCCATTTTTCTTTCAAACACTCCATATCTCACTGAAAAAGTATCCATTTTTACATCATGTCTTCATCAAACAGCAAGAGAAAGGTATGGATTCTTTCTATCTTCCTTCATTGTACTTGGTTCAAGTATCTTTTTGGTGTGAATAGTGTCCCTGTTTTGATGAGTTGTAATGGGTTTGACCATGTGTCTATGGGTTTGTATGTTGTGTGTTTTGATGGTTTTATCTTGCCAATACTGTGGTTCTCTGTGATTTTTTGAGTTCATGTGTTTGTCTATTGAGGGACGGTGTTATATGATGTGGTTCTAGATTATGTTGCATCCCTCATATTATGTTTTTGGGATTTTGTCATGTGTAATATTGTGAGTATCTATTCTGAAATGTTCTGCTACTCATTATATTTGGTGTTCCGTGTTGTGGTTTGTTTAGTTAATATTTTGTTATTGTGTTTTTGTGAAAAATCTAGCCCCTTCTTAACTGAAACTAAGCAATCTGATGTTTGCTTCCTGTGGTATTGCATTTTGGTTCTTTTTTGTATGTCAACCTTGTTGCAGATATCTTGTTGTTCATCCAGAGGCAAAGGCATTGTCACTGATGATCCACCAACCCCGGTTGCTAAACGGACTCGATTATCGTATAAGTCATCCGAAGAATCTACATTTACGAGATTCAGGACTCCTACTGACTCAAAGACCTACACCGATATCTTCAAAGAGTCCACTCCCATTGTGGAAAGAGTGGTCAAGTTTGATACTCTAGAGGCAACATTTATCCCTAAGATCTTTGAAGGAAGAGATTGGACTGACTTATTTGGCAAGTTTGAGGATCCAACTGAAGAATTGGTCAAGGAATTCTTTTCAAATGCCAGATACACAGGAGTCGAGTTAAAATGCTGGGTTCGAGGAACAGAATTTTCCTTAAATGTAAACTCCATTGCTAAGATTCTTCACGTCAGCAGACCAAAAGATGTGGATCGAACTCCATACGATGATCAGGAACTTCATGCACAAGACATCCTTCATGTTCTGGGAACTGAACATGAAGTGGGAAGCACAGGATCATCTATAAGCACTGCCTTATTCTCACCAGAATTGACAACCTTGAAGCTGATCATGTTCTCCAATCTCTATCCACTGTCAAACACTACCTTCATCAATCTTGGAAGGGCTAAATTTCTGTATGATCTTATTTCTGGTGCCCCAATTGACATCTGTGCTCATATATTCCATATCATCGGGAAAACATCGGCCCGTTTAGCAACACGAACAATTCTTCCCTTCTGCAGTCTAGTCATGAAGATTGTTCTTAGTAAAGATATTAGTCCTTCATCAAATGAGAGAGTATTGACTCGTTCTCGACCAATATCTCACTACTCTCTCCAAGCAAGCCAGAGTCACTCTTCCAAGAAACCTAAGACTGAGCCATCCACACAGGCATCCCCATCTGCCCCTACTACAGTTACTCCTGCACAATCAATGGCACTTCGTCTATTCCACCTGGTTTTCAAATGCCAAAGCAAAGTTATTTCATTGAAACCATGCTACATCGGATTTCGGACTTAGAACGACTTCTCAACTCCTTTCATAATCAAACTCAAATGCGTCTCGGAACCATTGAGTTACAGTTAGATAACATACAACAAAAGCTGGAAGACAGCCTTTAGCTATTTGTGCCAAAAAGGGGGAGATAGCAGCATAGCAAGGGGGAATGAAGCTTAAGACTAAAAAGGAGGGTGCATACTGAAAGGGGGAGTTTGTACATTGTGCATTTTGAAAGGGGGAGTTTAAATATTTTTGTTGAATATGTGTTTTTGCTTAATACATTGGTTTAAGTCTGTTTTAAAACTCTCAATATGTGAATTTTTGGTAGTAGTTGTTTATTTCAGCATATATATAGTTTGATGTTTTTCAGCTTCAGCTTTTTAAGTTGTTGATTTGTACCCATTGTTGCTTTTGTAAGCTTTGAGGGTTGTTTCTAGCACTTTTGCATGATTATAGGCTTGTATGGTTTGTGCCATGTATTTGCAAAAACTTTAAATATGCAGCCTTTATGCTTTATGTTTTGGTACTTGTTAATGCTTTGCATTACCCTAAGTACAACACTCTTGTGCCCTTGTAGGATTGTTCCTAGATGCATATATGTTTGTATGCATTGGTTGAGTGTTGGACTTGCAAATGATTCTCTTCAATTGAGTTTATCATTTTTGCATGTCCGGATGTTCATTCCTTGTGTGAATGAACATAGTAATCACTTTTGCTTAAGTGACTACTGGTGTTGATCTTGCCATGAATTATTGCTTTTATGCCTATGTTCATTTTTGCTTGATCATGCTTATTTTGCTCCATATGCATATTAAGTTTTCTACGTACAATGATATTGCTATGTTGTTGTGTTTTAGGAGTTGCTTATTCATATGTTCAAGAGCTTTTCAGAATCTAGAGTTAGGTGTGAGTGAGTTTTCCAACTGTTCCCAACTCACGTTTAAGTCTAGAGTCTGTTGTAGGGTTTTGTCACGGAATAGCCAAAGGGGGAGATTGTAAGGTTGAATTTAATCAACCATCTAATTGGCTTTATTTCGTGACCAATTTGCTTGTAATTTAGCACTTAGTAACCCTGTATTTAGGTGAGAAAATTGGAAGGGTAGTGTGTGAGAAGATGTGAAGAAAAGCTCAAGAGTGTGCAAGAAAAATAGAGTCTCGCGACTAGGACTCGCGGGTGGTTCGCGACTGGCAAGCCGCGAAAGGCAGTCACGTGAGAGGCACACTGGGAAGCTGAAGAGTAACGCCAGTTGTCATGCTACAGGACAAAAGTTCCAGTCTGGCCAGGCCGTTACGTCACGACTTGATTTTGTGACTTGGCCAAGCCGCGAGATCAAGTCGCCGACTTGCCTTGTTTGGCAAAAACTGACGTTTTGCATTCCCTTCTCACCCTACTATATATACACCCTTATACCCATCATATTGAGAGAGCTTCCAGAGAGAATTTTGTGAGAGAAAATCCTAGAGAAATACAAGATTGATTCATCCCCAATCTTCATCTAAAGAGACTCTACAAATTCCTCTACTCTCTTCCTCTCCATTGTCATACCCTTGAGAGGTCATTTACCAAACCCTTGTCTCACCACACCTACGTCTGTAAGAAGGTCCATTTGGTGTTTTGGGAAGCAGTTTGGAAAGGAACCAATATACATTGGTTGATGCTATGGTCAAGTAGCGGAATCCGGGAAGTTAAAGAAGAAATAGGTTCGGCGTAACCTCGTTGGAGCAAGAAGTTTGGAGGGCTTAGGTACTTGGGTAGATTAGGCTTGGAGGGTCTTCTGCTATTCATGTATCCCAACTACATTCTTTAGTGGATTATTTGACCGCTTGGAGGGCGGCGGAGAGGTTTTACGCCGAGGACTTTGGTTTCCTCTTCGATAACACATCGTGTGTTGTCCGTGTGTTTGCATCTCTCTTTCCTTTATCTTTGCCTTATATTTACTGATATGGATGTGTTTATATTTGGCTTAGATTGATTTATCAATTCTGTTATAAGCTTGTTATCATATTCCGCACATTGATTGTTTGATATATAGCTTGAATTGGTATTTTGTTTCTGGGGGTCTAAACGTTCAAGAGTGTTTCATACCCATATTGAACTTTCAAAATCGAATTAAATTAATTTCTAATTGTAGTTTAATTTTGTGCTATGTGTCCAATTTGATTTTTAAATGTTGGTGTTAAGTTACCTCCATTCATAATACTCAATGTGGAAACTGAATCTACCAAGATAAACATCTTATCATCACAATTTTGCAAGATTATTGTTTTAATCATTTTCAGGTGTGGATTTTGAGATTAAGTTGCTCACAATTGGTGGGAGAAGATTGAAGCTTACAATTTGGGACAAAGGCAATTGCTGGAATTATTTTGAATTATAGTTTCATTTTAATCTTTGATTAATGATGCTTTTGGAAGTGATAGTTTATGCTAACATGTAATCTTTCTCTTCTTTCAAGTTAGTCATTGCTTTTGGTGCATAAATAGATTGTACAGCTATTAACAATTGATGAAAGATATGTATATATAATTTTTAGTTAGGTGAACTTTTGGATTTTAATAGAAACATTTAACTTCGGATGTTGAAAAAACAAGAAGGTAAAATGTTCTATAAATTTTAATTTTGTGAAACTGATTAATGTCAATTTGAAGTGTTAAAAGAGACAACAATATTGACTTCGGTTTGAAACGTACTCAAAATAAACTTAAGGACAACGTATTAAACATGTCTATAGGGGAAAAGTTCTATCTGATGGCATTTCCACTAAAAACTGTGAATTGCAACACACTTCTGATTCCAATACGCTATTCATGTCCAATTTTATTAGAAACTTTTGAAGAAAGTTCCATTAATGTCTCTTTATATATTTTAAATAATAAAATGCAATATTCTCTTTTTTTATTCATTGTTTTATCTAATGCTATCCTATATATGGTAAAGCAAAAAAAAAAAAAAAAAAAAGACCAATAGCATTACATAAATAATAAAATTCAATATATATTTTTCATTGTTTGATTTAATTCTATCATTTGTGTGATAAACCCAAAAAAACAAAAACAAAACAAAAACAAAAAAAATTGGCCAATAGCATCACTACAATTAACCAGTCCAGTGCGGTAGAACGGGGTTACATACTAGTAACATTAATAACAGGCTAGTTTTTAGCTCATAATTGTAATCCTGTATTTTCAAAGGTTTTTATTTATTTATTTATTTATTTATTTATTAGAATACTAAGTACTTTAACACACACATAGGGAGAGAGGAAAGTGTTTTGAAGAAACTAACAATGGTGTATATCCAAAAAGACCTCCGTGTTTTCAAAGGTTGTAATGCATTGTAACACCCCAAGATTTGGGTTAGATTGATACTAACTTTATAGATTACATTGAAGAAGTTTACTATTTATATATTTTTTAACATTTTAGAATTCCACAGCCACAGGTATTACTAAATCGTTAAAACCTTAGAAGATATGGAACATATTCTATATCTAAGCATGTTTATTATACAATGACAAATGTGAAAGTGCAACCCTTTTTAACCGGTCTTTGACACCACACTAAGATTGCTAAGGATATTCACAGTTTAAACCAATAGATAATAGAGTAATACTAGGGTTTAGAGGGTATTTTTATCATTTAGTGATTGTAGGGATATATTTATTGTTCATTTTAATCATTCCTAATGTATTTTATAATTTTGAGCTCTAGGGGTATAATGTTCATTTTTAAAAATATTTCTCAAGTTATGGAAATTTTGGGGATATTTTGGTCAATTTCAGTTCTGAGGGCATTTGTGTCATTTTGAATATTTTAGGGGTATGCTGGTCAATAGGGTGTTAGTTTTCTACATTGGAGGATAAAAAAACAAAATGGAGTAAATTTTGTGGTTTTGTATTTAGAAAACACCTATAAAAGCAACAAAAAAAAAAGTATATTAATTTTAGCAGTTGGGAAACTGCTACCCCAAAAAAAAAAAAAAAAAAAGGTATATTGTAGCAGTTACAAAAAAAACTGCTACTACAAAAAGATTTATAGTAGCATTTGAAAATCCGCTATACAATAAATCCTCTCTAGTAGCATTTTTTATAAGCGCTACAAAAATGACCACTGTTATAACTAATATTTTTTGTACGGTTAGCATTAGTATATATATTTAAAAATAAATTAATTGATAAGAAGAAGTGAATTAATTGATAAGAAGCATTCATGGCTTGTTGATAAGAAAAACTTTTATTAAAAAATATAAGAAGAATTAAAGTAGTACGTGTGGCAAATTGATAGGAACCAAAAATTATATATATATATATATATATATATATAATACAAATAGGTTGATGGCTACATGTTTTGTTAAACCCGAAAAAGAAGAAGGAGAAGTTGATATGATCAAAATGTGGGTTGTATGTTTTGTTCAAACACTTAGTGTTACTTTATTCAAAAAAAGTTGATAAAAACAAATAAGTTGTAGTTTTTATCTAAAAATTGCAGTAATTTGATGCAGCCACTTGGCACAACTATGACTAAACCTAATTTTAAAAATTGATATAATTTGGTGCAGCCACTTGGCATAACCACGACTTCTAAGTCAAACTTTTATTATATAATATAGTATATTATATGTTATGATATGATGTCTATTGGGTCGTTTGTATTTTTCCTCCACCAACTATTAAGTTTTTTGCAATCCTCCCTCAAGGGCATTTTAGTCATTTCCATATGGAATTTAAAAATAGATCAAAATAATCCATTGGGTCCTAACAAAAAAGTGAACGACAGGAAAATATTTGCGTATTTGCAATATTTAAGAGTGAAACATTGATCGATTTTATAATTTGAGGGGAGACTTTGTGAACGATCCAATAGATAAACTTGTAATTTACCCTAAGAGATTTTTACTATCCATAAACTTATAAATTAACTCAGTATAGAATGCTAATTGAGCCAATCACAATTAAATTGGGAGTACGAATCTAGGTGGTTCTATAGCATGATTGTTAGAAAAAGCAATATGTATACTTACAAATTCTTTCATAATATTTTGCATAATTGCTAAGTGGCAAATTCTCAATGATAAGCTTGTGTGAAAATTAATAGCAAATTACCATCTCGATCGATGTTAGATTATTATATATGTATGGTTACCCTAGAAAACTTAAAATTTCAAAGTTATAAATTACTTTTAGCTTAATAATTAGTAGGTCTCTCTTTTAAAATATTGTATATTCTTTGTAAAGTATCTAAAATAGTGGCTGCATTCAACGTATATAAAAGATCCCAATTCTGTGGGAACACCACGTCTGATTAGAATAGAGGAAAGGATTGAAAATAAATAAACAAATAAACAAATCTCTTTATGTTTATGACTGACTCTAAAAAGCAAGCACCAGGTCTTCCACTAGGAGCACGAGGCATGCATTCAATAATTTTGGAACAAAAAGAGCTTCCTCCTCTCCTCTGTTTTATTTATTTATTTTTCCTCAATTGGTGGTTGCACACTGAATGATCTCTTGCTCCAATGGGCAACCTCTCGATGCTTACACCTATGGTTTCTGATGAAGTGTAAATTGTCAGTTTTTGTAAGTTCATCCAGATGGATCTGGGTCCTCATCAGAGTCTCTGCAAATGTGGAATGATTGCGCCCTTAAGAAGGTCACCGGTGTGGTGCTTGCCACCACGTCTTTGATGTCAAAGTTAGTATATGGAAGTCTTTAGAGAATAATAATAGAATAATGGATATCAGAGTGTCTATGAATACTTTTAGCTGAGTTTTTGTACCTTGTGTTGGTGCTGTGAGGGGTTTATATATGTTGCCACACCTTCTAGCCGTCGGTCCTATCAGCTGCCCCCTAGGCTCTGTGGTCGCCCCTGTAGTGATGACCACCAAGAGGGGAAAGGATTTTTTTTTTTCTTTTGACATGTCTCTTGGGATTTCCCTCTGCATTCAATGTGTAATGGCAGCGCTGGGTATGTTATGGCCACGTGGTGTGACCTAAGGGGTGAACTTAGTGCTCTACTCCATGTGACTCTCGGTTTTTCCGTTGTTTTTCAGTTTTCTGTGCTTAGCTTTTTAAACTTCCTTTCTCATCTTTCTTCCTCACTTTTCACTTTCCCTTTTGCTACCATTGCTGTTCTGTGCTTCCGAGCTGCCATTGTTGCTGTGAATCTCTGCGTTTTGCTCTCTCTTGTGCTTTTGAGGTGCGACCTCTTCCTCCCACTACTTTTCTTTTTCTTTCCTAAGTAGATAACTTTGTAGAAATTTCTGATTTTCTTTTCCTTTTCTGTGTTTTTGGTCTTTCTAGGTTTTTGACCTTCTTCTTTTTTTGAGTCCTATGCTTAGTAGCTCTGAGGGCAGGGCCCTTTGTCCCTCTATCTCTTTCCTTTTCGCACATTTAGGGGGATCTTTAGGTGTTTTCCCGTACCTTGAGAATTTTGTCTTTGAAGGTAGTAGTTTGAGCGTTGCATTGGGTGATTTGCTACCCTTGCTCCGTTAATCAATTGATTGGATTAAGGGTTTAGTAAGGGAGCAGGGAGTAATGTCTGAGTTGAGGTCAAGTGAGTTAGAGACCGGGTTGTCATCTAGTGACAAAGCCGTGGAGGGGGATACTGCCATCTCTGTCCCTCGAAAGATTAGGGCTTTCCATGCCCTTGAGGAGGTGTGCAGTTTGGATGACGAGCCACTTTTTGGTTTAGGGATAGATTCCAATTTCTTGATAGGGTTAGGGTTCGTCTTCCTCATGAAGAGGAACGAGCTTGCCATTTCTCGCCTGGAGAGGTATGCTTTTATGAAGATGCTTTCTTAAGTGGGCTTAGGTTCCCTGTCCACCCATTTATTATGGAGCTTCTAGGCCGTTTTGGTATTGCTCATGGGCAACTTATGCCCAATTCATGGAGGATAGTGGTTAGCTATATGGAAATATGGCTGGCTGCTACGGATGCAGACATGATTAAGGTGGACGAGCTCATTTATCTGTACCATTTAAAGGAGTCTAAAGAGCATGGGTATTACGAATTGTTGCCTTAGGAGAGGAGGACTAGGATCATTCGGGATCTACCTTCGTCATTTAGATACTAGAAGTCTCGGGTTTTTTTTTTTTTTTTTGGTGTCCGGGGATGGACGGGAAACTCCCTCTGACGAGGTTTGGGGTGATCTCCCTAGGTTGCTCCGTCGGTGGGGAACCCTGAACTTAGGTGTGTTGTTATTTCTTCTAGTCATTTAACCTTCATTCATTGTGTTCATTTTGTTGTCACTAACTCTTCTGTCCATTTTCTGTGCAGTTAAGAGACGGCCCAAGCTCAAGAGCAAGTATAAGGAACGTGTTGAAAAGGCCATCGAGTACAAGAGGACGATCGAAGATTTCAACGCCTTGGTTGATCCGCGGACTCTAGCTTTCCATTGCCTGGGTCCAGATCCTTCTGCGTTTATCCTACGAAACATTGAGATTGAGAAAAAAAAGAGTATGTGTTAAGTCCGTCCATGCCACTCCTTTTGTCTTTGTTTTTTTTTTTTTTTTTTTTTTTTTTTTTTTTTTTTTTTTTTTTTTTAAACAAGTGTTTTCCTCTTGCAGGGATGACGACGAAATTTAATCAAGGAATGTATGCCCGAATGAGGGCTAAGAAGAATGAGCCCCTTTTGAATCTTGGGGCCAGAAACGTTCGGGTGATGGATAAGGGGGCCTCTATCACTCCAGCTACGCTAGCTACTCCAAGCACTGAGATGACGAGGATAGCCTCCCCCGCTACCTTAGTTGAAGAAATTATTCCTATCCAGAATAAGAGGCAGTGTACCAGGGATAAGCTGAAGGATAAAGCTGATTCTCGATTGTCTAGTGTCTAGGTCAATGCTGGAGTCATGCAGGCATGGGTGTAGGAGGCCTTTACGGTCAAGGAGATGAAGGTGTTCTCGGGCTCATCTCCCAACGAGGTTGTGGGTCATCATCTCCACAAGCTCGTCCAGGTAATGCACTTGTGCAAATTTGTCTTCCCTCAATATTTTCTCCCTTTTTTTATTTATTATTATTTGAGATCTGGTTCCTTCTTTCAAGTGCTGAGGGAGAGCCTTCACATCACCTCAAAGTACCTTACCTAAGAGGCCAAGGTCGTGTCTACAGTATCCAGGGTGGAGGCGTTGGAGGTGGAGAATTCAAAGTTGAAAAAAGACTTGATCATAGCCATGGACGAGGCCAACACTCTGAAGGAGAAGATCAAGGTCTTGGGGCACGACCTCAGGGCTCAACAACAGCTGACGGTGGAAAAGGATGAACAGATCCAAGTAGCCAAAGAAAAGATCAAGACCATTACAGCTAAGGCCATTGAGGCTTTTCAGCAGACTGACAAGTACAATACTGTACTCTTTAGTTGGTACTTCAAGGGATTTGAGCTCCTGAGGCGATACCTTGTTAAGCACCCTATCGGAGCAAATCTGGAGAACCTTGATCTTGAGGACGTAGGCAAAGAGATGACTGCTATCGAGGCCTCCTAGTCTGCGCCTCCTAAAGGTGATACCCCTGAAAGTGCTCTTGCACCCCCATCTGGTGATGATGTGACTACTGATGCCTAAACCTGCTACTTGTATATATATATATATATATATTTTTTTTTTTTTTTGGATGCCCGATGTATTTTGGGCCTTTCTAATTCTAATTGCAAAACAATATTTTTATTCTAATTTAAGAACAATGTTTTTGGCCCTTTGTTTATGGGTTTTTAATTTTAATGTTGAAACAATGATGGTTGCCCATTGTTTTTGGGCCTTTAAACTTACTTGTTTGTATTCTCGTCTTGCATTATCTCTGCCAGCTTTGTCCACTTAGTCGCTTCATCTGCGTTGGTACCTTGTACTTAGTTAAATTTTCTATTGTGACTTGCACTTTTGAAGGGTATTAACTCGTTAGTAACTTATACCTATCTAGGCGAAGTCTTTGTTGGCCAAAATTTCCTTTTTGTGACTTCACCCGTTTAAGGGATTTTGTCATTTTTATGGCTCTGTCAGTAACTTACATCCATCTAGGCAGAATCTTGTAACTTAGCCAATTTTTATGACTTACAACCTTTTAAGGAATTTTGTCATTTTTATGGCTTCGTCAGTAACTTACATCCCTCTAGGCAGAATCTCGTTACTTAGCCAATTTTTGTGACTTACATCCTTTTAAGGGATCTTGTCATTTTTGGCTTCTAAGCTGCTGGGTTTACTTGCATTAAGTCATTGGTTGAATAGATCTTTTATTACTTTCAAAAATGAATAATTTTTTCTGTTACATCTATTGGCGGTAGTTCTTCAAGTGCTCAATGCTCCATGGTCGTGGAAGTCTCTACTCGTCTAAGGTCTCCAAGTGATAGCTGCCTTGTCTGGAGTAATGGACGACATGGTAGGGACCTTCCTAGGTTGGGTCGAGTTTTCCTTGGGTCGGGTCTTTGGTTGCCGGGGTGACTTTGCGTAGGACAAGGTCCCTTATGTCAAGTCTTCTGAGCTTCACTCTCTTGTTGTAATACTCGGCCATCTTCTGTTGGTACTTTGTCATCTTGTTAGAAGCTCCATCCCTGACCTTGTCCAAGCAGTCTAGGTTGACTTTCAGTTGATTGTCGTTGCTTTCCTCGTGGAACATCTCTCATCTGATGCTGGTTATTCCCACCTCGACTGGGTTTACTGTCTCGGTGCCGTAAGTGAGTTTGAAGGGGGTTTCTCCTATTGGTGTTCTCGCTGTAGTCCTGTAAGCCCATAAGACATTGGGCAATTCCTCGGGCCAAGCTCCCTTAGCGTCATCCAACCTTAATTTGATGATCTTGAGTAGTGCTCGATTAGTCACCTCTGTCTATTCGTTTGCTTGTGGATGTCCTAGGGATGAGAATTGGTTCTTAATCCCTAGACTTGAACAAAAATCTTTAAAGCCTTGACTGTCGAACTGCCACCCATTATTTGATATGATTGTCCATGGAATCCCGAACTTGCAAATTATGTTCTTCTATATGAAGCTCTGGATTTTTGCTTTGGTGATGGTTGACAATGCTTCCACTTCAACCCATTTTGTGAAGTAATCGATAGTAACTTGTAGAAACTTCACATGTCTCTTACCTTAGGGTAGTGGGCCAACGATGTCAATTCCCCATTGTGCAAATGGCTAAGGGGAGGCTATCATCGTCAGTCTCTCGGCTGGAAGGCATTGGATATTCCCAAACCTTTGACACTTGTTGCACTTCTTGACGAGCTCCCTTGCGTCTACTTGCATAGTAGGCCAGAAGTAGCTTGTTCTAATAACTTTGCTCACCAAGGATCTAGGGACTACATGGTCTCCACAAACCCTTTCATGGATTTCTTCCAAGATATACTTGGCTTCCTCTTCGTCATTGCATTTCAAGTAGGGCATGGAAAAGCCTCTTTTGTACAGGGTGTCATTTAGGATCGTGAATCTTGCTGCTCTCTTTTTGACCTTCCTGGCCTCCTCGACGTCTTAGGGGAGGTATCCATCTTGAAGGAAGGATATGATCGGGGTCATCTAGCTACTTGTGCTTTAGATTGCAAATGTAGGGACTTCTTCAATGCTGGGATATTTTTGGACTTCCAGCTTTAAGCCCATGCTTGTTGATCTTTCTTTTGATGATGCAAGCTCCGCGATCTCGTCTGCTATCATGTTTAAGCTTCTGGGGATTTGCTTGAATTTCACCCTATCAAACTCCTGTGTTAAATGCTTCGTCAGCCTGAGGTATTTTTTCATTCTCTCCTCCTTTACTTCATATTCCTCCTTTATTTGCCCTATTACTAGCTTAGAATCACTCTAGAGGAGCAAATTTTTAGCTCCTAGTGCTTTTCTAACCCTCAGCCTCGTTAATATTCCTTCGTACTCAGCTTCATTATTGGTGGCCGGGAATTTTAGCTGGACTCCATATTCAAGCATTTCTCTATCAGGGGTGATGATGACGACCCCTACTCCTCCCCTCTTTTGGGCTGACAAACCATCATTTTGTATCGTCCGTCGTTCTGCTTCGTCGGGGGGGGGGGGGGCTGTCCTCATTTGGGATGGTGAACTCGACGATGAAATCCGCCAATGCCTTCGCTTTAATAGTCGTCCTGGGGTGGTACTTGATGTTGAACTGGCTAAGCTCGATGGCCTATTGGACCATTCTCCCTATTGCCTAGGCTTCTTCATGGACTTTTTAATTGGTTGGTCCGTCATTAGCAAGATAGGGTTCGCCTAAAAATGGGGTCGTAGCTTATGAGAAGCTACTATTAATGCGAATGCAATCTTTTCAATCCTCGAGTACTTGGCTTCTGCCCCCTGGAAAGCTTGGCTAACATAGTAGACTGAGAGCTGTTTGCTATCCTCTTCTCGAACTAAGGCTACACTTACGGCTATGGCTAATACTGCCACCTTAGACGGACTTAAGAAGGGTGGATTGCTTAGGTAGCACTTGAGTTCTTAGAAAGCTATCTCACATTTGTCAATCTAAGCAAAAGCTCACTTCAATGTCTTGAAGAAAGGTAAGCATTTGTCTATCGCTCTAGATACGAACCTGTTGAGTGCCACTATTCTTCCTGTGAGCTTCTGGACTTCCTTAACTGAACGGTTTTAGACCCCTTAAAAACACACAGATTGCGTAGCCTAGATTAATTAGCCAAGTTGTTACTTAGTCAAATTAAGCAATTCTAGGTTAAAACAATCAAACAATCATATCAAGAATAATAATGCAGCGGAAAATAAATAACACAAGATATGATCACCCAGGAAACCACACGGTAAAAACCTGGGGAGGATTTGACCCACCGATCCTCAAGGCTAACCTGAATTCACTATGAAAGAATTGAAGTTCGTACAAAAGGACTACAAGCTCCCCGCTCGACTTCCTAATGCTACCCACCAGTAGAACTTCCTGACACGACCACGCGCAGGCTCCAAATCCACGGACTACTTCTTTCTTGAATTCTTCAATCAGCTACAAGCTCCCCGCTTGCTTTTCTTTTAATCTCCAATGGTTGCAACAATAATGATCTTCAAGATGTTGAAATAATCTCCACCATGAAAACCCTAAGTTTTGTGTAAAGGAAAGCTCCTCACAGATCTCACACGAGATTCACACAAAACAGCAATGTATGAACAACAATACAATATGGGCAACCTTCAAAAACGTGGCTAGGGTTTTATTTATATACCTAGGGTAAAAACATAAAACCCTAAACGTTTAATGAAGTAGGGCTGAGTTGGAAATTCTGCAGAAAATTCAACCTGTGCGATTTTCGATCGATCGAGTCTATTCTTCGATCGATCGAGCCAGGCCGAGAGTCCCAAGTACTTCTGCAGCCACTCGATTCCAAATTTACAATATTAAACCAACTTTGAGCAAGTCTAAAGAAGACACCATACAATGTTTTGATCATGGTTTGCCAACATTACAAATTAGAGTTCTAAATACATAAAATCCTAAGACCTTAGAACCTAACAAACTCCCCCTTTGGCAATCCGTGACAAAACCCTAATTAACAGCTCAAAGTTTTACAAGTAAAAAGCCCTTTACAAAGATAACGCTCATAAAATTCAATTCAGCCTAACTACTATCCATAGTTGCAAGTGTAGACAGCAGCTTAGTTGAATCAACCTGTATAATCCTGAAATACTCAACAAACGCATAAACGCATGTGTGACAGTAAAGAGTAAAACAACAGGTATAACATTCTTGTAAGATCCACACAACACAAAATAAAGACATATAAAAATGAACAAGTCATAAATATAAATCAATACGCAGTGAATCATAAAACAACAAGAATCAATAAAAAATATCATGTATATCAATCAATGTTACTCCCCCTAACATGAATATCCCAAAAAATGATATACAAAGTGAAGCACATAGATACAATCTAAAACTTCACAAGCTCCTCTAAAACAAAAAAAATCTCCCCCTAACAACAAAAACTCTACTACAGGTCAAAACTCCACTCCCCCTTTTTGTGACGGAATGCCAAAGAGCAATCACAAGTCGCCATCAAAAGGAGGTGGTGAGGGTGAATGAAGACGCACAAGATCAGCTCGGAGAGCACGCATCTCATCTAGTAAGTCCACCAAAATCTGACCATGAGCCTGCTGAACAGTCATGACAGTCTCCAAAGTACGACAAACATCAAAGTCGGCCGAAGGAGGTGGAGGAACATCAGCAGCAGCATCATCATCACCAACAGGAATAGGAATATCCTCACCAGCCATACCTGTAGAAGAAGAAGGAGGAGGAGGTGCACTACCAGAGGGCTCAGATCTAGGGTGTTTAGAACCAGCTCGAAGATGAGCGGCCCTCTGTCTAAGAAAAGACGCACCTATAGGTCCTATCACATGGACGGGCTCAGAGGAAGGAAAGTCATCAAGACCAAGAAAGAGAAGAATCCTATGAATGAAAATAGGATGAACAAGAGCATGAGCAGTAGATGAACTCCTATAAACTTCGTTCAAAGAACGAAGAAAAAGATGGGGAAAACTAATAGGAGCATCAGTAACAAGAGCGTATAGAAAAACACACCTCTCAAGAGGAATGGTGTGAACATGGGAAATAGGCCAGATCGAATGACAAGCTATCCGAAAGAACAGATAGTGCAACCCAGAAAGCTCAGCAGAAGTGATCCGAGGATCAGAACCCCACTGGACAGTAGTACCAGTGACGTATGACAAAACATCGCTAATCTCGGGAGACTCAGCATAAGGATAGACAGGATGCTGGACCAAAGGTACCCCTAGAGCATCAGCCACTACCCGAGGAGTAATGGTGTACTCTACGCCTCGTATCCAACTCTTAACTAGAGTGTTGGAATCATAGACGCGGATAGAGATGTTCGAATAGAACTCTCTAATCAAGGCAGAAGGTGGAGGGGGATCAGAAATATCCACCAAGGGTAACCAACCCCGACGCTCAAAATTTGCCCTAATGGCAGGATCAAGCTCATCTAAAAGCACAGAATGCTCAGCCCAAATCTTTCTCTTAACGGTCAGTTTCTCAAAAGTCTCTTGGTTTTCCTCACGCGGAAACCTCTCACTATCAAAGGATGGAGGGGGTGAAGGAGAAGGTGAGGGAACACTCCTACGGGCTCTAGTTTTCCTAGGCATAGTGCTAAGGAAAGGACAGAGACACAAAGAGTAAAACACAAAGAAACAAGAGAAAAACAAAACCAAAGGCAGACTGCAAATTAGCACAATAAATAATATAGAACAAAAATCTATATGATGCATGAACAATAACATGTTGTGATGCATGATCTAAATGCAGTGACAAATTAAGTTCAATTGAGAGTAATTGGACAAAATTGGCTTGAACAAGGAATTTCTATCAAAAAATCCCAAAATTTGAAAAACCACTTGAAAATTTTTGTAACAAATTGATGAATTAAGCATTACAAAACACAGCACATAGATTATAATGCTTAATTACACCAACACAACAAGCCAATTTCATCAAATTCAATCCAATTCAACAAAATCCCCAATTCGGATCAAGAACAAACCCTAGAATTTTCAATTTTTCACAAAACACCAAATTGATCAAATTAACCACCAAGGATCATTAATATAATGTGTCCCCACAAAAACCCATTGATCAATTACATAAAATAAGGTGTGAATCAATAGAAAATCCAAAAAGAATCTAGTCCGAAAATTACCCTTAAATGCATGGATTAATGCATGAAATAATGAAAATAAAAACAAAAGGAAGGGCAAAAGAGTCTTACCGGCTTGAGGAAAGAGAGATTGTGCAAAGACTTCGGAAGAAAACGACAAAAAATCACAAAACAAAGCTTGCCAACGCGGAGAGAGGAAAAAGGTTTGAAAAGTTTTGAAATAGGATCTTTGAAAAAGTCAGAAAAGTGCCTTTTAAAAACCTTTTTCACGATATTCGATCGATCGAAAATTACATTCGATCGATCGAAAAGCACAGTCATTTTAAGACAAATGAGAGCACTTTTTCGATTGATCGAAAATTACATTCGATCGATCGAAAAGCACAGTCATTTTAAGACAAATGAGAGCACTTTTTCGATTGATCGAAAAATAGGTTGGATCGATCGAAATGGGCAGAGGCTCACTAAATTTTGGAAAAAATCACAGTTTTTGAAAGACACAAGCCGAATTTTGAAAATAACTCCTCAAAGCATTTAATTGAAGAAACAAAATGCATGAGTATGAGATGGAATGCTTTTTCAAAAACCCAAAATTTTAAACCCAATATTCTTAAGCAAATTGCAATCAACCTCCCATTATATTTTCTCAAGCAACAAATATGTTGTGCATAGATCTCAAGACATTTTCAAACTTGGTTGGTCAGACCAAAAACACACACTAGCATGTACAGTGTTTAACAAAGAGTAACTTGTGTCGTGTGTGATACTAGCAAAAACTTGAGATACATGTGAGGTGATATGTGAATAGTAATCAATCACAAAGTCTACAAAATTCATCACATAGAATTCAAAAGAGACTATCACCTAAAGAGTTACATCCTATAACTCCCACATCTCCTAGAACAAAAGCTTGCAATCATGTAAGTTTCTTGTATTTTTGCCTCTTTTTTTTTTTTTTTTTTTTTTTTTCATGAGATGGCATTCAGCCTAATAGTACACACCGGTTTGAATTAAGTGAATTGGCATCAAGCCTAATAGTACACACCAGTTTTAATTTATTTTGAGGCTACACCTTATGTTCTTTTTGTGCATGTGCTACACTTTCTCGAGCACAGAATCTTATGATATGCACTAAGGTGTTCATGATTGGCTAGTGAACAGTGGTGAGATGGTTATTTATGCCTTTCTCAAAAGGATCAAGTCTGACAGTCAAATAACATGTGACTTCAAGATTAAGATAAAGTGATAAACACCATAAACATCTTTCCCACACAACATGCACTACAAAGCTCAAACTAGTAAAGTGCAATAAAGTAAGCTCATCCAAGCTAAACAAGGTACATAAGACATGTTATGTGTAAATAAATTGACCAACCTTGTTTTTCAAAAATCAAGAACAATATGTTCAACATAAATTTTGCTTCCTTCTTTTCCTTTTTTTTTTTTTTTTTTTTTTTTATTTATTTAAAGGAAAACAAATAAATCCTAGAATGAAATGCATGAATGTAATGCAATGCAAGTCCTAGAACAAAGAAAACAAAAAAAACAAAGAACAATGGTCACAGAAGAATAGAGCAATGAAGCACAAGGACCATGTCAGAAAGACTCAAGTATTTCGAGTCTTTTGCATCCAAAACTTTTTAGATGCACCATGAGCATTGGAGTTCTTATTCACATTTGAGTGATTCCCAACTCCATGATTGGAATAAAGGTTTAACACCTTTACCAATTCACCAATTAATGCCATAGGATCTTGTGCTTGAGGCACAGGCACTTTTGGTTTATTTGCTCTCTTATCAGCTTGAAGCTTGTAACAGT
This sequence comes from Quercus cerris, assembly GCA_963669245.1. Taxonomy (NCBI): domain Eukaryota; kingdom Viridiplantae; phylum Streptophyta; class Magnoliopsida; order Fagales; family Fagaceae; genus Quercus; species Quercus cerris. The sequence goes on along the minus strand of OY770006.1, from coordinate 34,882,729 downwards.
TAGGACGAATATGTCCAGACTTACCACAATAATGACAAACCCACGCAGGTTTACCATGCATCTTGTCCTTAGATTTGGTAGGCTCCTTAGGTTTAGATTCTCTTAAGTCTACTCTAGTCTTCTTAGGTGGTGAAACTTCTACAGGTTTTACTACCTCACTCACAGATGGTTTGACAGTATCACACACAACCTCACTCACAGAAGGTCCAGAAGAAGAAGAAGGAACAAAGGTAGTGGAATGTGGTCCAGTATCAAAGATGCTTTCAACATATCCTAACCCAGTTTTGTCAGAAGGATACTTTTGAACATTCAGCATGTGATCAAGTTTAGAACTAGCAGATCTAGCAACAGATAAATCATGTTCCAAAGTTCTAACTTTATCAAGCAAAAGCATATTCTCAGATTTAACATTATTCAAAAGTTCATTTGCATCAAACAGTTTAACAAGCAAATTTCTCTTTTCAAGCTCAAGAGAATCAATTTTCTTTAGGCCAAGTTCAACTTTCATAGCATCCTTTGCAGCAATTTTGCAAAGTTTGTTATAGGCCTCTTGAAGATCTGCATCTTCAGAGAGTTCCCCATCAGAAGGGTTCTCTTCAGCAGATATGCCTTCATTGACTATAGCAGTAGCCGTAAAAGCAATGAAGTTTCCATCCTCGTCTCCACCGGACTCATCATCAGAAACCTCATTATCACTAAGGGTTACAGCCATAGCTTTACCCTTAGTCCTTAAGAATGTAGGACATTCAGACTTCACATGACCATACCCTTGACAGCCAAAACACTGAGGACCCAGAGAGTTATTAGAAGATTGACCAGAATTTTCTCTAGGTTTTTCAAAATTGTTAACCTTAGTGGGATCATTCTTCCTAAAATTTCTAGGTTCAGCAGTGTAAGTACCTCTTGCCTTTCTATTTGTATTCCTAAGAAAGTTCTTAAAGTTTTTGGCAAGATAGGCAATCTCTGTAGCAGAGAGCTCATCATCAAATCCACCACCATCAACATCATCAACTGACTTAAGAGCCATTGATTTGGATTTGTTTACTTTGGGTAGGTCAGACTCATAGGATTGAAGAGATCCTACAAGCTCATCAACAGGGATGGAGTCCACATCCTTGCTTTCAGTTATGGCAGTCACTTTGGGTCTAAAGTCTTCAGTTAAAGATCTAAGAATCTTCCTAACAATCTTAGGTTGATCATAGATTTCACCCAAATTAAAAGCAGAATTAACAATATCATTCAGTTTGGCATAAAATTCATCAAAGGATTCATCATCAGACATCCTAATGTTTTCAAACCTAGAAGTTAATTGCTGCAGTTTGTTTATCTTAACTGCCTTTGTGCCTTCATGCACAGTTTGGAGGATTTTCCAAGCAGTATGAGCAACCTCAACATTAGAGATTCTCTTAAATTCCTCCATAGAAACAGCATTAAATATAGCATTCATAGCTTTGCTATTGAAGCTTGCTGCTTCTTTTTCAGAAGTTTGCCACTCACTCACAGGAGTAGCGGGCTTCTCCCATCCGTATTCAACGGAGTTCCAAACCCTTTCATCAATGGATTTCAGGAATGCTTTCATCCTTACTTTCCAATAGGCATAGTTGTTCCCATCAAAATGAGGAGGAACAAACAGAGAGTGTCCATGCTCCATGACAACAGGGGTCAAGGATCAGCTCAGAGATTAAAGAATCTCAAACAGAAAGAGCTACCTTGCTCTGATACCACTTGAACGGTTTTAGACCCCTTAAAAACACACAGATTGCGTAGCCTAGATTAATTAGCCAAGTTGTTACTTAGTCAAATTAAGCAATTCTAGGTTAAAACAATCAAACAATCATATCAAGAATAATAATGCAGCGGAAAATAAATAACACAAGATATGATCACCCAGGAAACCACACGGTAAAAACCTGGGGAGGATTTGACCCACCGATCCTCAAGGCTAACCTGAATTCACTATGAAAGAATTGAAGTTCGTACAAAAGGACTACAAGCTCCCCGCTCGACTTCCTAATGCTACCCACCAGTAGAACTTCCTGACACGACCACGCGCAGGCTCCGAATCCACGGACTACTTCTTTCTTGAATTCTTCAATCAGCTACAAGCTCCCCGCTTGCTTTTCTTTTAATCTCCAATGGTTGCAACAATAATGATCTTCAAGATGTTGAAATAATCTCCACCATGAAAACCCTAAGTTTTGTGTAAAGGAAAGCTCCTCACAGATCTCACACGAGATTCACACAAAACAGCAATGTATGAGCAACAATACAATATGGGCAACCTTCAAAAACGTGGCTAGGGTTTTATTTATATACCTAGGGTAAAAACATAAAACCCTAAACGTTTAATGAAGTAGGGCTGAGTTGGAAATTCTGCAGAAAATTCAACCTGTGCGATTTTCGATCGATCGAGTCTATTCTTCGATCGATCGAGCCAGGCCGAGAGTCCCAAGTACTTCTGCAGCCACTCGATTCCAACTTTACAATATTAAACCAACTTTGAGCAAGTCTAAAGAAGACACCATACAATGTTTTGATCATGGTTTGCCAACATTACAAATTAGAGTTCTAAATACATAAAATCCTAAGACCTTAGAACCTAACATTAACGATCTTTGGTGATGTCATATCGAGTATGGCTTACACCTTCTTTGGGTTTGCTTCTATCCCCCTTTAGGACACCATGAACCCCAAGAAATTCCTCAAGGCTACTCCAATTGCACACTTACTAGGTTTCAACTTCATCTGGTATTGTTTGAGTGTGGCGAATGTTTCTTTGAGGTCATCTAGATGAGCAAGCTCTTCTTTACTCTTGACGAGTATATCATCCACATATACCTTCATATTTTTCCCAATCTGCTTGCTGAACATTTTATTCACTAACCTCTGGTAGGTAGCTCTTGCATTTTTCAGTTTGAAGGGCATTACCTTATAGTAATAGAGCCCTTGGCTCATGACGAAAGTAGTTTTCTCCTGGTCTTCTTCAGCCATTTTTATCTGACTATATCTCGAGAATGCATCCATGAACGTCAGTAGTTTATGCCATGCTGTGGAATCTACTAGCTGGTCTATCCTAGGTAGAGGGAAACTGTCTTTTGGGCAAGTTTTGTTCAGGTCTGTGAAATCCATGCACATTCTCCGTTTTCCATTTGCTTTCTTCAGTAGGATGACACTAGCGAGCCAATCTGGGTAGTATACTTCTCGAATAAAGCCTGCTGACAACAACTTGTTAACCTCGTCTTTAATTGCTTGATTTCATTTTGGAGCGAAGACCCATCGTCTCTACTTGACGAGCTTCTTCTTGGGATCCACATTTAGCCTGTGTTGGATGACTTTTGGGGATATACTTGGCATGTCCTCGTGACTCCATGCGAAGAAGTCCAGGTTCTCTTTAAGGAACTAGACGAGTCTCATCATCATCTCTGGGCTCAATGTCGTCCCTATTTTGGTCGTCGTTGCTGTTTCTCCTTCAACCAATTCCACTGTCTCCAGGATTTCCACTTTATCTTCTTCCTTCTCCTCGATCATCCACGTATGGTTTTCTTTTGTAGCTAACACAGCCTAGTAGCATTCCTTGGCCAGTACTTGATCTCCTTTTACCTCGCCCACACCGTTTTCTGTTGGGAACTTTACCTTCAAGCAATAGGTGGATGTGGCTGCTTTCCAATAGTTGAGTGTGGGCCTCTCGATGATCACATTGAAAGATAAAAGATATTCTACCACCAAGAAATCCAACTAACGAGTCAGCTACTTCGGGTGAGTCCCCACTATGACCATCAGTGCCACTATGCCTTTGGGATACACTCTGTCTCCACTGAAACTGACGAGGAGGGAGTCAAATGGGCATAGCCTTCTTGGATCTAATTTCAACTACTGAAAAGCGGAGAGGTAGATGATGTCCACAGAGATGCCATTGTCCACGAGGATTCTCCTGATATTGAATCCTTCTATTGTGAGCATTATGACCAAGGGGTCATCATGAGGCTGCTTCACCCCTCTAGTATCGTCTTTAGAGAAAAATATGTCCCTATCCGTTCGTCTTTGTTTCACTGAGGGCATTCTATAGACGTTGTTCACCTGCCTCTGGTATGACTTCCTTAGGGACTTGAATGACCCTGCTGTGGATGGCCCGCTTGTGATCATCTTTATCTCCCCAATCACGTTGGGCGGCCATTGGGGTGTACGATCCTCGTCCCTTAGTGAGGCTTCATGATTGCCTTTGTCATTGTCCCTGGATCTATTGTGCTTCCCCTTCTTCATAAATCTCTACAATTTCCCTTTTCATATAAGCTCCTCTATTTGCTCCTTCAAGTCTCTGAAATCTTTTGTGTAATGGTCGTGATCCTTATAGAAATGGCAATACTTCTTCTTATCACACACGTTGGGTGATGAATGCAATGACCTAGGCTATTTGAGATAATGCTCATCTTTAATCTGTGCCAAAATTTTCTAAGGGAGTAAATTTTACCGTCCGAGGAGTTTTTTCATCTTTCCTTTTACCCCTGTCATTGGTCTGACGATCTGAGCACTCCCTTTTTCACACTCTACGATCATCCTCCTTCCTTCCCTTTTCAATGGTCTTTCCTTTGTCCTTTATCATGGCTAAAGCATCTTCAGCGTCCATGTACTTCTGTGCCTTCAGGATCATCTCTGCCATTGTCTTAGGAGGATTCTTTACAAATCACAAACTCCGATTTCAACCTTGCTTTAAAGGTCATTAACTGCACCTTGGCATCAGCTTCGTCTAACTCTAGAGTTTCCTAAGTAAAGCGCTTCACGTACAACCTCAAGGTCTCTTTCTCCCCTTGTCTAATGGTGAGTAAGTGGTTTGTTGGACACTTTGGGCATTGTTCTCCGATGAAGTGGCGTAAAAAGGTATTGCCCAACTATTCAAAGCTGTCGATGGATGATGTTGGTAACTTTGTGAACCACTCCCTTGCAGCTCCCTTAAGAGTGGTTGGGAAGGAATGACACAGTATTTTGTTAGGAGGTTGTTGGAGGCGTAGCGTCATCTTGAAGGTGTTAAGGTGGTCCAGAGGGTCCTTAAGTCCATCGAACGGTTCAAGCTAGGGCAGGCGAAATTTCGACGACACTGGGCATTCCAGGACTGCCGTAGTAAAAGGCGAATCTGTCGTCCTAACCATTCTATCTAGGCTTCGATCTGTCTTTCCTTTAATAGCATTTCTCAGCTCATCCATCTCCTTCCTCATTTCCCAAAGAAGGTCTGAGTTTGATTCATCTAGAGTAGCTGGTCCTTGATGGTTGCTCCTTCTATGGCTATTTCCTTCATCTTCTTGATTGGCCCTAGACCGATTCTTCTCCTACTGAAGCTGTTGCCTCATCTCCTGATTCTATCTAGTGAGTTCTTCCATGCTATCTGTAAGGGCTTGAATTTGCAGGGCTAGGGTTGCAGGATCTTGGTTGGACTCCATCTGAATTTAGGAATTGACTAGAACCACGCTTTCGAACCTGAGTGCGAAAATGTCGTCCCCACAGACGGCGCCAAACTGATGAAGTGCAAATCGTCAATCTTTGTAAGTTTGTCTAGATGGAGCTGGGTCCTCGTCAGAGTCTCTGTAAATGTAGAATGATTTCTCCCTTAAGGTGGTCACCGGTGTGATGCCTACCACCACGTCTTCGATGCCAAAGTCAGTATATGGAAGTCTTTAGAGAATAATAATAGAATAATGGATATCAAAGTGTTTATGAATACTTTTAGGTGAGTTTTTGTACCTTGTGTTGGTGCTGTGAAGGGTTTATATATGTTTCCACACCTCCTTCTTTAGAGAATAATAATAGAATAATGGATATCAGGGTGTCTATGAATACTTTTAGGTGAGTTTTTATACCTTGTATTGGTGCTGTACAACTGGTCTTGTAATATAGGCTTTGACAGGCCTCCAACGGTCTGTACAGCTGGTCTTGTAATTGTCCAAGGCATTATTGATTGCATTGAATGGCTTCCCTACCTTCGTCAATGACGTGGATATATTGAGGGAGATATTTGATTAGCTCGTCTAGGAAAAAGGGCTTGTCGGTCCTATCATTTTCCATCTTCTGCTTTTTCTTCCTTCTTAACCATATCAAAGTCCCCCTCAAAAAAAAAAAAAAAAAAAAAAAAAAAAAGACCATATCAAAGTAGCTTCTTCCATGCAACATTAGTAGGAGTGGTGTTAAAAACTTAAATTACTATTTTTAACACTACAATATAAAAAAATGGTTGCATTGATAGTGGTAATTTAACTACTCAGCTACAATGTATAGCTCTAAATAGTTGTACATTGTAGCTATAGCTCAAAATGCTAAATACAAATAATATATTTTATTCTACCTCCCATTAAAATAATATTTATTTCATTTTTTTTTTTTTCCTTTTTTTTCCACCGTTCCACTCACTGTCTTCACAGTCTGACCCAAGCTCTCTCTTTCTCCACTCTCATTGACCCAAGCCCAGTCTTCCATCTCCCCTACCTAGCTCCGATTCATCCTTCTTCCTTAACTCACCGCTCACCCAAACTCTCTCTTCGGTCAGCCATCTTTGTTCCTTCTCGCCGACCCAAGCCCCATCGCCAACCCATCTCTCTCCCAATCACGCTCTTGCCAAGCCATCTTGCCCACAACGCAATCCCCTACCACGCCCAAACCTTGTTCCCAACCAACTCCATCGATTGGGTGTGGGTTGTGCACTGTGTAATGGAATACTTGCTATTCTAGCCAAAAGCACAGTTTCTTTTAGCTCTTCATGTACTGAGACTGATATTAGTGGTGAAGTCACTGTGGGAAGTCTTGGATCACTGGAGAATGTTGCCTTGTAGCTGAAAGAGTACAAGAATAAGAAGATGGATCTTCAAATATAGAGAAAGATGGGTGTGGGTTTGTGTACAGTGGGGTTGTGTTAATTGTGTGGTGTGGGTTTTGGCAGTGGTTTCCATGGTGGTGGTGGTGGTTGTAGTTGTGGCTATTGTTTTGGCGGTGGTTTTCATGATAGTAGCTTTTTTTTTTTTCCTGCTGTCGTGGGCTGTGGTTGCCACAATCGTTGTGGTTGATGGTGGAGGTGGTTGTGCCTGATTCCTAAAGTCTTTTTTTGGGGGGGGGGGGGGGGGGAGAGGATGTTTTTATTATTATTCTAATAAGTTATCGGTTTAAGTTAACGAGTGCTAGGATATTGGTTAATAATCTATTTTATGAAAGTTTTGACACTATTTTTATGGAAAAAGAAAAAAATTGTCAAAATATTAATTACTTTTTTTTTTCTTTTCTTATAAAAACTTTCATTAATTATATTATTAATCAATGTCTTAAAGACATTTATTAGCATTTCTCTAAGTTATTTATATTATTTTAATCGGTAAAAAAATAGAACTAATAAAGGTGTTATAAAATGGTATGTTAAAAAAGAAAAAAGTGAGTTTTTGAGATGCTAAAAGCAAAAAAGATACCTCTAGCAATTAGGATGAACTAAGGAAAAGCCGTAAAGGTAAAGCCTGGAAAGAAAAAGAAAAGAAAAAAGGGGTAGATATATAGCTTGATCATATAACTCAATAATGGTGTTATTTACCTTTATAAAGTAGCAATAAAAGCAGCCTTTCCCCTCTCAGTTATTTTTGTTTTCCTCAATTTGTCTCTTGCTCCCATGAGGAATCTCCCGATGCTAACACCTATTGTTTCCATCGTCTGCTTATTCTACCTTCTTTATCAAATCACACTAGTAGCTTCTTCCACACCTCCTCGTTATGCCCTTGCTGATGATATTACCCTCAACTGTGGCAGTGCCACTACAGGCAAGTCGAAGGATATGTATGGGTGCGACTGGACTGGAGACTTTCAGTCCAAGTTCTTTTCCAAAGAAGAACTTATCTGATTTCACCATTGAAGGCTCTATGGCAAGCACCACACCAGTTTTCCTTCCTTTTTCTTTATCCATTCGTTCTTACAGGGATCTGGACAATCTTGGTCCACTCTCCTACTGGACGATCATCTGGACTAACGATTTCTGCATCATCATATGTAATTGAAAATTTTTAATTACATTGCAAAGAGATGAATGTATGTAATTGAAAAGTTCTTTAGAACCCATTGGACAACTCCCACCTCAAAACCCTTGTATATGGAATCTCTCAATACAGAATGGAGGTTTAAAAAAACCCCATAGTGCATGGTTAACATGAGATCTAGGGGTCTATCTCTGCTTACACCAAATACCAACTGGTGTCTTAGTATGATGATAAAGGACAATTATTAGGAGCAGACACCAAAAATTGAAACTCTACTTCTCAAAAAAAATAAAATAAATAAATAAACATGAAAATTTTAAATATGAAAATATTTAAATATACTGGGCAACGATATTACCACATGGAGGTTATGGGAAATTATTTTCCAACCTTTGAAGTGCGTCTAAAAATACTTGCGAGTAATTTGTCATACTCTCCCAACTTGTGTATTCAAACGTAAAATTCATATCAAAATCACAAGCAGCTAATCTCTACGGCTAAAGTATAAACATGAACTATGAGTTCTCTGTACAACTTGCATATATTATGTATAAATATACATATATGGACAATTTGATTTGTAGCTAGTTTTTAGTACTATACTACAATGCGTTTTGACAAACAGTTTCAGCCATAGTGCTGAAGCATTAGGTCTCTCTCTCATTCTCTAATCAATTTTAGCATGTACTTATTTAATAAACACAAACTTTTCGGTAGTTCATAAAAAGCAAAAGCCAAGCTTGCACTAAGAAGTGCAAACCTAGCCAAGAAAATCCAGGTAAAAGCCCTGAAAGAGGATGCGATATTTGAACAATTGACAATTTGATATTTAAAAGAAAGTTGTTGCAGTTAATCAAGGTAAACAAGAAAAATTCCTTATTAAATCAGAAATTGCTTATTGATACTATATTTGGACAAATAAACTTGGAGTTCAATGGAAAAGGGTTAAGCAGAATGGATATTTGGAGGTCAATTTTGTCATATTATTTTCAATTATCATATATTAATCCATGTTTTCAAATGCGACGCGTGGTATGTATACTTGACCAAATCATGGTCACTAGGGATGAAAAACATTCAAGCAAAAGGCTAAGCAAAGCAGAGTGTAAAATTGTTGTTGATACCCATTTTAATGACACATTTTTTCTACAGGCTTAATTCATGTATTATATTTTTATTTTATTCCTTTAAGCATGGCTCAAGCCCATGCAACTTATTGGGGAAACTAAGGAAGTGTGATTTGGAAGGTATGAGTCGATTTCCTTCGGACTTTTTGCATAAGCCCAACTCAAGCGTGCTACTATGTGGGCAAGGGACGTTGGTAGCACCTCAAGCTCATGAATTAGGTTTTGTACCCTACATTTCCACCCCAAAAGAGCTTTTATACTTTGGATGACTATGGCCTAAAGTTTCTACCCTAACTCTTTTTTGCCTTTAAAACATAGTTGACTCCTCTAGTTGTTAGCCCTCGCTTAGGTAAGCCTCTCAAGAGTCTAAAACAACTGAAAATGTGGAGCCAACTAATGGGCTTAGTCAAATATTTCCTTAATTATGCATAAAGCAAGCTAATTCTTAAACCCAATTAAAGCAAATCTAAACCAAATATCAATTTAGCACTTAGGAGGTCCAAAACCTCTCTCCTTGCCCAAAACCAGTCACTAAGAGCACTTGAAACTCAATATAAAAGGTCCCAATTAGATTCAAAATAGACCAACCACGTTTTATACTTAAAGCTAAAACTTTAGAGTAAAAGCCTATTCAGCCAACTAACATTCTCACAATTCTGAAGCTTGGGGTGGAAACATGGGTACAAGAGAACCTTCCTTTTCTTCCTCACGACTACTCTCAATTTACTTTTCTCGCTAAATGTGGATCAAAGTTTCAAACCTATTGTTTTTATGTATTTTTCTGCACTTTTGTTATTAATTTTAAAGCAAAAACCCATTCAACGAGGATGCATTCTCACATTTCCGGAACTTAGGGATGGAAATATGGGAATAGGGGAACCTTCCCTCTTTTCTTCATGACCTCTCTCAATGTGGGTCAAAATTTCAGATTTGTGTACTTTTTCTCAAGGTGGTTGATACTGTACCGTACCGATCGGTACGGCTGGTATTTACAGTTTCGATATGTGCACCAATACTGAAATGCAACTATTATGTGTCAGTTTAAATACCGACCGTACTATCCGATTTGGGGCATATCGGTCGGTACTAAGAAAAAGCCTTTTTTTTTTTTTTTTTAGTTTTGTAATTTTAAATTTTGTAAGGGCAGAATGGTAACTTATTTGTATTATTTGTTTTCTTAGTATGTAATGAACAGTTAAGCTTTTTTTTTTTCCTTTTATTTGATGCTAAAGACTAAAATCATGAATAATTTATTTTGAATTGAGGAAATGTTTTATAGTAAAATATTATTATTATTACAGAAAATAGTAGTGAACTTGAAACGGTACATCGGTATTGACCGGTACTGAAATATATCGTTCTACCAGCGAAACTAGTACAGCCTCTGATACGAGATTGACTCCCTTACTTTTTCTACATTTTCTTGTATTTCAACTCATTTTGATTTCTCTCTTGTTAAAGCACCATTAGTCTCTACTCACTAAATATTGGAATTTTTTGTCATGATACTCCCCACAAATAATCACTTCTAAAGAACCCAAGAGGAGATTTAAGCTGTTCTTGCATTTTTGGCCCTTGTCGTAAAACATCCCCAACAACTGTCAACATGCCATATCAATTTCACTGCAGGACTTATAAAAAGGATGAGCATATTAAGATTATGCCCAAATCTCCGAGGTGAAATCTTATGCATAGAGATACACTATACACATAACCCTTTGAAAAACGTTATAGTAGTGTGTGGATTTTCAATATCACTCACAGAGCATATTTAAAAAGGGAAAACCACCTAAGCAGCAATTTAGAAAACATTTGTTAGCAATGTTGAGCATTGAAGATGATTAAATCAAATTAATTAACATGTACAAAAGAACCATGATAGACGCATCATTACAATATCTTATTGCAAGATAATGTGTCACAACATTGAAAAATTTCACATAAAAAGTTCAATTATCTGCATTTCCAATTAACAGCACGCATATGAAGCATCATATAAGATCATAAACTTTAGTGGTGAAGTTAAGGTGAAAATATTTTGGCATGATGATTGTACATAATGAATGATTGAATTGTAGAAGGCCTTCCTAGAGGTTTTCTTAATTCCCTAAAGCTTCATCTGTATAGTAAGTGACACGATATTATATCTGGTCAGACTTCACTGGATCAAACTTGAAAATTTAACACCCCCCCCCCCCCCCCCCCAAAAAAAAGTTATTTCAAAACAAGCCAATGAAATTCACAGCATGCTCAACTGTTCAAAGATTCTGTACAATGTAAGTAAACTTGCCATATAACAAATATTTGATTATCTCACTCTTGACTCTTGTTTGCCATACAACCTAAGAAGAAGAAAATAAAACATGAATGGTTAAGAAAAGTATCAAGGAAGGTAATTCTAGGTCCTTCTCTAAACTTGAAAGCACCTACCTTAAAAAAAAGCATTTGGAATGGTGTTAGTCATAAAATCAAGAATAAAGCCTCCAACTATCATTCTCAATAGTCCACAAATATCTGTAATGCCACCAAATATCATACATGCATTGCTCTGCATTACAGTCCACATGGAACCTTATTTTGGATGTTGTTAACTTCATTCATAGAAATAAGCAATGAGGCTCTTATTTGATTTCCCTTTAAACCTGGAATCAAGAGGGGCACAATCAGTAAAGTTACAATTACCATGTAAAAGACATTACAATAAATCAAACTTGCTTCATAAATTCATGCATTGCAACTAACAAGTAATAACCAATTTAATTATTTATCAAAAAAATATTAATAATTGTTCAATATTGCCTCAAATTCCTAATTAGTTTGGTTTGGATTTCATTGACGTAGAAGGGAAGGTTTTTCCTTAGTGTATAAAAAAAGGAATTTATTTGGTGTGGAAGACAATGATTCTCCTTGACATTAGAAAGAAAAATATTCATTATTGAAGAAGTAATGAGTATTTCTTATCCATCAAGGAATGAGTTTGAAACCTTATAAATAGGCACTATTGCAAAGGGTTTGGTGGCTTATGCCAATATTCCTCCCATATAGGGAGAGGAAAAAAACTGCTAGAAGAATATAAGTGGGTTTCCCAAAGAGTAATTTGGTAGATTTTTGGGGGGTTGAAATCAAGATTACTCATGGTTGTGTGCAAAGAGTTTGTTTGTTTTGTTGTGTGCAGAGAGTTTTTTTTTTTTTGTTTTGTGAGTGTAAGAGAGTTATTGGATGAATTGGGGCTTTGGGTTTGTGAGTGTTGATTAATGTCATTGTAATCCATATAATTGATAGTGGATATTTTGGTTAGCCTTGCCCATGGATACGGGCATGGAGTTGGATCAATCACACAAAATATTGTTGTCTCTTGTGGATGTTTTATTTTCTTGTTTATGTGAATGCACTTGTGCGAGACTCAAATAACAATAATTGATGTTACAGATTCTACTGTTGCATAACAATTGGTATCAAAACTCAAGGTTGGATCTTGATGAAGTTAAAGAGAAAATTATGTCTAGTGCATCTTTGAAGTTCGTTCAAGGTAGATGTGCGCACAAGTTTTGGCTTAGATGTGGAATCAATGATCAAATTGTTCAAGGAAAGCTTGCTTGGATTATGGCAGAGTTCTTTCAATAAAAAATGAAGATTGCTTGATGTAATTTGAGTCAATGTGGGGATTTGTTGAATATTGCCTCAAATTCTTAATTAGTTTTGTTTTGGGTTTCCTTGATGTAGAAGGGAAGGTTTTTCCTTGGTGTAAAAGAGAAGATTTTTCCTTAGTGTAGAAGAAAATGAATTTACTTGACATGGAAAACAAGGATTCTCCTTGACATAAAAGGAAAAATATTTCTTATTAAAGAAGTAATGGGTATTCCTTAATTATTCCATTGTCAAAGATTAGAGCTTTATTAGCTTACTTTGCTTTCATTCTCTTGGTTGATGGTATTGAATTTTCCTCTAAAGCAAAATTGCACTAAATCAAAACAAGTTATCTTCATGTTGTGTTGACAATCACACTTGATGGTCCTTAAAAAATTAACTCAGGAACCAAATAAATGATGAAAACTCACTAAATTGCTTCCTTAAAAGAATCACATCGAGCTCAAAACCCTAGAATACATAACTCACACAAACAGTCATAGACAAAAAATTTCTTCACAAAGAGAGAGAGAGAGAGAGTAGGTTAGGATATAGGATTTCAAATTATTTTTCTTGAAAATTGAAATTATATCAGTGTGTGCCTAAATGAGGCTGTTAGGCCTGGCCTCACCTAGGCTCACAACTTACTTGTAATGTGAGCTTTGGATTTCCTACTTTGGGTCGTTCTCAGCCTAGAGACTCAATAAAGCTCTCTCCCCCACTCTCTCTTTCTCTCACTCTCTCATTCCCTTGCTTCCTTGCTCTCTGAATCACTCTTTCTTTCCTACTCTCTGGTTTTTTAAGAACCTCTCAACCAACCAATTTCCTTCCCCCACTTCTCATATTTATAGCTCTATATTAGTGGAGGGGCTATGATTACTTTCGTTGCTAGTGCAATGGGAGGTCCAATGTTGTTAATCATTAGTGGATGGTTAGGTGGGAGTGGAGCGTGGTAAGAGTGGCCTTGGAACTTGGTTCCTACTCTTGCAAATATGCTTGGCAGAGATATTCGCTATGGCACTGCCGAGTATGGAAAGGGTATTGTGCTTAAACACCGTTCTTTCTCCGTTGCTTGAGAAAGGTTTGCTGAGCAAGGATTGGACAGCAAAACCTGGGCTCGCAATTGGTATGGATTTGGGCTAGGCTTCTGGGTAGGAAAAGGTCAGGCTCATGGGCTGCATCTTAATATCAGGGTTCTAGGCCTAAATGGGTTCGGGTATAGAGTGCCATACATTAGCCCCTTTTTGATTCGTGCCCGAACCTCGGCAAGAATCAAGGAATCGAAAAGGCGTTCGTTGCCTGAGAAGTCTGATGATAGCGGGAACCTAGGGTACTCCAGAAGCTCCAAAGGCTCATTAATGCATTCTTAAAAGGCGTGTTGGATTTGGCCATTTGATTCAATCATCATCATTACCTGACGATTCGTGAACCGAGGCAGCGCAGACGTCAGTTGGCATTGATATCCGTAAGGTTTGCTTCATTATTGCTAATTAATCCTCATTATTGCTATTTAACCGTTGGTTATTTCCCTTTGGCCCCTATGAATAGTCCATTCCAAATCATTCTTTTACTTTTTCACTCTCCACTTTTTGAGTTCCCTCTCTGCCGTGCATTCATCCGTGCATTTATCCCTTAGCCCAGAATTCCTCCCTTTCTTAGAACTCAAAGTAAGTTTTCTTCCCTTCTTCTTCTTTTTTCAAACTTTTCCTTCATTTTCTTTCCTTTTAAGGTTTGGGATGGGGTACGCCTTTCTTCTAGATATAGAGGCGACTTTGGCCACATTTAGGCAAGTTTTTAACATCCCAGATGATGTGGAGGTGGCGTATTGCCATGAAAGCGAAATCGCTCTCCACATAGGGGGCAACACTGCTTTTTACCCTTTAATGGCAATTCTGGAGGGTGGGGCTAGGTTTCCTGTGGACCTTCTCTTGCTCAATACTCTTAGATACTATGGGCTATGCCCCGATCAACTTCCCCCCAACTTTTATCGGGTAGTTAGTTGTGTGAGTAGGTTGAATCAGATGTTTGGTTTATAGTTAGACCATCATGACATAAACCACATGTACAGTTTATGTGGGAACAAGAAAACAAATTATTACTTAAAGGTTAGAGACATAAGGGTACGGCTGATCTCCTGCCTACCTGACACAAATAAGAACTCTACCAGGGAATTCGTTCGGGTGAGGGGCAATTGGTTTGCCGGTGAAATCCCCTCCGCTCACGAGGTGCGAAGTGGGTTCGTTCCGATCATTAACTTGCCTTTATTTTCCATTCATTATTTTATGTAGTTATACATTTCACCGTAATGGACTTGCTTGTTCCGATACTCACTCGCGTTATTATTATTCTTTCTTTTGTTACAGACGGCAGAGTGTTCATCCCAGACATCAAGATAGTGCATGTACGAGATTTGAACTTCGTGCTCAAGTTCGAAATTTTTGTTCATTCAGACGGACAGCTCTGAGTGTTCCATTTGATTCTTGGAGCCGATCCCGTATACTTTACTTGGCAAGCTTTCAGCTAAGCTTTACTAGTTGACAGTCCTCTTTTATCATACATTGACGTGCGGCACGCGAACTTCCTTCCCCCAAAATTCACAGCATCACCAATACATTTACTCTGACGAGTGTGAACCAGTACGGGACAAGTCTGCTGAACGTGTGTCCTGTGAGCATCGAGAACGAGCACGCAAGCAAATTTAGCCTGAAGCCCTTCCCCAACCCGAAGCCCAAGTAGGCCCTGAGGCTCCCATTCAGGAAGCCGAGGAAGTAATCACCAAGCCTACCAACCACTTTGAAACCAAAACCGATCCAGGTGAAGACATGGTAACACGCAGGACGATGTCAATTAGTCATTTCGTTCTCGGCGTCAGACCTCCCACGCCCTAGGGTCACGGCCAGACCCCTCCTCCTCTACCTCCTGCACCCACTCGGCAGCGAAAGAGGCCCTGTACAACTGGACAGACTCCTAGCCTAGGTGACGAGCTTACCAGGACTCCTTCCCAGCCATCTAGTGGAATTGTCATCCGTGAGCCTACGGTTCAGACCGGAACACACGTGGTGTCCTCCTCTCGAGCCGCATAGGAGTGGCAGTCTTCTTTTCTGTTAGACGGCAAGCCTCTCCCTTCCAATGCGTGTGTACGGGTGTAGGAAAAAGGGGAGGGGGGTCGCGTGGCTCAATCTCTGGCACGCGGACTTCTTTTGCCCAAGGATGTGCACACTTTTGAGCAGGGTACCGAGGAATCTATGGGGAGAAGGTTGTAGTGGCATACCATCGCAGTAAACTTTTGTTGTAGTTGTTGTTGTTTTTTTTTTTTTTTTAAATTTATTTATTTATTTATTTATTTTTAAACGCTGGCTCGCTTTTCTTGTTTTCATACTTATCATTGTCACTCAATCAGGCTGCTCAACTGGCGTATATACTCAACGAATGACTGAAAGATCTTACCGAGGATGCCAGTCGGGAGAAAGCCCTTAAAGATGTGGCCGAGGTGATGGCGAAGGAGAAGGCTGCGACTGCAAAGAAAAAAGCTGCTACGGCCGAGAAAGCCATAGCGGCTACAGAAAAGAAGTATTCAAAGTTGCAGGCCAAGCTGGGGGAGATTGAACTGAAATTGGCAAAGGCCGATAGCATGAATACTGCACGGGCTGAGAAATTGGTCGACCTAAGGGCAGCGCTAGACGCATGTGAAAACAAACGGTATAATGAGGGATTTACCGACGCGGAGATTTTTGCCGAACCCATTATCAGGGCCAGCTGGAAGCTGGACTTTGAGGAAGGCTGGTTGGCATCATTGCAAGCCTTGGAAGTCCCCGAGGATTCCCCTTTAAGGGATCTCGGCCAAATCCCATTCCTGAACCCTGCTCCGGCTATGCAAAATCCTCCTGGGCCTGCCGACGAAGAAGAGAAAACCAGTATAAGGGAGCTGGTGGAGCAGATTGACTCTCATGTGGAGATAGATGAAATGGAAGCCACCAGTAACCCCCTTGATAAAGACCAACTCAGCCAAGACCTCCTACAACATCCAGCAAACCCGGAGCCGATCGAGACCAGTGCCTATGCACAGCCTGCTGACCACACAGTGTGATTACCGAACCAGACTTTTGCTGTTTACTTTCGCTCCTCTCTTTATTTAAGTAATTTCTTTTATTAAGTAAATTTGCCTATGCCACCGGGTTATGGTGGCAAAACAATTATTTATTTTCTGGTTTAAGTATTTATATGGTCATCAAGTTTTGGTGACAAGACATTGGTTAATTTGATCAAGGTTTATTTTGCCGGACATTCATCATTATTGATTCTGTGGATTCTTAATACTATGCGGTTGACTATACATTTTTTATTTCTTGTGCATACGTACCCCTCTAGCCATTAGGTTGGGAGGAGTAGAATGAATCGAATCCTCGATGGTTGGAAAATTCTTCAATGTATGTTAGCTTCCTTATATCAGATATGTGATATAGGGGGCTGAGGTGCAAATTATCTGTTTTGGGTAATTTTAACTAGGCGATTTTTTTGGAATTGTATGACGAGTTTTCGTCCCTAGGTATCATCTTGAATCGAGGATCGGGATTCTATTCTTAGAGTGACCTTTAAGGTTCCCACCTGCTCGGTGATATGGATCAAACCGAGGATCAGGTATCTGTCCTTAGAAAGTTTTGTTAAGATTTTCACCCGTTCAACGATATGAATCAAACCAAGGATCGGGTTTCTGTCCTTAGAATAATTTTTGAGGTTTCCACCTGCTCGGTGATATGGATTGAACCGAGAATCAAGTTTTTGTCCTTAGAATAATTTTTTAGGTCTCCACTTGCTCGATGATATGGATCGAACCGAGGATCAGGTCTCTGTCCTTAGGATAACTTTAAAGGTTTCAACCTGCTCGGTGATATGGATCGAACTGAGGATCAGGCCTCTATCCTTAGGATAACTTTTAAGGTTTCAAGGTGCTCGGTGATATGGATCGAATCGAGGATTAGGTCTCTATCCTTAGGATAACTATTAAGTGCCCTGAGGATAACTATTAAGGTTTCAACTTGCTCAATGATATGGATTGAACCGAGGATCAGGTCTCTATTCTTAGGATGACTTTTAAGGTTTCAATCTGCTCAGTGATATGGATCGAACCGAGGATCAAGTCTCTGTCCTTATGATAACTTTTAAGGTTTCAACCTGCTCGGTAATATGGATCGAACCGAGGATCAGGTCTCTGTCCTTAAGATAACTTTTAAGTTTTAAACCTGCTCGGTGATATGGATTGAACCGAGGATCAGGTCTCTGTCCTTAGGATAACTTTTAAGGTTTCAATCTGCTCGGTGATATGGATCGAACCAAGGATCAGGTCTCTATCCTTAGGATAACTTTTAAGGTTTCAACCTGCTCGGTGATATGGATCGAACCGAGGATCAGGTTTCAGTCCTTAGGATAACTTTTAAGGTTAAACCTGCTTGGTGATATGGATTGAACTGAAGCTCAGGTCTTTGTCGTTAGGATAACTTTTAAGATTTTCAATAATAGAATTAAGTATGTTTGCGCGAGTAATCACCACTATCCTTTTTAGTAAAATGCATACACGATGTTGCACTTAACTTACAACTTAGTGTTTAGCCGATTAGTGATACAACTTCTTGAGGTTATCGACATTCCACGGCTGAGGTAATGGTCTCTAGTTCAGGTCCTCTAAGTAATACGCTCTAGCTCCAGCGATGGCAGTACCTCAATAGGGCCCTTCCCAAGTCTGGGCTAATTTCCCGATGTTTGTATCTTGCATATTCCCCACTGCTTTCCTTATAACCAAATCTCCAGCGCCAAATTCCCTTGTCTTTACACTTCGATTATAACACCGAGCAAGTTTTTGTTGATATTCAGCCAGTCGAATAGTAGCCACTTCCCAGCACCCTTCTAACCAGTCCAAGCGCTCCATCATCAGCTCACCATTTCGGGCGGGCTCGAATCCTACTACCCGTGCACTACAAAGGTTTACCTCTGTTGGTATCACTACTTTAGCTTTGTATGTCAAGGAAAACGGAGTCTCACTAATGGACCTCCTGAGAGTTGTTCGGTATGCCCACAAAACGTTAGGTAGCTCCTCAGCCCACCTACCTTTTGTACCGTCTAATCTTTTATTTAGCCCGTTCAGGATCGCTTTGTTAGTGGCTTCGTCTTGACCATTGCTTTGTGAATAGACTGGTGAGGAATACCTATTTTTGATGCCGAGATCACTACAAAACGTACGAAAAGCTTTGCTATCAAACTGCAGCCCACTATCAGATATTAGTGAGTCTGGCACCCCAAACCTTGTGACTATGTTCCTCCATATAAACTTTTTAACATCCATATCCTGAATGTTAGCTAAAGCTTCTGCCTCGTCCCATTTGGTGAAGTAATCTACGGCCACCAATACGAACCTTCAGTTGCCCGTTGCTCAAGGAAATGGGCCTAGAATATCCAGCCCCCATTATGCAAAGGGCCAGGGATTGCTAACCGGATTGAGATGACCTGCCGGCTGATGGATCAATGGAGCATGCTTTTGACACTGTTCACACTTTCGTACGTATTCGGCGGTGTCCTTCTGCATCTGTGGCCACCAAAATTCCTGAGTCATCGCTCGATGTGCCAACAAACGCCCCCAATATGACTGCCACATACTCCATCATAAAGCTCGGCCAGAAGTTCGCTCACCTTCTTTGGGTGCAGGCACAGAAGGTACAGCCCTCCGAAAGATCTTTGGTAGAGTTAGTGGTTTGTCGATAACCAGTAATAGGGTGCTACTCGACAGATCCTACTGGCTTCCTTTTGGTCGTTCGAAACGCGATCCTCTGCCAGGAATTCAATAATTGGGTCCATCCAACTTGGCTCAGTTGTTACAAAAATGGCAACATCCACCCCGTTAATACCAACACCATTCGTCACACTAATGCTCGGTTCTTCTATTAGCTCTACTTTAATCAGCCGAGGAACCTCCTCCATCGTCGACAACGCTAGCATGGCTAAGGAATCAGTGTGTCTGTTTTGCGCTCGGCCTACTTAGGACACCTTCGCCTTGCTAAACTTGTTCATAATTTGCTTTGTCGATTACAAGTACGCCTCCATCTGGGGGTCCTAGGCTTCAAAGGTTCCCTGGACCTAGTTAATAACCAACCGTGAATCTGAATATACCTCCACCTCCTGGGCTTCCATTCCCAAAACAGCTCTTAACCTGGCGAGTAAGGCCTCATACTCGGCCTCGTTATTAGAGGCTCTAAACCCAAGCCTTAAAGAATGCTCCAACTGTATTCCTTCAAGGGTGATAATAACGATCTCGATGCTAGACCCTAAAGCACTTGACGTTCCGTCCACAAATACCTTCCACGGGCGACTCCCCACATGACAAACCATCTCCCTGTTCTTAGGGGAAAACTCTGTGACAAAATCAGCGAGGACTTGCCCCTTCACTAAATTACGTGGCTTGTATCGTATGTCGAAAGAACCTAGCCGAGTCCCCTACTTAGCTATTCGGCCAGTGAAGTCTGATCTCTTCAGCAATGACTATAAGGGATACTCAGTCAGGACATACACCGTATGGGCCTAGAAATAATGCGGCAATTTTCTCGTGGCATGTATTAGGGCTAGCACTAACTTTTCCAGAGGTAAATACCTTGTCTCGGCATCAACCAAAGTCTTACTGATGTAATACATGGGTTGCTGCACTCCCCGATCCCTGAGCAGCACAGCACTCACTGCGTGGTCGAACACCGACAAGTACATGAACAGATCTTCCCCGAACTTTGCGGCCATCAACATAGGCACTTGCATCAAATACTCCTTCAAATCCTGAAAAGCTCTATTGCATTCCTCATTCCACTAAAATCGTTTCCACTTCTTCAAAAGCTGATAGAATGGTCGGCAGTGATCAGCGAATTTGGAGATGAATCGATTTAGGGCAGCTGGCATCCCTGTTAACACTTGCACCTCTTTCGGGTTGCTTGGAGGCTTCAGTCATTTCATGGCTTCTATTTGATCTGGGTTTACCTCTATTCCCCGGTTAGTGATCAGGTATCCTAGGAATTTGCCAACCCCCACACCAAAAGCACATTTCTCGGCATTAAGGTGTAACTTATGTTGCCAAAGAACCTCAACCACCCCCCGGAGGTCCTCTATATGCTGCACCTCCTACTTACTTTTCACTACCATGTCGTCGATGTACACTTCGACCGTCCGTCCTATTTTATCCCAAAACATTCTCGTCATCATTCGCTAGTAGGTCGTCTCGGCATTCTTCAACCCAAATGGCATTACAACATAATGATAGTTGGCATCTAGGGAGATGAATGCTATCTTCTTTTGGTCCTTGGGAAAGGCATCCAAGAAGCTCATCCTCGGGTGTCTGTATGTGGCGTCTACCAATTGGTTAATTTTCGGCATGGGAAACGGGTTTTTTGGACATGCTCGGTTCAGATCCGTAAAATCTATGCAAACTCTCCACTTGCCACTTTTCTTCTTCACTACCACGGTGTTCACTAACCATTCCGGGAAGTAGATTTCCCTTATTGCCCCAACCTTCTTCAACCTTTTAACTTCCACCTTTATTACCTCAACATGCTCCCTGGCTGATCTCCTTGGCTTCTACTTCTTAGGAGGGAACGAGGAGTCTACGTTAAGTCTATGAACGATAAACTTGGGATCCACTCCAAGCACCTCGTATGGACTCCATGCAAACACATCCACATTCTGTATGAGGAATAACAACATCTCTACCTTATCCTGACCCTTCAAGCTTTCTCCTACTTGGAAGTACCTTCCTTCATTCGGCAATATTCTTACTTTCATCGTTTCCTCAACTCATCTAGCCCCATTTTCTTCTTATGAATCCTATAATTGCTATAAAGGGGCCCTCTTTGGTGGGTCCTTTTGCTCGGCCTGCTCCTTCTGGTCAATTTGTCCTTTCTCCCAATTGACTATGGCAACTAAGCATTGTCTGGCCGTCTGCTGGCTTCCCCATACTACAGTAATATCCTACTCGGTTGGGAATTTGACTTTTACATGCAAGGTGGACAGAATAGCCCCCATTGTATGGATCCATGGCCTTCCTAGTATCGTCGTGTATGGAGAATACGAAACAGCCACTATAAATGCTATCACCACTTCTTTGCCTGCCATGTTCACAGGCATAGAAATTTACCCCTCGTGAACTACCACTTTTCCGTCGAATCCGACCAAAGGTGTAACATTCTTCGAAAGGTCCTTGTTCCTCATTCTGAGCCCCCTAAATAGATCCAGATACATCACATCGACCCCGCTTCCCAAGTCTGTCATCACCCTTTTCACCAAGAAGCCACCTATTCGAGTCGTGACTATTAACGCGTCGTCGTGCGGTTGATTCGTTCTGTCCAAATCATCATTGCTGAAAGCAATAGGTTCCCGGGCAATCTTCATCTTCTTCCCGGATGGTTGCATATCCGAGCTACCTTCCACTAGTGCTACAGTTAACACCCCCTTTTTTCCTGTTGTAGCGAGGCTCCTCGGGGTAGCATGGATAACCTCAATTATCCCAAGAAAGGGTGGAAGGGGGTTCCCCCTTTACAAGGCGCCCTGCCTCGTTCCTCAGTCTCCTACGTCTATCACAAACTCCTTTAAATACCTAGCCTTGGCCAGCTACCCGAGATGATCCCTCAACACTCGGCATTGCTCGGTAGTGTGACCCTTATCCTTGTGGTAAGTGCAATACAAGTTTTGATTCCTCCGAGACAGGTTGCCCCCTATCCTTTTCGGCCACCTGAAGTATGGCTCGTGCATAATCTTGTCTACAATCCTATGTACTGGCTCCTTGAACGTTACATTTACCTCCCCTACTTGTGCTTCTGGCTCCTAAATCCTCAAATTCCCCTAAGTCCCTAGGTGGAAAGCCGCTCTGCCGAGGACGATTTATCATTGGTGCTTTGCCTTTGCTTTGCAACCGATCATCTTCCAGCTATTTGTATTCTTCAATGTGCCTCATCAGCTGCCTCATGTCCTTGGGAGGCTTCTTAGTCAATGATTCCCTTAGTCCAGAATCCTCGGTTAGTTCCATTCTAAAAGTTCTTCTAGCAATCTTCTCATTCCCTCTGTCGATCTTGTTGTAAAGTTCCCAGTACCGACTAGCGTAACTGTGGAGGGTTTCCCCAACCCTCATTTTCATGGATAGTAGTGCGTCTACCGGTTGTGGTACTCGGCTAAAAGTTACAAACCATATTCCGAACTCCTGTATCAGCTCGGCAAAGTTGTGGATAGAGCCCTTTCGTAACCCATTAAACCATCTCAAAGCGGTAGGGCCGAGGCTTAAGGGAAAAACCTTGCACATCAGCGTGTCATTACGAGTGTGTAAAGACATCATTTGGATGTAATGGTTGACGTGCTTTACCGGGCCCATTTTCGTGTCATAGGAATTAAACAGGGGACGCATAAATCTATCCCGCATCGGGGCCTACTCAATGTCAGTTGAAAACGGAGATCGAGCAGCACTGCATAGTGCACGACTCATTGCTTCCATGGCCGTATTATAGGGTCGTTGTTCTTCCAAAGAATCTAAATCTCTATCTGCGTATTCTCATGAGCGTGAATGGTCATGGTGTTGACGAGACTCCTGCGAATGTGAATGATCCTGGTGTAGACGGGGCTCCCATGAATGTGAACGTTCTCAGTGATGATAGGATTAGGATTGATTGGACCCTGCCTCCTAATGATCCCTCCTAGTTTGAGACCTTCTTTCTCAGTTGTCTCAGTCCCTTCTTCAGTGCCTATTCTCTACTTCCAACTCCAGATCTCTCACCAGCCTGCGCAACCGTTCAAGCTCTTCATCTCTTTCGACAAATTGCCTGTGCCCTGATGCACTGGATACCATTTGTTGTGTTTAGTACGACCTCTCTTCAAGGCCAGACCATTCTTCCTCTTGTTCACGATCCCTATCTTCGCGCCTTTTTTACCTCCGTTCTCGCTAGGAGGATCCCCAAGATGATCCTGCCAAACCTCTTTCGGCGTCACTCCCAAAATGTCTCCCAGACATTTTCCTGTGCGTGAGTCTCAGTTGAATCATTGTCTTGTAGGAGATTCCCACAGATGGCGCCAATTGTGCACGCCTAAATGAGGCTGTTGGGCCTGGCTTCACCTAGGCTCACAACTTACTTATAACGTGGGCTTTGGATTTCCTATGGGTCGTTCTTAGCCCAAAGACTCAATGAAGCTCTCTCCCCTTCTCTCTCTTTCTCTTTCACTCTCTCACTCCTTTGCTCTCTTGTTCTCTAAATCACTCTTTCTTTCCTACTCTCTGTTTTTTTGAGAACCTCTCAACTAACCCTTTTCCTCCCCCCACTTCTCATATTTATAGCTCTATATTAGTGGAGGGGCTATGATTACTTCCATTGCTAGTGCAATGAGAGGTCCAATGTTGTTAATCATTAGTGGATGGTTAGGTGGGAGTGGAGCGTGGTGAGAGTGGCCTTGGAACTTGGTTTTCACTCCCGCAAATATGCTTGGCAGAGACATTCGCTACGACACTGTCGGGTAAGGGTATTGTGCTTAAACGCTGTTCTTTCTCCGTTGCTCAGGAAAGGTTTGCCGAGCAAGGATCGGACAGCAAAACCTGGGCTCACAGTTGATATGGATTTGGGCTGGGCTTCTAGGCAGAAAAAGGTCAGGCTCGTGGGCCGCATCTTTATATCAGGGTTCTAGACCCAAATGGGTTTGGGTATAGAGTGCTGTACAATATCCAAGGGCAATTTTGTAATTAAAAATCTATTTTTTCCATAAATTATGATAATGTGAATTTTTTGGTAATCTTAGCTTACCATAATGTTAGGTAAAAATAAACAAACCAAACACCGTATGGAAACATTATAGTAATATGACTGAAATGTGTATCACATTACAGCGAATCAAATATCCCCTTAAGTAATGTTGCGTCCACAATATCTTTATAATAATTTTACAACAAATCCTATGAGACAAGTTGCTATTGGTTATAATTTGATCCCATCACTAACATCACTTTTTTACTCATTAGTTACAGCTTGCTATGTAGAGATTTTTTCAAAAATGTTCGGAATGTACATTACTCTTTTACTTACAAACTTTATATTTATGATGTCTTTTGGTGTTACCCATTTTGCATGGCAAAAAGGGCCAAGGATGAGGGTTAAATCCGTCCCTTGAAATGGGTTCGGGGGTAGGAGTGGGTATTGGACGACCTTACTCCTGTATATAGATAAAAAATAAAAAATTATTTTAAAATAATTTTATAGGTTCTTTTTTAATACTGAAAATATACTTTTAACTTTCAACCTTTAAATATTGATGTCTTTTGGTGTTATATTATTAAATTAATATTTTTACGATAAAGATTTAATTTTTTTTATAATTTTTAATTGTTGCATTGTTATTTTTTAATTATTTATGACTTTTAATACTTGAATTATTGTATTGCTATGTTTTAGAAATTTTTATAATATTAGAACTCAATTGTTTTTGTTTTTATTTTTACTTTTTATGTTTATGAGTTTTTTTGTTTTTTTTTTTTAAAAAAAAAAAAAAACAATTGAAAGGGCAGGGGACAGGTGTGGGGAAAAATGGTGGGGCTGAGAAATTAAAAAAAAAAAAAAAAAATCAATCTATACCTATTCTGTTGCCATTCCTATGTGGAATGTCAAATGTGCCAGCCAGGTTGGTATGTGATTTTCTTTTTCATTTTACATCAAGCATAATATATCTTCAATCGTCAATAATAATAATAATAAAATCTTAATATACCATGTCATAATTATGAAAAATTTATAAAAAATTGTTTTGACTAGATAGATTATTATTGCATAAAATAGCCATCATATCACAAATCTTCCATAACAATTTACTTGACTCTAAAGGACTTCATTATTTAGTGCAATTTCCTTGAGGGCGTGGAACACATGTTAAGCAGTGAGCCTTTTCTGCCGAATACCACCTTTCTTCTTTGTGTCCGTGCATTCTTTTGTTCGTTTATGATCTTATCTTTGTAGCTTTTTTGTATTGACCATAAAAGAAACCAAAAACATAAACATTTGGAGTCCATTATCACTTTTCCAATCATTTTGGAGTTTCTTCCTCAAGACTTCGCAAGTCTTCCCTACCCCACAATAATTTTCCGCCTACCAGACTATCAGTTATTAGTTATCACCATCATCATTCGCGCGGAAAGAATAGTCCCCACATCATATTATAAATCAACTTGTCCACTTGAACGAATTATGTCAATTATCACATTCTTTTGTAATAACTTTTTATTATTTTCTTTAGAAAATCTCTTACACTCCTCTTATTTTTCTTGTTCTTTTTATTAATCATTGTTTTATCTGCCACGGTTGCCCCTTTCTTTCTTTTATTATTATTTTTTTATATATATATATAGGAAAAAGTTAATAAATATCCTAAAGGTCAATGTTTAAAAAAAAAAAATTTTAAAAAAATTATCAGCAAAAAAAATAACTAATTCTTTTTAATAATTTTTTATATTTTCCAAGAAAGTGCTATAAAAAATTTTCTAAAATAGTTTATTCACAAATGGTCTAAGGGCATCTATTAACCACGAATCCTCTTAATTCTAGTTTATTTTGGTGTATTTTGGTCAATTTGAACTTGTGTTGGGATTTCACGTGTAACGACTGATATGGTCTTGTTCATTCTCTATATGTGACAGGGAGAAATTTATAGGAAAAAAATGAGTAAATTATCAATGGCAGATAAAAAGAGTAATGTTAGTAATAAATCTAAATAAGAACTAATAAAACCTTGTCTACTCAATTTTTCTAAGGGTTTTTTTTTTCTTTTTTTGGTGTTTGTAACTTAACTTGTGTGTACAAACGAAGCGAGACTTAAAATTTTCATCATAAAATATGAGTTTTATTTTTTATTTTTAAGGAAATGAGTGGTCTCCCTTTTTCTATCGTTTTCTTAATTTCTCTTCTCTCATTCTTTTTTGTTGTATTTGATATTGTATGAAATAATTTATTATTTAATTTTTAATTTATATAATATAAAATTGATAAAATTGTCACATATTTGAATATATTGTATTATAAATATTTATAAAAAAATAAAAATTGTGGTAATTCCTATAGGTAATTTTGTAATATTCTTTTCTAATCAGAACATAATTGACTACTTTGGTAAATAATAAGAAAGGAACCGGAGTGAGGACTACACAATAATTTTCCACCTACCAGACTATCAGTTATCAGTTATCACATCATTACATCATTACTCACGCGGAAAGAATAGTCTGCACATCATACTATAAATAAATCAACTTGTCCACTTGAACGAATTATATCAATTATCACATTCTTTTGTAATAACTTTTTAATTATTTTCTTTTGAAAATTACTCACTTTCTCCCTGTCTCTGCTACAATGGGCAACACGAATCTTTGCACCGCAGTCCTACCATGTTTAACTTTCACAACTCTTTACCTCGCCTTCTCGTTGCTCCACTTGTCCAACACATTAGCAATTAACTCTCCGTCTCCTTACAAACCAGTCGATAATATTATCCTTAACTGTGGCTCCTCTGACAATTCTACTGCATTAGATGGTCGGACCTGGACTGGAGATGTCAATTCAAAATTCTTCCCTCAAGAACTATCACAAAACCAGGCCTCTCTAGCCACAAACTCACTTAACCAATCCTTATCTGCTTCCCAAGTACCCTATACCACTGCCCGCTTGTCTGTCTCCCCATTCACCTACATATTCCCAATCACTACCGGCCAAAAATTCGTTCGACTATACTTCTATCCGGCTTCGTATGGAAATTTTGACAGGTCTAAAGCCCTCTTCTCTGTGAAAGTTGGACCTTTTACTCTTATTAGCAACTTCAGCGCTTCCCTTACTGCTGATGCTGATGGCGATCCTGGTGATACCATATATAGAGAGTTCTGTGTCAACATCGAGGATGATGAGAAGCTGAACTTAACCTTCACTCCAAGCGTTTCCAGTTCATTTGCTTTTGTCAACGGAATTGAAATCTTGTCCATTCCCGCTAATCTCTATTACACTCCGTCTGACGTTGAAGGGCTCAAATTTATTGGCCAGCAGAACCAGTACCTCATCGGTAACAGAACTGCTCTGGAGATGGTATACAGAATAAATGTTGGAGGGAGCTACATCTCTCCCACTGAAGACACTGGAATGTTCCGGAGATGGGAACCGGACGTGGAGTACTTGATACCCCGAAAATCTGCTTTACCAGTTAACATGACTATTGAATTAATCTTCGCCAAAATACCTCCGTACACTGCGCCGCAAACTGTCTATCGAACTGCGCGGACTATGGGGACGGATAAAGCTTTCAATAAGAACCACAATCTCACTTGGGAATTTCCTGTAGATTCTGAGTTTGATTATGCTGTTAGGCTACACTTCTGCGAGTTTCAACAAGAGTTGGTTGATTGGCACGACCGAGTGTTTCTTATTTTCATAGGAAATCAAACCGCTGAAAAAGCAGCCGACGTTATGTTTTGGAGTGGTCGGAGAAAAGGTGTTCCCGTATACAGGGACTACGCTGTGTCGATGGTTGGTAAAGAAGGCGATCGCGAGAAGAAAACGAACGTCTCTATCATCCTACAAGCAAACCCGGATGACTGGAAGACTGCTTTCAATGATGCAATCTTGAATGGTATCGAAATCTTTAAAATAAGCGACTCTAGTGGCAATCTTGCAGGACCCAACCCCGGCCCACTTCCATTAACTCCTCCAACCGCTGTGCCACCGAAAAATTTAGTAGAGGCCAAAAATTACAGAGCAACAATAATCGCCGTCGTTGGTGGTGGAGTTTCCGGCTTTACTATACTCTTGATTCTTGTAGTCTTGATTTTCCGACTAGCCAAAAGAGTCAAGTATTCCGAGAACTCGACAAAGGCAAGCGGGTCAACTCTACCATGTAGTTTGTCTCGCTACTTCTCACTCGCTGAGATTAAAGCAGCTACCAACAATTTTGACAAAGTATTCATTATTGGTTCTGGAGGGTTCGGTGATGTGTACAAAGGATACATTAATGGTAGTGAGGCTACCCCAGTTGCGATCAAACGATTAAAATCCGGATCTCAACAAGGAGCTCTGGAGTTCAAAACAGAAATCTTGATGTTGTCTCAACTCCGCCACCTCCATCTTGTTTCTCTAATTGGATATTGTGAGGATGGCAATGAAAAGATACTCGTTTATGATTACATGGCTCATGGGACCCTTCGTGACCATCTTTATAACACCAAGTATCAGCCACTTTGTTGGAAGCAACGACTCCAAATCTGTATTGGTGCAGCACATGGGTTGAACTACCTTCATACAGGTGCGACATATACAATCATTCATCGTGATATGAAGAGTTCAAATATCTTATTAGATGATCAATGGTTGGCCAAGGTATCTGATTTCGGGTTGTCAAAATTTGGCCCCTTTATGTCTAAGTCCCATGTTAGTACAGTGGTTAAGGGTACATTCGGATATTTGGATCCGGAATATTATCGCTTTCAACAACTAACTGAGAAGTCTGATGTGTACTCTTTTGGTGTGGTGTTGTGTGAAGTGTTGTGTGGAAGGCCCCCGATCATTCATACGACTGAGGAGCAGCCAATGGGTCTAGCAGCATGGGTCCTGCAGTGCTATCGCAATGGAAAGCTGGATCAAATTGTTGATCCATCTTTGACGGGGGAAATTGAACCAGAATGTTTGAAGAAATTTGGAGAGATTGTAGAGAATTGTTTGCTTGACAATGGAACCAAACGACCATCAATGAATGATGTGATTGGGGGGCTTGAGTTAGCATTGGACTTGCAAGAGAGTGTAGAAAATGATGTCAAGCTTGATTTAGCAGAGCAAATTGACATGAATGATGATGATGAGCATGCTTTGATCCCTATGTCAGATGTCAATGAAAGTGATGACATGATTTTTAGTAGCAATGGAAAACTATCAATTACTAATAGCAGTAGTCAAGTGACCGTAGTAAGCCGAGGAAGTTTTGCTAGTAAGGATTCAAATGGATTGATATCCCCCAAACCCAGGGCAGTGTTGTCTGAGATTATGGATCCTAAAGGTCGATAAACAAAGGAAAAAAAGAAGTTGCTAGTTGAATTTTTAATATGGTTGATCGTAACTGCCAAAGTGCTTACTTAATTTTCTCCTTGAATTATGAAACTTTGAATCTATGGAACATTCCCTAATTTGCTGTTGAGCCTTTTTCTTTTAAGTTCAAATGATAAGCACTCTGAACAAAATACTCACCCGATTTTTTTTGTAGCAATCCAAATATGACTCATGCCCCACCTTTTTGTGGCAATGCCTCTACAGGGATTCCATGGGTTTTGCATCATCCTGTGAAGTGATCTGCAAATAAGTTTTTCCCGGTCTTTTGTAATGTTTAGTTGCTGTTTATGTTTTGGGTGTAGTGGAAGACTTGTTTTGTTTTTGTGTTGTTGTAATAGTTTCTGTTTAGTCCAGTGTTGTCTTCAAGGTCTTGCTACTCTGGTTTAGTTTGTTTGAACTTTGTTTTTCTGTGCCTATACGTTTCCTTTCATTAATAAAATTCCCCTGTTATGTGAATATATATATATATATATATATCTGGAACATCAAACTGTGACAGTGGTATCTGCAATATTTTAGCAACATAATCAGGCATAAAAGCATGACATAAATGCTCCAAATTCCACCAATGGGTATCCCTATCAATTAGATCGTAGCCACCTTCATAGCTAGATTAATCACTTAACAGGCAAAATAATCTCGTGACAACTGATAAGAAGCACGATGGAGCCAAGGATCTTGAATTCTTGATAATCTCGAACAGATTCTCCATTTCCAATTTTTCAGCACCTGGACTAGAGAACATTGTGCCAAGTATAAGATGGAGAAAGACCCAACGTAACATGCATAAACAGAGCATTTACGATAATACTTGGCCTTCCAAATTCTTTCCAAAATAAAGTCCAGAACATTTAACACTCTCCAACACTTTTAAAAAAATTAAAAATTAAAAAAGAAAAGGGGGCCTTTTTTCTTTTGGAAGGTAACACACTTAACACTAACACTCTCCGACCTTACTAAGCCAACATAGTCAAGTTAAAAGTTAAAAGTTCTCGTAAACTTGATCCGCCCTTATTTTTCGAGATACACAGCTTATTCCATTTTGCCCCCATTAGTACTATGAATTCACCATCTTTGCAACCTCGTGTCATAAATTTTGTGGCAATTTTAAATAGCCCATCACATAGGATGGGATTGCTTGAATCACATAGTGAAAGATTCTAATTTAATTAGTGTAACAACTTTTTTGATAAGTTCATAAAAAGAAATCGGTAAGTAATAATGCTAAATTGCTCTTTTAAGTTTTTAACTGAAATCTCCTCTTAAAAAAGTTGTTAACTAAAAATAACAAAATCCTTACTCACTTTTTTTTTTTTTTTTTAATTATTATTATTTTTTTTTTTTTATGTATATGTAGAAAACAATTGTAACCAAAAGATAAGCTTATTTCATAATTTGTATTGATGAATTTTTTTTAATAGTGATAATTTTTTCAAATTTATTTGAAAGAAGTTGTATTATTTTAAATTTTGAATTTGATAGTAGAAAAAGTAGATGAGTGGGAATAAGGGCTGTTAATGAGCCAACCCCCCATTTTTACTTGGCCCATGGGCATAATAGGTTAGGCATAGCAGGTTTGTTGGGAAATTTAGACCCCGGTTGATAGAATTAACAAGTTTTAAACCCAAGTTGTTAATTAGATTTATTATGAATAAAACTTGTTAAAAGAAACAAACATCAATATCATGTCAAAATCATGCAGCGGAAAAAAATAAATAAGACAAGATATGATGACCTAGGAAAACCAATGAAACAAACTAGTTTCACAGTAAAAATCCTGAGGGGAAACCTTCCCGAAAAACAATCCACTATAGTAAAGAGAAGTTTCAGATCTAGTACAAAATCTTTGTCCCTAGACTCTACAATTCCCGTAGATAAACTCAAAGCAGAAACATTCTACCGCTTCAGAACCTCTAAATTCTTCAATATATGAACGCCACCCTTTGATGATGCACGAATCCCAGTACGTGACTAACTAATTGCATGGATCCCAGTACGTGACTTCAATCACCAAAGAAGAAGAATGTTGCCTGCAAAGTTCTTCACTTCATCAACAATGAAGATCAAGAAGCACTTGGTTACAAAACCCTAAGGCGCAAAAGACGCAGTAGCTTTTTTCAGAGAGAATAAGGCATTTGTCACATTTTGCATATATTCTCATTGTATTCTCTTATGTGACGGCCTCTAAAATAAGTTTTATATAGGTCTAGGGTTGTGAGAAAAGAAACCCTACACATACATGTTAGCATGGGCTGAAAATTAGAAATATGAATTTCCATAACCTCGACAGATAGGAGGTGTCGAGCAGATGTCGAGCAGGTGTCGAGCTTTAAACTTTGACAAATATAGCTATTGAGGAGGTGTCGAGCAGGTGTCGAGAGGACAGAAGCTTTCTCGATCGATTAACTAGCTGTTGAGAAAGTATCGAGATTGCGATAAGAATCAGCTGAAGAGCTCGACAGATAGCTAGGTGTCGAGGAGGTGTTGAGCAGCTATCGAGCTTCAAAATTCAGTACTTTCTCACTTGATTCTTGGACAGGCTTTCATGGCTTTAACACTTGAACTTGAAACAAGGTTTCTTGAAGTATTAAACACATCCTAGATCTACCTAAATACAAGTAAAGTGTGTTTTGTGAAAGGATTAGCCAATTACATAAAATAGTGACATATATTCTTAACATGTGAATTACATATGTCCTAACAAGGTTGTTAACTAGCTAGTTAAAGGGTCGAATCAAACTGAGCCAAAAGAGAAAACCCTAGACCATGATCACGCTCATGGGCAATACTTATTTTGTCTTAAGCAGGTAGGGGTACCAGGTTTGGCCTAATGGGCTACTCATAGGCTTGTGTTAGCATGTTATTTTATTATTTTTTATAAGTACAAAATCAATTTTTTATAAGGGAAGAATCAATTTATTTTTTTCAAGGAAAAAAAATCAAAGAATTTGAAACTTATTAAAAAATTTTACGGTCAAATCTATTTAATTTTTTGTTTTATTGATGGAAACCTTTTTTTTTTTTTTTTTTTTAAATTAAGGCTTTATATGGTTTTTAAAGTTTTTTACTTTTTAATAATAAAAAAATCCAATGGTTAGTTCAAAGTTGCTAGACTACTAAAAAATATATATATTTATTAAACTAAATTTAACACCATCACTTTAAGTATCTTAGTGGTTAGGAGTGTTCTCTTAAAAAATTCATCTATAATGTTACAATCACTATGTAAAAGATATTACAATAAATCAAACTTGCTTTATGAGTTTGTGCATTACTACTAACAAGTAATTACCAAGTTAATTATTTAACAAAAAATAATAATAACCAATGTTAATTAATTAAAATTATAAGTGTTTCTACTAGTTTATGTAGGAAGTTCACAACATGGGGTTGCTAGATGCATAAGAAAACCTGGGGTAACCCCCCCCCCCCCAAAAAAAAAAAAAAACCACTATTTGTCATTAGGAGCAACACAATCACACATGGAACAGTTTCTTCTATCTTTTTGACCTATTTTTGCAGGACTTGACAACTACGAAATTAAGCCCATATGATTCACTGCACATAACATTAATAACAGCCCAGTTTTTAGCTCATAATTGTAATCCTGTATTTTCAACGGTTTTTATTTATTTATTTATTTATTAGAATACTAAGTACTTTAACACACACATGGGGAGAGGGGAGAATGTCTTAAAGAAACTAACAATGGTGTATATCCAAAAGAACCTCCGTGTTTTCAGAGGTTGTAATGCATTGTAACACCCCAAGATTTGGGTTTGATTGATACTAACTTCATAGATTACATTGAAGAAGTTTACTATTTATA
Organism: Quercus cerris; assembly: GCA_963669245.1. Taxonomy (NCBI): domain Eukaryota; kingdom Viridiplantae; phylum Streptophyta; class Magnoliopsida; order Fagales; family Fagaceae; genus Quercus; species Quercus cerris. The sequence goes on along the minus strand of OY770006.1, from coordinate 34,849,029 downwards.
TATTTTTTAACATTGAAGAATTCCATAGCCATAGGTATTATTAAATCGTTAAAACCTTAGAAGATATGGAACATATTCTAGATGTAAGCATGTTTATTATACAATGACAAATGTGAAAGTGCAACCCTTTTTAACCGGTCTTTGACACCACACTAAGATTGCTAAGGATAAACATCTTCACAGTTTAAACCAATAGATAATAGTAGTAATACTGGCATTTAGAGGGTATTTTTTTATCATTTAGTGATTGTAGGGATATATTTATTGTTCATTTTAATCATTCCTAATGTATTTTATAATTTTGGAGCTCTAGGGGTATATTGTTCATTTTTAAAAATATTTCTCTAGTTATGGAAATTCTGGGGATATTTTGGTCAATTTTAGTTCTGAGGGCATTTGTGTCATTTTGAATATTTTAGGGGTATACTGGTCATTAGGGTGTTATTTTTCTACATTGGAGGATAAAAAAACAAAACGGAGTAAAATTTGAGGTTTTGTATTTAGAAAACACCTATAGAAGCCAATATATATATATATATATATATATATTAATTGTAGCAGTTGGGAAACCGCTACCAAAAAAAAAAAAAAAAACCACTACTACAAAAGGATTTATAGTAGCATTTGAAAATCCACTATACAATACATCCTCTCTAATAGCATTTTTTTATTAGCGCTACAAAAATGACCATTGTTATAACTAATATTTTTTGTGCTGTTAGCATTAGTATATATATTTAAAAATAAATTAATTGATAAGAAGAAGTGAATTAATTGATAAGAAGCATTCATGGCTTGTTGATAAGAACTTTTATTAAAAAATATAAGAAGAATTAAAGTAGTACGTGTGGCAAATTGATAATAACCAAAAATTTTATATATATAAAATATATATACAAATACAAATAGTTTGATGGCTACATGCTTTGTTAAACCCGAAAAAGAAGAAGGAGAAGTTGATATGATCAAAATGTGGGTTGTATGTTTTGTTCAAACACTTAGTGTTACTTTATACAAAAAAAGTTGATAAAAACAAATAAGTTGTAGTTTTTATCTAAAAATTGTAATAATTTGATGTAGCCACTTGGCACAACTATGACTAAACATAATTTAAAAAATTGATATAATTTGGTGCAGCCGCTTGGCGTGACCACAACTTTTAAGTCAAACTTTTATTATATAGTATAGTATAATATATATTATGATATGATGTCTATTGGGTCGTTTGTAGTTTTCCTCCACCAACTATTAAGTTTTTTGCAATCCTCCCTCAAGGGTATTTTAGTCATTTCCATATGGAATTTAAAAATAGATCAAAATAATCCATTGGGTCTAACAAAAAAGTGAACGACAGGAAAATATTTGCATTTTTGCAATAGTTAAGAGTGAAATATTGATCGATTTTATAGTTTGAGGGGAGACTTTGTGAAAGATCCAATAGATAAACTTGTAATCTATATATATAATAATAGGTGAAGCAGAGAGAAAATCCAATTAGATTTCAATTGGATTCTCAATTTTGCGCCACTTGGCCTAACCAAAACTCAAAAAAAAAAAAAATCTAATTAGATTATAAATTTTACTCAAATTTTGTGTCATGTATTTTATCTAAATTTTCTAATTTTTGTACCCAAATAAATGATGCATTAACATTTAACATGGAAGTCAAGAAAACCACAATAATAATGCTCATTAACCTAAGCAAGAACATCTTACCTGCACACTTTTATGGAGATTATAAATTGGACTCCAATTTTGTGTCATGTATCTTATCTAAATTTTCTAATTTTTGTGCCCAAATAAATGATGCATTAACATTTAATACGGAAGCCAAGAAAACCACAATGATAATACTCATTGGCCTAAGCAAGAACATCTCACCTGCACACTTTTATGGGTGATCTCAATAGAATCTAGAGCTCTTCTAATTTCACCACCAGAACCAAGGAGTCCAACGAGAAATACTATAAAAGTAAAACATCATCTCCTCCTAATTCCATATATCCATCCCATGTCTCCTCTTCTCTCAATCTCTACCAACTAAATCCACACACTACCCTCTCCTCCTCTCAGAGTAAGGCCGGGTTTAAACACAATGTTCAATCCCACTCTTCCTTACTTCACACTCTCCTACATTAGCGCTTTATTGGTGTCTCCAAGAAGATTCCAAGCTCAATGATAAGTTTTTATTTTTTAATGTCCCTTTATATGTTTTAAATAATAAAATGCAATATTCTCTTTTTCCTTCACTGTAGCATCACTTAAATAATAAAATGCAATATTTTTTTTTTTTTTATTCATTGTTTTATCTAATGCTATTCTATGTATGATAAACAAAAAAAAAAAAAAAAGACTAATAGCATTACTTAAATAATAAAATGCAATATATATTTTTCATTGTTTGATTTAATTCTATCATCCGTGTGATAACAAAAAAATTGGCCAATAACGTCATTACAATTAACCAGTCCTGTGCGGTAGCACGAGGTCACATACTAGTTTATCCTAAGAGATTTTTACAATCCATAAACTTGATTAACTCAGTATAGAATGCTAATTGAGCCAATCACAATTAAATTGGAAGTACGAATCTAGGTGGTTCTATAGCATGATTGTTAGAAAAAGCAATATGTATACTTACAAATTCTTTCATAATATTTTGCATAATTGCTAAGTGGCAAATTCTCAATGATAAGCTTGTGTGAAAATTAATAATAAATTACCATCTCGATCGATGTTAGATTATTATATATGTATGGTTACCTTAGAAAACTTAAAATTTCAAAGTTATAAATTACTTTTAGCTTAATAATTAGTGGGTCACTCTTTTAAAATATTGTATATTCTTTGCAAAGTATCTAAAATAGTGGCTGCATTCAACGTATATACAAGATCCCAATTCTGTGGGAACTGTTAGGATTAGTGCCCTTAAATCTTATTGTATAATGCTATGTATGATATTAAGTATGACATTATGTATGACTTAATATTGTAATTAATAAAGTTGTTTTATTATTACCTAAAATAATGGTAACATGAATATTCGGACATTATCATTTAGTCCATGAGATGCATAGTATGTGATTTATGTGATTCAGTCACGGAGAATATAAGTCACAAGTTCTTTGTAAACTCAGAATTTTAGTTCATAGTCGGTGATGAAATTGGGCATTTCATCTGCGAAGACTATAACATATCAACTAAGATGATTTGTCTTGATCATGGAAGTGGAGACTTCTAGTTGATGTGTTAATATGTTTTAAGAGTTAAGACATATTGAACTGGACCGCTGTGAGATTTATTATTCTCCTAACGACTGTCAATTGAATAATAAATCTCACGACTTATATTTGCTTTGATATATCAGGAGTGAGATCTAAAGTAATGGTCAAAACCTCAGTATGTTGGGCAGCCACATTTCATGTTAATGAAACATATATTTTCAAGATGGAATTCATAGTCTTTTAACAGAGATTTAAAATATTCCCTTGAGATAAGTTTAATGGGTTTAGCTATTCAAAGAGTTAGGCCTAACCACTTTGATAAGAAATTACTAAAGTATATATTTATGAAATTGGATTTCATAAATATATAATGAATAACTTAAAATGATTAAACCGGGTACTCAAGGATTAAGATGTAGTAATCTTCAAAGTGACAGTCTATATTTATGACTTTGAATTACTACGAATATTTTATGTCGGGGTTGCATGTATAATAAAGTTTTGGGATATAATTTATTAATAATGTCTAGAGTGCAATTATATTTATATAGTGGTATTAAATATAATTAATGGTAACTTTGGACTTGTCAAGAGTTGACAGAAAAGCCCAAGACCCATTAGAGCTAGTGTTTTATTAGTCCTTTTGGTCCCACTCCAAGCCACACATTAAAGCCCAATTGGAAAGGCCCAATAGGCCGGCCCAATTAGATAATCAGTTATATATAAAGGGAGAGACATACAGAATTTTTATTAGAGAAAAAGTGAAACACCATTGTGAAGTGGTGTGTATGTGCGAGTGAAACCACTCAATTATTCTCCCTTGGAAATTGATTGAGAGACCATACTTCTTGGGCGTAAAGTGGAATTGGAGTGAAGATTAAAAGTGTTCCCAAGTACTTATAATCTTTTGTTTTGAATTTCATTGCATTGAGATACGCTATTTTGTTCTTAAATTCTAAAATTTACATAATGCGAGTTATCAATCATGAATGAAATAGATCCACATTTGTTGCTTCCGCTATGTGTTTTGTATGAGATACAAAACCAGATTTACCAACAATTAGTATCAGAGCCAGGTTTTCATATCATGATTGTATAGCATGTGATTGAATTTTAAAATCAAAGAATATCATTTTCTTTGTGTTATGGGATTCTTGAATCTGCCGTGATTGTTCTATATAATCACGTTTATAGGATTTTTGATTTCATAATTTATTTTTGGAGATTGACTTTGCATTGATGTGAAGTGAATTCCTTTTAAAATGGAATTCCATCTTCAAAAGCATTTATGTTGGCCCACGGTTGTTTTTTGTTGTCTTAAAGGATTCATTTGAATCCTTGCTATATAACAATGATTGAAGACCATTCGGTTATGTAGATTGAAGTTTCTATAGACTTCTAGAATGATATTGTTAGATAACCGTTCATGATGATAACCATTGTATTGCAATGGTTTGTTCGAAGTGGCCTATAACTGTTAAGTAATGGTGCCGTGTCTTAATAGTGATTGCCAAGGATATATGTTTTTGAAATTCAATAACTGCCATGTGCGTGAACCAAGTTATTGCAACGCTTGGACTCTGTTTTGCATTGCTTGGCTATAACAAGGCAATTAACATTATGGTGTGTTAATTGTCATATATTATAAGCATGAAAACTACTTTCCTTGGAAGTATTGAATCCGTATATTATATATATGGTGTGACAATTGTCTTGAGATATATATTTATATGGGTTCATATGCATTCAAATTTTTATATGCCTTGGATGTCTTGGATTCATATATTAAAGTGTGTTTCATATGTTGCAATTTATATAGAGATACATGGATATATATATATATATATATATTTATATATATATATATATATTAATGCTAGGATTAAAGTATTCATTTAATGAAATTTATTCCTAATGAGATTAGGATTATGTTTTCAAGGGTTTCTAGCATTAATATGGCTCTTGGTCATAAAAACCTTTAATTAAAAATATCTAGTGGGAGAGAGATACAAGAGTTGCATCTCACTGCCTCCATTATCAGTTTATAGTAGTGTGGGTATGCACCTTGTCTTGGCGTATATGCCTTGCGATCCCAAAGGAGGGTGTTTACTTCATAGTACTACAAGATTGAACTAACCTGTTTAAAGTAGTGTGAACAAGCACCTCGTCTTGGCGTACATGCCTTGTGATCCCAAAGGAGGGTGTTTTTGTTCCATGGTACTACAAGTCTAAACATTATAAGGGAGATGAAATGTGGCTACACATGATTCTAGATAATGGTGTACACTAGACTAAGTGTAATGTTAACCTCCCAGAGGAGCTATGTCATTATTACTTAAAGGCTAAAGCTAATACGACATATTATTAGTGTATGATAAGAGTTATCATGATAGTACTAATAATGAGAATAGTTCTCAATCAATTAATGTGTTTATAATAAACTTGCTACCAAGGAATTATAGACATGGATTGGTTTGTCGTTGCATATATTATTTTATGGTTTTATAAGGTTCCATATTATATGATTATATGCTAAATTGATAGTGTCTAGTTTACTTATTATATTCATGTTTGTTATTTTTAGATTTAAAATCATGGCATCATTTAGCCCACTTGTCGCTATACTTAATCAAAATAAACTGATTGGATCCAACTATGTTGACTGGAAAAGAAACTTGGACATTGTTCTTACTGCTGAAGAGCACAAATATGTGCTTACTCAACCATGTCCTAGCTTTCCATCATTAGATGCTCCTCTTGAGGAAAAACAGCGATATGATCATTGGCAAAAATCTAATGAGATGGCTAAGTGCTATATCCTAGCATCTATTTCAAATGTTCTACAGCATCAAATGCAGGATGTAGAACTAGCTTCGGACATTATGCTCAGTCTGAAGGAGATGTTTGGTGAGCAAGGCCATTCTGCAAGGCAAGAAACTATGAGCCAAATTTATAATACCAAAATGGTTGAAGGTACTTCAGTGAGGGAGCATTGTCTTAGGATGATCTCTAATCTGAATACATTGGAAGTTTTAGGTGCCGATATTGATGGAGAATCCCAAGTGGATATGATACTCCAGTCACTACCAGAATCATTCAAGGAATTCAGACTTAACTATAATATGAAAAAAAAGATTTATACATTGTCTGAATTGATGAATGAGTTGGTAGCAGCGGAAGGCATCCTTGGTACTTCTAGTGTTGAAGCCAATGTTGGTGAAGCTTCTACTTCTCAACCTAAGTCGAATGGCAAGGGTAAGAAGAAGAAGAAGAAGAAGAACTTCACTAAGAAAGATGGTAAACAAGTTGCCTTAGGAGTTGCCAACAAAGGAAAGAAAACCAAAGGAAAGTGTTTCCATTGTGGTGAGAAAGGACATTGGAAGAGGAATTGTCCAATATTTAAGGCTGCTAAGAATAGAGGTATGAAAAGTACATTCCTTCTTGAAACATGTTTGGTACAGAATCCCACAAATTCTTGGTGTGTGGATTCAGGTTGTACTAATTATATCTGCAAATCCTTGCAGGGGTTTCAGAGCAGAAAGCTGAATGAAGGGGAAATGTTTCTTACCTTGGCTGATAGGAGCAGGATTCCAGTTGTAGCTATTGGAGTGTTTAATTTATGTTTTGAATCTAGAGTTTTAGTATTGGAAGACTGTTTGTATGTAACTAATGTTCGTAGGAATTTAATTTCTGCAACTTATTTAGGTAAACATGGATATTATGTTATCCTAAAAGACAATGTTGTAATAAAGAAGGATAAAGTGTTTATCTGTTTTGGCAATATTGTGGATGGTCTTTATATTTTAACTCCTGATAAGCATAAATTATATAATTTTGAATTAGATCATAACTCTCATGTAAAATCATTAAAGATAAACTTTCCTTCTACTAATGAAGCATATCTTTGGCACTTGCGTTTGGGTCATATTAATCCAAACAGAATTCAAAGACTGATCAAAGATGGACTTTTAGAGCCATTGGACTTTGATGAATTTCCAGTTTGTGAATCTTGTTTGAAAGGAAAAATGACCAAACGACCATTTAATGCAAAAGGTAGAAGAGCCCAAGAGTTGCTTGAATTAGTTCATACAGATGTATGTGGTCCTATGTCAACCCAAGCGAAAGGAGGTTATGAGTACTTCATCACTTTTACCGATGATTACTTAAGATATGGTTATGTGTACCTAATGAGACAGAAGTCCGAAACCTTTGAAAAGTTCAAAGAGTCTAGGGCTAAAGTTGAGAATCAATTAGGTAAACGCATAAAAGCTATTCGATCTGATCGTGGTGGCGAATACCTTCTTGAGAATTTCAAGGATTACTTAACTCAAAATGGGAATATATCCCAATTGACTGCACCTGGAACTCTCCAACAGAATGGTGTAGCAAAAAGAAGGAATAGGACTCTTTTGGAAATGGTTAGGTCCATGATGAGTTACTCAACTTTACTAGTTTCTTTTTGGGGATATGCACTAAAAACTACAATGCATATTTTGAATTTAGTTCCATCAAAATCTGTTCCCAACACACCTAAGGAATTGTGGAGTGGGCGTAAGCCTAGTATGAAATATCTCCACATTTGGGGATGTCCAGCACATGTGTTAAAAAGGAAGTCTGATAAGTTGGAATCTAAAACCAAAATATGCATGTTTTTAGGGTATTCAAAAGAAACAAAGGGTTATTTATTTTATAATCATAAAGACAACAAAGTGTTTGTTAGCACACATGCCAAATTTTTGGAACATGATTATATGAATAATTTTGATCCTAGAAATAAAGTTGTTTTGGCTGAAATGAATGAACCTTTAGTTGAACAACCAATAGATGAAATTAAGGATGATATGGTTGTATTGGATACACCATAAGATACTACTCATAAGACATCTAGTACACAGGTGCCTCGTCGTAGTGGGAGAATTGTTCGGCCTCCTATAAGATTCATAGGTTTGGGAGAAACTTATGAAGCTATCTTAGAAGAGGCTGAATCGGATCCCTACACTTATGAAGAGGCAATAAATGATATAGATGCACATCATTGGATCAAAGCTATGAAATCTGAATTAGATTCCACGTATTCCAATCAAGTTTGGGATCTTGTAAAGGCGCTTAATGGCATTAAACCTGTTGGTTGCAAATGGGTTTACAAGAGGAAGAGAGGGGTAGATGGAAAGGTTGAAACCTTTAAAGCAAGACTAGTGGCGAAAGGGTATACACAAAAAAAAGGTATTGAATATGATGAAATTTTTTCGCCAGTAGCCATGCTTAAATCTATCAGAATTCTCTTATCCATTGCTACTCATTATGATTATGAGATTTGGCAAATGGATGTCAAGACTGCATTTCTTAATGGCAATCTTGAAGAAGAAATCTATATGATGCAACCGGAAGATTTCATAGCAAAGAACCAAGAGCATATGGTATGCAAGTTAAAAAGGTCCATTTATGGACTTAAACAAGCATCTAGGTCATGGAACATCAGATTTGATCAAGCAATCAAGTCATTTGGTTTTGAACAAAATCTTGATGAACCATGTGTATACAAAAGGCATTGAGATAAAGTAGTAATGTTCCTAGTGCTTTATGTTGATGACATTCTACTCATTGGAAATGATGTAGGGGTAATGTCATCGGTAAAGGTTTGGTTGTTAAACCAATTTGATATGAAGGACTTGGGTGAGACTAACTTTATTCTGAGGATCAAGCTTTGGTGAGATCGTAAGAATAAGATGTTAGGCTTATCACAAGATGGATATATAGATAAGGTTCTAGAACGGTTTAGCATGCAAAACTCCAAGAAGGGATTACTTCCTTTCAGACATGGAGTTCCTCTGTCTGATGACCAAAGGCCTAAGACTCAAGAGGAAAAAGATATAATGAGACAAGTTCCTTATGCTTCTGCAGTAGGAAGTCTCATGTATGCCATGCTTTGTACTAGACCAGATATTTGTTATTCAGTTGGCATGGTTAGCCGATATCAATCAAATCCAGGACCAAAACATTGGCAAGCTGTAAAGCATATTCTCAAATATCTACGGAGAATGAGAGATTATATGCTTGTTTATCGATGTAAGGATTTGATACCCATTGGCTATACAGATTCAGATTTTCAGTCGGATCTAGATTTCAGAAATTCCACATCAGGATGTGTATTCACCTTGGGAGGTGGAGCCATAACATGGAGGAGTGTCAAACAATCTTGTATTGCGGACTCCACCATGGAAGCATAATATGTTGCTACTTGTGAAGCAGCAAAAGAAGCTGTATGGCTCAAGAAATTCCTTTCTGACCTTGGTGTAATGAGAATGGAACAAGTTCCTATCACATTGTTTTGCGACAATAGTGGTGCAGTTGCACAATCAAAAGATCCAAGGAATCACAAGAAAGGAAAGCACATTGAGAGAAAGTACCACATCATTAGAGATATTATTGCTCATGGAGATGTGATGGTAGCAAAGATTGAAAGTGCAAACAATCTAGTAGATCCCTTTACCAAAGCCTTACCTCAAAGGACCTTTGAGTCACATTTGGAGGGAATGGGAGTTAGATTAGTGCACAATAGTCTTTAAGGCAAGTGGGAGATATGTTGGGATTAGTGCCTTTAAATCCTATTGTATAATGCTATGTATGATATTAAGTATGACATTATGTATGACATGATGTATGACTTAATATTGTAATTAATAAAGTTATTTTATTATTACCTAAAATAATGGTAACATGAATATTCGAACATTATCATTTAGTCCATGAGATGCATAGTATGTGATTTATGTGATTTAGTCACAGAAGATATAAGTCACAAGTTCTTTGTAAACTCAGAATTTTAATTCATAGTCGGTGATGAAATTGGGCATTTCATCTGTGAAGACTATAACATATCAACTAAGATGATTTGTCTTGATCATGGAAGTAGAGACTTCTAGTTGATGTGTTAATATGTTTTAAGAGTTAAAACATATTGAACTGGACCGCTGTGAGATTTATTATTCTCCTAACGACTGTCAATTGAATAATAAATCTCACGACTTATATTTGCATGAACTCTTAATCCTAAGAGAATAATAGACCTAATCATGAAGTGTAGGTTGCTTTGATATATCAAGAGTGAGATCTAAAGTAACGGTCAAAACCTCAGTATGTTGAGCAGCCACATTTCGTGTTGACGAAACATATATTCTCAAGATGGAATTAATAGTCTCTTAACAGAGATTTAAAATATTCCTTTGAGATAAGTTTAATGGGTTTAGCTATTCAGAGAGTTAGGCCTAACCACTTTGGTAAGAAATTACTAAAGTATATATTTATGAAATTGGATTTCATAAATATATAATGAATAACTTAAAAGGATTAAACCAAGTACTCAAGAATTAAGATGTAGTAATCTTCAAAGTGACAGTCTATATTTATGACTTTGAATTACTACGAATATTTTATGAAGGGGTTGCATGTATAATAAAGTTTTGGGATATAATTTATTAATAAGGCCTAGAGTGCAATTATATTTATATAGTGGTATTAAATATAATTAATGGTAACTTTGGACTTGTCAAGAGTTGACAGAAAAGCCCAAGGCCCATTGGAGCTAGTGTCTTATTGGTCCTTTTGGTCCCACTCCAAGCCACACATTAAAGCCCAATTGGAAAGGCCCAATAGGCCGGCCCAATTAGATAATCAGTTATATATAAAGGGAGAGACATACAGAATTTTTATTAGAGAAAAAGTGAAACACCATTGTAAAGTGGTGTGTATGTGCGAGTGAAACCACTCAATTATTCTCCCTTGGAAATTGATTGAGAGACCACACTTCTTGGGCGTAAAATGGAATTGGAGTGAAGATTAAAAGTGTTCCCAAGTACTTATAATCTTTTGTTTTGAATTTCACCGCACCAAGGTACACTATCTTGTTCTTAAATTCTGAAATTTACATAATGCGAGTTATCAATCATGAATGAAATAGATCCACATTTGTTGCTTCCGCTATGTGTTTTGTATGAGATACAAAACCAGATTTACCAACAGGAACACCACGTCTGATTAGAATAGAGGAAAAGATTGGAAATAAATAAACAAATCTCTTTATGTTTACGACTGACTCTAAAAAGCAAGCACCAGGTCTTCCACTAGGAGCACGAGGCATGCATTCAATAATTTTGGAACAAAAAGAGCTTCCTCCTCTCCTCTGATTTATTTATTTATTTTTCCTCAATTGGTGGTTGCACACTGAATGATCTCTTGCTCCAATGGGCAACCCCTCGATGCTCACACTTATGGTTTTTGATGAAATGCAAATTGTCAATCTTTGTAAGTTCGTCCAGATGGAGCTAGGTCCTCGTCAGAGTCTCTGCAAATGTAGAATGATTACTCCCTTAAGATGGTCACTAGTGTGGTGCCTGCCACCATGTCTCTAATGTCAAAGTCAATATACGGAAGTCTTTAGAGAATAATAATAGAATAATGGATATCAGAGTGTCTATGAATACTTTTAGGTGAGTTTTTGTACCTTGTGTTGGTGCTGTAAGGGGTTTATATATGTTGCCACACCTCCTAGCCGTTGTGGTTGTTATTGTGGTTTTAATGCTTATCTTGGTAATTCTTTATGCTCAATAATATAGGCTTTGATGGGCCTCCAACAGTTTATACAGCTGGTCTTGTAACCGTCCGATGCATTATTGACTACATTAAATGGCTTCCTCACCTTCATCAGTGACATGGATATATTGACGGAGATATTTGATTAGCTCGTCTAGGAGAAAGGGCTCATCGATCCTTTCAACTGCCTCTTAAGCTATGTGGTCGTCCCTGTAGTGACAACCACCAAGAGGCGAAAGGGTTTTTTTTTTTTTTTTTTTTTTTTTTGACATGTCTCTTGGGATTTCCCTCCACATTCAATGTGTAGTGGCAACGCTAGGTATGTTGTGGCCACGTGGCATGACCTGAGGGGTGAACTTAGTGCTTCACTCCGTGTGACTCTCGATTTTCCCGCTGTTTTTCAGTTTTCTGTGCCTAGCTTTTTAAACTTCCTTTCTCCTCTTTCTTCCTCACTTTTCACTTTCCCTTTTGCTACCATTGCTGTTCTGTGCTTTCGAGCTACCATTGTTGCTGTGAATCTCTGCGTTTTGCTCTCTCTCTTGTGCTTTTGAGGTACGGCATCTTCCTCCTGCTACTTTTCTTTTTCTTTTCTAAGTAGATAACTTTGTACAAATTTCTGAATTTCTTTTCCTTTTCTATGTTTTTGGTCTTTCTAGGATTTTTTCCTTTTCGCACGTTTAGGGGGATCTTTAGGTGTTTTCTCGTACCTTGAGAATTTATTCTTTGAGGGTTGTAATTTGAGAGTTGCATTGGGTGATTTGCTACCCTTGCTCTGTCAATCAATTGATTGGTTTAAGGGTTTAGTAAGGGAGCAGGGAGTAATGTTTAAGGTGAGGTCAAGTGAGTTAGAGACCGGGTTGTCATCTAATGACAAACCTATAGAGGGGGATACCACCGTCTCTGTCCTTCGAGAGATTAGGGCTTTCCATGCCCTTGCAGAGGTGTGTGGTTTGGATGGCGAGACACTTTCTAGGTTTAGGGATAGATTCCAATTTCCTGATAGGGTTAGGGTTCGTCTTCCTCGTGAAGAGGAACAAGCTTGCCATTTCTCGCCTGGGGAGGTATGCTTCTATGAAGGTGCTTTCCTAAGTGGGCTTAGGTTCCTCGTCCACCCATTTATTATGGAGCTTGTAGGCCGTTTTGGTATTGCTCCTAGGCAACTTATGCCTAATTCGTGGAGGATAGTGGTTAGCTATATGGAAATATGGCTGGCTGCTACAGATGGAGGAATGATTAAGGTAGACAAGCTCCTTTATCTGTACCGTTTAAAGGAGTCTAAAGAGCATGGGCATTACGAATTGTTGCCATGGGAGAAGAGGACTAGGATCATCCGGGATCTACCTTCGTCATTTAGATACTAGAAGTCCCGGCTCTTTTTTGTGTCTGGGGATGGTTGGGAGACTCCCTATGATGAGGTTTGGGGTGATCACCCTAGGTTGCCCCGTTGGTGGGAAACCCCAAACTTAGTTGTGTCGTTATTTCTTCTAGTCATTTAACCTTCGTTCATTGTGTTCATTTTGTCGTCACTAACTCTTCTGTCCATTATCTGTGTAGTTAAGAGACGGCCCAAGCTTAAGAGCAGGTATAAGGAATGTGTTAAGAAGGCCATTGAGTACAAGAGGACAATCGAAGATTTCGACGACCTGGTTGATTCGTGGGCTCTAGCTTTCCATTGCTTGGGTCAAGATCCTTTTGCTTTTGTCCTACAAAACATTGAGATTAAGGAAAAATAGAGTAAGTGTTAAGTCCATCCATGCCGCTCCTTTTGTCTTCTTTTTTTTTTTTTTTTTTTAACAAGTGTTTTCCTCTTGCAGGGATGACGACGAAATTTAATCAAGGAATGTATGCCCAAATGAGGACCAAGAAGAATGAGCCCCTTTCGATCTTAGGGCCAGAAACATTCGGGTGATGTATAAGGGGGCCTTTGTCACTCCTACTACGCTAACTACTCTGGGCACCGAGACGACAAGAACAGTCTCCCCAGCTACCTCGATTGAAGAAATTATTCCTATTCGGAATAAGAGGCAGCGTACCGAGGATAAGCTGAAGGATAAAGCTGATTCTCAATCGTCCAGTGTCTAGGTTGATGCTGGAGTCATGCAGGCATAGGCGCAGGAGGCCTTTACTGCCGTAGAGATGAAGGTGTTCTTAGGTTTGTCTCCCAACGAGGTTGTGGGTCGTCATCCCCACAAGCTCGTCTAGGTAGTGCACTTGTGTAAATTCTTCCCTTAATTCTTTATTTTTATTTTTATTTTTTTAAGATATGGTTCCTTTTTTCAAGAGATGAGGGAGAGCCTTCACATCACCTTGGAGTACCTTACTCAAGAGGCCGAGGTTGCATCTGCAGTGTCTAGGGCAAAGGCCTTGGAGGTGGAGAATTCAAAGTCGAAAAAAAGACTTGATTATAGCCATGGATGAAGCCAACACTCTGAAGGAGAAGATCAAGGTCTTGAGGGACGACCTCAGGGCTGAGTGACAGCTGACGATGGAAAAGGACGAACAGATCCAAGCATCCAAAGAAAAGATCAAGACCATTGCTGCTAAGGCCGTTGAGGCTTTTCAGTAAACTGACGAGTACAATACTATACTCTTCAGTCGGTACTTCAAGGGATTTGAGCTCCTGAGGTGATACCTTATCAAGCACCCTACCGGAGCGGATCTGGAGAACCTTGATCTTGAGGACGTAGACAAAGAGATGGCTGCTGACAAGGCCTCCCAGTCTGCGGCTCCTAAAGGTGATGCCCCCAAAAGTGCTCCTGCACCCCTATCTGGTGACAATGTGATTGTCGATACCTGAACCTGCTACTTGTATTTTTTTTGTTTTTGTTTTTTTTTTTTTAGGTGCCCGATGTATTTTAGGCGTTTCTAATTCTAATTCTAGGACAATATTGTTAGGACATATGTGATTTACTTGTTAGGAACATATGTCACTACTTTATGTAATTGGCTGATCTTTTGACAAAACGCACTTTACTTGTATTTGGGTAGATCTAGGATGTGTTTAATACTTCAAGAAACTTTGTTTCAAGATCAAGTGCTGAAGCGATGCAAGTCTGTCCAAGTTTCAAGCCAAAAAAGTGCCTACCATTCAAGCTCGATAGCTGGCTATTCTAGCCCCGTGGCTCGACAACAGCTCGATAGATAAGGTATCTGAATGGTTTTAGACCCCTTAAACCAACCAGATTAACCTAGTTAATTAGTCAAATTGTTACTTAGTCAAATTATACAATTCTAGGTTATCACAAACATACAATCATATCAAAAGTATAAAGCAGTGGAATAATAAATAACATAAGATATGATCACCCAGGAAAACCAAACTGGTAAAAAACCTGAGAAGGACTTAGCCTAGCTATCCTCAAGGTAAACCTGAATCCACTATGAAAGAATCGAAGTTCATACAAAAGGACTTACAAGCTCCCCGCTTGACTTCCTAATGCTACCCACCAGTAGAACTTACTGACACGACCACATGCAAGCTCCGAATCCACAGACTCCTTCTTTCTTGGATTCTCTAATCAGCTACAAGCACCCACGCTTGTTATTCTTTAAGCTCCAATAACAGCAATCGAGTTGATCATCAAGGTGTTGAAGTAATCTCTACCTAGAAAACCCTAAGTTTTGTGTAAAAGAAAGCTCCTCTAGATCTCATAAAAGAATTACACAAAACAGAAAAGTATGAGTAACAATACAATAGGAGCGACTCTAAAAACGTGGCTAGGGTTTTTCTTTATATACCTAGGGTAAAAACAGAAGACCAAAAACATTTAATGAGTTAGGGCTGAGCTGAAATATTCTGCAGAAAAACATTCTGCTCGAGATTCGATCGATTGAGTGAAGCGCTTAGATACAATCTGACCATGTTACTCCCACTAACATTCTGCCCAAAACCATGTTACTCCCCCTAACATGAATATCCCCAAAAAAGATATACAAAGTGAAGTGCCTAGATACAATCTAATATCTCCACTAGCTCCTCAAAACAAAAAAACTCTCCCCCTAACAACAAAACTCCTCTACAAAGTCTACAAAGTATACTCCCCCTTTTTGTGACAGAATGCCAAAGTGCAGTCACAATCCATCATCAAAAGGAGGTGGTGAGGGTGAACGAAGATGTACCAGATCAGCTCACAACGCATAGATCTCGTTAAGCAAGTCCACCAAAATCTGACCATGAGCCGCCTAAACGGTCATGACAGTCTCCAAAGTACGACGGATATCAAAGTCATCTGATAGAGGTGGAGGAACATTAGCAGCATCAGGATTAGGAACAGCCTCACCAGTAGGACCTGTAGAAGAAGAAGAAGGAGATACGGAATCAGAAGGCTCAGACCTAGGGAGTTTAGAGCCAGCTCAAAGGTGAGCAGCCCTCTGCCTAAGAAAAGACGCACCTATGGGAGCAATCACATGAATAGGATCAGAGGAAGGGAAACCACTAAAATCAAGATAAAGCAAAATCCTATGAATAAAAATAGGATGAACAAGAGCATGTGAAGAAGATGAACTCTTATAAACTTCATTCAAAGAACGAAGAAAAAAATGAGGAAAACTGATAGGAGCATCAGTGACAAGAGCATACAAAAATACAAACTGCTCGAGAGGAATGGTGTAAAGATGAGAAATGGGCCAGATAAAGTGACACGCTATCCTAAAGAAGATATAATGCAACTCAGAAAGCTTAGCAGAGGTGATCTTAGGATCAGAACCTCACTGGATAGAAGACCCAGTGATGTAAGACATAACATCACTCAGAACAGGAGACTCATCATAAGGGTAGATTGGGTGCTGGACCAAGGGTACTCCAAGAGCATCAGCCACTACCGAAGGAGTAATGGAGTACTCTACGCCTCGTATCCAACTCTTTACTAAAGTGTTGGAATCATAGACGCGGATAGAGATGTTCGAGAAAAACTCTCTAATCATGGTAGTTAGAGGAGAAGGATCAGAAACATCCAACAGAGGTAACCAGCCCCGACACTCAAAGTTTGCCCTAATGGCAGGATTAAGCTCATCTAAGATGACAGAATGCTTAGACCAAATCTTTCTCTTAAGATTTAGCTTCTCATAAGTTTCTTGGTTTTTCTCACTCGGAAACCTCTCTCGGTGAATGAGGGGAAGGAGTAGGTGAGGGGACAGACCTACGTGCCATAGTCTTCCTAGGCATAGTGCTAAGGAAAGGACAGAGATACAAAGAGAAAACCAAAAATAACACAAAGACCAAGGGTAGACTGCAAGTTAGCATAGAAAGAGATAGAACAAAATCTATATGATGCATGAACAACCACAATGTCGTGATGCATGTACTAATGCAGTAAGCAAAGTTCAAATTAAGTTCAATTGCACAAAATTGGCTTGAGCATAGAGTTTCTAACAAAAACACTAAAAATTTGAAAAACCACTTAAAAATTTTGAAGCAGATTGATGAATTGAGCATTACATAACACAACACACAGATTATAATGCTTAATTACATCAAAATAATAAGCCAATTTCATCAATTTCAACCTAATTGAACAAAATCCCCAATTTGGATTCAATATAAACCCTAAAAAATTCAATTTTCCATAATTCACAAAATTGATCAAATTAAACCATTAAGAACAAGTTTATATCATGTCCCCACAAAAACCCATTAATCAATTTCACAAAATAGGGCTTGAATCAACAAAAATCCCAAATATGCAAGGTCCGAAAATTTGAGTGTAAAATGCATGAAAATATGAAAATAAACTCAAAAGGAAGGGCAAAAGAGACTTACCGGCTTGAGGAAAGAGAATCTTTGCAAAAAATTTGGAGGAAAATGAAAAAAAATTGACTGTAGAGCCTTGCCTAGTTAGAGAGAGAAGAAAAGTTTGAAAAAAAACTTTTTGAAAAAGTGTTTGAATCAGTCAAGAACAGTGTTTTAAAATAACTTGATTCCTGACTTTCGATTGATCGAAAATCACACTTGATCAATTGAATCAATCTGAGATTTTTAAAAGAATTTTAAATATTTTCGATCGATCAAAAAACAAATTGGATCGATCGAAATAGACAACGGCTCACAGTATTTTAAGAAAAATTATAGTTTTGAAAGACTTAAACCAGTTTTTAAAAATAACTCCTTAAAGCATTAAACAAAATGCATGAGTATGAGATGTAATGGAATGTTTTTTTTCAAAAACCCAAATTTTAATCCCAGTTTCTCCAAAAAAAGTTTCAGCCATTCTCCTTTTAAGTTCTCAAGCAAACAAAATGTTTTGCATATTACTCAAGGTATTTTCAAACTTGGTTGGTCAGACCAAAAACACACACAATTACATGTACAGTGTTTAGCAAAGAGTAACTTATGTAGTGTGTGCAAACTAGCAAAAACTAGAGATACATGTAAGGTGATATGTGAATAGAAATCAATCACAAAGTCTACAAAATTTATCACACAAAATTTAAAAGAGACTATCACCTAAAGAGTTACATCATATAACTCCCACATCTCCTAGAACATAAGCTTGCAATCATGTAAGTTTCTTGTATTTTGCCTCATTATTTTGTGGATTGGCATCAAGCCTAATAGTACACACCAATTTTAATTATGTGAAATGGCATCAAGCCTAATAGTACACACAAATTTTAAGTATTAAGCAATTAATTGAGACTACACATTATACTCTTTTTGTGCATGTGCTACACTTTCTCGAGCACAAAATCTTATGATATGCATTAAGGTGTTCATGATTGGCTAGTGAACAGTGGTGAGATGGTTATTTATGCCTTTCTCAAAAGGATCAAGTCCGACATTCAAATAACATGTGACTTCAAGATCAAGACAAAGTGACAAACATCATAAACATCTTTCTCACACAACATGCACTACAAAGTTTCAACTAGTCAAGTGCAATAAATAAGTTCATCAAAGCTAAACAAGGTACATAAGACATGTTATGTGTAAATAAATTGACGAACCTTGTTTTCAAAGTCCAAGAAAAATAGTGCCAAACATATTTTGCTTTTCTCCCTTTTTTTTTTAAAAAAAAAAAAATTAAAAGAGAAAACAAAAAAATCCTAGAATGAAATGCATGAATGTAATGCAATGCAAGTCCTAGAACAAAAACACAAAAACCAAAGGGCAATGGTCACAAAAGAATGAGCAATGAATCATAAGGACCATGTCAGCAAGACTCAATTAGATCAAGTCTTTTGCATCCAAAGCCTTTTAGATGCACCTCGAGCATTGGAGTTCTTATTCGCATTCGAGTGATTTCCAACTCCAGGATTGGAATAAAGGTTCAAAGCCTTTACCAATTCAACAATGAGTGCCATAGGATCTTGTGCTTGAGGCACAAGCACTTTTGGTTTGTTTGCTCTCTTAGCAACTTGAAGCTTGTAACAGTTAGGACGAATATGTCCATACTTTCCACAAAAATGACAAACCCAAGCAGGTTTACCATGCATCTTGTCCTTAGAAAGGGTAGAATCTTTAGGTTTGGACTCTTTTAGATCAACCCTAATCTTCCTAGAGGGTGAAACTTCTATAGGTTGGACAACCTCACTCACAGGGGGTTTAACAGTTTCACTCACAAGCTCACTCACGGAAGGTTCAAGAGAAGATGAAGGAACAAAGTTCGTGGAAGTAGATGCAGAAACAGAGATGCTTTCAACATATCATAAACCAGATTTGTCAGAAGGATACTTTTAAACATTCAGCATTTGATCAAGTTTAAAACTAGTAGATCTAGCAACAGATAAATCATGTTCCAAAGTTTTAACTTTATCAAGCAAAAACATGTTCTCAGATTTCACATGATTCAAAAGATCATTAGCATCAAATAATTTAACAAGCAAATTTTTCTTTTCAAGCTCAAGAGAATCAATTATCTTCAGGCCAAGTTCAACATTCATAGCATCCTTTACAGCAACTTTGCAAAGTTTATTATAGGCCTCTTGAAGATCTGCATCCTCAGAGAGTTCCCCATCAGAAGGGTTCTCTTCAACAGATATACTTTCATTGACTACAGCAGTAGCAGTGAAAGCAATGAAGTTTCCATCCTCGTTACATCTAGACTCATCATCAAAAACCTCATTATCACTAAGGGTTACAGCCATAGCTTTACCCTTAGACCTCAAGAATGTAGGACATTCAGATTTAACATGACCTACCCCTGACAGCCAATACACTGAGCACCCAAAGAATTGTTTGAAGATTGACCAACTTTATCTCTAGGTTTTTCAAAGTTATTAACCTTAGTGGGATCATTCTTCCTAAAGTTTCTAGGTTCAGCAGTGTTTGTACCTCTTACCTTTCTGCTGTTATTCCTAAGAAAGTTTCTAAAGTTCTTGGCAAGGTACGCAATCTCTGTAGCAAAGAGCTCATCATCAAATCCACCAACCTCAACATCATCAATAGACTTAAGAGCCATTGATTTGGATTTGGAATTTTTGGGTAGGTCAGACTCATAGGACTGAAGAGATCTTACAAGCTCATCAATAGGGATAGAGTCCACATCCTTGCTCTCAGTAATGGCAGTTACTTTGCGTCTAAAATCTTCAGTTAAAGATCTAAGAATCTTCCTAACAATTTTAGGTTGATCATAAATTTCACCCAAATTAAAAGCAGAATTAACAATCATTCAATTTAGCATAGAATTCATCAAAAGATTCATCATCAGACATTATAATGCTTTCAAATCTAGAAGTTAATTGCTATAGCTTGTTAATCTCAACTGCCTTTGTGCCTTCATGCACAGTCTGAAGGATTTTCCAAGCAGTATGAGCAACCTCAACATTAGAGATTCTCTTAAATTCCTCCATGGAAACAGTATTAAAGATGGCATTCATAGCCTTGCTATTGAAACCAGCTGCTTCTTTTTTAGAAGTTTGCCACTCACTCACAAGAGTAGTAGGCTTCTCCCATCCGTACTCAACGGAATTCCAAAATCTCTCATCAATGGATTTCAAGAATGCTCTCATCCTTACTTTCCAATAAGCATAGTTATTTCCATTAAAGTGAGGAGGAACAACAAGAGAGTGTACATGCTCCATGTCAACAGGGGTCAAGGATCAGCTCAGAGATAAAAAAAATCTCCAATAAGAGAGCTACCCGCTCTGATACCACTTGAACGGTTTTAGACCCCTTAAACTAACTAGATTAACCTAGTCAATTAGCCAAGTTGTTACTTAGTCAAATTATGCAATTCTAGATTATCACAAACATACAATCATATCAAAAGTATAAAGCAGCGGAATAATAAATAATACAAGATATGATCACCCAGGAAAACCAAATCGGTAAAAAGCCTAGGGAGGATTTGACCTAGCTATCCTCAAGGTAAACCTGAATCCACTATGAAAGAATCGAAGTTCATACAAAAGGACTTACAAGCTCCCCGCTTGACTTCCTAATGCTATCCACCAGTAGAACTTACTGACACGACCATGTGTAAGCACCAAATCCACAGACTCCTTCTTTCTTGGATTCTCCAACTAGCTACAAGCACCCACGTTTGTTATTCTTTAAGCTCCAATGGCAGCAACCGAGTTGATCATCAAGGTGTTGAAGTAATCTCTACCTAGAAAACCCTAAACTTTGTGTAAAGGAAAGCTCATCTAGATCTCACAAGAGATTTACACAAAACAGAAAAGTATGAGTAACAATACAATAGGAGCGACTCTAAAAACGTGGCTAGGGTTTTTCTTTATATACCTAGGGTAAAAACAGAAAACCCAAAACGTTTAATGAGTTAGGGCTAAGCTGGAATATTCTACAGAAAAACATTCTGCTTGAGATTCAATCGATCGAGCCAGGCCGAAATGCACCAATGCATCTGCAGCCTCTCGATTCCAACTTTACATGAAAGACCCAACTTTTAGCAAGCCTAAACAGGACTAAACATATTGTTTTGATCATGGTTTGCCAACATTACACATTAGAGTTCTAAATACGTAAATTCCTAAATCTTTAGAACTTAACAGTATTTGTCGAGGTTTATGAGGTTTTGACTCTTTAGAACCTAACACTATTACACAGAACCTAACAGATACCTAACAGTATCTGTCGAGGTTTTGACTCTAATCCGTGTTTATGTGTTTAAGCTTTCTCTTCTCACAACCCTAGACATATAAAATGATTATTTTAAGGGCCGTCAAAGAGGATATAAGTTGCACAAGTGTTGAGCAAAGTTTGTTCAAGAAAATTGTGATTAGAGACAGAGTTTTGCCCTAATTCATCATTCTTGTAAAAGTTGCTGTATTTCTGCACCGTAGGGTTTTGTAACCAAGCATCTTCTTGATCTTCATCATGGATGAACTGAAGAACTTAACAGCCAACAGCCTTCTCTAGTTGGCGATTGAAGTCGTGTACTGAGATCCATGCAATTGGTTAGTTACGTATTCGGAGCCGTGCATCAAAAGGATAAATTGTCACTACAGAACAAGTCCAATTGGATATTAGGGTAAGGGATCAACTGTAGGTTGGTATAAGGTACTCAGATTCCATTACTTGTAACCGCTTGTTGTGATAATAGTGGAATTTCGGGAGTGGTGACCTTAAAATCACCTGATAGGGGTTTTTGTCAAGTAAGTTTTCTTTATTCGTAAACAAATCACCGTGTCAATTTATTTTCCACTGCATACTTAGTTTAATTGGTGATTTGTTTGTGCTACCACGCGTTTGCATGTTAATTTGATTAATTAATTAAACTTGACTAATTAATCAATTAATTCATCACAAGGGGTCAATTCGTTTTTGCCTTATCAAATATTTTTATTCTAATTTAAGAACAATGTTTTTGGCCCTTTGTTTATGGGTTTTTAATTTTAATGTTGAAACAATGATGGCTGCCCATTGTTTTTGGGCCTTTAATCATATTTGTGATTACATACTTGTTTGTATTCTCGTCCTTGCATTATCTCTGCCAGCTTTGTCCACTTAGTCACTTCATTTGCGTTGGTACCTTGTACTTAGTTAAATTTTCTGTTGTGACTTATACTTTTGAAGGGTATTAACCCATCAGTAACTTATACCTATCTAGGCGAAGTCTTTGTTGGCCAAAATTTCTTTTTCGTGACTTCACCCATTTAAGGGATTTTGTCATTTTTATGGCTCCGTTAGTAACTTACATCCCTCTAGGAGGAATCTCGTTACTTAGCCAATTTTTGTGACTTGCACCCTTTTAAGAGATCTTGTCATTTTATGGCTCCATCAGTAACTTATATCCATCTAGGCGGAATCTTGCTACTTAACCAATTTTTGTGACTTACACCCTTTTAAGGGATCTTGTCATTTTTGGCTTCTATGCTGCTGGGTTTGCTTGCATTAAGTCATTGGCTAAATAGTTCTTTTATTGCTTTCAAAAATAAATAATTTTTCTATTACATCTATTGGTAGTACTTCTTCAAGTGCTCAATGTTCCATGGTCGTGGAAGTCTCTGCTCGTCTAAGGTCTCCAAGTGATAGCTGCATTGTCTGGAGTAATGGATGACATGGTAGGGACCCTCCCAGGTTAGGTTGAGTTTTCCTTGGGCCAGGTCTTTGGTTGCCAGGATGACTTTGCGTAGGACAAGGTCCCTTATGTCAAGTCTTCTAAGCTTCACTTGTTGGAGTTTATGCCCTAAAATCCAATTTATTGGCATGACATAAATAATTAAATTGTTTAATTATATGAGACTATCTATAAATGAACTAATGGGACATTATCGTAGTCCATGAGATGCATAGTATGTAATTTATGTGAAAAGTCACAGAAGATATAAATCACAAGTTCTTTGTAAACTTAGAATTTTAGTTCGTAGTCAGTGATGAAATTGGGTGTTTCACCTGCGAAGACTATAACATATCAAATGAATTGATTTGTCTTGATCATGAAAGTGGAGACTTCTAGTTGATATGTTTTAAGAGTTAAGACATATTGAACTAGACTGCTGTGAGATTTATTATTCTCCTAACGACTGTCAAATGAATATAAATCTCACGACTTCTATTTACATTAACTCTAAATCCTGAAAGAATAATGTACCTGATCATGAGATATAGGTTGCTTTGATATATCAGGAGTGAGATCTATAAGTCACGGTCAAAATCTTAGTATGTTGGATAGCTGCATTAAGTGTTAATGGAACATATATTCTCAAGATGAAATTTATAATATCTTAACTGAGATATAAAATATTTCCTTGAGATAAGTTTAATGGGTTTGGTTATTTAGAGTGTTGGGCCTAAACACTTTAGTAATGAGTTACTAAAGTATCCTTATCTCTCCAATCACACTGGGCGGCTGTTGAGGCGTGAGGTCCTCATCCCTTGGTAAGGCTTCATGTTTGCCCTTGTCATCGTCCCTAGATCTACTGTGCTCCCCCTTCTTCACAAATCTTTGCAATTTCCCTTTTCGTATGAGCTCCTCTATTTGCTCCTTCAGGTCTCTGCAATCTTCTGCGTAATAGTTGTGATCCTTGTGGAAATAGTAATACTTCTTATCATAACTAAGGGAGTAAATTTTACCATCCAAGGAGTTTTTTCATCTTTCCTTTTACCCCCGTCATTGCTTTAACAATCTGGGTGCTCCTTTTTTTGTCCTCTACGATCATCTTCCTTCCTTCCCTTTTCACTGGTCTTTCCTTCGTCCTTTATTACGGCTAAGGCATCTTCAACGTTCATGTACTTCTATGCCTTCAGGAGCATCTCTGACATCGTCTTAGGAGGATTCCTTACAAGCGAAACCACAAACTCCCTTGATTTCAACCCTGCTTTAAAGGTCGTTAACTGCACCTTGTCATCAACTTCGTCTACCTCTAGAGTTTCCTGAGTAAAGCACTTCACGTACGACCTTAGGGTCTCTTTCTCCCCTTGTCTAATAGTGAGTAAGTGGTCTGCTGGCCGCTTTGGGCATTGTCCTCTGACAAAGTGGCGTAAAAAGGTATTGCCCAACTGTTCAAAGTTGTCGATGGATGATGTTGGTAACTTCATGAACCACTCCCTTATAGCTCCTCTAAGAATGGTAGGGAAGGAATGACACAGTATTTCGTCAGGAGACATTTGGAGGCCTAGCGTCATCTTGAAGGTGTTAAGGTGATCTAGAAAGTCCTTAAGTTTGTTGAACGGTTCAGGTTGGGGCAGGCGAAATTTCGACGGCACTGGGCATTCCAAGACTACCATAGTAAAAGGCGAATCTTTCGTCCTAACCATTCTATCTAGGCTTCGATTTGTCTTTCCTTCAATAGCATTTCTCAGCTCATCCATCTCCTTTCTCATTTCCCGAAGAAGGTTTGAGTTTGATTCATCTAGAGTAGCTGGTCCTCGACGATCACTCCTTCTATGACTATCTCTTTCATCTTCTTGATTGGCCCTAGACCGGTTCTTCTCTTGTTGAAGTCGTTGCCTCATCTCTTGATTCTATCTAGTGAGTTCATCCACGCTAGCTGTAAGGGCTTGAATTTGCAGGGCTAGGGTTGCAAGATCTTGGTTGGACTCCATTTGAATTTAGGAATTGACGGGAACCACACTTTCAAACCTGAGTGCGAAAATGTCGTCCCCACAGACAGCACCAAACTGATGAAGTGCAAATCGTTAGTCTTTGTAAATTCGTCCAGATAAAGCTAGGTCCTCGTCAGAGTCTCTGCAAATGTAGAATGATTGCCCCCTTAAGGTGGTCATCGATGTAGTGCCTGCCACCATGCCTCCGATGCCAAAGTCAGTATATGGAAGTCTTTAAAGAATAATAATAGAATAATGGATATCAAAGTGTCTATGAATACTTTTAGGTGAGTTTTTGTACCTTGTGTTGGTGCTGTGAGGGGTTTATATATGTTTCCACACCTCCTAGCCGTTATGGTTGTTATTGTGGTTTTAATGCCTATCTTGGTAACACTTTATGCTTAGTAATATAGGCTTTGGTAGGCCTCCAACGGTCTATACAGCTGGTCTTGTAACCGTCCAAGACATTATTTACTGCATTAAATGGCTTCCCTACCTTCGTCAATGATATGGATATATTGATGGAGATATTTGATTAGCTCGTCTGGGAAAAAGGGCTTGTCGGTCCTATCATTTTCCATCTTTTTCTTTTTCTTCCTTCTTGACCATATCAAAGTCCCCCAAAAAAAAAAAAAAAAAAAAAAAAAAAAAAAAAAGACCATGTCAAAGTAGCTTCTTCCACGCAGCATTAGTAGTAGTGGTGTTAAAAAGTTAAATTACTGTTTTTAAAACCACAATATAAAAAAATGGTTGCATTGATGGTGGTAATTTAACTACTCAGCTACAGTGTACAGCTCTAAATAGTTGTGCATTATAGCTGTAGCTTAAAATGCTAAATGCAAATAATATATTTTATTCTACCTCCTATTAAAATAATATTTATTTCATTTTTTTTTCTTTCCCTTTTTTTCCTTCGTTCCACTCACAGTCTTCATAGTCTGACCCATGCTCTCTCTTTCTACACTCTCACCGACCCAAGCCCAGTCTTCCATCTCTCCTGCCCAGCTCTGATTCATCCTTCTTCCTCAACTCACCGCTCACCCAAACTCTCTCTTCGGTCAGTCATCTTCATTCCTTCTCGCCGACCCATCTCTCTCCCAATCACGCTCTTGCCATGCCATCTTGCCCATAACGCAATCCCCCACCATGCCCAAACCTTGTTCCCAACCAACTCCACAGATTAGGTGTGGGTTTGTGTGTGCACTGTGTAATGGAATACTTGCTATTCTAGCCAAAAGCACAGTTTCTTTTAGCTCTTCATGTACTGAGACTGATATTAGTGGTGAAGTCACTGTGGGAAGTCTTTGATCACTAGAGAATGTTGCCTTGTAGCTGAAAGAGTAGAAGAATAAGAAGGTGGATCTTCAAATACAGAGAAAGATGGGTGTGGGTTTATGTACGGTGGGGTTGTGTTGATTGTGTGGTGTGGGTTTTGGCAATGGTTTCCATGGTGGTGGTGGTGGTGGTTGTAGTTGTGGCTATTGTTTTGGCAGTGGTTTTCATGATAGTAGCTTTTTTTTTTTTTTTTTCCTGCCGTCATGGGCTGTGGTTGCCACAGTCGTTGTTGTTGGTGGTGGAGGTGGTTGTGCCTGATTCCTAAAGTTTTTTTTTGGGGGGAGGGGTGGGGGGGGATGTTTTAATTATTATTCTAATAAGTTATTGGGCTAAGTTAACGAGTGCCAGGACATTGGTTAACAATCTATTTTATGAAAGTTTTGACACCACTTTTATGGAAAAAGAAAAAATTTGTCAAAATATTAATTACTTTTTTTTTCTTTTCTCATAAAAATTTTCTTTAAATATATTATTAATCAATGTCTTAAAGGCATTTGTTAGCATTTCTTTAAGTTATTTATATTATTTTAATTCGTAAAAAAATAGAACTAATAAAGGTGTTATAAAACAGTATGTTAAAATAGATAAAATGAGTTTTTGAGATGTGAAAAGCTAAAAAGATACATCTAGCAATTAGGATGAACTAACGAAAAGCTGTAATGGCAAAGCCTGGAAAGAAAAAGAAAAGAAAAAGGGTTTGATATATAGCTTGATCATATAACTCAATAATGGTGTTATTTACCTTTATAAAGTAGCAATAAAAGCAGCTTTTCCCCTCTCAGTCATTTTTGTTTTCCTCAATTTGTCTCTTGCTCCCATGAGGAATATCCCGATGCTCACACCTATTGTTTCCATCGTCTGCTTATTCTACCTTCTTTATCAAATCACACTAGTAGCTTCTTCCACACCTCCTTGTTATGCCCTTGCTGATGATATTACCCTCAACTGTGGCAGTGCCACTTCAGGCAAGTCGAAGGATATGTATGGGCACAACTGGACTGGACACTTTCAGTCCAAGTTCTTTCCCAAAGAAGAATTTATTTAATTTCACCATCGGAGGCTCTGTGGCAAGCACCACACCGGTTTTCCTTCCTTTTTCTTTATTCATTCGTTCTTACAAGGATCTGGACAATCTTGGTCTGCTCTCCTAGTGGACGATCATCTTGACTGACGATTTCTGCATCATCGTATGTAATTGAAAAGTTTTAATTACATTGCAAAGAGATGAATGTATGTAATTGAAAAGTTCTTTAGAACCCATTGGACAACTCCCACCTCAAAACCCTTCTATATGGAATCTCTCAATACAGAATGGAGGTTTAAAAAAACCCCATAATGCATGGTTAACATGAGATCGAGGAGTCTACCCCCGCCTACACCAAAAACCAACTGGTGTCAGTCTAATGATAAAGGGCAATTATTAGAAGCGAACACCATAAGTTGAAACTCTACTTCTTATAAAAAAAAAATTATAAAAAAAAAAAAAAAAAAAAAAAAGTCAACCAAATAAATGCCACCTAGCATGCACACATGCCACAAAGAGAAAGTATTAAACATGAAAATTTTAAATATACTGGGCAACGATATTACCACATGGAGGTTATGGGAAATTATTTTCCAACCTTTGAAGTGCATCTAAAAATACTTGCGAGTAATTTGTCATACTCTCCCAACTTGTGTATTCAAACATAAAATTCATATCAAAATCACATGCAGCCAATCTCAACGGCTAAAGTATAAACATGAACTATGAGTTCTCTGTACAACTTGCATATATTATGTATAAATATACATATATGGACAATTTGATTTGTAGCTAGTTTTTAGTACTATACTACAATGTGTTTTGACAAACAGTTTCAGCCATAGTGCTGAAGCATTAGGTCTCTCTCTCATTCTCTAATCAATTTTAGCATGTACTTATTTAATAAACACAAAATTTTCGGTAGTTCATAAAAAGCAAAAGCCAAGCTTGCACTAAGAAGTGCAAACCTAACCAAGAAAATCCAGGTAAAAGCCCTGAAAGCAGATGCGATATTTGAACAATTGACAATTTGATATTTAAAAAGAAAGTTATTGCAGTTAATCAAGGTAAACAAGAAAAAATTCTTATTAAATCAGAAATTGCTTATTGATACTATATTTGGACAAATAAACTTGGAGTTCAATGGAAAAGGGTTGAGCAGAATGGATATTTGGAGGTGAATTTTGTCATATTATTTTCAATTATTTTATATTAATCCATGTTTTCATATGCAACGCGTGGTATGTATACTTGACCAATCATGGTCACTAGGGATGAAAAACATTCAAGCAAAAGGCTAAGCAAAGTATAGTGTAAAACTGTTGCTGATACCCATTTTATTGACACATTTTTTCTACAAGCTTAATTCATGTATTATATTTGTATTTTATTCCTTTAAGCATGGCTCCAGCCCATGCAACTTATTAGGGAAATTGAGGAAGCGTGGTTTGAAAGGTATGAGTCGATTTCCTTCGAACTTTTTGCATAAGCCCAACTCAAGCACGCTACTAAGTGGGTAAGGGACGTTGGTAGCACCTCAAGCTCATGGATTAGGTTTTGTACCCTAAATTTCCACCCCAAAAGAGCTTTTATACTCTGGATGACTGTGGCTTAAAGTTTCTACCCTAACTCATTTTTGCCTTTAAAACATAGTTGACTCCTCTAGTTGTTAGCCCTCGCTTAGATTAGCCTCCCAAGGGTCTAAAACAACTAAAAATGAGGAGCCAATTAATGGGGGCTTAGTCAAATATTTCCTTAATTATGCATAAAGCAAGCTAATTCTTAAACCCAATTAAAGCAAATCTAAACCAAATATCAATTTAGCACTTAGGAGATCTAAAGCCTCTCTCCTTGCCCAAAACCAGTCACTAAGAGCACTTGAAACTCAATATAAAAGGTCCCAATTAGATTCAAAATAGACCAATCACGTTTTACCCTTGGAGCTGAAACTTTAGAGTAAAAGCCTATTCAGCCAACTAACATTCTCACAATTCTGAAGCTTAGGGTTGAAACATGGGTACAAGAGAACCTTCCTTTTCTTCCTCACGATTGCTCTCAAATTACTCTTCTCGCTAAATGTGGATCAAAGTTTCAAACCTATTGTTTTTATGTATTTTTATGCACTTTTGTTACTAATTTTAAAGCAAAAACCCATTCAACTAGGATGCATTCTCACAATTCTGAAACTTGGGGATGGAAATATGGGAATAGGAGAACCTTCCCTCTCTTCTTCACGACCTCTCTCAATTTTCTTTTCTGGCTGATTGTGGGTCAAAATTTCAAATTTGTGTACTTTTTCTCAAGCTGGTTGATATCGTACCGTACCGGCCAATATGACTAGTATTTAAAGTTCCAGTACGTGCACCGGTACCGAAATGCAGCTATTACGTATTGATTTAAATACCAGCTGTACTGTCTAATTTGGGGCATACCAACCGGTACTAAGAAAAAGCCTTTTTTTTTCTTTTTTAGTTTTGTAATTTTCAAATTTTTGTAAGGGTAGAATGGTATCTTATTTGTATTATTTGTTTTCTTAGTATGCAATGAACAATTAAGTTTTTTATTATTTTTTTATTTTTTTATTTTTTTATTGTGTGTGTGTGTGTGTGTGTGTGTGTTTCTTTTTTTTTTTAGTTGATGCTAAAGATTAAAATCATGCATAATTTTTTTTGAATTGAGGTAATGTTTTATGGTAAAATTTTATTTTTATTTTATATATATATATATATATATATATATATATTTATAAATATAGAAAATAGCAGGGATCCCGAAACGATACATCGGTATTGACCGATACCGAAATATATCATTCTACTGGCAAAATCGGTACAGCCTCTGGTACGAGATTGACTCCCTTACTTTTTCTACATTTTCTTGTATTTCAACTCATTTTGATTTCTCTCTTGTTAAAACACCATTAGTCTCTACTCACTAAATATTGAAATTTTTTGTCTTGATACTCCCCAAAAATAATCGCTTCTAAAGAACCCAATGGGAGATTTAGGCTGTTCTTGCATTTTTGGCCCTTGTCGCAAAACATCCCAACAACTGTCAACATGCCATATCAATTTCACTGCAGGACTTATAAAAAGGATGAGCATTTTAAGATTATGCCCAAGTCTCCAAGATGAAATCTTATGCATAGAGATACATCGTACACATAACCCTTTGAAAAACATTATAGCACCATGTGGATGTTCAATATTGTTAGGTTCTAAAGATTTAGAATTTTATGTATTTAGAACTCTAATTTGTATTGTTGCAAACCATGATCAAAACAGGTTGTTTAGTCTTGTTTAAGTTTGCTCAAAGTTGGGTCTTTCATGTAAAGTTGGAATCGAGAGGCTGCAGATGCATTGGTGTATTTCGGCCTGGCTCGATCGATCGAAAGAAAGATCGATCGATCGAGTCTCGGGTAGAATGTTTTTCTACAGAATTTTCCAGCTAAGCCCTAACTCATTAAACGTGTTGGGTTTTCTGTTTTTACCCTAGGTATATAAAGAAAAACGCTAGCAACATTTTTAGAGTTGTTCCAGTTGAGTTGTTGCTCATACTTTGTTGTTTTGTGTAAATCTCTTGTGAGATCTAGAGGAGCTTTCCTTTACACAAAATTTAGGATTTTCAAGGTAGAGATTACTTTAACATCTTGATGATCAACTTGGTTGCTATCATTGAAGCTTAATGAATATCAAGCGTAGGTGCTTGTAGCTGATTGGAGAATCCAAGAAAGAAGGAGTCCGTGGATTCGAAGCTTGCACGCGGTCGTGTCAGTAAATTCTACTGGTGGGTAGCATTAGGAAGTCAAGCGGGGAGCTTATAAGTCCTTCTGTATGAACTTCGATTCTTCACATAGTGGATTCAAGTTTACTTTGAGGATAGCTAGGTTAAATCCTCCCCAGGTTTTTACCGTGTGGTTTCCTAGGTGATCATATCATTGTGTCTTTTAGATTTTCGCTGCTTTATACTTTTGATATGATTGTATGTTTGTGATAACCTAGAATTGCTTAAATTGACTAAGTTAATCACTTGGCTAATTAACTAGGTTAATCTGGTTGTTTTAAGGGGTCTAAAACCCTTCAAGTGGTATTAGAGCAGGTAGCTCTCTTGTTAGAGATTTTTTGATCTCTGAGCTGATCCTTGACCCCTGTTGTCATGGATTCTTGGAAAATCATTTTGCTTATATATCAACTTGTCTATTTATTGTCTTTGCCTCTTGTTGTCTTTGTTAAAACTTTCATTTAGTATCTTGGCATAATCACATGTGATAAGAACTATTTATGCTATACTGCTTTAACCACCTTAAAGGCACGTGATTCTTGTCTTTGGTATTTGGATAGTGGTTGTTCCAGGCATATGACAGGAAACAAAGGGTTATTCAAAACTCTCTTTGAAGGAAAGATTAGGACAGTCACTTTTGGAGATGGAAGCAAATCTGTGATCAGAGGCATTGGAACTGTGGATATTCCAGGATTGCCAGTGTTTGAAGATGTTTGGTATGTTGATAGACTGAAGGCAAATTTACTCAGCATAAGCCAGATTTGCGACAACAGATTAAATGTTCTTTTCACCAAGCATGAATGTGAGATACTTGATGGAGGAGGTGACTGTATGTGTGTTGGTGTAAGGACAACTAACAACTGCTATGTGATAACACCAAGTGTGAACAATAAGTGCTTTAATGCAAAGATTGATCAAGTTGATTTGTGGCATCAACGTTTGGGACATGCCAGTCATAAGCAGTTAGAGAAGATTTTCAAATGCGAGGCAGTTATTGGTTTACCTAAGTTTGAAAAGATAGATAAGTGCATTTGTGGACCATGTCAGATAGGTAAATAAGTGAAATCCAAGCATTCGTCTGTGACTAGTGTTCAAACCTTAAGACCTCTAAAGTTACTGCACATTGATCTCATGGGTCCTACCAGAGTTCAGAGTTTGGGTGGAAAGAAGTATATTCTAGTTGTTGTGGATGACTTTACTAGATATACTTGGGTTGTGCTTTTGAAAGATAAAGCTGAGGCTCCTGAGAAGATGATACATCTGTGTAAGAAATTGCAGGTTGAGAAAGATATTGTAATAGCCAGAATAAGAAGTGATCATGGAAGAGAATTTGAGAATACCAAGCTAGCTACTTTCTGCAATGATCAAGGCACTTGTTAGGATATATATGTTTTTACTTGTTAAGAACATATGTCACTTATTTATGTAAATTGGCTAATCCTTTGACAAAACGCACTCTACTTGTAATTGGGTAGTTCTAGGTGTTTTTAATACTTCAAGAAACAAGGTTTCAAGGTTAAGTGTTGAAGTCATCAAGTTTGTTCAAGAAAAAGCAAGCTGAAGTGCAAAGTTTTTAAAGCTCGACACCTTCTCGATAGCTACCTCGACCCCTGCTATCTGTCGAGATTTAAAATTTCAGATTTCCAATCAAATTTTCTTGGGATCTGTGAATATGATTTTGGGCCTTCTTTTCTTTTAACCCTAAACATATAAAAGGATTGTTTTAAGAGTCGTCAAGTGTGACACAAGTTGCAAAATCATTGAGCAATCTCTGTTCAAGCAAATTGTGATCAAAAGACGAAGTTCTTGACCTAGTTCATCTTCCTTCAAGAAGTTGCTGTATATTTGCACTGTAGGGTTTTGTAACCAAGCATTTTCCTGCTATTCATCATAAAGGATGAACTGAAGAACTTTGCAACCAACCTTTTTTCCTTAGTTGGTGTTTTGAAGTCGCGTACTGGGATCCGCGCATTGGTTAGTCACGTATTTGGGAGCCGTGCATCAAAGGTGGGAACTGTCGCTACAGATCAAGTCCAATTGGGTATTGGGGCAAGGGTTCAACTGTAGGTTAGTAAGGTACTTGGAATTCCTTTACTTGTAACTGCTTGATTTGATAATAGTGGAGTTTCGGGAGTGGTGACCTAAAAATCACCCGGTGGGGCTTTTGCCGTTAGGGTTTTCCCCATTCGTAAACAAATCACCGTGTTATTTAATTTCCGCTGCATATTTAGTTTTTGGTGATTTGTTTGTGCTTCCACGCAATTGCATGATTAATTGATTAATTAATTAGGGTTAATCACAAGGGGCCATTCAAATTGTGGCCTATCAAGTGGTATCAGAGCGGGCACACTCTGATTAGGGTTTAATCTTTGCTGTGTTGATCCATTGACCCCTGCTTGTCATGGATAGAGGACAATCTTTAATTATACCTCCTTTATTTGATGGCACTAACTATGCATATTGGAAAGTACGCATGAGAGCTTTCTTGCAGTCTTTAGATGAAAATGTGTGGTAAGCTGTAGAGATTGGCTAGACTAAGCCAAAAGAAGAACCGGCCGATTGGGATGATGCTAAGATCAAGGCGACAAACTTCAACAGCAGAGCGTTAAATACCCTATTTAGCGCAGTCACCAAAGGCTGCTAAGAAGGCTTGGACCATCCTCCAAACAACCTATGAAGGAACAAAGGCTGTCAAAGATTCAAAACTTCAGAGGCTCACTACTAGCTTTAAAGAAATTAAGATGGAGGAAGATGAGTCGTTTGATGAGTTCTATGCCAAGCTCAAGGACATAGTGAACTCAGCCTTCAATTTTAGGGAAACCATCCCTGAACCCAAGATTGTAAGGAAGGTGCTCAAATCTCTACCTGAGAGATTCCATGCCAAGATTACGGCGATAGAGGAATCAAAGGACATTGACAAGATTCCTTTGACTGAGTTGGTTGGAAACTTGCAAACCTATGAGATAGGGTTATCTAGGATTGGTAAGTCAAGTAAAGGCAAAAGCATGGCCTTGAAGGAAAAGAGTAGTGATACAGATGAGTCTTCCGATGATGAAGATTCCAAGATGAAGTCGTACATCACCCGGTAGTTCAAGAAGTTTATGAAGAATGCCAATGGAAAGAGCTTCGACAAGGACCGCAGGTAGTTCAGTTCTTCTCAGTTTAAAAGCCAAGACAAAGGGAAGAAGGATGCTAAGGATAACGGTCAATACACTGTTCCTGCAGGACCAAAGTGCTTTGGGTGTCATGGATTCGGACACATGAAACATGAGTGTCCTACATCTCAAGAGCATTGGGAAAAGAAAGGCACTTGCTGCAACTCTAAGTGACACTGAGCCTGAAGATGATTTCGACAATGAAGATGACGGAATCTTAAATGCCTTCACTGCCACAGTCAATCCTACTGAAGGGATTGTTGAAGAAGTGGATGAAGAAGAACTGGTGGAGTCAAAATTTGAGAAGATGGATGATCAAGATGATATCCATTCAGCCTATGAAAAGCTGTACAAGCTCTCTGAAAAGCATGAGAAATTATATAGGCTGGCCACCCAGAAGCTCAATGATGTGGAACTTGATCGTGAAGAGTTGTCCACAAAGTTTGATAAGGCGAATCAAACTATTGGAGCACTGAGATTTGAAAACAACTTTTTAGCTGAGAAGACCAAGAAGCTTGAAGCGGAGCTGGTTCAAGTAAGAGCTCAACTGGAGAGGACTTCAAGTGCAAATCTTGATGAGATACTTAGCAATCAGAAATCTGCTTCGGATCGAACTGGTTTGGGGTATGGTCTTTCTTTCTCTAATAGTGCTTCTACTAGCAATACTGTTTTTGTTCC
Source organism: Quercus cerris (assembly GCA_963669245.1). Taxonomy (NCBI): domain Eukaryota; kingdom Viridiplantae; phylum Streptophyta; class Magnoliopsida; order Fagales; family Fagaceae; genus Quercus; species Quercus cerris. Next base: position 34,813,800 of record OY770006.1, on the reverse strand, counting down.
TCCTGCTAATAACACTGAAATTGAGAATATTGATGTTATAACTGAATTAGCGAGTGAGAACTTAGACAAGGGTAAATCTATCTTAGGAGCACCCCCTCAGCAAGATAAGAAAGATGCTAAAAACCCTAGGGCTAAAAAGGCTAACTCTCAAAAGCCTAAATAAAAGAAGCAACATCTCTGTCATCATTGTGGAGCTGCCGGTCATACTAGACCAAATTTCTATAAGTGGTTAGCCACTCAACAGAGCAATGGCATGATAGCATCTGGAAGCCAAAATCAGCTTCAATCCTCTCTTGCTCCTCTTGGAGATCTTCTGAAAGCCCTCATGTTCCTTTCGAACTTGAACGGTTTAAATTCTTCCCCCTCACCACCGGTTCAAGGATTCAATCAAAGGAAAGGCTCTTCCAAGGTGTGGAAGAGAAAGAACTTTAAGTGATTTCATCACTTTCTTTTCCCTTCTTGTTTTTATGTTTGTTGCATTACTTGTGTATTTTGCTTTTCTGCTGAGTCAGTCTAGTTGTTTCTTTGCTTTGTTAACATGTTTTGTGTGTTTACTTTCAGTTTTGTTTATTTTTTTAAAAAAATAAAATAAAATAAAATAAAAATTGAAAAATCAGAAAAATACAAAAACAGTGTGTGTTCTGTGTACTTTGGTACTTGTGTACCTTGGATGGCCAATGAAACAAAGTTTTCTAAACTTTGTATCTCTTGTAACTTACATGAGCATCTCTATGCAGAACTAACCAAGTGAGCTTTGTGGCTCTTGTTTGTGATGAGTAAGATTAGGTTATCTCTTAAAGCTTAACACTCATATCACTCTTTTTGACGGATAAGACTAGAAATCCTAAGAGAAAGGCATAAATAACCATCTCACCACTGTTACCCGCCAATCATAATATGACACCTGTATGCTTCGGCATAGCAAAAGTTCAGTGTCAAAGACACCTGTATGCTTCGGCATAGCAAAAGTACAATGTCAAAGACATTCGTATGCTTCGGCATAGCAAAAGTGCGATGTCAAATGCTTAACATCTTGGGTATTTCTTTTCTCCTTTTTATGCCCATGTATGATATGTTAAAAAAATGAAAAGAAAACATGCAAAGAAAATTAAAAGCAAAAAGATTAAAAATGCTTTAAATATGGTTGCAAGCGTGTATTCTAGGAGATGTGAGAGTTATAGGATGTACCTCTAAGGTGATAGTCCCCATCAAACAATTATGATTGTGTGTGAGTTAAAAGTTATTTTCTCATATCTCAGATCGTCATAACATGTATACACATATGCAATCTTGTGATGTTTTTCACACACAACACGCAATATTCTTTGCTACTTTTGATACATGTGCAGGTACAATGTGATTTGGCCATCACAAAGGTTTTACATGTGCTAATGTATGCTCACTAAACTGTCATAACTTGTTTTTGAAAAATAAAATTGGTTAGACTTGTTTAGTGTGTGTGTGTGTTTTGGAGGATCCATGTGCTTAAATTTTTGTTGAGAGATGTTTTTGAGAGCTTTATATGTTGAGTGGATCTTTGGTTGAGATGTGTGTTGGATTGCATTCATGTCTGTGTTTTTCCCTTCTCGAAAAACTGCTTTTTACTGCTGGCTCGACACCTCCTCGATACCTGGTCATCTGTCGAGCTTCTCAAGCCTTTTCTTATCGCAATCTGGACACCTATCTCAACACCTGATGGATCGATCGAGAAATCTTCTGTCTCCTCGATAGATTCTCGACACCTGACGGATCGATCGAGATTCACTTGTTGTGTTTGATTCTTCTTTCTCGACACCTTGTGGATCGATCAAGAAATCTTATGTCTCCTCGATACCTTTTCAACACCTGTGCGATTGATTGAGCATCTTGTATCTGAAATTGGTATTACATCTCGATACCTCTTGATACCTCCATCTGTCGACGGCCAAATTCTCGATAGCTTTCTCTACAGCTTCCTCGATACCTCTCGACACCTCAACTGTCGAGAATTACTAAGGTACCTATATATTGACCTGTCGCGATTTTCTCTCATTTCTCACTTGATCTCTCTCGATCTCTTCGTGGCTTTTCATCTCCTTTTCACACTCTTCTCACTCAAAGCTTCAAATCTTCATCATTTTCGATCTTCCCTTGCATTCCATCACTTGGTATGTTCTTTCTCCCTTCCTCTTTCATGCATTGCATGTTTTAAAACCTAGGTTTTAGGATTTTTTTTGAAATTTTTGGGGATTTTCAAAATTGATGAGTGTTTCTTGAAATTTTGGGTTGGGTTTTCACTTAAATGCTTTTAAAATGTCATACATTGCATTTCATATGCATTATAATGATATTTACATGCATTTAGATGTATGCTATATGCTGTGTGCTGATAGGATTTGATTGGGCTGAGCCCATGATGCAATTTTTGTTTTGCATATCACATGCTCATGCATTCTCATGCATACGTACTTGTTGTTCAATATATTTGTCATATTTGAACTGTTTTGGGAACTTTTCTGAGTGTTTTCCTCTCTCTCTTTCTCACTATAACTCTATCACAGAGCCTCGTGCTCAATTTTTGCTATCACTTCTAGAGCATCTTACCATAGACTTTCCTTCTCACTTCATCCTGTCCATCATAGATGTTTATCTTGATTCGGCGTCCCGTGATAAGCTCATCTTTCCTTCCGCTATCACGAGGATCCTACGCCATTTTTTCATTCTCTTTCCTGTGTCCGACCACTTCACACACATATCTGCCATAGATGCCGCTACCATAAAACGTAGTGAGGCGCAGTTTAGGTCGAGACAGCCGGATGCCACTCCTCCCTCCTGTTCGGCTCCATCCAGATCAGCTCCATCTACATCTACTCCTTCTTCCTCTTCAAGCGATGTATCTCTGGGAGATATTATGGCGCAGCTGCAACGCATGGACACTCGCCTTGATACACTCTCTGCTGAGTTGTATCAGGTGAATGTTCGTGTTGGTCGTATTGCACGACGGCAGGCGACCATGGGTGGATTTGCTCCAGAGGCTACTCCTTCACCACCTACTCCAGCAGCTTCAGATTTTGAGGATGATAATGATGATGATGATGGGGATGCTAGCTCTACCGATGAGATGTCTACATGACACTCTACCCTTTGTCACTCGTGACAAAAAGGGAGAGTAGTTTTGGGTTATGAGCGTAGTCATCTTAGGGGGAGAGTTAGTATAGGACATTTTGATAGGGGGAGTGTTGACTTTTCTGAGGAATGTAGTGAGGCATGTTGACTTTTCTGAGGGATGTAGTGCGGCTTTATATGTATCTTTTCTTTTCTTACCTTTTAGATACATTGATCATGTATATGAGGTCCTTTGACCATTTTACATACATTGTACTTATTTTCTATATATGTGGATGTATGTTTCTTTCACCTTTCTCTTCATGTATTGTTTCTTTTCTATCTTTATACACATGTTCTTTATACTTGTATGCAATCTATTATTTCTGTTTCACACAAGATGCCTTAAATACAGGTTGTCAAAAGTCTACTAGCTATAAACTCTCTTCTTGCAAAGTTTTTCAAGAGTTTGTGTTAGGATAGATTTTATTGTATTCAACAAGTGAATATGAGTTGAGTGATTTCTGACTTCTCTCATATGCTCATTTATTTGTTGTGGTTTTGTCACGAATTGCCAAAGGGGGAGATTGTTAGGACATATATGTTTTTACTTCTTAAGAACATATGTCACTTATTTATGTAAATTGGCTAATCCTTTGACAAAATGCACTCTACTTGTAATTGGGTAGTTCTAGGTGTTTTTAATACTTCAAGAAATAAGGTTTCAAGGTTAAGTGTTGAAGTCATCAAGTCTGTTGGAAATTTAGACCCCTTAAACACACAGATTGCGTAGCCTAGATTAATTAGCCAAGTTGTTACTTAGTCAAATTATGCAATTCTAGGTTAAAGCAATCAAATAATCATATCAAGATATAAAGCAGCGGAATAATAAATAACACAAGATATGATCACCCAGGAAACCACTCGATAAAAACCTGGGGAGAATTTGACCCACCGATCCTCAAGGCATAACAGAATTCACTATGAAAGAATTGAAGTTCTTACAGAAGGACTACAAGCTCCCCGCTCGACTTCCTAATGCTACCCACCAGTAAAACTTCCTGACACGACCACGCGCAGGCTCCGAATCCACGGACTACTCCTTTCTTGAATTCTTCAATCAGCTACAAGCTCCCCGCTTGCTTTTCTTTTTAAGTTCCAATGGTTGCAACTATAATGATCTTCAAGATGTTGAAATCATCTCTACTTTGAAAACCCTAAGTTTTGTGTAAAGGAAGTCTCCTCAAAGATCTCACACGAGATTCACACAAAACAGCAATGTATGAGCAACAAAGCAATATGGACAACCCTCAAAAACGTGGCTAGGGTTTAGTTTATATACCTAGGGTAAAAACACAAAATCCTAAATGTTTAATGAAGTAGGGCTGAGTTGGAAAATCTGCAGACAATTCAACCTGTGCGATTTTCGATCGATCGAGTCTATTCTTCGATCGATCGAGCCAGGCCGAAAGTCCCAAGTACTTCTGCAGCCACTCGATTCCAACTTTACAATATTAAACCAACTTTGAGCAATTCTAAACAAGACTAAATACACTGTTTTGATCATGGTTTGCCAACATTACAAATTAGAGTTCTAAATACAAAAACTCCTAAGACCTTAGAACCTAACAAACTCCCCCTTTGGCAATCCGTGACAAAACCCTAATTCACAGCTCAAAGTTTTACAAATAAAAAGCCCTTTACAAAGGTAATGCTCATAAAATCAAATTCAGCCTAACTAGTATCCATCAGTTGCAAGTGTAGACAGCAGCTTAGTTGAATTAACCTATATATTCCTGAAATACTCAACAAACGCATAAACGCATGTGTGACAGAAAAGAGTAAAAACAACAAGTATAACATTCTTGTAAGATCCACACAACACAAAATAAAGACATATAAAAATGAACAAGTCATAAATATAAATCAATACGCAGTGAATCATAAAGCAACAAGAATCAATAAAAAATAAATGAATATCAAACAATGTTACTCCCCCTAACATGAATATCCCAAAAAAATGATATACATAGTGAAGCACCTAGATACAATCTAAAACAATATCTCCCCCTAACAACAAAAAACTCCACAAGACAAAACTCCAAGTCAAAACTCCACTCCCCCTTTTTGTGACGGAATGCCAAAGAGCAATCATGAGTCGCCATCAAAAGGAGGTGGTGAGGAAGAATGAAGACGTGCTAAATCCACTCGAAGAGCACGAATCTCATCCAGCAAGTCCACCAAAATCTGACCATGAGCCTGCTGAACAGTCATGACAGTCTCCAAAGTACAACGAACATCAAAGTCGGCCGAAGGAGGTGAAGGAACATCAGCAGCAGCAGTATCAGCACCAACTGGATCAGAAATATCCTCACCAGCAGGACCTGCAGAAGAAGAAGGAGGAGGAGGTATGCTACTAGAGGGCTCAGACCTAGGGTGTTTAGAACCAGCTCGAAGATGAGCAGCCCTCTGTCTAAGAAAAGACGCACCGATAGGAGCAATCACATGAACAGGCTCAGAGGAAGGAAAGTCACGAAGCTCAAGATGGAGTAAAATCCTATGAATGAAAATAGGATGAACAAGGGCATGTGAAGAAGATGAACTCCTATAAACCTCGTTCAAAGAACGAAGAAATAGATGGGGAAAACTGATAGGAGCATCAGTAACAAGAGCGTACAAAAATATACACCTCTCAAGAGGAATGGTGTGCACATGAGAAATAGGCCAGATGGAATGACAGGCTATCCTAAAGAAAAGATAATGTAACCCGGAGAGCTCAGCAGAAGTGATACTAGGATCAGAACCCCACTGGACAGAAGTACCAGTGATGTAAGACAAAACATCGCTCAGCTCGGGAGACTCATTATAAGGATAGACAGGATCCCTAACCAACGGTACCCCTAGAGCAGCAGCCACTACCTGAGGAGTAATGGTGTACCCAACACCTCGTATCCAACTCTTTACCAAAGTGTTGGAATCATAGATGTGGATAGAGATGTTCGAATAGAACTCTCTAATCAAGGCAGACGGTGGAGGAGGATCAGAGATGTCTAACAAAGGTAACCAGCCCCGACGCTCAAAGTTAGCCCTAATGGCCGGATCAAGCTCATCTAACACAACAGAACGCTCAGCCCAAATCTTCCTCTTAAGGTTAAGCTTCTCAAAAAGATCTTGGTTTTTCTCACTCGGAAACCTCTCACGGTCAAAGGAGGGAGGGGATGGAGAGGATGAGGGAAGGGACCTATGGGCTCTAGTTTTCCTAGGCATGATGCTAAGGAAAGAACATAGACACAAAGAGAAAACCAAAAGAACAAAAAAAACAAAACCAAAGGCAGACTGCAAGTTAGCACAAAAAAAAAAAAACAATAGAATTGAAATCTATATGATGCATGAGCAGATACAATGCCATGATGCATGCACTAATGCAGTGAACAACTAAGTTCAATTGAGATTAAATTGACAAAATTGGCTTGAGCAAGGAATTTTCTTAACAAAAACCCCAAAAATTTAACACAAATTGAAAATTTTTAAAACCAAATGATGAATTGAGCATCACAAAACACAACACATAGATTATAATGCTTAATGTCATCAATCCAACAAGCCAATTGCATCAAATTCTACTCAATTTCACAAAATCCCCAAATTGGATCAATTAGGAAACCCTAGATTTTTCAATTTCACATCAAACTCAAAATTGATCAAATTGAACTATTTAAATCATGTCTATAACATGTCCCCACAAAAACCCAATGATCAATTGCATCAATTATGGCTTGAATCAAAAGAAAAAACCAAAAAAACAAAGTGCGAAAATCGCCCCTTAAAAGCATGAATGTATGCATGAAATGATGAAAAATAAATCAAAAGGAAGGGCAAAAGGGTCTTACCAGCTTGAGGAGAGAGAGATTGTGCATAGACTTCGGAAGAAAACGACAAAAAATCACAATACCAAGCTTGCCAACGCGGAGAGAGGAAAAAGGTTTGAAAAGTTTTGAAATAGGATCTTTGAAAAAGTCAGAAAAGTGCCTTTTAAAAACATTTTTCACGATATTCGATCGATCGAAAATTACATTCGATCGATCGAATGTCACAGTCGTTTTAGAACAAACTAAGGAACTTTTTCGATCGATCGAAAAATGGGTTGGATCGATTGAAATGGTCAGAAGCTCACTAAATTTTGAAAAAAAATCCAGTTTTGAAAGACACAAACCAAAATTTTGTAAAACAACTCCTCAAAGCATTAAATAGTAAAAACAAAATGCATGAGTATGAGATGGAATGCTTTTTCAAAAACCCAAAATTTTTAAACCCAAATTATGTCAAAAACACGTTTCAATCATTCCCCTATTGAATTTTCTCAAGCAACAAAAATGTTGTGCACAAATCTCAAGATATTTTCAAACTTGGTTGGTCAGACCATAAACACACATACTAGTATGTACAGTGTTTAACAAAGAGTAACTTGTGTAGTGTGTGATACTAGCAAAAACTTGGGATACATGTGAGGTGATATGTGAATGGCAATCAAACACAAAGTCTACACAATTCATCACATAGAATTTAAAAGAGACTATCACCTAAAGAGTTACATCCTATAACTCTCACATCTCCTAGAACAAAAGCTTGCAATCATGTAAGTTTCTTGTATTTTTGCCTCTTATTTGTATGAGATGGCATTCAGCCTAATAGTACACACCGGTTTGAATTAAGTGAATTGGCATTAAGCCTAATAGTACACACCAGTTTTAATTTATTTTGAGGCTACACCTTATGTTCTTTTTGTGCATGTGCTACACTTTCTCGAGCACAGAATCTTATGATATGTACTAAGGTGTTCATGATTGGCTAGTGAACAGTGGTGAGATGGTTATTTATGCCTTTCTCAAAAGAATCAAGTCCGAAAGTTAAATAACATATGACTTCATGATTAAGACAAGGAGAATAAAAACCAAACACATCTTTCCCACACAACATGCACTACAAAGTTTTAACTAGTCAAGTGCAATGAAAAAGTTCATCAAAGTTAAACAAGGTACACAGACCATGATATGTGTCACAAGATAGACCAACCTTGTTTTTCAAAAATCAAGACAAATAGTGTCAAACATAATGTTTGCTTTCTCCTTTTTTTTTTTTTTTTTTTTTTTTATTAAAAGAGAAAACAGATACATCCTAGAATGAAATGCATGAATGTAATGCAATGCAAGTCCTAGAACAAAAACAACAAAAAGACAAAAAACCAAAGAACAATGGTCACCAAAGGAAAAGGCAATTAAGCACAAGGACCATGTCAGAAAGACTCAGTTAGTTCGAGTCTTTTGCATCCAAGACCTTTTGGATGCACCACGAGCATTGGAGTTCATATTCACATTCGAGTGATTCCCAACTTCAGGATTGGAATAAAGGTTTAACACCTTTACCAATTCACCAATTAGTGCCATAGGGTCTTGTGCTTGAGGCACAGGCACTTTTGGTTTAGTTGCTCTCTTATCAGCTTGACGCTTGTAACAATTAGGACGAATATGTCCAGACTTACCACAATAATGACAAACCCAAGCAGGTTTACCATGCATCTTGTCCTTAGATTTGGTAGGCTCCCTAGGTTTAGATTCTCTTAAGTCTACCCTAATCTTCTTAGGTGGTGAAACTTCTACAGGATTAACTACCTTACTCACAGGTGGTTTGACAGTTTCACTCACAACCTCACTAGCAGAAGGTTCAGAAGAAGAAGCAGGAACAAAATTTGTGGAATGTGGAGTAAAGCCAAAGATGCTTTCAACATATCCCAAACCAGATTTATCCGCAGGATACTTTTGAACATTTAACATGTGATCAAGTTTAGAACTAGCAGATCTAGCAATAGATAAATCATGTTCTAAGGTTCTAACTTTATCAAGCAAAAGCATGTTCTCAGATTTAACATTATTTAGAAGCTCATTAGCATCAAACAGTTTAACAAGCAAATTTTTCTTTTCAAGCTCTAGAGAGTCAATTTTCTTTAGGCCAAGATCAACTTTCATAGCATCCTTTGCAGCAATTTTGCAAAGTTTGTTATAGGCCTCTTGAAGATCTGCATCTTCAGAGAGTTCCCCATCAGAAGGGTTCTCTTCAGCTGATACGCTTTCACTGACCATAGCAGTAGCTGTGAAAGCAATGAAGTTTCCATCCTCGTCACACCCGGACTCATCATCAGAAACCTCATTATCACTAAGGGTTACAGCCATAGCTTTACCCTTAGTCTTCAAGAATGTAGGACATTCAGATTTCATATGACCATACCCTTGACAACCAAAACATTGAGGACCCAAAAAATTATTAAAAGATTGCCCACCTCTATCATTTGATTTTTCAAAATTATTTACCTTAGTGGGATCATTCTTCCTAAAATTTCTAGGTTCAGAAGTGTTGGTACCTCTTGCCTTTCTATTTGTATTCCTAAGAAAATTCTTAAAGTTTTTTGCAAGATAGGCAATCTTTGTAGCAGAGAGCTCATCATCAAATCCACCACCATCAACATCATCAACTGACTTAAGAGCCATTGATTTGGATTTTTTTACTTTAGGTAGGTCAGACTCATAGGATTGGAGAGATCCTATAAGTTCATCTACAGGGATGGAGTCCACATCCTTGCTTTCAGTAATGGCAGTCACTTTGGGTCTAAAATCTTCAGTTAAAGATCTAAGAATCTTCCTAACAATTTTAGGTTGATCATAGATTTCACCCAAATTAAAAGCAGAATTGACAATATCATTCAGTTTGGCATAAAATTCATCAAAGGATTCATCATCAGACATCCTAATACTCTCAAACCTAGAAGTCAATTGTTGCAATTTATTAATCTTAACTGCCTTTGTGCCTTCATGCACAGTTTGGAGGATTTTCCAAGTAATATGAGCAACCTCAACATTAGAGATCCTCTTAAATTCCTCCATAGAAACAACATTGAAGATGGCATTCATAGCTTTGCTATTGAAGTCTGCTGCTTTTTTTTCAGAAGTTTACCACTCACTCACAGGAGTAGTGGGCTTCTCCCATCCGTATTCAACAGAATTCCAAACCCTTTCATCAATGGATTTCAGGAATGCTTTCATCCTTACTTTCCAATAAGCATAGTTGTTCCCATCAAAATGAGGAGGAACAAACAAAGAGTGTCCATGCTCCATGACAACTGGGGTCAAGGATCAGCTCAGAGATAGAAATCTCAAGCAAAAAGAGCAACCACGCTCTGATACCACTTGTTGGAAATTTAGACCCCTTAAACACACAGATTGCGTAGCCTAGATTAATTAGCCAAGTTGTTACTTAGTCAAATTATGTAATTCTAGGTTAAAGCAATCAAATAATCATATCAAGATATAAAGCAGCGGAATAATAAATAACACAAGATATGATCACCCAGGAAACCACTCGGTAAAAACCTGGGGAGGATTTGACCCACCGGTCCTCAAGGCATAACAGAATTCACTATGAAAGAATTGAAGTTCTTACAGAAGGACTACAAGCTCCCCGCTCGACTTCCTAATGCTACCCACCAGTAAAACTTCCTGACACGACCACGCGTAGGCTCCGAATCCACGGACTACTTCTTTCTTGAATTCTTCAATCAGCTACAAGCTCCCCGCTTGCTTTTCTTTTTAAGTTCCAATGGTTGAAACTATAATGATCTTCAAGATGTTGAAATCATCTCTACCTTGAAAACCCTAAATTTTGTGTAAAGGAAGTCTTCTCAAAGATCTCACACGAGATTCACACAAAACAGCAATGTATGAGCAACAAAGCAATATGGACAACCCTCAAAAACGTGGCTAGGGTTTAGTTTATATACCTAGGGTAAAAACACAAAACCCTAAACGTTTAATGAAGTAGGGCTGAGTTGGAAAATCTGCAGAAAATTCAACCTGTGCGATTTTCGATCGATCGAGTCTATTCTTCGATCGATCGAGCCAGGCCGAAAGTCCCAAGTACTTCTGCAGCCACTCGATTCCAACTGTACAATATTAAACCAACTTTGAGCAATTCTAAACAAGACTAAATACATTGTTTTAATCATGGTTTGCCAACATTACAAATTAGAGTTCTAAATACAAAAACTCCTAAGACCTTAGAACCTAACAAAGTCTATCCAAGAAAAAGCAAGCTGAAATGCAAAGTTTTTAAAGCTCGACACTTTCTCGATAGCTACCTCGACACCTACTATCTGTCGAGATTTAAAATTTCAGATTTCCAATCAAATTTTCTTGGGATCCGTGAATAAGATTTTGGGCCTTCTTTTCTTCTAACCCTAAACATATAAAAGGATTGTTTTAAGAGCCATCAAGTGTGACACAAGTTGCAAAATCATTGAGTAATCTCTGTTTAAGCAAATTGTGATCAAAAGACAAAGTTCTTGACCTAGTTCATCTTCCTTCAAGAAGTTGTTGTGTATTTGCACCATAGGGTTTTGTAACCAAGCATCTTCCTGCTATTCATCATAAAGGATGAACTGAAGAATTTTGCAACCAACCTTTCTTCCTTAGTTGGTGTTCTGAAGTCGCGTACTGGGATCCGCGCATTGGTTAGTCACGTACTTGGGAGCCGTGCATCAAAGGTGGGAACTGTCGCTACAGATCAAGTCCAATTGGGTATTGGGGTAAGGGTTCAACTGTAGGTTTGTAAGGTACTTGGGATTCCTTTCCTTGTAACCGCTTGATTTGATAATAGTGGAGTTTCGGGAGTGGTGACCTGAAAATCACCCGGTGGGGTTTTTGCCGTTAGTGTTTTCCCCATTCTTAAAAAAATCACCGTGTTATTTAATTTCCGCTGCATATTTAGTTTTTGGTGATTTGTTTGTGCTTCCACGCAATTGCATGATTAATTGATTAATTAATTAGGGTTAATCACAAATGGTCATTCAGATTGTGGCCTATCAGCACTCATCAAGAGTTCTCTTCGCCCAAGACACCTCAACAAAATGGGATTGTGGAAAGGAAAAACAGGGTTGTACAGGAGATGGCGTGGGTTATGTTACACAACAAAAAGTTGTCAAAATCTTTCTGGGGAGAAGCTGCCAACATTGCTTGTCATACCCTCAACCGTGTGTATTTCAGACCTGACTCCAAGAAAACTCCCTATGAACTCTGGAGAGGGAAGAAGCCTGTTGTCAAATATTTCAGGATATTTGGCAGTGACTGTTACATTCTACGTGATAGAGAGAACCTAGAAAAGTTTGATGCAAAAAGTGACAAAAGATACTTTCTAGGATACTCTTCCACTAGTAGAGCATATAGAGTGTACAATCTGAGAACCAAAATAGTCATGGAATCTTCAAATGTTGTGATAAATGATGAAGTGAGTTCAGAAAGCACTGCTCTTGCTCATGATAAATCTTTAGAAGTTGATAATTCTCTTCCTGCTGAGTATGTTGGGAAACATAGTGAGGAAGAGTTGTTGGTGTTAAATAATACAGTTTTAGTACCATCAAATTCAGAACCATCCACTCCGGTTCGTGAAACTCAACAGGTACAAAGTGAGTTCAGTCCTCCATCTGAACAGAAAGGTACCTCCACATCCTAGTTAAAGGTCCATCCTCTAGAGTGAGACTGAATCATCCCTCCATAAATATATTGGGTAGTTTGAATGATAACATGAGATTGAGATCAAAAGCCTTGAATGTGATTACTCACTCATGCTATCTGTCCCAATTTGAACCGAAAAAGGTGGATGAAGCACTTCAAGATGCTGATTGGGTAAATTCCATGCATGAAGAACTTCATCAATTCATTCGAAATGATGTGTGGGAACTAGTTCCTAGACTGAAGAGTAAATGTGATTGGAACTACGTGGATCTTTAAGAACAAATCAGATGAACATGGCACTATGATCAGAAACAAATCAAGACTTGTTGCACAAGGGTACACACAAGTGGAAGAAATTGATTTTGATGAGACTTTTGCACCAGTAGCAAGGTTAGAATCCATCCGAATACTGTTGGCCATAGCAAGTCACCTAAACTTCAAGCTGTATCAAATGGATGTCAAGAGTACTTTCTTGAATGGGATGCTACAAGAAGAAGTATATGTTGAGCAACCTAAAGGCTTTGTTGATCCTCACAGACCTGATGATGTCTACAAATTGAAGAGAGCCCTCTATGGGTTGAAACAAGCTCCTAGGGCTTGGTATAACAGATTGACTGCATATCTCACTGAGCGTGGATTCAAAAGGGGATCTGCAGATACAACACTCTTCATAAGAAAGGATAAGACTGGTTTTGTTGTAGCTCAAATTTATGTTGATGACATTGTTTTTGGTGCTACTAATGATTCTCTTGCTCATTCTTTTGCAAATGAAATGAAGGCAATGTTTGAAATGAGCATGGTTGGTGAACTGACTTACTTTTTGCGATTACAGGTAAAGCAAACTAAGTCAAAAATCTACATCAATCAAGCTAAATATGCAAGAAATCTAGTTAAAAGATTTGGACTAGACAAGACTGCTCATGCTAGAACACCGATGGCTGCTAATGCAAAATTAACAATTGATCCCTCAAGTAAGTCTGTTAATGTTACTTTGTATAGAAGCATGATTGGATGTCTTTTGTATTTGACTGCTAGTAGGCCTGATATATCTTGTAGTGTTGGTGTTTGCTCTAGATTTCAGTCTAATCTTAAGGTTTCTTATTTAAATGCTGTTAAGAGAATTATAAAATATGTGAGTGGAACCTGTGATTATGGATTATTTTATAGCAAAAAGTCTAATTCGTCTCTTGCTGGGTTTTCTGATTCTGATTGGGCTGGGAATGCTGATGACAGAAAAAGCACCATTAGGGGTGTTTTTATGTAGGAGCCAATCTTGTGGCTTGGATGAGTAAGAAGCAAAATTCTATTTCTTTATCCACTGCTGAGGCAGAATATATTGCTACTGGGAGTTGCTGTTCTCAGCTCCTTTGGATGAAAAAGCTGTTGAGTGATTATGGGATTCCTCAAGACACCATGGTTGTCTATTGTGATAATTCTAGTGCTATAGATATATCTAAGAATCCTGTTCAGCACTCTAAGACCAAACATATTGAACTTAGATATCACTTTATTAGGGATTTGGTTGAAAAGAAAATTGTTGTTCTTGAGTATATCCCTACTGATCGCCAAAATGCTGACATCTTTACTAAACCACTTGATGGAAGTAAGTTTGAAACACTTCGTCAAGTGATTGGTGTGCTTCAGTGTCCCTAGTCTCTTTTGGCTTTCATGGTCCTTGTACTTCATTGCTCATTCCTTTGTGACCATTGTTCTTTGTTTTTTTTTTTTTTTTTTTTTTTTTTTTTTTTGGTCTAGGACTTGCATTGCATTACATTCATGCATTTCATTCTAGGATTTATTTGTTTTCTCTTTTAATAAAAAATAAAAAAATAAAAAAAAGAGAAAAGAAAAATATATTATGGCACTATGTTTCTTGGTTTTTGAAAACAAGGTTGGTCAATTTATTTACACATAACATGTTGTATGTACGTTGTTTAGCGTTGATGAGCTTATTTATTGCACTTGACTAGTTGAAGCTTTGTAGTGCATGTTGTGTGGGAAAGATGTTTATGGTTTTTGATCACTTTGTCTTGATCTTGAAGTCACATGTTATTTGACTATCGAACTTGATTCTTTTGAGAAAGGCATAAATAACTATCTCATCACTATTCACTAGCCAATCATGAACACCTTAGTGCATATCATAAGATTCTGTGCTCAAGAAAGTGTAGCATATGCATAAAAAGAACATAAGGTAATGCCTTGGCTTAATTTTTTAATGCTTAAAATTGGTGTGTACTATTAGGCTTGATGCCATCTCACATAATTAAAATTGGTGTGTACCATTAGGCTTGACGCCATTTCACATAACTATGAGGCAAAAATTTAAGAAACTTACATGATTGCAAGTTTATGTTCTAGGAGATGTGGGAGTTATATGATATAACTCTTTAGGTGATAGTCTCTTTTAAATTCTGCGTAATGAATTTTGTAGACTTTGTGATTGATTTCTTTTCACATATCACCTCACATGTATCTCAAGTTTTTGCTAGTTTGCACACACTATACAAGTTACTCTTTGCTAAACACTGTACATGTTATTGTGTGTATTTTTGGTCTGACCAACCAAGTTTGAAAATACCTTGAGTATTATGCAAAACATTTTTTTTTTTTACTTGAAAATTTAATGGAAGAACTGGCTGAAACTTTCCTTGGAGAAACTGTGATTACAAATTTGGGTTTTTGAAAAAACACTCAATTTCATCTCATACTCATGCATTGTGTTTCATTGATTTTAATGCTTTGAGGAGTTATTTTCAAAAATTTGTTTGGGTTTTTCAAAACTGTAATTTTTCTCAAAATACTGTGATCCGCTGCCTGTTTCGATCAATCCATTCTGATTTTTGATCGATTGAAAATATTTCAAATTCCTTTTAAAAATTTTGGAGTGATTCGATCGATCGAAAGTAATTTTCGGTCAATCGAAAGTTGTGAATCAGGTTTTTTAAACAGTACTCTTTGACTGATTCAACTTCTTTTTTAAAAGTTTTTTCAAACTTTCTTTTCTCTCTCCAACTAGGCAAGGATCTACAGCGATTTTTTTGTCGTTTTCCTCCAAAATTGTTGCAAGATTTCTCTTTCCTCAAGCTGGTAAGTCTCTTTCCAAAATTATTTGCATTTTTCATGCATTTTACCTCATATTTTTGGACCTCTCTCTTTTTGGGATTTTTGATGTTTTACGCTCAATTTTGTGAAATTGATCAATGGGTTTTTATGGGGACAATCTATAAACATGTTCTTGATAGTTTAATTTGATCAATTTTTGGCTTTGTGGAAAATTGAAATTTCTAGGGTTTATAATTGTTCCGAATTGGGGAGTTTGTTCAATTAGGTTGAATTTGATAAAATTGGCTTGTTGATTGGATATAATTAGCCATTATAATCTCTGTATTGTGTTTTGTAATGCTTAATTCATCAATGTGCTTCAAAATTTTACAAGTGGTTTTCAAATTTTTGGGGTTTTTGGTTAGAAATTCTCTCCTCGAGCCAATTTTGTGAAATTGAATTGAAAATTGAACTTTGTTTACTGCATTAGTACATGCATCATGCCATTTTAACTGTTCGTGCATCATATAGTTTTTTTTTTTGTGCTAACTTGCAGCCTGCCCTTGGTTTTTATTTGTTTCTCTTTTGGTTTTCTCTTGTGTCTCTGTCCTTTCCTTAGCATCATGCCTAGGAAAACTAAGGCTCGTAGGTTTGTCTCTTCACCTACTCCTTCCCCTCCATCCTTTGACCGTGAGAAATTTCCTCGTGAAAAAAACCAGGAAATCTTTGAGAAGCTGAACCTTAGGCGTAAGATTTGGTCTAAGCGGTCTGTTATTCTAGATGAGTTAGATCCTGCCATTAGGGCAAACTTAGAGCGTAGGGGCTAGCTACCTTTGGTGGATATTTCTGATCCTGCTCTACCTGCTACCTTGATTCGAGAGTTCTACTCGAACATCTCGATCTGCGTCTATGATTCCAACACTTTGGTAAAGAGTTGGATACAAGGCGTAGAGTACACCATTACTCCTACAGTTGTGGCTGATGCTCTAAGGGTACCCTTGGTTCAGCATCCTGTCTACCCTTATGATGAGTCTCCAGTTTTGAGTGATGTCATGTCTTACATCACTGGGTCATCTATCCAATGGGGTTCTGACCCTAGGATCACCACTGCTGAGCTTTCTGAGCTACACTATCTTTTCTTTAGGATAACGTGTCACTGTTTTTAGCCCATTTCTCACCTGCACACCATTCCTCTCGAGAGGTGTGTATTTTTGTACGCTCTAGTTACTGAGGCTCCTATCAGTTTTCCACATTTGTTCCTTCGTTCTTTGAACGAAATGTATAGGAGTTCATCTTCTTCTCATGCCCTTGTTCATCCTATTTTTATCCATAGGATTCTTCTTTATCTTGATCTTAGTGGTTTCCCTTCCTCTGAGCCTGTGTATGCCATTGGTCCTATAGGTGCGTCTTTTCTTAGACAGAGGGCTGCTCACCTTCGAGCTGGCTCTAAACACCCTAGGTCTACACCTTCTGGGTCCGCACCTCCTCCTTCTTCTTCTACAGGTCCTTCTGGTGAGGATGTTCCTGATCCTGATGATGATGATGCTGCTGCTACTGTTGTTCCTCCACCTCCATCGGATGACTTTGATATCTGTCGTACTTTGGAGACTGTCATGACCGTTCAGGCGGCTCATAGTCAAATTTTGGTGGACTTGCTTGACAAGATCCGTGCGTTGCGAGCTGATCTGGCACATCTTCGTTCACCCTCACCATCTCCTTTTGATGATGGATTGTGATTGCCCTTTGGCAATCCGTCACAAAAAAGGGGAGTAGAGTTTATAGAGGAGTTTTGTAGTTAGAGAGAGTTTTTTATTTTGAGGAGCTTGTGGAGCTGTTAGATTATATTTAGGCGCTTCACCTTGTATATCATTTTTGGGGATATTCATGTTAGGGGGAGTAACATTGATTGATATACATGTTTTCTTTTTTATTCTTGCTTCTTTGGATTCACTGTTTATTGATTTATATTCTATGAGTTATTCATTTGATATATGTCTTTATTGTGTGTTGTGTGAATCATACAAGAATGTTATACCTGTTTATATATTATTTTCTATCACACATGCGTTTATGCATTTGTTAAGTATTTCAGGAATAAATAGGTTGATTCAATTGAGCTGCTTTCTACACTTGCAACTGATGGATAGTAGTTAGGATTGAATTTTGGTTTTATGAGCATTATTTTTGTAAAGGGCTTTTTAATTGTAAACTTTGAGCTTAGTGTTTGTGTTTTGTCATGGGTTGCCAAAGGGGGAGTTTGTTAGGTTCTAAAGATTTAGGATTTTATGTATTTAGAACTCTAATTTGTATTGTTGGCAAACCATGATCAAAACAAGTTGTTTAGTCTTGTTTAGGCTTGCTCAAAATTGGGTCTTTCATGTAAAGTTGGAATCGAGAGGCTGCAGATGCATTGGTGCATTTCGGCCTGGCTCGATCAATCAAAAGAAAAACTCGATCGATTGAATCTCGGGCAGAATGTTTTTCTGCAGAATTTTCCAGCTAAGCCCTAACTCATTAAACGTTTTGGGTTTTCTGTTTTTACCCTAGGTATATAAAGAAAAACCCTAGCCACGTTTTTAGAGTTGCTCCAGTTGAGTTGTTGCTCATACTTTGCTGTTTTGTGTAAATCTCTTTTGAGATAGAGGAGCTTTCCTTTACACAAAGTTTAAGGTTTTCAACGTAGAGATTACTTCAACATCTTGATGATCAACTCGGTTGCTACCATTGAAGCTTAATGAATATCAAGCGTGAGCGCTTGTAGCTGATTGGAGAATCCAAGAAAGAAGGAGTCTGTGGATTCGAAGCTTGCACGTGGTCATGTTAGTAAGTTCTACTGGTGGGTAGCATTAGGAAGTCAAGCGGGGAGCTTGTAAGTCCTTCTGTATGAACTTCGATTCTTTCGCATAATGGATTCAGGTTTACCTTGAGAATAGCTAGGTTAAATCCTCCCCAGGTTTTTACCATGTGGTTTCCTAGGTGATCATATCATTGTGTCTTTTAGATTTCCGCTGCTTTATACTTTTGATATGATTGTATATTTGTGATAACCTAGAATTGCTTAAATTGACTAAGTTAATCACTTGGCTAATTAACTAGGTTAATCTGGTTGTTTTAAGGGGTCTAAAACCATTCAAATATCACTCTCAGAGCATATTTAAAAAGGGCAAACCACCTAAGCAGCAATTTAGAAAACATTTGTTAGCAATGTTGAGCATCGAAGATGATTAAATCAAATTAATTAACACGTACAAAAGAACCATGATAGACGCATCATTACAATATCTTTTTGCAAGATAATGTGTCACAACATTGAACATTTTCACATAAAAAGTTCAAGTATCTACATTTCCAATTAACAGCACGCATATAAAGCATCACAAAAGATCATAAACTTTAGTGGTGAAGTTAAGGTGAAAATATTTTGGCATGATGATTGTACATAATGAATATTTGAATTGTATAAGGCCTTCCTAGAGGTTTTCTTAATTCCCTAACGCTTCATCTGTATAGTAAGTGACATGGTATTATATCTGGTCAGACTTCACTAGATCAAACTTGAAAATTTAACCCAAAAAAAAAAAAAAAGTTATTTCAACACAAGCCAATGAAATTCACAACATGCTCAACTATTCAAAGCTTCTGTACAATGTAAGTAAACTTGCCTTATAACAAATATTTGATTATCTCACTCTTGACTCTTGTATGCCATACAACCTAAGAAGAAGAAAATAATACATGAATGGTTAAGAAAAGTATCAAGGAAGGTAATTCTGGGTCATTCTCTAAACTTGAAAGCACCTACCTTAAAAAAGCATTTGGAATGGTGTGAGTCATAAAATCAAGAACAAAGCCTCCAACTATCATCGTTCTCAATAGTCCACAAATAGCTGTAATGCCACCAAATATCATATCTGCATTGCTCTGCATTACAGTCCACATGGAAACTTATTTCGGATGTTGTTAACTTCATTCATAGAAATAAGCAATGAGCCTCTTATTTGATTTCCCTTTAAACCTAGAATCAAGAGGGGCACAATCAGTAAAGTTACAATTACCATGTAAAAGACATTACAATAAATCAAACTTGCTTCATAAATTCATGCACTGCGACTAACAAGTAATAACCAATTTAATTATTTATCAAAAAAATATTAATAATTGTTCAATATTGCCTAAAGTTCCTAATTAGTTTGGTTTGGATTTCATTGACGTAGAAGGGAAGGTTTTTCCTATGTGTAAAAAACAAGGAATTTATTTGGTGTGGAAGACAATGATTCTCCTTGACATTAGAAAGAAAAATATTCATTATTGAAGAAGTAATGAGTTTTTCTTATCATCAGGGAATGAGTTTGAAACCTTATAAATAGGCACTATTGCAAAGGGTTTGGTGGCTTATGCCAATATTCCTCCCATATAGGGAGAGGAAAAACTTGCTAGAAGAATATAAGTGGGTTTCCCAAAGAGTAATTTGGTAGATTTTTGGGGGGTTGAAATCAAGATTACTCATGGTTGTGTACAGAGAGTTTGTTTGTTTTGTTGTGTGCAGAGAGTTTGTTTGTTTTGTGAGTGTAAGAGAGTTATTGGATGTATTGGGGCTTTGGGTTTGTGAGTGTTGATTAATGTCATTGTAATCTATATAATTGATAATGTATATTTTGGTTAGCCTTGCCCATGGATATGGGCATGGAGTTGGATGAATCACACAAAATATTATTGTCTCTTGTGGATGTTTTATTTTCTTGTTTATGTGAATGCACTTGTGCAAGACTCAAATAACAATAATTGATGTTACAGCTTCTGCTATTGCATAACAATTGGTATCAAAACTCAAGGTTGGATCTTGGTGAAGTTAAAGAGAAAATTATGTCTAGTGCATCTTTGGAGTTCGTTCAAGGTAAATATGTGCACAAGTTTTCGCTTAGATGTGGAATCAATGATCAAATTGTTCAAGTAAAGCTTGCTTGGATTAAGGTAGAGTTCTTTCAATAAAAAATGAAGATTGCTTGATGTAATTTGAGTCAATGTGGGGATTTGTTGAATATTGCCTCAAATTCTTAATTAGTTTTGTTTTGGGTTTCCTTGATGTAGAAGGGAAGGTTTTTCCTTGGTGTAAAAGGGAAGATTTTTCCTTAGTGTAGAAGAAAATGAATTTACTTGACATGGAAAACAAGGATTCTCCTTGACATAAAAGGAAATATATTTCTTATTAAAGAAGTAATGAGTATTCCTTAATTATTCCTTTGTAAAAGATTGGAGCTTTATTAGCTTACTTTGCTTTCATTCTCTTGGTTGATGGTACCGAATTTGCCACTAGAGCAAAATTGGAACAAATCAAAGCAAGTTATCTTCGTGTTGTGTTGACAATTGCACTTGATGGTCCTTAAAAAATTAACTCCGGAATCAAATAAATGATGAAAACTCACTAAATTGCCTCCTTAAAAGAATCACATCAAGCTCAAAACCCTATAATACATAACTCACACACACAGTCATAGACACAGAATTTCTTCACAAAGAGAGAGAGAGAGAGAAAGAGAGAGAGAGAGAGAGAGAGAGAGGTTAGGATATGGGATTTCAATTTTTTTTCTTGAAAATTGAAATTATATCCAAGGAAAATTTTGTAATTAAAAATCTATTTTTTCCATAAATTATGATAATGTGAATTTTTTGGTAATCTTAGATTACCGTAATGTTAGGTAAAAATAAACAAACCAAACACAGTATGGAAACATTACAATAATATGATTGAAATGTGTATCACATTACGGCGAATCAAATATCCCCTAAGTAATGTTGCTTCCAAGATATCTTTATAATAATTTTACAACAAATCCTATGAGGCAAGTTGCTACTGTTTATAATTTGACTCCATCACTAACATCACTTTTTTACTCATTAGTTACAGCTTGCTATGTAGGGATTTTTTTCAAAAATGTTGGGAATGTATATTACTTTTTTACTTACAAACTTTAAATTTATGAAGTCTTTTGATGTTACCCATTTTGCATGGCAAAAAGGGCCAAGGATGAGGGTTAAATCCGTCCCTTGAAATGGGTTCGGGGGTAGGAGTGGGTATTGGAAGACCTTACTACTGTTTATAAATAAAAAATAAAAAATTATTTTAAAATAATTTTATAGGTTTTTTTTTTATATTGAAAATATACTTTTTAACTTTCAACCTTTAAATATTGATGTCTTTTGGTGTTATATTATTAAATTAATATTTTTATGATTTTTTTTTTTAATTGAGAGGGCAGGGGACAGGTGTGGAGGAAAAATGGTGGGGGCAAGAAATAAAAAAAAAAAAAAAAAAAATCAATCTATACCTATTTTATTGCCATTCCTATGTGGAATGTCAAATATGCCAGCCAGGTTGGTATGTGATTTTCTTTTTCATTATACATCAAGCATAATATATCTTCAATAGTCAATAATAATAATAATAATAAAATCTTAATATACCATGTCATAATTATGAAAAATTTATAAAAAAAATTGTTGTGACTAGATAGATTTATTATTGCATAAAATATCCATCATATCACAAATCTTCCACAACAATTTACTTTTCTTTTTTTTTTTTTAGAAACCTGCATCTGAATTAAATTACTGAAATCAGCCAAAATCGGCTAAAAGTACATCCTTGACTTGTGGTGGAACATCCTCCATCCACACAGAAAACTCATCAACATGTCTCGCAAATTTTGCTAAAGAATGAGCTACTGAGTTACCCGATCTGCGGGTATGAGAAAAGGAAATAAAATTGCATAAATGTAAATAGTTCTTAATAGAGAAAATTAAATGGCCAAAAGAAGAAAAGGATTCCTTCTCCTTTCTTAAGGCTGAGATGACCACCTCGGAATCTCCCTTGACAATAAAAGAGGGTAGGTTGAGGTCCATTGCTAGTGTGATGGCTCGGACAGCTGCTAATGTTTCCACTTCATCAGATGAGGATGGGAGCTGAATCTTTTCTACTAAGGAGGAGACTACCTTTCCTTGAGAGTCACGGATAACCACTCCCAATCTAGCCTCTCCCTTGTCCTTAAATAACGCTCCATCAAAGTTGATTTAAAGGTGTGGTGAAGGAGGAGGCTCCCACTGCACCGGTTGCCTTTGAGGCCGTGGCAGAGGGATAGAATTAGCTAGTTGAACTTGCTTGAAGTCTTGGAGCATCTGTTTGGCCGCTGGTGTGACTTGTGTGAGTGGATACGGTTTGTTGCTTGTTCGAAGTTGGTTGCGCCGAGACCAGATCGTCCATGTCAAAGCTGCAAAAAGCTCTGGGTTTCTACCATTCTCCAAGACGCAAGTTGCAAGCTCATAGAAGTTTGAGAATTTTTTTGACCTACAAAACAACCATAACGTGTCAGCTTCCTAAATGGCCAAAAGAGCATCACAGTCCCACAGCACATGAAGACCGTCTTCTGCTCTCATATTACAGTGGCAACAAATATCTTCAGTCAAGACTTTCCGGTGCATCAGATTGGTCTTCACTGGTAAAGCTTCCTTACATGCCCTCCATAGAAAATTCTTTACTTTATTTGGCACCGAGAGCCCCCATATTCAACGCCAAATATTTGGAGAAGCAGCTTGAACCTGATGAGAAGGCCGTGGACCAACTCTTCCTTGAACAAGGAACTTGTAACCTAACTTCACCATATACACACCATTAGGAACATGGGCCCATATGAGTTCATCTTCAACATTGGTGGGACTAAGTGGGATTTTCAGAATGAGGTCAACTTCCGAAGGAGCAAAGAAACCAGCCACCATATCCCTGTCCCAGCTTCTATTCGCTGGGTTTATGAGGTAGTTTACTGTAGTTTCATTTAGACCATCAATGACTGGAGATAAGACCCTAGGGTGCTCTAAACTTGGCAGCCATGGGTATTTCCATATCTCAATAGATTCTCCATTCCTCACTCTCCAGCATGCCCCTCTCCACAACACCTCCCGTCCTTTAAGTAAACTACTCCAAGCATATGAACCACTAGCACACTCTGGGGCCTCCATGAAGGAATAGTTTGGGAAAAATTTACTTTTAAAGACTTTGTGGAAAAGAGAGTCTTTATGGTGTAGGAGACGCCAAGCTTGTTTGGCTAACAAGGCGTCATTGAAGAGTGCCAAATCTTTAAAGCCCATACCACCATCGAACTTGGATTGTGCAAGTGTCTCCCATTTTAGCCAATGAATTTTTCGGCAATCTCTGCGTTGCCCCTACCAAAATTTCCGAATAAGGCTCTCCAATTCATTACATAGCCCTATGGGTAGCTTAAAGCAACTCATAATGTAGGTGGGAATAGCTTGTGCGACTGCTTTGATCAGAATCTCTCTCCCGGCTTGAGATAATAATTTTTCCTCCCAACCTTGCAACTTCCTCTAAACCTTTTCCTTAATGAAATCAAAGCTAGCTTTTTTCCTCCTCCTTACAAAGGATGGCAACCTAAGATACTTCTCATATTGTTTAATCTTCGGAACTCCCAAAACTTGTTTGATATGCTCCCTTTTTTCTTCTGAAGTCAGTTTACTGAAAAAGATGGTTGTTTTATTTCTGTCTATTTGCTGGCCAGAACAGCACCCATACACCTCCAAAATCTTCAAAATATTACTGCACTCCTGATCTGTGGCTCTGTAAAAAAGTAGACTATCATCTGCAAAAAGAAGATGTGTTAGTCTAGGTCTAGTTCTACATAAAGCAAAGCCTTTAATATCTCCACAGTTGGCTGCTTGGACAATTAGACCATTCAAACCTTCAGTGCACAGCAAGAACAAAAAAGGAGATAATGGGTCCCTCTGTCCGATCCCCCGGGTTGGAGTGATCATGCCTTTTGGTTCCCCATTGATCAGGATAGAATAGGAAACAGTAGTAATACATGTCTTCATCAATCGAATCCATTTTTCATCAAACCCCATTTACCTCATCACTGCTTCCAAATACACCCACTTCACTCTATCATAAGCTTTGCTCATATCCAGTTTTATGCCATACAATCCTTCTTTCCAGTATGCCTCTGTATGCTATGTAAGGACTCAAAAGCCACCAAAATATTATCTGAAATAAGATGACTCTTTGTGAAAGCACTCTGATTATCAGTAATAATATTTGGTAGGACTTTTTAAGTCTATTTGCTAAAACCTTTGAAAAGATTTTATACAACACATTACAAAGGCTAATAGGCTAAAATTCAAAAACTAATTTCGAATTTTTAACCTTTGGAATGAGAGTAATAAAAGTATGATTAAGGTTAGCAGGCAAAGATGCAGAATTTAAAAAGTGAAGCACAGAGGAGGTGACATCCACACCTATTAAATCCCAATAAGATTGATAGAAGATAGGGGGCATACCATCCGGGCCGGGAGCTTTTAAGGGGGAAATTTGTTTTATTGCATCATACAACTCAGAAATTTCAAAATCAGCCATTAATGATGGTGTTGATATACTGGGTGGTATTCTCCAAGTTTGTAGGATTGGCCGAAGTAAATAATTCATTATAATAAGCCACAATAGATTCGGCCACCTCTTCTTGATTTTGGCACCAAGTGCCATCAATTCTTTTAATAGAATGGATGGAGTTATGTTGAAATCTTTGAGTAGCCTGTGCATGAAAATACTTCGAATTCCTATCTCCATGTTTCGCCCATTGAACTTTGGATCTTTGCAGCCACATCCTAGCCTCCTTTTCCAAGAGATTATTGAGTTCAAGCATTAATTCTTTGACCCGAAAGTTTTGTCCAGGCCTCATAGCATTCTTTTCAGCTTTCACAAGCTCCTTCTTCTTTACTTCCAATTCTCTCCGTATGCTACCAAAACTCTTCATACTCCATTTCTTCAGTTCATCTCCACACTTCTCAATCTTCTTTATAACTCTAATACTTGGGTCAGTAGAGTCCAGCTTAGCCCATACAGCTTGAACAGTGTCTGAACACCCTTTCTCAGCCAGCCACATTTCTTCAAACCTAAAAGGTTTGGTTGCCGTCGAAAAAATCAAATCCCGTGGTACTATCTAAATTGGACAATGATCCAAAGTGAAGGAATTTAAATGATGGACTACAGTTCTAGCAAATTTAAGCATCCATTCTCTATTAGCCATTCCCCGATCCAGTCTCTCCCACATCGAATGACCATCATTAAAATGCTTCTTCCAAGTAAATTGAGAACCTGTAAAACCCAGATCCATAAAACCACACTCATCAATAGCATCTCTAAATAATTGCATCTGTGCCTGGCTTCTGGTACTGCCACCCAATTTCTTCGACTGTCTAGTGATTTCATTGAAGTCACCCAAGCAAAGCCAAGGAAGTGCCATCCTACAATTAAGATCTCAAAGGAGATCCCAATACTCTATTCTTTTATGTGTCACAGGTTCCCCATAAAAACCTGTTAACCTCCATGCTCCATCCACCCTTTTTTTAACAATAGCATCAATATGGTTTTCTGAAGATGTTTGAACTTGCAAGTCCACATTGCTTTTCCAAAAGAGAGCCAAACCACCCCCTCTGTTTATTCTTTCTACAAAATGTAAATTATCAAATCCCAAATTTCTTTGTAAATCTTTTAGCCTAGCTTCATCTGCCCATGTCTCGGCTAAAAACACAACAGAGGGATCTTTAGCCCGGATTAAATCTCCAAGCTCATGAATTGTACATGGGTTCCCAAGCCCACGACAGTTCCATGCTAAGCAACTCATTGGGACTGGCGGGACTGCACAGCAGCCTCCGCCAATATCAAGTGGTCACCATTGAAATTCTACAACCTTTTAGATGCCTGTCCAGTCTTTTCACTATCCTTTGCTTCAATAGTACGTTTACCCAGGATTGTTGCATGCATGGCTGGTTCACCATTCTGATTCAAACGTGCCAACCTGTTAGAAATTTAGACCCCTTAACCCAACCAGATTAGCCTAGTTAATTAGCCAAGTGATTAACTTAGTCAAATTATGCAGTTCTAGGTTATCACAAACATACAATCATATCATGAATGTAAAGCAGCGGAAATATAAAAGACACAATGATATGATCACCCAGGAAACCACACGGTAAAAACCTGGGGAGGATTTGACCTAGCTATCCTCAAGGTAAACCTGAATCCACTTATGCGAAAGAATCGAAGTTCATACAAAAGGACTTATAAGCTCCCCGCTTGACTTCTTAATGCTACCCACCAGTAGAACTTACTAACATGACCACGTGCAAGCTCCGAATCCACGAACTCTTTCTTTCTTGGACTCTTCAATCAAGTACAAGCACCCACGCTTGTTATTCTTTAAGCTCCAATGGTAGCAACTTTGTTGATCATCAAGATGTAGATAATATCTCTACCTTGAAAACCCTAAGTTTATGTAAAGGAAAGCTCCTCAATGATCTCACAAGAGATTTACACAAACCGAAAATATGAGCAACAAAGACTTAGAGAGGTTTGGGTACAAAAACCTTAAAAATAAAGGGAGGCACAAGAGGCACTCTAATCTCTCTCTTAAAGGTCTCAAAAACGTTCTAGGGTTTCCCTTATATACAGGAGAGTTTTACTTGAACCCCAAGACATTTAAATAGAGTTTGGGCTGAGTTGGAATTTTGCAGAAAAATGTTCTGGCAGACTTAAAATTCTACAGATACGATTTTCGATTGATCGAGCCTGTTCTTCGATCGATTGAACCAAGCAGAATATGAAGTCTTCTTCTTGCAGCTTGTATGTTCTTAATCTTGACTTGAATCACCTTGAGCATTGTCTAATAAAACCTATAGACTCTAAGATCTATATCTAGACAAGTTTGTGTTCACGATTTGCCAATTGTTCTAAACATTTAGAACCTAACACAACCTTTTCCAAGTTCTCAAACCTGGTTGATTCCCATCATGTTCACATGGGTTGGTGATGGACACGTGTGTGTCACTATGGGTCAAGGGAGCACACCTGTCACCAACAGATCACTTCAGCAATGCTAGACTCCATATGAAACACCTCTCCCTGAAAATCTGGGTTAGCTAAAGAAGTAGCATGGGAATCAAAGTCAAATTTGTGTAAGTCCATGTCAATATCCTGAAGTTGGTCCTCAAAGTTTACCGTTTTGGTGTGCATGTTTTCAGTCATCATGATAGGAAGAGATCCCGAGCCAAAATCAACATTACCTGCCTGGGAAATTGGAGAATTTGGCACCTAAATTTCTAGACTTGCTGTATTTCGAAACTCAGAGGACGAGTTTGGGTTACCGGGATTGGAAACCACCGGTTGTGGTGTTTCCTCCATCTGTTGCCTACTCTCCGAATGCCTATTCCTTCTTACTAGGCCATCATCCCCTCTGAAATCTCCTCCAGTGCCTGAGACAAAAACAAAAGATTTCTTCTCTACTAAAAAAGGGTCAGCCCAAAGCCACGCACCATACTCTTGTTGGTCTAGTGATGGCGCACCCTTACTGGACAGCTAGACACTGCACTCTTTCGCGTCGTGGGACACCAAACCGCACCAGTAACAAAAGTTTGGCATCTTCTCATACCTGAAGGTTACCAACACCTCACCATCTTTGTCGAGGAGAACTTTGCGTCATCTATTTAATGGTCTAGTGACATCAACTCCAACTCGGACCCTTAGGAAGTCACCACCCATTAACTCTCCAGCCTGTGTTGCTCTAGAGACTTCCCCCAAGCATTTTCCAATCTCGTAAGCCGTCTTCTCATTTAGTCTTTTCACTGGAATCCCATGGAGTTGAACCCAGAATTTAACAGTGTGAAACCTGATACTTCGGATAGGGCTTGAACCATCATATCGAGCGAGAAGTATGAGGTGTTTGTCATATGTCCATGGTTCCGTAGCTAGTATCCTTTCAGCCTCGTTTTCATTGTCAAACACAAAAAATAGAACATGGTTGCCAACATCTCGAATCTCAAAACCGTTTCAGGTTTTCCACAGAGGCTTGAGTGTTCTTCCAACCGCCTCGATATTAAGTGCTCTTCTAGTCTTGAACTTTGCTGTGAGAATCGCCTCTTTATTCTTAGGATTTTCTTCATCCAGATTTACCTTATTGGTTTCTTCCTCCAAAAGAGAAAACCTTTTCCAGTCATTAAGTACGTCCTCCATAGCCTGCTTCTGAATACGCTTTAGTGCGATAGAAAGAGAGAAAGAAGTTTACTGTTTCCCCACCCCAAGAACAAGAACCCACTTGCCCTACTGTCAACCGTGTCAACAGAGGGGAAGAATATCACTCCCAGAGGAAGATAATGTGTTCTACAAACTCCAGTTCTCTAGGCGGCGTTAGAGCAGCGAGAGCAGAGAAACCCTTCCACAACAATTTACTTGACTCTAAAGGACTTCATTGTTTAGCGCAACTTCCTTGAGGGCGTGGAACACATGTTAAGCAGTGAGCCTTTTCTGCCGAAGACCACATTTCTTCTTTTTGTCCATGTATTCTTTTGTTCGTTTATGATCTTATCTTTGTAGCTTTTTTGTATTGACCATAAAAGAAACCAAAAACATAAACATTTGGAGTCCGTTATCACTTTTCCAATCATTTTGGAGTTTCTTCCTCAAGAGTCAAGACTTCGCAAGTCTTCCCTGCCCCACAATAATTTTCCGCCTACCAGACTATCAGTTATCACCATCACCATCATTATTCCCAATCACTACCGGCCAAAAATTTTTTCGACTATACTTCTACCCGGCTTCGTATGGAAATTTTGACCGGTCTAAAGCCCTCTTCTCTGTGAAAGTTGGACATTTTACTCTTCTTAGCAACTTTAGCGCTTCACTTACTGCTGATGCCGATGGCGATCCTGGTGATACCATATACAGAGAGTTCTGTGTCAACATCAAGGAAGATGAGAAGCTGAACTTAACCTTCACTCCAAGTGATTCCAGTTCATTTGCTTTTGTCAATGGAATTGAAATCTTGTCCATACCCACTAATTGAAGAAAAACTCAAGAACAAGTAATCTGAGTTCTGGAGATTATCACCAATTGAACCAACAAAGAATTACAAATCACAGAGAAAGGAAAGCCCTAGAAAATGAGGGAAAGAGCAAGAAAGTAAGAGAGGAATAGAATGAAAAGAGAGAGAGAATGAATAGAAGATTTTGTATTCAATTTCAATAGTTTCTACATAATGATCCATCCGTGCTCACTGATCTATTTATATACAATCTGGGTTTGCCTAAATTGCTTAAGTTAACAGACCCAAATATCTGAAACTAATTCCCTTAAAATTAGGAATTCAGTTAAGACTAACTAACTGAATTTAGCTCCACAACTGAAATGAAACCTGGAGCAAGGCGAAGCGCACCGTTTCATTATGTTTCTGATGAAGCCATTCACTTAAGCAAAACGGTGCGTTTGGTGCATCTGCTCTTAAATGAAACGCTACATTTAGTTTAATCACTACGCAGTCGTTTTATGCTTCCTCTTCAATCTTCTTCTTTTCAGGCTTCTTCTTCTTTACTTCAACATCCCCCCTCAAACTGATGGGGGAAGAATCAACCAGAAGTTTGGACCGATGAAGAAGAAACGATGGAGCAGGAAGGGACTTGGTAAATATGTCTGCAAAATTGTCATGGCCTGAAACAAAACCAATCTATAATTGCTTTCGAAGAACCTTCTCATGAGTATAGTGGTAATCAACTTCTAGATGTTTGGTGCGAGAATGAAAAACGGGATTAGCAAGAGAGCTATAGCCGAGACATTATCACACCAAATGATAGGAATGTGAGGAAGAAAAATGCGAAGCTCTTTAAACAAGGTACGAAGCCAAGCCAATTCAGCGGCGGTGGTTGCTAAGGCACGATACTCTGCCTCTGTGGAAGAACGAGACACAGTGCTCTATTTCTTAGTAGACCAGGAAATGAGATTGGGTCCAAGAAACACAAGCAAGTCTGTTGTAAACCTTCTATCTGTAGGATCCCCAGCCCAGTCTGCATTTGAGAATGCAGAAAGGGTTAAAGGACTTGGGGTAAAAGAAAGCCCATAATGAAGAGTACCTCTGATATCACGAAGGACCCGTTTAGCAACTTCAAGGTGAGTAGTGGTAGGATGACTCATGAACTGGCATAATTGATGAACACTGAAGGCAATATCTGGACGAGTGAAGTTTAGATATTGAAGAGCACCAACCATGCTCCTGTACTGAGTTGGATCAGAAAGAAGAACACCATCAAGAGGCACTAAACGAGTTGAAGGACAGGAGGGAGTCTTGGTTGGCTTGGAACTTTCCATATGAAATCGATGAATCACATCAGAAGCATATTTACTCTGTGTCAGAGTGTGACCATGAGTAGATTTATTGATTTGTATGCCTAAGAAATAGTTAAGAGGCCCTAGATCCTTGAGTTCAAAAACTTGACCCAGAGCTGCAATCAAATTATGAATTTGGGTGGAATCATTGCCAGTAACTATTATGTCATCCACATATAACAAGAGATAAATGATGGTGTGAGCTGAGCAAAACACAAACAAAGAGCTATCAGCCATGAAGGCAGAGAAGCCAAGATCAAGTAAGTGAAAAGCAAATCTTTCAAACCAGGCCCGGGGTGCTTGTTTGAGACCATAGAGAGACTTTTGAAGTTTGCATACATAATCTGGATGAACCAGATCCACCTATCCAGGAGGTTGATGCATATACACCTCTTCTTTGAGAAAGCCATGAAGGAATGCATTAGACACATCTAGTTGTCTCAACTCCCATTTACAACTCACAGCAATAGCCAAAACTAATCTCACTGTGGCAAGCTTAACCACTAGACTGAAGGTTTCATGAAAGTCCACACCAGCTTGTTGATGGAATCCTTTAGCTACAAGTCTGGCCTTGTATCTAGAGATGGAACCATCACTGTTCAATTTAAGTTTGAACACCCATTTGCAGCCAACCAAGTTAACATGTGGAGGAGCAGGAACAAGAGACCAGGTCTGCTGTCTCTGAAGAGCCTCAAACTCAGCAGCCATTGCCTCACACCACTTAGGATACTTAGAAGCAATTTTATAGGAAGGGGGTTCAGTATAGGTATAGTCAATGGTAGCCTTATAGCAAAGTTTGGGATTAGATTTGGTAATGCCACTCTTGGATCTAGTTTGCATAGGATGAGAATTGATGGTAGGAGGAGGTAAAGGAACAGGTGGAGGTGAGTCATGGTGAGAGAGAGGTAAAGAAATAGGGTCAGGGATAGTGGAAATAGGTAAAGAGATAGTGGCAGGGCCAGTGGCAGTAGTAGGTAATGAAGGTTGGGGAGAAGGGGTTGGAGAAGAAAGAGGAGTAAGGGAGGGAGTAGGTAAGAGGGATGAAGCTATAGCAGATGTGCTAGAGTTGGAATTTGACAGATTGGGAGAGTGAGAAGGAAATGGACCTAGGAAGGATGACTGATTGGTAGAGTGAAGATACAATTGATTTGACAACCAAGTAGGAACTATAGGAGGAAAAGAATTTGTGGACACAGACTGAACAGGTAAAGCAGCAGGAAATTTGGATTCATCAAAAACCACATGTCTAGAAGTGTAAGCCCTGTTTGTAAGAGGATCAAGACAAAGGTAACCCTTAGATTAAGCAGGATAGCCAATGAAGATGCACTCCTTAGTTCTAGGTTCAAGTTTATGGGTTGTGTAAGGTCTCATATTTGGATAATAGGCACACCCAAAGATTTTGAGATGAGTAAGGTCAGGAAAGGAAGAGTAAAGAGTAAACCAAGAAGATTTCCAAGAAAGCACAGAGGTAGGAAGCAAATTAATCAAGGTAACAGCAGTTTGAGCTGCAAATGACCAAAAAGAGTAGTCCAAGGAACACTGAGACAGAAGGATAATAACAGTTTCTATGATGTGCCTATGTTTCCTTTCAACAACTCCATTTTGCTGAGGAGTATGAGGGCAAGAAATTTGATGTGAAATACCATGATTTGCCAAATAAGATTTGAATTCATTGGAAGTAAATTCACCCCCTCCATCAGATCTAAAGGTTTTAATTTTCAAAGAAAATTGAGTGGCAACCATAGCATTGAACTGAGCAAACTTATCAAAGGCTTCAGATTTGGATTTTAGGAGATAAATCCAGCTAAACCTAGAGTAGTGATCAACAAATAAGATGTAATATTTAAAACCATTGACAGATAGAGTAGGAGCAGGACCCCACAAGTCAGAATGCACAAGTTCAAAAGGAGCAGAAGCTTTAAATTGAGAGTTTGGAAAAGGAATATTGTGCCTTTTACCATACAAACAATGAGTACAAGTAGGAGTTACAAGATTGACATTATTCTGAATAGACTTATCATTTGGAAACAAACAATTGAGAGCTTGATCATTAGGATGACCAAGTCTCATATGCCAAAGTGTCTTATTAAAAACAGAATTTCTAGAAGCATTATTACAGACTCTATGGAATGGAATAAGCTGAGAAGCACGATGAGGATGGATGGGGTAAACTCCACCTTCACTCTTGCCCTGGTAGAGAATTTTCCCTGTGTCCAAGGCCTGAATGGAAATAATATTCTCATCAAAGTAGCACCAACAGTGGTTGTCATGACAAAGTTTATGGACAGAGGCAAGGTTAGAAGCAATTGAGGGTACTCTAAGAACATTATTGAGTTGAATATTAGAGGAAGAAGATGGAATGAGAACTTTACCAGTATGAGTAATAGGTAGGTTTTGTCCATTACCAACAGTAAGCTGATCCTGAGTGGTTTATGGCTTTGGGAAGCTAAGCTGATTTAGGGTAGCTGTGACATGATCAGTTGCTCCACTGTCAGCAAGCCAGGGTTGATCCAGATTGAAGCAAACATTGGAGGCTGTGGCCATTGCTGCAAGCTTCGCAGGTGGATGCTTGCCTTGATAGGCATAATCCATTCTGTGGTAACAATCAACAGCCAAATGTCCAACCTTTCCACAGATTTGGCATATAGGTCTTTCTGGCCTAGGACCACCAAAAACTGATTGACCTTGCTGGAAGTGGTTGAAATGATTAAACTGAGAAAACTGACCATTTGATCTACCACCTCTTCCTCCTCTATTATTAAAATTCCCTCGGCCTCTACCTCTGTTTTGGTTGTGATTGTAAGCATTACCATTTGATTTTTGATTAGCTGATGCAGCCATAGCAAAGATAGAGTCTTTAACCTCTAATCCATCATTGAGAGACTCTTCTTCTGTGTTTAACAAGGTTGAGGGCTCATCAAAACCAAGTTGAGTACTCCTGGTCCTTATTGCTGATCTGAATGCATTGAATTCCTTTGGGAGTCCCTTAATTGCAATATGAAGCAATTCCTCATCATCCACAATAACTCCAACAACCAATAATTTGTCTCTTACAACTTTAATTTTCTGCAGATACACATCCACAGACTCACTTCCTTTCTTCAAATTATGAAGTTCACCCTTAAGGTTCATGATGTGAGACCTTGAGGCTGAAGAAAACCTATTTTCCAATATCTTCCAGACTTCTATGGCAGTTGCACATCCAACAGTGATTGCAAGCACAGATGGAGACAAAGTTGAGCTTATAAAGGTAAGTAAGGCTTTTTCCTTTGATTTCCAAATCAAGAAATCTAGATTCACAATTGCAGTGTATGATCCAGATAAATTCTTGAGAAACTTCTCAGGAACAAGTTGAAGCTCTTCGAGCAACTCATACAAGGAATAGGTTTCAAGAACCATGGAAATCTGATGTTTCCATATAACATAGTTTGTATTATCTAATTTCACTGTCATCATATTGGACATATTAGAGAGAAGCAAAAGGGGTTGATTTACCAGACTTGATGACATTGAGGAAGTTGATAAAGACGAAGCCATTGGTTGAGCTTGAGGTAGCCATGGTTGAAGCTTGAGTAGCAGCAGCAGTTGCTTGCTCTGATACCATGAAGAAAAACTCAAGAACAAGTAATCTGAGTTCTGGAGATTATCACCAATTGAACCAACAAAGAATTACAAATCACAGAGAAAGGAAAGCCCTAGAAAATGAGGGAAAGAGCAAGAAAGTAAGAGAGGAACAGAATGAAAAGAGAGAGAGAATGAATAGAAGATTTTGTATTCAATTTCAATAGTTTCTACATAATGATCCATCCGTGCTCACTGATCTATTTATATACAATCTGGGTTTGCCTAAATTGCTTAAGTTAACAGACTCAAATATCTGAAACTAATTCCCTTAAAATTAGGAATTTAGTTAAGACTAACTAACTGAATTTAGCTCCACAACTGAAACGACACCTAGAGCAAGGTGAAGCGCACCGTTTCATTATGTTTCTGATGAAGCCATCCACTTAAGCAAAACGGTGCGATTGGTGCATCTGCTCTTAAATGAAACACTGTGTTTAGTTTAATCACTACGCAGTCGTTTTATGCTTCCTCTTCAATCTTCTTCTTTTCAGGCTTCTTCTTCTTTACTTCAACACTAATCTCTATTACACTCCGTTTGACGTTGAAGGGCTCCAATTTATTGGACAGCAGAAACAGTACCTCATCGGTAACAGAACTGCTCTCGAGATGGTATACAAAATAAATGTTGGAGGGAGCTACATCTCTCCCACTGAAGACACTGGAATGTTCCGGAGATGGGAACCGGATGTGGAGTACTTGATACCCCGAAAATATGCTTTACCAGTTAACATGACTACTGAATTAATCTTTGCCAAAATACCTCCGTACACTGCGCCGCAAACTGTCTATCGAACTGCGCAGACTATGGGGATGGAAAAAGCTTTCAATAAGAACCACAATCTCACTTGGGAATTTCCTGTAGATTCTGAGTTTGATTATGCTGTTAGGCTACACTTCTGCGAGTTTCAACAAGAGTTGGTTGATTGGCACGACCAAGTGTTTCTTATTTTCATAACAAATCAAACCGCTGAAAAAGCAGCCGACGTTATGTTTTGGAGTGGTCGGAGAAAAGGTGTTCCCGTATACAGGGACTACGCTGTGTCGATGGTTGGTAAAGAAGGCAATCGCGAGAAGAAAACGAACCTCTCTATCATCCTACAAGCAAACCCGGATAACTGGAAGACTGCTTTCAATGATGCAATCTTGAATGGTATCGAAATCTTTAAAATAAGCGACTCCAGTGGCAATCTTGCAGGACCCAACCCCGGCCCACTTCCATTAACTCCTCCAACCGCTGTGCCACCGAAAAATTTAGTAGAGGCCAAAAATTACAGAGCAACAATAATCGCCGTCATTGGTGGTGCAGTTTTCGGCTTTACTATACTCTTGATTCTCCTAGTCTTGATTTTTCGACTAGCCAAAAGAGTCAATGATTCCGACAACTCAACAAAGGTAAGCGAGTCAACTCTACCGTGTAGTTTGTCTCGCTACTTCTCACTCCCTGAGATTAAATCGGCTACCAACAATTTTGACAGTGAATTTATTATTGGTACTAGAGGGTTCGGTGATGTGTACGAAGGATACATTAATGGTGAGGTTACCCCAGTTGCAATCAAACGATTAAAATCAGGTTCTCAACAAGGAGCTCAGGAATTCAAAACAGAAATCGCGATATTGTCTCGACTCCGCCACCTCCATCTTGTTTCTCTGATTGGATATTGTGAAGATGGAAACAAGATGATACTCGTGTATGATTACATGGCTCATGGGACCCTTCGTGATCATCTCTATGACACCAAGTATCAGCCACTTACTTGGAAGCAACGACTCCAAATCTGTATTGGTGCAGCACATGGTTTGAACTACCTTCATACAGGCGCGACACATGCAATCATTCATCGTGATATGAAGAGTACAAATATCTTATTAGATGATCAATGGTTGGCCAAGGTGTCTGATTTCGGGTTGTCAAAATTTGGTCTCATTATGTCTAAGTCCCATGATAGCATAGTGGTTAAGGGTACATTAGATGATCAATGCTTGACAATGGAACCAAACGACCATCAATGAATGATGTGGTTGGAGGGCTTGAGTTAGCATTGGAGTTGCAAGAGAATGCAGAAAAAGATGTCACAGTTGATTTGACAGAAGAAACTGACATGAATGATGATGATGAGCATGCTTTGATCCCTATGTTCGATGTCAATGAAAGTGATGACATGATTTTTAGTAGTAGTGGGAAACTATCAAGTACTAATTGCAATAGTCAAGGAAGTTTTGCTAGCAAGGATTCAGATGTTTTGATGTCCCTCAAGGCAGTGTTCTCTAATATTATGGATCCTAAAGGTCGATAAACAAAGTGTTAAAAAAAAAAAAATTCTAGTTGAATTTTTAATATATGTGATCATAACTACCAAAGTCCTTACTTAATTTCCTCCTTGAATTATGAAACTTTGAATCCTCAACTATCCACAACCGAGCAACCCAACGCACCGCCCACCACCCACCACCACCGTCGAGCAACCTAATCACACCACCCACCACCAAAGCCACCCATTGAATCACAAACCCAATACCCAATACCCAAACCCCAAAACCCAAACCACCGACCACCGCCACCCACTGCCGATTAACCTAGCGTCACCCACCACCGATCAACCTAGCACCACCCACCGCCAAGATTCAAACCCAAATTGAAACAAAACCCAATACCAATACTAAAACTCCAAATACCCAAACTAAAACTCAAAATACCCAAACAAAATTTCAATCCCAAACCATCCGCCGCCGCTACCACCATTGTAAGCAAAACACAGCCATGCACCACCAAAACTTAAACCCCATAACACTAATTTAACAACCAATGCAAAGCAACTCACTCGAAAACCCAACCACCATCGCAAACAAAACCCAACCTCTGTCGGTCTCTTCAATGGTCCAATTCTCAAGAACAACTCTGATTCCTTCCTTCAGGTTTGTCTTGGTTACTTATTGATCACAAATATCACTTCTCATAGATCAATGTTTCTTTTCTCGATGGGTTTTGGGTTTCAAATGGAGAGAAAGAGAGGGATGAGAGAGGAGAAGGGAGAGAGGTGTCTGGGTGGGTATGGCCGAATGGTGAGAGAAAGAGAGAAAGCGACAAAAAGTAGAGACAAATGAATAAAATGATAAAATAAAAATAAAAATAAAAAAAAGGCGAAAAACACCTTTTAGTCCTTACATTTTCAGGAAATTCCCATTTTAGTTCCTACATTTTATTTTTACTGCTTTTAGTCCCTATCTTGAAAAACGCTTCTCGTTTTGGTCCCTACTGTTACATCAGAAACGGAGAAAGCTGACGTGGCAAACGGTAAGAATAAATAATACTAAATTAATATCTACGTGGCCTAAATTAATAATAAAAAATGTTTTCTGGCATTAAAAAATGTTACGTTAGCATCTAAATTTAAAAAAAAAATTAATTTATTAATTTTAACTAAATAAAAAAAATTAAAAATAGAATTAAAAATTAAAAATCATATGAATTGAGATCTAAGTATGTCTTGAACAAGAATAACAAGAACACAAACCTAGAAATTCAAAAAAAAAAAAAAAACCAGTAAATCAAAACCCAACCAAATCAACGACAAAACATCTAAATCATCTAACATCAACAACAAAACAACATAGCACCAATCAGATCACAGATCATCAACAAACCCTATAACAAAAAACCCAATCATCAATCCAAAATCCATAAATTGCATCATCAAACCAAAAACCAGTGCCAAATCAAGAACACAAACCTAGAAATTTAAAAAAAAAAAAAAAAAAATTAAGATCTAGCCGGCACCAAATCGTGCTTGACGGCTTCGCGAACAGGCTCCTTAGGTTGAGGAGCTAGGGTTTGATTAGGTGCAGTGGAATTAGAGTGAGGAGCTCCGAAAACGATCCCATCGTCATCCTTGCTGCTCTTTAGGTTGAGATCGATCGGACAATGGAGAGACGGTGGCACAGGCGATGGTTAGTGAGGCTGTGAAGCAAAGGATAA
Source organism: Quercus cerris (assembly GCA_963669245.1). Classification (NCBI taxonomy): domain Eukaryota; kingdom Viridiplantae; phylum Streptophyta; class Magnoliopsida; order Fagales; family Fagaceae; genus Quercus; species Quercus cerris. Next base: position 34,775,306 of record OY770006.1, on the reverse strand, counting down.
CGATGACGAAGAAGCAAAAGGTCTAAGAACGTCCATGTACAGATCTTCGAACTCGTCATCGTCTTCCATCAGAGAGAGAAAGAGAGTGTTTCTTTCTTTCTTTCCTTCTTTTTTTTCTAGAGAAAGAAACAGAAGAAGGGTTTTGAGTTTTTGTGAAAGGTTGTGTGAAGCAATGTGTTTGTGTTAAGAGTGAGTAATAACAATGTTACGCTTCTTTTTTTTTTTTTCTTTCTTTCTTTCTTTCTTTTATTTATTTTTTTTTTTTTACACCTAATAAATTGTCCAGATCTAAAAGAGAGAAGCATAGAGGATCCAAGTTTTTTTTTTTTGGGGTTTGTTGAGGATCTGTGGTTTGATGATGTAATTTATGGATTTTGGGTTGATGATTGGGTTTTCTATAGGGTTTGTTAATGATCTGTGGTCTGATTGGTGCTATGTTGTTTTGTTGTTGATGTTGGATGATTTATATGTTTTGTTCTTAATTTGGCTAGGTACGGTTTTGATTTACTAGTTTTTTTTTTTTTTTTGAATTTCTGGGTTTGTGTTCTTGAATTTGGATTTTTGTTCTTGCTGTTCTTGTTTAAGACACACATAGATCTTAATTCATATGATTTTTAGTTTTTAATTCTGTTTTTAATTTTTTTAATTTAGTTAAAATTAATAATTTTTTTTTTTAATTTAGATGCTGACATGGTATTTTTTAATGCCAAAAAACATTTTTTTATTATTAATTTAGGTCACGTAGATATTAATTTAGTATTATTTATTCCTGGCGTTTGCCACGTCAGCTTTTTTCCGTTTCTAATGTAACAGCAAGGACCAAAACAAGAAGCGTTTTTCAGAATAGGGACTAAAAGCGGTAAAAATAAAATGTAGAGACTAAAATGGGAATCGCCTGAAAATGTAGGGACTAAAAAATTCTTTTCGCCTAAAAAATAAGTTTTGCATCCTACGTACAGTAGGTTTTATAAATAAGAACTGACTGTTCAGAGTTGGTATAATTTTTTAGAAATACACCCCAGGATGTAAGTGTGTCTTAGCTTGTGAGTTGCTAAAATAGCAACTGGATGATTTTTACACCTTGATGCTAGTGTTTTTAGGCTTTTAAGTTCAAATGATAAGCACTCTAAACAAAGTACTCACCAGATTTTTTGTAGCAGTCCAAATATGACACATGCCCAAGGATGGACCCACAGGGGGGGCCAAGGGGGCCAGGCCCCCTAGCCCAAAGAGAAAAAAGGAAAAAAAAAATTGGGCCCTCTAGTCCAAAGAAAAAAAAAAGGATTTGTTTAATGACTATTTTTTTCTTTTTAGAGTTGTGTTTCACTCTTCCAAAAACTTAGACTCCCTCTCTTTTAATTAGATTAGCCCAACTAGCAACTACCCAACTAAAAAACTTAACCAAAAAAAAAACTCAGTTAGCCTAGTATTAGAGTACTAGCATTAGGTGTTCTAAATGGTAAATATTTAGTATTTAGAACACCAAATACCAAAAACACTACTATACAAGACATTTCAAATGCTATATTAATGTAGCAAAAATAAGTTTTGGTTTGTAAAAAAAAAAATATATATATATATATATATATTTTGCAACAATTAATGTTCTTAAGAAACAATATTATTTTGCATTTTATTGTCTTTGTTGGTAAATGATTGAATCTTAATGTATTAAGAAACAATGATTTTGTATATTGATCTTGATTGATAGTTTGTTAGTATTATATGGATACCTATTTAGATTTTTTTTTTTTTTTTTTCCTTCTTATACTTTGACCCCCTAACTTAAAATCCTAAGTCCGCCCCCCACATGCCCACCTTTTTGTGGCAATGCCCTACTAGGATTCCATGGGTTTTGTATAATCCCGTGAGGTGATCTGCAAATAAGTTATTTCCAGTCTTTTGTAATATTTAGTTGCTGTTTATGTTTTGGGTGTAGTGAAAGACTTGTCCTGTTTTTGTGTTGTTGTAGTAGTTGCTGTTTAGTCCAGTGTTGTCCTCAGGGTCTTGTTACTCTATTTCTCTGTGTCTATACGTTTCCTTTCATTAATAAAATTCTATTGTTGTGCGAAAAATTATATACATATTTGGAACATCAAACTGTGACAGTGGTATCTGCAATATTTTAGCAACAGAATCAGGCATAAAAGCGCTTCTCAAAAAAAAAAAGAAAAAAAAAAGAATCAGGCATAAAAGCATGATATAAAAGCTCCAAATTCCACCAATGCATATCCCTATCAATTAGATTGCAGCCACCTTCATATCTGGATTAATCACTTAACAGGGCAAAATAATCTTGTGACAACTGATAAGAAGCAGGAGGGAGCCAAGGATCTTGATAATCTCGAACAGATTCTCCATTTCCAATTCTTCAACATAGACTTTGCTTTAACAATTAACGTCCTTCCTGCCAGAACACTCTGCCAAGTATAAGATGGAGAATGATCCAACGTAGCATGCTTAAACATAGCATTTACGATAATACCTGGCCTTACAAAATCTTAGTGACTAGGGTAGTTCTATTAAAAAATTTCTCACGTCCTATACTCCCGTCGTGGGAACCGATGTTTGAATTCATGTGTGCATCTAAATGTTTTAAATTTAAAAAAGAAAGCCACAAATTTAAGATTTTAAAAATGACTAATTTTAATCATTTGACCCCATTAATTAATGTTTTTGAAAGAACTGAAAAGTTTATACCAAAGTGAGGAATTTAATAAATAACATAGAACCCCGTTAATTGATGTTTTTTAAGATTTCAAGAGAAATGTGATGGTATTTTTTTTTTTTTTTAAATACTAAGTATTTTAACACACACATGAGGAGATGAAAAAATGTCTTAAAGAAACTAATAGTGGTGTATACTCAAATGGGCCTAACTCTTAGATATACAGCACAAACTTAAAACCTCTTTAACTTGCACTCATTTTTTGGATTAACTGAAAAGTCTACACCGAAATGAGAAATCCTTTTAATGAATAGTATAGAACTATAGATAAGAAAAAATAATTCAAATTCCACAAAATTAAGATACACATTTTACACTTAACCTACAGGTCCTACATAACCATTTTTATAACGTCTATTAAGATACACATTTTATATTTTTTAAGTTCCCTTCTGAGTCATGTCTTCATGTGTGACATATCTAATTTAATCAAATTCTCATCTAATTAAGTTTCATTTTGAATTATGGAAATAATTTATGGAGCCCAAAATAAAAAGTGCTCAAATGCAAGGCAATCCCAATTACTTGTATGATAACATGCATATATGTTGGAGATGAAAGTGAGATTTGGCTATATATATAATAGTTTATACTATTTAATTCATTTTATTTAATGAAAATTTAACTATTACCATAAATGTCTAACTTATTTTGACTATTCTTAAAAATCAATTATCGAAAGTATTCTTTAAAATTTTCATCTAATAGTTTATTGTTTATTGAATTTTTTTTCAATAACAGTGAAGGGAAAATTATAAAAAAATAAAAAAACCCTGACTCGAGCCCAACCCGAGACCAACCCGAAACCTAACCCAGCCACAGACCAACATCTTTGGGTTGGGTCAGGTTCCTCCTTGGAAAATTCGAGTCAGGTTGCAAGTGACTAGAAACCCGACCCATACTGACCCAAATTCAGTCCTAGTCATTTTACATGTTAATAATCATATAAGAAAAATGTTATATCTACCGTATTTTCTTAACAAATTATAAATGGTTAGTTGTTATTGGTTCAAATTTGAATCTACCATTGTGATTACTTTTTTATCCCAATAATAACAATCAGTAACAATCTATCACTTAAAATTTGTTATGAAAATATTGTGAATATAACACTTCTCATCATATAAACTAATAATTTTAGTACTTGAAAAAAATAAAATGTGTGTGAATAAAAACAACCTTATCTACCATGGCCCATCCCGACTGGGAGAGCCTGGAGCACTACTAAGACCACTAATTTCCCACCTGCAGGCTATCATTACTCGCGGATAAACTCGACCTTTACGTAAGTAAGAAAGAATAGTCTAGACATCATATTATAAAGCAGCTTGTCCACTTGAACGAAATATCACTACCTTTATTTTTAATGTAAGCGTGAAGTGTGCCAACTGTACAATCTATTAGCTACGTAAACATTTCATTAGTAAGTTAACTTTAGTGACTAAATCGACTACCAGTTGAAAATAACAAAAATCAAATTGATTGTGATTCCAAAATATAAGAACCAAAATTGTATTTTTGTCTATTTTAAATAAATAAATAATAAAAAAAAGCATAAAGAAGTGACATTTTAGTTTTTTGCCAAACTATTCCACTTCCTACCCATGAGTTATCATAAAATCCTCATGGATCGAAAATGTGGTGAATGAAACTCAGAACGTTTGAATTTATGACACGTCTTTTAAGTTTATTGAGTTCACCACTCAAATGTCCACAAAGGAACTAAAATAATATGACATTTTCTATGTTCGCTGCTAATACAATTTTTATTCTACGCCAATTATAATATAGAATCTCAATAATTATGAAAATAATTATAAAAATATTAGTTACACTTAAAGTCTAGAGACTTCTGCTGTTCTAATAAAATTAAAAAATAAAAATAAAAAAAAATAAAAGTTAACAGATATAGTAAGAAGGATTTGTTAAAACTGTTTTAGAAAACTTTTAATGTAAAAGAAAAAGAAAAAACTAATTTTTTATATTTCTTATAAAATTTAAAAATTATTTATTAACAACGTATAAATTTCGTCTGTATTATGAATTATCACATTAAAAGTCATTTCGGAGTCTTCCTGGAGACTTGTCAAAGTCTTTTTCTCAGTCTTCCCTGCGCCACTTCGAGTGGGTCGACAGCAGCTTAAAGTCCTTCTTACTAGTCCTACCAATAATTTCCTCTGTACTTACCACTTCAACTCTTCTCGCACAGTAAAGAAAGAAATAAAATAAATTAAGGTAAAAGTAAATCAATCGTGTTCTACAAATTTGATCATTCACGAGTCATCTAGTATCTCCCGTTCAGGTAAAGTTTGGGTCCAGTGTTCAATTGCACTTAATTCATTGAGATTATAATACATATTCACTTTTGAATACATATCACCATCTTAACGGTATAGTGCACTACATGTATTGGACCTAAACCTCTCCAATGGGCAAACATAGAAACATGTTCTCTCTTTACCTCACCTTGTTGCTGTACCACTTGACCAACACCATTTCCAGTGACTCTCCTCCTTACACACCTGTTGATAATATTATCCTCGACTGTGGCTGATGGATGATCACAATTCCCTCAAGCAATCTCTTCGTCCACAAAAGGGACCAACAGACGAAGGAACCATTCCAGTCCATCATCATTTGAACCTATTGGACGAAGAGAAGGTTGCCAGCTCCTACCAATGGCAATACGTTACAGGATCACAATAAATCTCTTTACTGTTGAAGTAACAACAATCCTCCCATTAACATTTCAGGAAAGTGTTACAGATAATCCATTCAAGCCTCCATTAACGGCACTACCAACGGCTAGAAAAAGGAGGCAGGTATATATATAGATGGCTCATACCCACCAAGGTACAAAAACTCTAGCTCACATATTCAAATATTCTTATACTTCTCCTTTTACCGTAGCCATTCTAACTTTAGCATCGGAGACTCTGTGGTAGGCATCACACTGGTGACCCACACTACTTCCCTTCACTATTTCACCTTCTCAAAATCAGGTTGGCTTTGGACGGCTTCCCTCCTAGACGATCATTTTGACTAACGATCTGAGTATCATCAATTTGGCGCCATCTGTGGAAACAACTTTTTTGCACTTAGTCCGAAAGCACTATTCCATTCAACTTACAAGTCTAGATGGAATCTAATGCTAACCAAGACCCTGTAGCCTTAGCTATACAAATTTAGACGCTCACAGCCACTGTGGAATAGCTTACTAGGCAGAACCAAGAGATGAGGCAGCGACTACAAGAAGAAAATCATCGCTCAGAGACCAACCGGGACGATAAAGGAGATAGCCAGAGAAAACGACCAAGCACTCCAAAAGGGGTAAACTCAGATTTCCTTAGGGAAATGAGAAAAGAGATGGACGAGCTGAGAAACACTGCCAAAGAGAAAACAGACCGGAGTCTGGATAGAATGGTCAGGAAGACAAATTCACCCTTCACCCTAGCGATCCAAGGTTGCCCAGTACACTTAAATTTTTGTCTGCCCAGTACACCTTAACACTTTCAAGATGACTTTGGGAACAGCCCCCTGGCGAAATGCTATGCTGCTCTTTCCTTACTACCTTTAAAGAGGCAGGTAAGGAATGGTTAACTAAACTACTAACATCATCCATTGATAACTTCGAGCAGCTAGCCAATTCTTTCCTTCATCATTTCGTCGGTGGGTAGCGTCCAAAAAGACCAGCTGACCATTTACTCACCATCAAGCAAGGAGAGAAGGAAACCTTGAGGTCATATATAACACATTTCACCCGAGGAACTTTAGAGGTGGATGAAGTAGATGATAAAGTACAGCTAACAACTTTCAAGGCTAGATTGAAGTCCAGAGAATTCGGGATCTCCCCGGCAAAGAATCCCCCTAAAACGATAGCAGACATGCTCTTGAAGGCATAGAAGTATATGAATGCTAAAGACACCCTAGTAGCAATAGGGGGAGAAGAGAAACCCAAGGAAAAGAAGAAAGAAAAAGAAGACGATCGAAGAGGACAGAAAAGGGATCGAGCTGATCGGCAAAATGTTGAAGGGAGCAAACGAAAGGATGGCAAAAATCCTCATGCAGTAAAGTTCACACCTTTGGTGATGCCTATCAACCAGATTTTGGCATAAATTAAGGACGAACACTATCTCAAATGGCCTAGGCCATTACACTCATCACCCAATGTGCATGACAAGAGGAAATATTGCCGTTTTCACAAAGATCATGGACATTATACAGAGGAATATTGAGACCTGAAGAAGTAGATAGAAAAGCTTATATGAAAAGGGAAGCTGCAGAAGTTTTTGAAGAAGGGAGATTCCAACAGATTCAAGGATGGTAACAAGGACCAACACGAAGGCTCTCAAAAGGACGAGGACCACATGCCTCTTCGTCTACAGAGTGCAATCAGGGAAAAAAGACCATCACAGAAGGACCGTCTATAGGAGGGTCATTCAAGTCCCTCAGGAAGTCATACCAAAGGCAAGCGAATAATGTTCACAGCATGCCTCCACTAAAGCAAAGGTGGACAAACTAAGATATGTATTTCTCAAAAGAAGATGCCAGAGAGCTGAAACAGCCTCGTAATGATCTATTGGTCATTGTGCTCATGATTGAAGGATTTAATACTAAAAGGGTTCTGATAGATAATGGGAGCTCGGTAGATATCATCTACCTTTCTGCCTTCCAGCAATTAAAAGTAGACCCGAAGAGACTTCGTCCATTCAAATCTCCCCTCGTCAGTTTCAATGGGTACAAGGTATACCCCTAGGGAATAGTAACACTGACGGTCACAGCTAGCTTGTACCCCCTTTAGGTAACTAATAAACATAACTTTTTGGTAGTAGATTCACCTTCGTCCTACAATGTAATTATAGAAAGGCCTACCCTCAATCGTTGGAAAGCAGCTACTTCCACGTATTACTTGAAGGTGAAGTTCCCAACAGAATAAGGAGTCAAAGAAATAAGAGGAGACCAGGTGTTGGCACGGGAATGTTACCAAGCAGTCCTAGCCTTAAAAGAAAACCATACATGGGTGATTGAAGAAAAGACACCAAAAACTGTTGAGAAACTGGAGACGATAGAGCTGGTCGAAAGAGATCCATCCAAGACAACCCAGGTGGGGACGAGTCTAAGGCCCCAGATGAAGAAAGAAATTGTTAGTTTCTTGAAGGATCACTTGGACGTGTTCGCATGGAGTCATGAAGATATGCTGGGCATACCAGCAAATGTCATCCAACACCACCTGAATGTGGACCCTGAGAAGAAGCCTGTCCAGCAAAGAAGAAGGGTTTTCACTCCTGAACAAAACAAAACAGTCATGGACGAAGTGAACAAGTTGCTTGCTGCTAACTTCATCAAAGAAGTCTACTATCTTGAGTGGTTGGCCAACGTCGTCATGGTCGAAAAGGCAAACAGGAAGTGGAGAATGTGTGTCAACTTCACAGATCTGAATAATGCCTACCCGAAGGACAACTTCCCTCTACCTCGGATTGACTAACTTGTGGACTCGACAGCCGGACACAAGCTTTTTACCTTTATGGACGCCTTCTCTGGGTACAACCAGATACAAATGGCAAAAAAGGATCAGGAAAAGACTACCTTCATTATTAGCCAGGGCTTCTATTGCTACAGGGTCATGCCTTTTGGTCTAAAGAACGCGGGGCCATGTACCAAAGATTGGTAAACCAGATGTTCAACAAGCAGATTGGGAGGAACATGAAAGTATATGTTAACGATATGCTCATCAAAACTAAACAAGAAGAAAACCACCTAGATGACCTTAAGGAGACATTCAGTACACTTAGACAGTATAGCATGAAGTTGAACCCATCCAAATGTGCCTTTAGGGTCTCCTCTGGGAAATTCCTTAGATTCATGGTATCATAGAGGGGAATAGAAGCAAATCCTGAAAAGGTGAGAGCTATCCTCAAGATGTCCTCACTGAAGACAATCAAAGAAGTGCAATCTCTCACAGGAAGGGTGACAGCCCTAAACAAGTCTGTCTTAAAAGCAACAGACAAATTCCTTCCTTTCTTCAAGACCCTAAAGCAGGCTTTTGTGTGGACGGACAAGTGCGAGGCAGCATTCCAGGAGCTAAAGTGTTACCTAAGCCACCCCCCACTCCTGAGTCCATCCAATGAGGGAAAAGACTTGTTCTTTTACATAGCAGTGTCCACAACTACAATTAGCGTGGCCTTGATCAGGTAAGAGAATAAGATACAACTCCCGGTATATTACATCAGCCAAGCTTTCCAAGGAGCTGAAGCCCGATACCTTTGAATAGAAAAGATAACCTTCGCCTTAATAGTGGCCTCCAGAAAACTTCGTCCATATTTCCAGGCTAACCCGATTATAGTAATGATGGACCAACCCATTAAGAAAGCCATGAACAAGCCTGAGGCTGCTGGATGGATGGTACAGTGGGCCATTGAGCTTAGTCAGTTTGATATAGAATATCGCCCCCAAACGGCCATAAAGGCCGAGGCACTGGCAAACTTCATAGCAGAATTCACCGCCCCTGAACATGAAGACAACCAAGAAGAACTTTGAATGATCCATACGGGCGGATCATCCACGCAGAAAAAAGGCAGAGCAGGCATCGTCATTACCTCCCTTGAGGGGGATATTTTGAAGTATAGAGTCCAACTTAAATTCCCCATAACCAACAACAAAGCAGAATACGAGGCTATACTGACGAGGCTCAGGATAGCTCATACACTTGGAACTAAAAACATCTTGCTAAAGAGTGATTCACAACTCGTTGTAGGACAAGTTAAGGGAGAATTCGAAGCAAAGGAGACAAGAATGCAAAAGTACCTCAAGTTGACAAACCAATTAGTAAGCAACTTTGATCATGTAGAGTCTATTCAGGTCCCACGAGATCAAAACGCAGAAGCTGACGAAGTTGATCGAAGCACGTCAGCGGATAGTCAAGCAAAGGTGATTGATTGGAAACTGGAAGAACAACACTCTCCCAACATCAAAGAGTTTCAAACCTTCCCTATTCACACCCGCGCAGGATGGGCAAGTCCCATTCTATCTTATCTTAAGGATAGACGGTTACCACTAAACCCTGACGAAGCCAAGAAGATCCAAAAGCGAGCTGCCCAGTTCACAGTGCTAAATGACGAGCTTTACAGAAGAGGTTTTTCATAACCTTACTTGAGGTGCGTGGAAGAGGCAGAAGCCAAGTATGTTTTGGAAGAGGTTCACGAGGGTGTGTGCGGTGATCACATGGAGGAAAAATCCCTCGTGAGAAAGATCATAAGGGCAAGCTATTTTTGGCCCTCAATGCAACAAGGCATAGCAGATTTCGTCAAAAGGTGTGATAGTTGCCAAAGGTATGGAAACGTTCAACGAGTCCCAAGGGAGAAGATGACGACCATTTTTTCACCTTGGCCATTTGCATAATGGGGGATCGACATTATGGGCCCCCTACCACAGGGAAAGAGGTAGATAAGGTTCTTACTTGTCGCAATTGACTACTTCACAAAGTGGGTGGAGGCAAAAGCACTAGCAACAATCACAGAAGCAAAGGTACGAAGTTTTGTATGGAAAAATATTATATGTAGCTTCGGAATCCCAAGGACGATCATATCAGATAATGGTCGTCAGTTCGACAATCACAAATTTAGATCGTTTTGCTCAAGCCTAGGCATTAAAAACAAATATTCATTCCTGGGACATCCTCAAGCCAATGGATAGACAAAAGTAACAAACCGAACCCTACTAAAGATCGTCAAGGTCCAGTTAGTGGGGGCAAAGGGAGCATGGCCAGAGGAGTTACCAAGCGTTTTATGGGCTTACAAGACCATGGCAAGAACCCCAACAAGAGAGATGCCTTTTAACTTAACTTATGGCACAGTCATCCCTGCTGAAGTAGGACTCACTAGCCTCATAAGGGAGTTCTTTGACAAACAAAGCAAGACAATCAATTGAAGCTAAATCTGGACTGTTTTGATGTAGTCAGAGACCAAGCCTCACAGAGAATGGCCAAGTACCAGCAGAAGATGGCCGAGTACTACAACTAAAGGGTAAAGCTGAAAAGATTCAATATTGGAGACCTTATCCTACGAAAGGTGACTCCTGCAACAAAGGACCCAGCACAAGGCAAATTAGGGCTAACCTGGGAAAGACCCTAAAAGGTCGTCCACTATTCTTGCCAAAGAAGCTATCACCTGGAAGATTTGGACGGGAATAAGCTACCTCGTCCCTAGAATGTTGAGCACTTAAAGAGGTATTACGAATAGGAATTATAGTCTAGTTGTAAGCACTCAACATTGCCTAATACCTTTTTTTCTGTCATGCAAAACAAATAAACATATCATTCAATAGTTGATGTATTCTAACTATCTTTTTTTCGCTCAAACTAAAACTGCCATCACGATGCAAAAACTCCAACCAAGGTGAAATGATAAGATCCCTCGTAAGAGTGTAAATCATCTCAATGAAAAAAGATGATAAGATTCCTTAAACGGATATACATCGTCCAATCAAAAGACAATAAGATTCCTTAAGCGGATGTACATCATCCAAATAGAAGATGATAAGATTCTTTAAACAGATGTACATCATCCAATCAAAAGACGATACAATTCCTTAAATGGATGTACATTGTTCAATCAAAAGACGATAAGATTCCTTAAACAGTTGTACATCAACTAAACAAAAGACAATAAAATTCCTTAAACGGATGTGCATTGTCCAAACAAAAGACAATAGGATCCCTTGAATGGGTGTACATCGTCCAAATGAGAGACAATGAAATTCCCCAAGAGGATGTAAATCGTCCTAAATGAAAGGAAACGCAATTTAAGTCTTCCTGACAAAAATTGAGGCAGGAAGATCCCAAGGACGGAGGATGTCCATCAAGAAACAACAAAAGAAGTTAGACCAACAAGGTTAGTAGACACACAATTACTTTTCATAAATATTTCAATAAGTCCTCGGTGGATGACAAGGAACATAAATATTTCTCTAAAGGATGACGAAAAGCAAGAAGAAAAATACCCACAAGCAGCATGAACACAAGGTAAACAAGCATACATATATATGTATAAGAAATTATAGATTGTTCAGAAGACCCAAAACAAACAGGGCACAAAATGGTTGATCGTACAAAAGCCCAAAAACAGGCAAGGCATTCAAAAAAGAAAGAAAGAAAAATTGAGACTATGCTGCAGGAGCATCATTTCCATCTTTCTCAGATTTCAGAGGATCATCAACAGCAGCAGCAGAAGCCTAGGATGTCTAGGCTGCCTCATCCACTTCAATTTCTTTGTCAATAGCTTTGAAATCCAAGTTCTCTAAATCCACTCTTGGATCATGTTTCACCAGGTATCTCCTTAGCAACTTAAACCCCTTAAAATACCAGACAAACAATATGGCATTGTATTCCTTCGTCGTTTGAAAGGCACAAACGACCTTAGCCATGGTGTTCTTCATTTTCTGGTTGGCCGCTGCCAATAGCTCATCTTTCTACTTCATCAATTGTTTCTCAACGTTCAGCTCTTCAGTTAAAGTCTTTATTTTTTTGTCTTGGACGTGTTACTGCCATCCACCGCCATAATTAAGTCTTTCCTTAAACTTGAAGCCTCAACTTCCAACGCCTTAACCTTTAAAGTGGCCATCACGGCCTTCTCCTCACTCGCCAAGTATTAGGAAGTGATGTGCATTGCCTCCCCCAAAACCTGGCATTCAGGGGTGCATCATGAACAACCGATATACTTGGACAAAGGAAAACTAGGGAAGAAAAAGGACGAAGAAGAGTTATCTGGACGAGCTTATGCACATGGCGATTCACCATCTCGTAAGAAGGGACGCTGGAAATCTCCTTCAACTCATCTGGAGTAACAATGTCATTTGTAGGAGCTAAGGTCGTCTCAGCGTTAGCCTAGACACTGGCTCCCATTTTCTCCTTACCCTTCTCATTCATCTTGCGCTTCTTGTGACGAGGAGTAATCTCCTCAATAGATAAGGCCAGGGAAGCTACTTGACCCTCGACCAAGGCAGGGGTGGATGAACCCTTTTCTGTAGCCCTTTTCTCTTTCTCCTTCTTAACCCACCTCAACCTACGCTAACCAATGCTGGAGAGGGGTTCATTTTTCTTTGCCTTAATCCAGGCATAAAATTCTTAATTAAATTTAGTTCTCATTTCTGCAAAGAAGAAAAATAATGGAGTTAAGAAGAAGAAGAGAAGAACGAGAAAAGAAAGTGAAAGATAGATGATCTAGGTTCATCCCAAAGTAACTTACTTTTTTCTTCATGGCGAATAGCACAAAGGATGTAATGGGAAGGTTCTGGTCCCAAGCAATGACGAGCTAAAGTCCTGGGATCCACCAAATCGTCAAAGTCGTCAATAGTGCTTGCGTACTTCACAACTGCACGAACACGCTCTGCAAACTTGCTCTCCAACTCTGGATGATCTTTGATTGTGAAAATAAAAACAAAGAAAATCACACAAGGTCAGAACGGACAACTCAAGCAAGAAGACAAATGAAAAAGAAAAGAAAATGCAAGGCAAACGCACCAAGTAGAGGGGTCTCCCACCAACGCAGCAGCCTAGGGAAATCCCTCAAAAAATCGTCAGAGAAGGTCTCCCAACCATCACTCAACACAAAAAAGTACCTTGACTTACAATAACGAAAGGACGAAGGCAGATTAACAATGAGCCAAGACCTTTTATCCCAGGGCACAAGCTCAGAGTAACCAAACTCCTTGGACTTCTTTAGATGATAAAGGTGGATGAACTCGTTTAAAGTGATCATATCACCGTCAGCTATGATCGTCCAGATTACCATGCAACTTATGACGATTCGCCACGAATTCGACATAAGTTGTCCTAGGGAAATATTTAGATGGTGAAGAAGCTCCATTATGAATGGATGGACGGAGAATGTAAGGCCATATAGGAAGGCAGCCTCATAAAAGCAAACCTCCCTATTGGAAAATGCACAAGATTTTTCGCCTTTCCTAGCAAGATGGACCTTGGTCTCCTCAGGAAATTGAAATCTATCCCTAAACCTAAGAAAGGTATCCTCGTTCAAAGAACACTCCTCCTGAAGGGCATAAAAAGACCGGGGTGAAGCAGGGACAGAAGGTCAGGAAGACGAAGGCCTAGAAACAGCTGTATCCGTCTCAACCTTACCCGGATTGGCACTGGATGACAAGTTAGCCTCTAAATCACCGGATCTTCATTTTCCCCCCTCAGAACACCTCGCACCAACTCAAACCAACTTAGAGACTTACACAACAATGGGTATGGATCCCCCAATACTAGACTCAGACTATTGCCACTTGGGACAAAATCCCTAATCGATAGGTAAGGACGACTAGAACAACCTACAAACCCAAAAGAGCAAAAAAGAAGGCAATTTAGGAGTAGTGCGCCTAATATCAGAATAGTCCATCAAAAAGGAAACAGAAAAGGACAAGATTCAAAAAGGGAACAAAGCATAGAAAAACGAAGCAAATAAAACTTAAAAAGGAAAGAAGGAACAAGAAAAGCAAAAGGGGCGTACCTAAAAAAGGAAGTGAAGCTAAGAAAGAGAGAAAATAAGCGCTGAAATCGCAGTGATGAAACTCAAAGGAAAATGAATAGCAACGCACACAAAAAGATTGGAATTTTTGCAAAATAAGCATAGAAATAAAGTACCAAAGGTTTAAAAATGAAGCGCCTCAAAAAATGTGGGAAAACTAAAAAGTTTCGCCAGAACCAAAAACCCCTCAGCCAATCCTGGAGTGACATGTGGCCACAACACACGCCACGCTGCCACTATGTAATAACTACGGAGGGGGAAACCCAGAGCGCCATAACTGCCAAGAAAAAAAAAAAAAAAAAAAAAGGTGGGCTCATCACATTCCATGGCCGTTTCCAAATTGAACGACCTCGGAATTGGGGTGCAGTTGATGGATGACCACAACTCCCTCGGGCAATCTCTTCGTCCACAAAAAGGACCAACAGATGAAGGAACCATTCAAGTCTGTCATCATTTGAACCTATTGGACGAAGAGAAGACTGCTAGCTCCTACATAATGGCAATACATTACAGGATCACAATAAATCTATTTACTGTTGAAGTAACAACACTCCTCCCATTAACATGTTAGGGATGCGTTACAGATAACCCATTCAAGCCTCTATTAACAGCGTTACCAACGGCTAGGAAAAGGAGGCAGGTATATATACAGATGGCTCATACCTACCAAGGTACAAAAACTCTAGCTCACATATTCAGATATTCTTATACTTCTCCTTTTACTATAGCCATTCTAACTTTAGCATTGGAGGCTCTATGGCAAACACCACACCAGTGCCCACACTACTTCCCTTCACTCTTTCACCTTCTTAGAAGCAGGTTGGCTTTGGACTGCTTCCCTCCTGAATGATCATTCTAATTAACGATTTGAGCATCACTAGTGGCCCTTCTGGCAACTCTATTGCCTTAGTTGGTCAGACTTGGTTTGGTGAGATGAATTCTAAATTCTTCCCTCAAGAACTATCTCAAGACCAAGAATCTCTAACCACTAGTGCAGTTCAACAATCCCCCTCTACTTCCCAACTACCCTATTCCACTGCCCGCTTGTCTTTCTACCCTTTCACCTACATATTTCTAGTCACTTCCGGCCAAAAATTCATTCAACTTTACTTCTACCCAGCTTTGTACTCCAAGTTTGACCGCTCTGAATCCCTCTTCTCTGTCAAAGCTAGACCTTTTACTCTTTTTTACAACTTTAACGCTTCACTCAGGCAAACACCGATGGTGATTCCGATGATACCATATCTAGAGAGTTCTGTGTCAACATCAAGGAAGATGAGAGGTTGAACTTAACCTTCATACCAAGTGCTTCTAATTCATTTGCTTTCATCAACAGAATTGAAATCTTGTCTGTGCCTACTAATCACACACAAACATATGATTTCAATGCTATTTTGATGTTCATTTTTTAGAGTTAACCTTCTGATACTTCTAGCCATATTAGTAGTTCTAAATGCACAATTTTTGTGGGAAAAAAGTAAAAACTTCAAATTCAAATTAGTGAAAATTATGACATCAAACCATAAAAAAAAATAAAAAAAAAACTCATCACATGCGAGGCTAGTATGTGTGTGTGTGTATATATATATATATATAATATTTTTTTTTTACATGAACCAAAAGAAGATGTTGAGTAAATACCTTTCAAATTTTAATTGGAACAATTGTCAATTGCCGACTTGGTGAAGACAACCTTAGGACCAAAGGGAATGGTAAATCTTTTTTTCAGACTTGAGAGGATCTCTCTTAGGAATGTAGCCTCCGCAATGAACTTTAACGGCTAGGTTGTCAGCCATTATTTGCAAAATTTTATCCAACAAAACATAAGACAACCTTACTTAAGGATAGAGATGGGAGAGATTGGATACAAAATAGCAGAGGATTTTGTTTTATTTTTAAAAGTGATAATTGATTATCCTATCCAATTGTTAACACTTTCATGTTTTTAAATGTCCATATAGTCGTGTAGATGTAAGGATTTTTTTTTGGGGGGGTGGTGGGGAATACCAATATATGTGTTAGTGAACAGTTAAGTCTTTAAGTTTTCCATTTAAAAAAAAAAAAAAAAAAAAGTCTTTTAAGTTTTATAAAGTTAATAACTGCCTATAAATCCAAAGTAATGGTAAGTATTCATTGTAAGCCAAATTAACAGCAATAGTTTACAAACTGAAGGTTGAACACAGAAAAATCATCAATCCTCACAATTTTAAACAAATTTGTTTACTCTAGAACACAAAATTTTCGATTTTGTAATATGTAATACATGACACACATAACAAGAAAGGATTTTTTTTTTTTTTTTTTTTTTTGGGAAATACCAGTAGTTGTGTTTGTGAACAGTAAGTCTTTTAGTTTTTCATTCTCAAAAAAAAAAAAAAAAAAAAAAAAAAAAAGAAAAAAAGCCTTTAAGTTTTATATAGTTTTTTTTTTTTTTTTTTTTTTTTTTTGATGAGAAAATACAATATAAACCAGCAACTGAAAAAGAGCAACAAAGAGAACAGAACAGTAGCAGGGAGAACAAACAGCATTAGCTACGAACAACCTTCCCTCATGATAATATGCTCCACAAAGCTTGGACACACACCTTTCCAAACTTGTGTAACACCTGAATCTCTAGCAGCTCTTGCAAGTTCATGGGCTACTCTATTGCCACTCCTAATTAAGTGCTGAAAAGAGCACCAAGAAAAAGAAGAAGAGATGTCTTTTATGTTCTGCACAATGTGACCCAACTCACCTCCAAAAACATCTTCATTAATAGCTTGTATAATTGAGAGTGCATCAGATTCAACAATGACATGAGAGATCCCTAACTCCAAGGCAAGCAACACACCATCTTGTAGTGCCAAAGCTTCTGTGATCTCGGCAGAGTATGATGATAGCAGTAATTTGCTTAAAGCTGCGATAAGGCAACCTCGACAGTCCCGAATAGCCACACCAGTACAGGAAGGGCTACCATCTGAAGCAGCGCTATCAGTATTAATTTTGAAAAAGCCGGAGGGAGGGGCTTACCAGCTGTTAGAGCAGGGGCTGAAGAGAGGGCAGGGAGAGAGCAAGCATCTTTATACTCGCTTAACATTCTGTTTGCCATATCCCAGACTTGACTTGGAGGGGAACCTGAATCCTCATGTATAGCTTGGTTGCGGTTCCACCAAATGGACCAAGCAACAGCAAAGAATAGCTCCAAATCATGAGGGGATCCTTTTACAAGAAACTCCAAGGCAACATCCACAAAGTCCCTAGGTGGGGAAGTTACTTTAACTGGGCAATTATGCCACTTTGCCCAAGTTAGCTTGGCGTGATCACATAAAAGAAGAGCATGGGCATGGATTCCAAGGCCTTATCACAAATAGGACAAAAGCTTGAACAGTGAATACCTCTATGGTTTAAGTTGAGCATGGTTGGAGGGCCATTTACACAAGACCTCCAAGCAAAGATTTTGAGCTTTTGAGGGATTTTCTGATGCCAAATCCGCTTCCACAGGCAAATTCTAGAATCAAGAGAAGAGCATTCTCCCTCCTCATTTGAGTCCACTAGGCTTGAGGCAATGTGATATGCACTTTTGACTGTAAAAACCCCCCTTTTATTGCCAATCCAGATGAGGCTGTCTTCAGGGAGATTATAATTGAGAGGGATTTTTAAAATTGTGCTAGCTTCAAAAGGAAGGAAGATGGACCTGACCGCTTCTGCTTTCCACCACCTAGTATCATTGTCAATAAGGGAGGAAACCATTGGATAGTCACCAAAATCAGATTGGGGAGAGATCACCTTGAAAGAAGATGGCGTTGGCAACCATTTGTCATCCCAAATATGAATTCTTCGATCATTACCAACCCTCCATTTTGTTCCCTTTTTTATGACACCAAGGCTATTATGAATGCTCCGCCAAACATACGAGGGGCTGCCACCTTTTTTAGAGTTTAGAAAATCATCATAAGGAAAGTACTTAGCTTTAAAAACCCTAGCCATCAAAGAGTTTGGGTTGGAAATGATTCTCCAACCTTGCTTGGCCAACATGGCAAGGTTGAAAGCTTGGATGTTTTTGAAACCTATCCCTCCATGAAACTTTGATTTACACGTCTTCTTCCAGCTAACCCAAGAAATTTTGTTCTCATCGCCTCTTTGCCCCCACCAAAAGTTCCTCATCATATTTTCTAAATCTTTGCACAAAGTTTTAGAGAGTTGGAAGCAGCTCATTGTATACGTGGGTACTGCTTGGGCAACCACCTTGATAAGAATCTCCCTTCCACCTATTGAGAGAAGCTTCCCCTTCCAGCCAGCAAGTTTTTTTGCCATTCGATCCTTTAGAT
The DNA here is from genome assembly GCA_963669245.1 of Quercus cerris. Classification (NCBI taxonomy): domain Eukaryota; kingdom Viridiplantae; phylum Streptophyta; class Magnoliopsida; order Fagales; family Fagaceae; genus Quercus; species Quercus cerris. The sequence goes on along the minus strand of OY770006.1, from coordinate 34,756,746 downwards.
CTGCAAACACTTGAGCCTTGGATTTTCTAATGATAGTAGGCAACCCCAGGTATTTGTTATGCTTGGAAACTTCCATTGGACCAAGGATGTTCAAAATGCTTTCCTTTCTCTCATTAGGAGTGTTTGGGCTGAAAAAAACAGAGGACTTGTCGGTGTTAATTTTTTGCCCCGAAGCTGCTTCATAACTATTAAGGATGTCAACAAGCTTCTGACACTCTTGTTCATTCGCTTTGCAAAAAAAGAGACTATCGTCAGCGAAGAAGAGATGAGTGATTTTTGGGCATCCCCTGCCAATGGACATTCCACTAATCTAATTATCACGGGCAGCTTTATGAATAAGTGCGAAAAAGCCTTCAGCATAAAGGAGAAAAAGGTAAGGGGAGAGGGGGTCCCCTTGCCTAATGCCTCTAGAGGGAATGACGTTTCCACAAGCCTCACCATTAATGATAACTGAATAAGACACAGAAGAGATGCATAGCATTATAAGGTCCACCCATTTTTTAGCAAAACCCATTTTCTCCATAACTTCTTTGATAAAATTCCATTCAACTCTATCAAAAGCCTTACTCATATCTAATTTGATTGACATGTAATTATCCTTCCCATCAATTTTGTGATTCAAATAATGCATGAATTCAAAGGCTACTAAGACATTATCTGAAATAAAACGATCCGGAATGAATGCACTTTGATTTTCAGTGATAATATTTGGGAGGATTGGTCTGAGTCTATTAGCAAGAACTTTTGATACAAGCTTATAAGTGGTGTTACAGAGGCTGATTGGGCGAAAATCTGCCATTTTGGAGGGCTGGTTGGTCTTTGGGATGAGAGCAATATTGGTTTTATTTATTTTAGCTAAGGGCATATTTGAGTTCAAAACATTTAAAACCATATTTGTGATGCTTTACCCTACAATATCCCAATATTTATGAAAAAAGATTGCAGACATACCATCGGGCCCTAGCGCTTTGGTTAGGTGTAGTTGCTGAAGCGCTTTAATGACTTCATCTCTTGTAAAGACCTTTGTAAGCTCAGCATTCATGTCCTCAGTGACACATCTAGGCAATGCATCAACAACCCCACTAATTCCACTTGGAGAGGATGTGGAATAAATCTTTTCAAAATAAGATACTGCAGCTGCAACAATGGTTTCCTTACTCTCACACCAAATGCCATCATCATTCCAAATCCCCAAAATGGAGTTCTTTTTCCTTCTTTCAGAAGCACGGGCATGAAAAAACTTAGTATTTCGATCTCCCTCCCTATACCAATGAACCTTGCTGCGCTGTCTCCAAATGGTCTCTTCACTGTCTAAGAGATCATTAATTTCCCTTCTAAGCTGGTTAATTTCAGCCCCCCCAGTGCCACTATCTTCCATGGTGAGAGAATTGAGAGCCCTTTTTTTCTCATATAGTTAATAAATGCCTATGAAACCAAAGAAATGGTAAGTATTCATTTTAAGCCAAATTAACGGCAATAGTTTACAAACTGAAGGTTGTATACAGAAAAATCACCAAACCTCTCAATCTCAAACAAATTCATTTTCTCTGGGACACGAAATTTTTGATTTTGTAATATGTAGTACATGACACACATAACAAAAAAACAAAATGTATATACTTGAAATCAAAGCCAGCAACAAAATGAAAGTTCAAACAAAAAACACAAACACACACTCACAAAATCTCTAAATTAAAATCCATACCTCCAAACACTCAACTCACCAATGAACCTCTTGGTTGGAACTCAAATTCTGCTCCCATAGTTGTGCAATGATGTAATCACGAAGCAACCTCCATTAAAGGCTTACGACCACATCAAATTACTATGAACACCCACCAAGACGTGTTGTAGATTTTTAACTTCCTTCACTTTTTATAATAGTAGTAGTAATCCAAAACTCTTGTTAGAGACGTGATTTTTTTTTTTTTTAATAAGAATCTCAATTTAAAAATATATACACGTGTTACATATTTTTAACTTTCTTCAGTTATTTTAGTCGTAGTTATCCAAAACTCTTATCAAAGATAACATGCTTTATTTATTATTAAAAAAAAAAAAAAAAAAAAAAAAAAAAAAAAAAGAAGGAATCTAAACGTGGGTTTTGATAGGGTTGAACATGGGTTAGGTTAGGAAGTGGCATCTAAAATTTTTTGGATTTGTTTTTAATTTCAGATATTTTAGTAGAGTAGTTATGTGAAACTCTTGTCAAAGATAACAGTTATTATTATTTTTTTTTATATATATATAATTTATTTATAAGAATCTAACCGTGGGTTGGGTTTGGACATGGTATTTGAAGTTTTTTGGATTTGTTTTTAACTTTCAATTTTTTTAGCAGAGTAGTTATCCGAAACTTTTGTCATAGAATTGAAAGTGTTTTTTTTTTTTTTTTTAATAAATAAAATAAAATTGAACGTGGGGTTTTTTTAGGGAAAATTTGAACGTGGTTTTTATTTTATTTTATCCGAAACTTTTTTTTTTTTTATTATATGGGAGTTATCAGAAACTTTTGTTATAGAATTGAAAGTAGTTTTAAAAATATATATATATTTGAATGCGAATTTTTTTTTTTTTTTTTTTTTTTTGAGAAACATTTGAACGTGGGTTTTTTTTTTTTTCACTTGTCTAACCCTACCATTTAAGGGATGATTTGGCGTGTAGGGAATTGGGAGGCTGTGCAGATAAAAGGGGACCATTGGCTGCCAAACCAAGCTTGCTGCTCTGTTATTTCTCCCTTGCCGCAGGTGGATGATGATTCTAGAGTTAGCTCCCTTATTGACCAAGACAGTTTTGCATGGAAGGTTTCTTTGGTCAAGGAGCTTTTCCTCCCTCACGAAACAGATATGATCTTGGGAATTCCTCTGAGTTTTAGGCGACCTCCTGATCGCATTGCTTGGGCTCCTACTCCGTCGGGTATGTTTACAACTAGTAGCGCTTATAAACTGATTGTATCAAGTGCTACAAATTCTTTTGAAAGTGGCTCCAACTTGGAGAATCAAAAGAAATTTTGGAGGGTTTTGTGGCAACTCCGGGTTCCAAACAAAATCAAGATGTTCGTGTGGAAGGCCTGTAATGATGCGTTGCCAACCATGGACAATCTGTATCAGTGGCATATGGCTCCGTCTGACCGGTGTAACTGCAGCCAAGAACACCCTGAGGACGTCGTGCATGCTCTTTGGCAGTGCAAGGATATTTCGAGTGTTTGGTTGTCTCTAGAGTGGTTCCACCAAGCAGTACCGGTTCAACCAGTCAGTTTTTGTGAGCTCCTGTCCAAGTTCATGCACGGCCAGGATGAGTATCAGGCTGAGATTTTTGTCATTACTGCATGGAGTATCTGGAACAGAAGAAATGTGTTGCATTTTGGGCGGAGTGCTCTTCTTGTGGATCGGATTTGCAGCAGTGCTGGTAATTATCTGCAGGAATTTTTGGCTGCACAGGACACGGAACCGGCCCTTCCTAGCCCTCCGTCCATGCAACATTGGTGCCTTCCAACGTCAGATGTTTGTAAGGCGAATTTCGACGCTACAGTTTTCCGGTCTTCTAATATGGCAGGACTGGGTGTGGTTGTGCGTGACAGCAGTGGTGCTGGGATTGGAGCGATATCTGTTCCCTCCTCTCTTAGGAGCTCGGTGGCTAAGTTGGAAGCTTTAGCATGTCTAAGGGCTGTACAATTTGCATCAGAAATTGGTCTTACCCGAGTGGTTTTCGAAGGGGATTCAACTGCTATGATTGATGATCTTCGACATGGGTTGGGCGAGTTGACTTGCTATGGGAACGTGTTGGATGATATTCGAGAACATGTTGTTGCTTTTCAGTTTTTTTATTTTAATTTAGTTAGCCGTTTGTGTAACTCTGTTGCTGATGCTTTAGCTAAGAAAGCTAATTCTGTTGAGGGCTCACAGGTTTGGTTGGGAGACCTTCCTGCTGACATTGCCCCTCTTTTGTTTCATGATGTTCATTGACTTCGTTTATTGAATAAATTCCTAGGCTTGCGGTCTGGTTTCTCAAAAAAAAAAAGTTTTACATACCGGTAAATTTGAGAATATTTTGGGCATCAAAATTGAGAAATTCCAATAGAGAAAGCCCCTTAAATAGTAGTATAGATAACTATAATATTTTTTTTATGGATATAATTATAACCATACTACTTTAACTGATCAGTTAGTTTAAGATTAGGTTATGCCCACCAATGACCTTTTTTTTTCTTTGAGAATACTAAATATTTTTAACACACCCACCCACCCACCAATGACCTCTAGATACATGATTATATATATATATATATATATATGTTATTTTGATGAAGATGTTTAGGATTTGAATTCCTCTCTCTCTCTCTCTCTCTCTCTCTCTCTCTCTCTCTCTCTCTCTCTCTCTCTACATAAAATGAATCTAAAAAAAATTAGCATATATTCATTAATGTGATCATAGTAACATATATAATTTTATAGGAGTAGTAACATGTGACCTTTTATCTTTTTTGTTGTCCTAAATTGCTTGTATTATTTCTCATAATTTTTTTAATTTTTTATTCCAAAATAAAAATTAGAGTTATGTTAAGTATTTTCTAATCATAAACTTAATTAACTCATTATTATAGGAGGTTGGTTGAACCAAACTTAAGAGTGTCAGTAGTTCAGTTAAGTTATAGTTAGAAGCCAAAAAAAAAAAAAAAATACAACATATGAAATACAAAACAAAACAAAAATTTGCATACACAATTATATTTTTCAGCTTTTTTTATTTTTAATGCCAACTGAGTAATAAGTTCTCAATAGTAGATAATAAAGTGATATTAGTAATAGGTTAATGTGAAAATCAATAACAAGTTATCATCTCAAGAGTTCTTAAAATTGTTGTGTACATGACATTATAAAAGGAATCTATTGTTTCAAGGTTTTAAATTATTTTTAACTTTATAATAGATCTCCCTCTTTTGAAATTTGTGTGTTCTTTATGAAGGGTCTAACCTAGGTAGCCCACCAACCATGTTAGGACTTCTTATTTGATTACTTTCACCCTTAAATAAAAAATAAAATAAAATAAAAAAATTTAAAAAAAAAAAAAAAAAAAAAAAAAAAACTTAATTTGATTACATTTTCTTAAGAGGCAAATATAACTTTTATGGTAGACCACTTAGGTTAGCCTATGCTTAGGACCGTCCATCAATCACACAACTTTGACGAATTTGGCCGACCAATAAAAGGATTCAGACCAACTATTTAGATAGGGACAGATCTTGGGTTTTTGCTTTGGCAATTTAATGGTGAGTTTTTGGCCCAATTCTTTAGTGAAGTGAGGTAGGCCCAAAATAATTTGTAAAGGATATCTGTGATTTGTGTGTTTTTTTCGCTGATTGAGTAGGGTTTTTTTTTTTTTTTTTTTTTTTTTTGTTGTTGTTGTTGTTGTGGGAAAAATAGGTGACTGAGTAGGTGAAATATAGTATGTGGAAAAAATTGTGTCTCAATAATATGCGATCATTCAAAATAGTCTTTATCCATTAATATTTCTTTCCCACTCAATCCAAGCTTTAGCAGGTAATTGGGATTTGTGCTTGTAGGGAAAGCTTAGGTAGTCAAAGAACTTTGTACACCATGGTTCTTTAAATAAACAAATAAGTTGATGTTCTCATGTTCTGAACAACGATACGGAAACACGAGAAAATACAATGTAAGAAAATTCAAGAATTGTTATGCAATCCCTGAGGATATAAGAGAGATGAACTTTACTTTATTTTTTTATGCAAGATATTCGGAGGATGCAATCATTGAATTGAATGATAGGAACCTTGCGGTCCCTACCCTAACCGAGTGATTGGCCAAAACTAAAATAGGACGAAAATAAAGTTAATAATGGGAAAATGATTGCTAGAATGAAGACAAAATTGCTAAAATGAGAAAAAGAAACATAAATAAATAATCAGAAGTGTTTGGCCATTGCCCACCGCTTTTGCTTTGTTCCCTTGTAAAGACTACAATAATATAGTAGATTTTAATTAATTTAATTAGTAAAATTTTTGATAATTAAATAAAAAATTTGGAGTTCAATTCTTATTTATACCAAAAATTAATTGGTGTCTAATAATAAAAAGTTATCATTAAGAACAGATGCTATAAGTTGAAACTCTCTCTACAAATTTTTTTTAAAAAAAAAGCTATAATGATGTGGTGAGATTCGTGAGAATCCTATTGGGCCATGACCATTCTTGTATTTCCTAGCTTAGGTAGGACCATTTCTATCACCCATAATTTCTTTGTCATGCTCCTCTTGCATTATCCCAAAAAAAATTCTATTATAACATAGTGAAGTACCAAAAATAATTTTAATGATTTTTATTTTTACACAAAGAGTACACATTAAAAATCTTCTTATCTTTTTTTTTTCTATGTTTTTTTTTTTTTTTTAATTTTTTATCAAGCATTAACAAATGAAGAGGAGATTCATTTAAAAATAAAAGCGACAAATGGAAAATTAGGCTAAAGAATTTAGAAATCCATGGAGACCTAAATTTGCTAGCAGCTGCAAAATAATGAAGATAATAATTTAGAAAAGATATGAAGTATCCATTGATCATGATTTATATACTTTGCAAAGAATGTGACATAATTTGCATACACGTGTGTGTATATATATACACATGTGAATATAAAAATGCTATGCAACTAGGATGCATCAAGAAACTGAGTATGGTGGTTGACAATATTATAAAGACCCTTTTGCTTTTATGTAATCTCATTAAACCTACACAACATTCAGATTCAACATAGAATTTGAAGTAACTTCTAACATTCATGTCGTTGGATTATAATAATCTTTAAGAGCGGGCACCCCAAGGATACTTTACAAAAACTTGTTAGTGCGTTTGGTTGTGTAAAGACAGATAATCATTATTCATTTATTCGTTATTAATATATGATTATTATTTTTTTGAATAAACAGTAATACTTATTAAAATACATACGAAAATAATAATATTAGTATTTTAAACTGGATTTATAATACATTATTTAACCAGAGTACAACTACAAAAGGGCCTGACTTTTGTAGTTATATACTGGAGTTATAAACAGCAGACATTAGACACACACAACCAATGTAGAATAAACACCATTTTTTTTAGTAAACAGTAATACTTATTAGAACACACACGAAAATAGTAATATTAGTTTTTTAAACTAGGTTTATATTACATTATATAACCGGGTTTATATATATATATATATATATAACTTTTTTAGCATATGATTTTTCATTATACATGCATCATGCAAATTGATTATAAGATTCTGTGTTCAAAATCTCTAAACAAAAAACTTGGGTCATTTTTAAAAGATTCTTCATTTTAATATATAATGTGTATTAGACAGGAGACTATATACACCTAAAGAATAGCCGGATACTAAAAAAGAAAAAATTTATTAATAACATACTAAAATAAATAAGGTTGATGTTATGTTAATGAGAAACAGTATGGAAAGTGGAAAAACGAGAAAAAAACTTTGTAGAGCAGGTGTGCCATATTTGGCATTTGGCACACTTGCTCTACAAAGTTTTTTTCTCATGTTTGGCATTTGGCATATTAAACACTAAAAACAAACCATCATGAAGTGTGTTATATGTCAAAAAAATTTTGAGACATACTACAGTACACTACTACGTTTGGTACGGTATGGACGGAAATGTTATAAGTTTTCAATATTTTTTTATTCTTACTTTTCTCTCTCCTCTCTCACCTGTCTTTTCTCTCCACCCCCTTGTGAGAGAGAGGAAGCATGTTTCAGAAACATGATAGCCTCTCTCCCCATCTGCACTGAGTCTCTCTTCCTTGTTCATTCTCACTCTCAAGTCTCAGCTTCTCCTTTCTTCCTTTCTCTAGAGCACACTGCCAGAGTTGTCAAAACGCAAATCATATTGTGAATCAATATTTAATTTTTTCGTATCGTGTATCGTAAGATACACAAACACTTAATAAAATTTATAAAAAATTATAAATATACATATATAAAGGGTATATTCATTATAAATTTTAAATGTATTCAACTAATGACTAATTTATTCATCACTTATGTAATAATATTTAACAAGCTAACTAAATAAATCAAACTAGCATGTGTTTATAATATATATATATATATATATATATTCAAATTACTTAAATTCAAAAGTGATAATATATTACAAATGACCCAAAAATAATAATTTATTTTCATCATATTTATCAAATTGCCTAATCAACTCTATCTAAGTCAACGCTATCATCATGTTTATAATTTTGCAAATTTATTTCTTTATTAAAATTTTCTTCATCGTTATTCGTCATTAATATTTAATATCTCTTCTTGTTCTTTTTATTTTAATAATTTTTTTATAAATTGTTTTTTTTTTTTTTTTTTGGCATTCTAGTTTCTTGGACTTATAGTAATAGCGATAAAAATAAAAATAAATTTAAAATAAATTTTTAAATATTAAAGTGAAAGGTAAGTGTGTACTGTGTAGTCCAATTTTAGGAGAGAGGGGAAAAAACTTATGAATATGTTATTTTAGTAGGCTAAATTAAGTAAACTAATAATTTTTTACTAAAAACAACTCTAACAACTTGTTAGATTCAAATAAAAGTACAAATTTTAACAAAAAAATCTCATTTTAAAGCATTTGTCTATGTATCGTACGATACGTATGATTTTACAATACGATACGATTCATACGATACACATATTGTATCATACGATTCATGAGCACTTACGATACACCAATACGATACGGAACTTTTTCCATATGATACAATACGTATCGTACGATATGTATTGCGTATTGTACGATACTAACAACTATGCACACCGTTGTCCTTATCTACTGCCGATCTCACTGAGTAGTAGACTTCACCAAGCCGCCGCCTAGCCATGACTTGTATCGGCTGCCATTGCTCAACTTGAGGCCGATCTCGCCAGCAATGATCAATCATGCCCCAAGGCCGATCTCATCAAGCTAGCTCTTGCCCAGCCACAGGTTCATCTTAATATTTTTTTTGTTTTTGTATTTTTTTTTTTTTTTGGGTTTTGGGTTGATTTGGGGCTTTAATTTGGAAGTTTTGGGTGGTGGTGGTTGCAAGTGGGCTATGGGTGGTGATGGTGGTGTTGTTGCCGGCAGGTTGTGTGTGGTGGTGGGTTGATTTGGGGCTTTAATTTGGAAGTTTTTGGTGGTGGTGGTTGCAAGTGGGCTATGGGTGGTAATGGTGGTGGTGTTGTTGGTAGGTTGTGTGTGGTGGTGGGTTGATTTTGAGGTTTTATTTTGGTAGTTTTGAGTGGTGACCGCTGGTTGTGGCAATGGTGTTTGGTTGGTGGCAACTGGTTGTGGCAGTGGTGTTTGGACTGGTATTGTGTTAATATTATTTTAATGTATTTTATATATTATTTTAATGTATTAGATTGCAGAATAAAATATCTGATAAATAATATATTGTAAAATGACATATTAAAATAAAAAAAAGTAACTTTTTAACTTGTGAAAATGTCATTTTTTTCCAACACCTACTACGAATGCTGAAAATTCAAGAATTGCTATTTAATTCCCTTGTCAATTGATGGTATAAGTATAAGGTCTTATTTTTAGTCTATTTTTAAACGCAACAACTTCGAAGGTTGTTTGGCATGATTCACGTAGTCCAGCTGGTCGCCATTCTTGGGTTGAATAATTAGGAACTTTGCCGTCTCCTTTATTGAGTGATTGACCAAACTAAAAGCAACATGATTGATTTGATGGGCAATAAATGGAAGGTAATAACGAGAAAAGTGAATGGGAAAATGAAAACGATCGATTGAAGAGAACAAAAAAAGCCTTAATAAATTATAATAATTAAATTGTAGATTTTATCTTACGTCATAATGTGATTTTGATTGGCGTATTTAGAGCATATGTGTCCTACATAGAAGACAACCAACCAATCCGCCAAGCTTTTTCTTTTGCAAAAGTGAACCATCCTAAACATCAAATAAAGCATGGCACCCAAAATAGTATATGGCTTGTGAAACTTTTCCCGAACAGGCATTATACATAGCAGGTAAAACGTAGTTACATTTGCTTGGATGTAATACCTTGGGTTTTATAATTAAATTTAACCATGTGATTATATTGGTCAATAAACTACATAGTTAGATTTAATTGACTTTGTGGAAAGACAACGCTAATTGTATTGCATTGATTAATGCAACTAAATGATTAAATTTAATTAGGAAATTTAAAACATAGTAGTTAAGGAACTGTACATAGATTGTATCCTTACACATGCATATAGTCATCTATCAATACCTTTCTAAATTAGTTCGAGTGGTATCTATATGGCTCTATCCCTCCTTTAAATAAGGGTAAATATTCAAATCTTCTAAAGTGCACAATGCATATCTCCCTATTTATTGTAAATGTGTGTGTATGAGAGAGAGAGAGATTAGTGTTAGGAGAATTTGAGTTAAAGAGAGAAAAGAGAGACAAAGCAGAAGTGGGAATTAATGTAGTTTGACTTGATAATCTGCATTCACAACAAGATCAAGTGCCCAAGATGAAACTTAAGAGAAGGCAGTTTCTAGAATTTCAACTTTCTTTTGATCGTGTTTGATTGACTGAGATATGTCTCTCAACACACTCACAACTTAGGCTCATTGAATTGAGACACAATAATTCTTTTTTTATTTATTTAATGAGAAATGCAAACAAATGCCCTTAAGACAATGATTAGTAATCCATTTAAAGAAAATTTTTATGGAAAAAAAAAAATAATTAATGTTTTAATAGTTTTTTTCATTTCTCATAAAAAGTGGTATCAAAACTTTCCTAGAATAAATTGTTAATTATTGTTTTAAGAGCATCCATTAACATGACCCGTATTTAATTTAGTTAACTATTAATTACCTTGATAAATGTGAGCTACATGCATAACTATTTGAAGGCACACTAAACTCAATTCAAAAGAGAGGTTTTCAAAAGTAATGGCTTGTGCTATTGTTTTGACCAAAAAAAGAAACCCCTCTATTTCACAATAAATCGTTGTTCAAAAAGTAAATATTAAGATGGTTTTCCAATTGATTATCAAAACTAAAGCCACAAACCTCTTTTCAATATGTTGTACAAAGATCAAATCTTCAAGGTGGTTCTTGGAGTTAGGGAAGCAATTCGTGGAAGGGTTTTTAATTAGAACAGTCAAAGTGGCTTGTTGTTGATATTGGGGTCACATTTTTTATGTTTTTCCTGTGGTAGAGACTAGGATCAAGGTTTGGATTAAGTTTGTACAACTTCGATTCTATGGGGTAGATACTAGAGACTAGTGAAACTCCTTTTCGCAGATAGGACAAACCTAGTTGTACTTTTTCCTTTAAATGCATTCATAGGTTTTCCACTTCATCGTTAATTGTTTGTGTTCTTTATTTTACTACTATGTGCTTTTTGTTTAGTTAGGTTTATAATATGTGGTAATTAACCTGTATGTCCAATAATAATTGAAATAGCATAATTGTTTAATTTGTCGAAGTTCATTAAATTCCACTTAAAAGTTAAAATCAACCAAGGGTTCAAAATATTATTTTCGATGCAAGTATAAATGAAATTGTTTCAACTAACGTTTTCTCTTCTTTCTTCTATAACCATATTCCAAACAGCGAAGATTAGACTGACAGAAAAGTAAAGCTCATTGAATGAAGGACTTCGCCAATCGAACACAAGTGTTATTTTCTTAAGCACGCTATGAACTACTGCAATTACCTTGAATTAGCAGTAGAAGACGGTGAACTCAATTGCTTAACCAAGTCTTCGTTTTTTGCCTATAGTCAGAAGAGCAATAGTCATGTATATTCCAATCTCTAAGATTTTTATATCAAATTAATTAATTTTATGAACAAATATATACACATTTAAAATATATATATATATATATATATATATCTCAATATGAAGTAACCATTGATATAATTTATATTCTTTGCAGAGTATCAAAAGAAGAAGCCATCTGGTCAAGCTGAAGCTATTGTCAAAGAATCAATTGATTCAGATAAGCTCATACACGCAGAAAACAGAAGAAAAATAGATGTGGAAGAACAGAGCAACAGAGGAAGTCCAGCTGTAGCAGAGCAGAGCAAGACATGTAGTTAGTTACTATATGCGACTTGTAGTTTTTAGTTAGAATATTGTATATGTGTTCACATGTGCCAACTATTGTTAGTAATACACGTGCCAAGAATTGTTAGTATTTAGTTAGCATAATTCGTGGGAGTTAGTTAGAGTTAGTGGCTGGTTTCAGTGTGTATCAGTGTATATATAGATTGGCTTTGTAATTCCAATTAAGTAATGAAATCATTTTTCCAAATTAGTTTTTCACATGGTATCAGAGCACAAAACCTAGGGTTTTCTTCTTTTAACAAATTTGGGAACTTTCTTCTTCCTTTCTCTTCGTCTTCTTCAAAAGCTTCGAAGCTCCTCCCATGGCTGCCACTAGTACTCCTACTGCTTCGACTTCTGAGACTCAATCTTCAATACATGATTCATCAAATGTGAATGATCCTTTGTTTTTACACCATGGAGAAAATCCTGGTGCTGTTCTTGTTTCTCAACCTCTAATTGGTGGAGAAAATTATCCTGCTTGGGCTCGGTCTATTAGGAAGTCACTCATCGCTAAGAATAAACTTGGCTTCATAGATGGCTCTCTCACCTTGTCATCTCCGATTGTAGATTCTCCAACTGCAGTTCAAGCCTGGATTCGTGCAGATAATATGGTAGGGACTTGGATAATCAATTCAATTTCTCCAAGGCTTCAACCTAGCATTGTCTATAGGGAAACTGCTTTGGAAATTTGGAATGATTTGAGGGACACTTTCTGTCATAAGAATGGTCCAAAGATTTTCAATTTGCAAAAGTAAATCTCAGAGCTTCATCAAGGTGAAGTTTCAATCACTGATTTTTTCACACAATTGAAGGTCTTATGGGATCAATTACAAAGTCTCAACCCTTTTCCCTTGTGCACTTGTGGAAAATGTCAATGCAATGTAAATCAAAGGCTTACTGATCTTCAAGCCAAAGAATCAGTGATGAAGTTCCTCATGGGACTGAATGATTCTTTTTCCCAAGTCAGAACTCAGATTTTACTCATGGATCCTCTACCTCCTGTTAACAAGGTGCATTATTTATTGATCCAAGAAGAGATGCAAAGGAGTGTTAGTCTGGGTACGAGGGTTGAATCTACTGCTTTAGCCACCAAGACTCAGAATTTCACTAATGGAGGTTCTAATGGTAAAGGCAAAGAGAGACCATTGTGTACTCATTGTGGTAAGCTAGGCCATACCGTTGACAAGTGTTACAAATTACACGGCTTTCCCCCAGGTTATAAGTCAAAGACCAAGTCCATGGCTCATTTGGTGTCTTCTACTATTCCAGATCAATTTCAGAATCATATGGCACTGACTTCTCAAGAAGGTGTGCTTGGTCATGCACCTGTCACTACTCAAGCACCTTCTTTCACAACAGATCAGTACCAACAATTGCTAGCTTTGATTGGTGCACTACCAAGGCCATCTCAGCAGAATTCTACAGGGCAGGAGTATCATATGGCCAATACTGTGGGTTTTCCTAATAACACAGTGGCAGGTATGCTTTTACATCTCAAGCATTCTGTCTTTTCTGTTCAATTTGTTAATAGAAAAGCCTATAACATGGAGAGTTGGGTTATTGATACTGGAGCTACTGATCACATAGTTTGTTCTGTGAGCCTACTAACCTCAATTACTGCTGTTTCACATACTCTGGTACAATTGCCTAATGGGGAGTCAGCTATTGTCACACATGTTGGAACAATTCAACTTTCTTCACATCTTATCCTTACAAATGTCCTTTGTGTACCTTCTTTTTCTTTTAATCTTTTATCTGTCAGTTCCATGACTAAGACACAATCCCTTTGTCTTGTCTTTATTTCTGATCATTGCTTTATACAGGACCTTACCAACTGGAGCACGATTGGAGTGGGTCAAATGTCTGATGGTTTGTACCTACTGCAACAATCAAGCTTGTTTTCAGCTTCTAGTTCTCTATCTGATTTCCTGTCTAAGCACAACATAGGTTCTTTTACTGCTTTTTCTTCTAATGCTCATCACAATAATATGTCTTCTCTGTGGCATTCTAGACTAGGACATCCTTCTGATGTTAAACTTCAATCTTTGAGCAATGTTTTTCCTTTCTTGCAAAATTGTTGTACCAAACAATGTACTGTTTGTCCATTAGCAAAACAGAAAAGATTGCCATTTCCCTTCAATAATAAAATGTGTGATTCTGCTTTTGATTTGGTGCATATGGATGTTTGGGGTCCTTTTTCTGTTCCTACCTCAGCTAGTCATAAATATTTTCTTACTTTGGTTGATGATGCAACCAGGGCAACTTGGCTTTTTCTCATGAAGGCCAAGTCTGAAGTCAAAGCCTTGGTTGTTTCCTTTTATAACATGGTTTTAACTCAATTCAATGTTAAAATAAAATGTTTTAGATCTGATAATGCTCTTGAATTCAAACTTTCTGAGTTTTATTCTACTAAAGGCATAATTCATCAAACCAGTTGTGTTTATACTCCACAACAAAATTCTGTTGTGGAGCGAAAACACCAACATATCTTGTCTACTGCTAGGGCTTTACAAATACAATCCAATCTGCCTCTTTCCTTTTGGGGTGATTGTGTGCTCACTGCAGTCTATCTCATTAGCAGACTACCCTCTCCTCTTTTACAACATAAAACTCCCTATGAACTTCTGTTTGGGAAGGTTCCTTCTTATTCCCATCTTAGGACTTTTGGTTGCCTATGTTTTGCTTCCACAACTGGTCCTAAGTCTTCCAAGTTCTCTCCTAGAGCAAGGAAGTGTGTTTTTATTGGATATCCCTATAATACCAAGGGTTATAAGGTCTTTGATCTCTTATCTCACACTGTTCTTGTGTCTAGGGATGTAGTTTTTCATGAGACGATTTTTCCTTTTTTTTTGTGGATGATGTTGTTCCTTCTTCTTCTGCTCTTATTCCACTTCCTGTCATGAACCCCATTCCACCTTCTTTTTATGATACTTCTCCAAACTGCTCTTCCCTTCCTTCAACTTCTTCCCATACCATTTCTGATGACACCATTATTGATATTCATCATGATGTTGATGAAGATCTTCCTCAAGATCTGCCTGAAGCTCCTGATGAGCCTTTGGTTTCTAACCCTCATCTTAAGAGGTCTACTAGAGTTTCTAAACCTCCATCTTATCTTCAAGCTTACCATTGCAGTCAGGTAACCTCTGTTCCTACTCCTAATCTGCCTCAGTCAGGTACATCTCATCCTCTTTCTTCTTTTCTTTCTTATGATCACTTGTCTCCATCCTATAAATCCTTTTGTTGTTCTATTTCTGCTATTGTTGAACCACAATATTATTCTCAAGCTGTCTCTGACCCCAAGTGGCAAGCTGCCATGGATGCTAAAATTGCAGCATTGGAAGCCAATCACACTTGGACTCTTACTCCTCTTCCACCCAACAAAAAGGCCATTGGTTGTAAGTGGGTCTACCGGGTTAAGTATAGGTCTGATGGCTCTGTGGAGAGGTACAAGGCTCGGTTGGTTGCAAAGGGGTTTACCCAAAAAGAAGGGTTGGATTATATTGAGACCTTCAGTCCTGTTGCCAAAATGGTTTCTGTGAAGTGTTTGTTGGCTGTGGCTGCTGTGAAAGGCTGGTTTTTTAGCCAACTTGACGTTAACAATGCCTTTCTTCATAGGGATTTGCTTGAGGATGTTTATATGGCTCTTCCACCTGGCTTCCACAGCAAGGGGGAGGTTGTTTGCAAATTAAATAAATCACTTTATGGCTTAAAGCAAGCATCTCGGCAATGGTTCTCCAAGTTCTCTGAAGTCTTGATTCAATTAGGCTTTGTGCAGTCCAAAGCAGACTACTCATTGTTTACTAGACAGCAAGGTGAGTCCTTTATTGCTTTGTTAGTCTATGTGGACGATGTATTAATTGCTAGCAATGACAAGGACAAGGTTGATCAATTCAAGGTTTTATTGGATCAAAAGTTCAAGCTCAAGGATTTGGGAGATTTAAAGTTTTTCCTTGGTTTAGAAGTTGCAAGGACTGATAAGGGTATAGCTCTTTGTCAAAGAAAGTATGCTTTGGAAGTACTAAGTGATGCTGGTATGCTTGGTTGTAAACCTTCTAAGGTCCCAATGGAGCAAAATCTTAAGTTGAGCAAGTATGATGGTGATTTGCTCAATGATCCCAGCAAGTACAGAAGATTAGTGGGGAGGCTGCTATATTTAACAATCACCAGACCTGACATCAATTATGCTGTTCATAAGTTGAGTCAGTTTATGTCTAAGCCTAGAAAACCACACCTTGAAGCAGCCTATAGAGTCTTGCAATATTTGAAGAATGAACCAAGGAAGGGAGTGTTCTTTTCAGCTGCCTCAGAGTTGCATGTGAAAGGCTTCACTGATTCAGATTGGGCCGCATGTCCAGACACAAGAAGATCAGTGACTGGATATTGCATCTTCATTGGTGAGTCCTTAATTTCATGGAAATCCAAGAAACAATCCACTGTTTCACGATCCTCAGCAGAAGCTGAGTATAGAGCAATGGCAGTAGCTACATGTGAAGTGGTATGGATTCTTTATCTTCTGAGGGATATTCAAGTAAGGCATGACAAAGAAGCTTTGCTCTTTTGCGATAGTCAGTCTGCTCTCCACATTGGTTCCAATCTAGTGTTTCATGAAAGAACCAAACATATAGAGATTGACTGTCATGTGGTTAGGGATAAAGTGTTGGCTAAGGTGATAAAATTAATTCATGTCAGGACTCATTGCCAATTGGCTGATGTGCTAACCAAGGCTTTGAGTTTTAATCACTTCTTAGAGCTCATTTCCAAGATGGGACTGATCAATATTCATTTGCCCCCAGTCCATCTTGAGGGGGAGTATCAAAAGAAGAAGCCATCTGGTCAAGCTGAAGCTATTGTCAAAGAATCAATTGATTCAGATAAGCTCATACACGCAGAAAACAGAAGAAAAATAGATGTGGAAGAACAGAGCAACAGAGGAAGTCCAGCTGTAGCAGAGCAGAGCAAGACATGTAGTTAGTTACTATATGCGACTTGTAGTTTTTAGTTAGAATATTGTATATGTGTTCACATGTGCCAACTATTGTTAGTAATACACGTGCCAAGAATTGTTAGTATTTAGTTAGCATAATTCGTGGGAGTTAGTTAGAGTTAGTGGCTGGTTTCAGTGTGTATCAGTGTATATATAGATTGGCTTTGTAATTCCAATTAAGTAATGAAATCATTTTTCCAAATTAGTTTTTCACACAAAGAATGTGGCATAATTTGCATACACATACGGACAAATATATACATATGAATATAAAAATGCAATGCAATTAGGATCCATCAAGAAATCCATATGGTAGGTGACAATTATATGGACCCTTCTGCTTTCATGTGATCTCATTAAACCTTCACAAAGTTCAGATTCAACAGAATTTGAAGTAACTTCTAACATTCATGTTGTTGGATTATAATTGTCTTTTAGAGCAGACACCTCAGGGATACTCTACAACAATTTGTTAATGCGTTTGATTGTGTAAAGACAAATACTTAACTATTCTTCATTTATTAGTGATTAATATAAGTTTATATATATATATATATATATATATATATATAAACTCCCTTTTAGCATATGATTTTTCATTATAAATGCATCATGCAAGTTGCTTATGCGATTTTGCGTTCAAAATCTCTATAAAAGAAAATAATAAAATAAATGTATTGTACACCTAATGTGCATGGAACGAGAAGACTATGTGCAGCTAAAGAATAGTCCATAAAGAGTTTTATTGATATCGTTCTTAAAAAAATAAAGTTTGACGTTCTGTCAATGAGAAACGGTATGGTGAGTGGAAAGTGGAAACACGAGAAAAATATTTAGTAAGAAAATTCGAGAATTGCTATTAAATTCCCTTGTCAATTAATGTTATAAGACGATATTTTTACTCTATCTTTAAACGCAACAACTTCGAATGTTGTTTATTAGCATGATTCACGTTGTCCAGCAGATCGCTATTCTTGGGTTGAATGATAGTAACTTTGCAGTCCCCTTTGTTGAGTGATTGGCCAAAGCTAAAGCAACATGATTGATGGCCAATGAAAATTGAAAAGTAATAACGGAAAAATGAAAGGTAAAATGGAGAGTATTTTATGTGAAGAGAAAAAGGAGCGCGAATATGCAAAAGTATTGTTTTATCCCACTATTATGTGAAGAGGAGACATAATTATAGAAAGCAAAACAGAGGTGATCACGAAGGCTTTGCCATTTTCTATTGGTTATTGCCTACCACTTTTGCTTTATCCCACTATTGCCATGGCGACAATCTAAAGTCTTTTTTTTTTACGATAGAATCTGAGCGAATTATTGTTTTCAAGTCGAAAAAGTTTAACTTCTAAAGTCTTTTTTTAAAGATAAAATCTGAAGACATCAAAGATGATAAGGGCAAATTATTGTTTTTAAGGGCAAAAAGTTTCACTTCAAACTGGTTTAGAGTTATCTTGGTACAACTTATTATATGATGATTAAAAATATTATATTCATGTGTAGTTTTAGTTATATTACTTTTTAAATTAGTCATGTAATTTATTTAAATAATACAAATAGATAGTTTTATAAATCATCACATAATGAATTGAAAAAGATAATTCCAAACCAATTTAGAGTCAAACTTTTTCCTTTCATCATCATCACCTATGATAGAGAGGAGAGAGGCTAACGATAATTCATATTGTATTTTTAAAATGTTAATTTTTTTAAGGGGGAAAAAAAAGCTTATTAGGTAATACAAAAATTACAAAAAAAAATTACCTCTTAACTAGTTTGAAAGAATATTCTCCAACCGACTACGTGTTGATTCATAACATTATTTATGTATATTATTTAAATAACTCACATGAATCATTAGAAAGTTCATGCGACTAAAAGTCTAAAACTACATATGAATTGTCTTTTCAATCGTCACATAGGGGTTGGAGAAAGATTCCTCCAAACTAGTTTGGAAATAAATATTTTCCATAAAAGAATAAAGTATACAATTAAGAATATTAAAATCCTTTTTGCTTTACTTTGAAATTTTTTTTAAAAAGTTACATTTGATTATTATTTTTTTTTTTTTTATTTATAAGTAAAAGATAGAAAACATTTCATAGTGTACACGATGTAACATTCTAAGACCACATTGGCACTTTCCACTAATAAATAAGGGTCGATAATTGATCAAATAAAATAAGTGTTAAAAGTCGATGGTAAGTGATTTTAGAGGACATGTAACATTATATATGTGCACCGAATTTCAATAATGATCTAATGTAAAAGTCACAATTTACACCTTCTTATACCAACGTGCCACGTCAAAATTTCACAAATTAAAAAACCAATATTAATACATACTGTCGTATTCCTATTAAATCATATTCAATAAGTATTTATCAAATATTAAAAACAAAAACAAAGTAGATTCCGATTAACTCAAGTGATAAAATCTCTAATTATTGAATAAGAGAACTAAGGTTCAATCTTCACTTACATTACAAACTAATTAATGTCATATTCTAATAATAAAGTGTTATCATCATAAACAGACTTTATGAATCAAAACTTTTCAATAAAAAAATAAATAATAAAACAAAACAATAAAAAAAAAAAAAAAAAATGTTGTGCCCTCTTAAAAGAAGTGTCAGACCATAAAAGTTCTATACGCTAACCAATACTTGGATAAGCCGTTGGAGCCGCCACCCTTGACTGAGAAATCTTCATACTGCTTTGACCCAATACTGTTGAAACAACCGTTTCAATATTATATTTCAATCTCCTTCCTTTGCTTCAAGCGTTGTACGTGGCCATCAATGTAGAGTGAGTGAGGCTTATGTGGTAATAGGGGATTGCTTGAGAACTACAATAGGTAAGGAGGGTAGGAGTGTCAATGTTTGACCTAATTTGTAAACACGACACGAACTCAATACAAGTTTTTGCAAGTTAGGATTGGGTCTTAATGAGTTTGGGTCATAAACGGATTGACTCGAAAGTGACATGATAAGAAATATATTATAAGCGGGTCAACCCGCATAACCCGTAATAGACATGTTTGACATGCCAATTTATTTGTGTCAACCTGTAATGATCCACTTAATATAATCTGTTTAACTTGTATAATTTTTATTTTAGATTTGTCAAATACCTTTTATATCCAACATATAATTTAAATTTAAAAAGAAAAATGAGTAATTACAAAAACTTACAAGTGATATAATTAGAAATTGAAACTTTACAAATCCTAGATCTCTAAACCCTACAAACCCTAAATCTCTAAACCTTCTTATAAATATCAAATTTTATTTTTTTTTATTTCAGCCATACTTACTATCTTATAGTCTCATGCCCAATTCTCAAACTCAAAGTCTCAAACCGGTTATTTATCTCTCTCTCTCTCTCACATGTGTTTAGTGAGTTTTAGAATTAAATAAAACCATTTTTTTGTGTTTCAAAATTCTGCAGTAATTTTTTCTACATAATGTTTTTGTTTGATAAATTTTAGTCTATTTTTTGCTCCAATTCTTTCAATATTGATACTTAGCATTTGGCAAGTTTCAAGAATATTATATTTTTGTTGAACTATGTTATTTTATTTTTGTTAAATTATGTTATTTTGCATTTGGGTTGAAGTGTATGTACTTTTTTTGGAGTGTAAAGAACTTATTTCAATTACGAATGTTATATTTTTGTTGAATTATATTATTTTGAATGTGGGTTGAAGACTTGAAGTGTATGCACTACTTTTGGAATGTAAAAAAAAGATATTTCTAGATGGATGTTATATTTTATATTGTGTAGGTTGAAATGGGTTGTGTTACATTCGTGTCAACCCAACACGATTCATTTATTAAGCGTGTCAAATGGATTGGGTCAAGTCAACCCATCTTATTAATAGATCAGATTAAGGTTGAAAGATCATGACACGATTATTAAATAGGTCGGGTTAGGGTTGAGTTATTTGGTCAAATACTCTTACCTCGACATGACACGAACCCAACACGCTAACCCAAATTGACACCCCTAAAAGAGGGTTAGGTTTGATTTTTTCTTGTATTAGATTTTTTTGTGAAAAGAAGCAAAAATAAATTTACCTGTTATTTCATACTTCTCTTTAATCGAGAAAGTTTAAGAACATTTATCTTTTATGTCACAATTTTTGACACAAATTTGATATAGTCAAATGTGAGTGATGGTGAAAAAAATTAATGGATCATCATGAAAGTGATTATTGTCTACTACTCACAATTGACCACTTCAATAAGTTATGGCAAAGAGAATGGTCCTAAACAAACTATCTTTAATTAGGTAGTATATTGGTTTAATACATGTATACCAATTTTAATTTGCACAGTGCTTATATAGTAGCTATGTCATATTTGAAATTTTGCATTAAGGAGTATGGAGATTTGGGATTTAAGGCTTTTAAAACAGAGCAATCGAAGATGAACAATTTTCAATCTGTTTTCATAATTATTTATATAGCCCATACTCCACATACCCACTAAACTTTTCAATGTGAGATCTAACAAACTTCCGTGCAATACACACTTATCTAATCTAATTTGATATCCGATCCATTTGAGAATCATATAAGATATTGTAAAATGTAGAGACATTTGATCACCTAATGCTCCTTGATTAAAGGATTTACAAATTAATGAAAATGTGTAAAATATTTGTCCAAAATCCTTCGCAAAGGGGAAAAAAAAGTATATTCCAAATTTAAAAGTATAGAGATAAAGACTACCTTTTTTTCTTGTATTTGTATTAACTATGCTACGGCGCTACCTACCGTGTTAGAAATTCTTTTGCTCTGCTTTGTTTTGTTTTGTTTTGTTATGGAGGGACCGCTCTAGGAAATCTCAGTTGATTACAATTTCATTAGAGGAAAATAACTATTATATATGGTGGACCGCTTAGATTAGATTGGTCTTTGTTGCTTTTACCAAAAGTGATGGGGCTTCTGAGTACTGATTTTAACTGAAATGAAATGCAAGGCAACGAAAACAAAGTAGTAAACAAAAGGCTGCCTTGACTTGACTTTTTCGTTTTGTTTTTTTTTAAACTAAAATTCATTAAACAGGAGCAATAAAATAAAACTGGGACATCCTTCTCAAAAAAAAGAAAAAAAAAAAAAAGAATAATAATAACAAAAAAAACCTGGCCGGGACAAAATTTTTATAACTGGAATCTAATAGTACGTGCAATTATAAGTATATAACTCTCTCTCTCTCTGAGAATAAGGTAATGTTCCTGTTTCAAACAAAAGAAGATATGGAGAAGGTGCTACTACTTAGTCCGTGGTCATTTGATAAATATCTATTGATCCTCCATAAGTTGGTGCGTGGAGAAGTGGTGAAGGAAGTTTAACCGGTCGCCGTTTTGGGTCCAAATACATGGCTTGCCCATTATGTGTCAGACGAAGGAAGTGGGTATGAGTATCGGGGCAACCTTGGGGGAGGTAGAGAAGGTGGATGCCAATGGGAAAGGATTTTGTTTAGGGAGTTTTCTGCGCATACGGGTTCTGCTGGATATTTCCTTGCCGCTATGTAGAGGCCGTAAGGTGCGACTTGGTCAATATGGGTTAAAATGGGTGGATTTTAGATACGAAAGGCTTCCCATATTCTGCTACTTATGCGGGAAGGTAGATCATGATGAGAAGGACTGCTTGCAAGGGATACGAAACAAGGATACACTACGACCAGATGAGAAGCAGTTTGGTCCTTGGTTAAGAGCATCACAGGACAAGAACCAAAAATCCCAGCTGGTTACGGCAGTGAAAAATGGAGAAACTAGACTTGGTGGAGGTGATAGGCCGAATATGGAGCGGGGAACGGCCAGCCAAATGGTTTCGACGCAGGCAAGAGCTGGCGGCGGTGCGACCCACCAAGACGAGACGGAGAGGACGGTGATTGATAGGGCTGACGTGGAGGAAAGAACAGACACAGCAAATCACGTCTGCATTAAAAACCCGGATTTTCCGCAAGTCCCGAATTTTGAGCAGCAGCTTCGGGAATTAGATGATGCCATAAATGGAAAAGTTCCTGGTATGGAGGTGGCAACAAATCAGGGACTATCCTTAGAAAGTGAGAAGACTACACAAGACCTGGAGACAGCAACACTGAATCAGGAAGGAAGGAACCATGCAGTTGGGCCGAGTGGTGCATCCCAAGCCCAATTATCCAAGTTTGGACCTCAGAGTTGTGCTTTTAAGCCCATGCAGGAACAAAAGGAGAATGTGAGCCTTTTCCAACCTGGGATTAACTTTCACCTGGGGATGTCTTCTCCAAAACATAACAAGGCCCAGAATACAAAGAAGTCCAAAGGTGGCACCCTGAGGAAAATTAAAGAAAACAGAGCGGTCTCTAAAACAGAGGAGACACGAAACAGGGGGGAATTTCTACTGCAGGGAGAAACTAACACTATAGATGGTACCGTGGAGATTGAGATGGCGGACTCGGGAACAAAAAGAAGAGCAAGGATACCTCTTGCAGAATTAGAAAATAAAGAAAACAATGGGAAGAGGGTTAAAATGGACGGTGAGGTAAAGGAGCTCGGTATGCTCTTTGCACAACAGTTGGGATCGGCGGTGGCTGCTGCGCAGCCCCGCCGGACACAATGAGTGCCATCAGTTGGAACTGTAGGGGGCTTGGGAACCCCCTAACAGTTAAAGCACTCCAACAAGTGGTGTTGGATAAAGATCCCACCTTAGTCTTTTTAATGGAGACTAAGTTCGATGTCTCGGAAATGAATGGAGTCAAACAGAAGATAGGAAGGCAGCAAGGATTGGTGGTTCCGAGTGTACGTAGGGCAGGAGGGTTAGCGCTCTTATGGAAAAACTCTTTACAGGTGGATATATTGTCATATTCTCCAGGGCATATTGATGCAGTTGTGTTTGAAGAACAGGGGTTGAAAAAATGGAGGTTTACCGGATTCTATGGCCATCCGGAAACAAGGAAAAGAGGTGAATCATGGACTTTGTTGGAGAATCTCAGTCGTCGAAATCAGTTGCCGTGGGTATGCATGGGGGATTTCAATGATTTATTGTTTGCCAAGGAGAAAGTTGGTGGTGGGGTTAGGCCAGAGGGGCAGATGAGATGCTTTAGAGAGACAATTAATAGATGCAAATTGAGAGACCTAGGATATGTGGGCTCAGACTTCACTTGGAGTAGACGTTTAGGAAAGCGAGGATGGGTGCGAGAAAGACTTGACCGTGCCTTGGTGTCCACGGATTGGGTAGGTGTTTTTCCTTTGGTGAAGCTCTATCATCTCTCCAGTTCAGTTTCAGATCATAGCATTTTGCTGCTCAAAGAAACTAGTTTTCCGAGGCAACAAAAACGGCAAGCAAAGTTGTTCCGTTTTGAGTCTATGTGGCTTGAAGATGAGAGGTGTAAAGATGTGGTAGTGGAGGCATGGGAGAGGGGTTGTACTAGTCACTCACAATGGCCTTTGGAAGCTTGCCTGGAAGAGTGTCAAATATCCTTAAGGGATTGGAATAAAAATATTTTTGGGCACGTGGGAAAGCAAGTTGCTGACTTGCAAAAAAAGCTCCAGATGTTGGAAGCCATGCAAAACACTACTACGAGTATGGATGAAATCCATGCAACGAAAATGGAGCTTAATAGGTGGTTGGGAATGGAGGAGGAAATGTGGCGCCAAAGGAGTAGAAATAATTGGCTGAAGGCAGGGGATAGAAATACCACATTTTTCCACACAAAAGCTTCAAACTGGTATCAGCGGAACACTATTAGCAGAATTATGGATGTAGACACCAGGTGGATAGAAGATGGAGATCAAATTGGGCAGAAGTTTGTGAGCTACTTTGAGGAGCTGTTCACTACTTCACGACCGAAGGTGGAACAAGAGATGCTTGATGCAATCCAACCCAAGGTCACTGAAAGGATGAACTACACTCTTACACAAGACTTTCATGCTATAGAGGTAGAGAAGGCACTAAAACAAATGCACCCTTTAACGGCTCCTGGACCTGACGGTATGCCTCCTTTATTTTACCATCATTTTTGGCCCACTGTTAAATCTATTGTTATTCTTACTGCACTAGATTTTCTAAACCATGGTGTATCCCCCCCAAAATTCCATGACACTCATATTGTGCTGATTCCCAAAATTAAGAATCCGGAAAAAGTAACTGACTATAGACCGATTTCTTTATGTAATGTGGCTTACAAAATAGCTTCAAAAGTGGTGGCAAACAGGATGAAATTAGTGTTGCAGGAAATCATAGGAGAGAACCAAAGTGCTTTTGTGGCGGGACGGCTCATAACAGACAATGTCTTGGTGGCCCATGAGTTGATGACCCATATAAGCAAGAAGAAGAAAGGGAAATGTGGCGAGATGGCTATAAAGCTGGACATGAGCAAAGCTTATGATCGGGTTGAATGGGAATGCTTGCAGCAAATCATGAGGAAGCTTGGATTTCATGAGAAATGGATAGACACTGTGATGAGGTGTGTTGCCTCAGTGAAATACGCGGTAAGGATCAATGGGCAGCCATTTGGATCAATTACACCAACTCGAGGGCTGAGGCAAGGCGACCCTTTGTCACCTTATCTTTTCCTCATCTGTTCTGAGGGCTTGTCTGCCTTGTTAAACCATGCAGCACAAAGAAAATCAATTGAAGGTGTGGCCGCCTCAGCTAACGGCCCTAGAGTGTCTCATTTACTCTTTGTCGATGACAGCCTAGTGTTTGGAAGAGCAACAGTGCATGAAGCCACAGAAATTCAACGGATCCTCAAAGTCTATGAAACTTCTTCTGGCCAACAGTTAAATTGCCATAAAACATCCTTGTTTTTCAGCCCAAACACTGAAAATGAGGTTAAAGAACTGGTGAAAATGATGTTTGGCGCACAAGTGATAAGACCTCATGAAGCCTACCTGGGTTTACCTTCACTTGTAGGAAGATCAAAGAATAATACGTTTGCTCACCTAAAACAGAGGGTCACTAATAAAGTATCGGGTTGGAAGGAAAAGTTATTAACACCTGCGGGGAAGGAAATTCTGATTAAATCGGTGGCCCAAGCAGTACCCTCATATACCATGAGTTGTTTTCTATTGCCAAAGAATTTGTGTGAAGAGCTTACTAGTGTGATCAGACAATTTTGGTGGGGTCAGACTGGAAATGAGAAGAAAACTGCATGGTTGAGCTGGGATGCGATGTGCGAGCCAAAAGACAGAGGAGGACTTGGCTTCCGAGACTTGAGAAGTTTCAATTTAGCCCTTTTAGCCAAACAGGGGTGGCGGCTCTTGACTAATCCCAACTCTCTATTTAGCCGAGTGTATAAAGCAAAATATTTCCCACACTGTAATTTTGCTGAGGCTACAATGGGTCGAAGTCCATCCTACGCATGGCGGAGTTTAATGGCGGCGCAAAGCATTGTACAAAGAGGTATGAGGTGGCAGGTAGGGAATGGAAACAAGATTAGGGTGTGGCATGATAAATGGATTCCTCGACCGTCCACATATAAGGTTGTTTCAAAGGAAATGCCTAACTCTACCAATGCTCTGGTTTGTGAGCTCATAAACAGAGGAACAGGGGAGTGGAAGATGGACAAGCTGAATAGTTGGTTCTTGCCTGATGACAGGGACACTATTTTGAGCATCCCATTGAGCTCGAGCAACAATAATGATCGACTTGTTTGGGCCGAGAATAGAAGCGGGAAATTCACTGTTAAAAGTGCTTATGCACTAGCCTTGGAAGAGAAGATGCAAAATACCATGGCTGGCTGTTCGAACGAATCAGCAAGGAGGAAAATTTGGAAGACAATCTGGCAGATGAGAATACCACAGAAAATAAAACACTTTGCGTGGAGGGCTGGGCGAGACATTCTTGCCACAAAAGCTAACTTGGCCAAGCGACGTATCACGCCAAATGGGTTGTGCGATCTCTGTGGAAACCATGAAGAAACGGTCTATCACCTGTTGTGAGGCTGCGACCATGCCAAAGAAGTCTGGAAGAACAGTAAATTTGCACTGCCATTTGAAATCTCGACACAATGGAATTTTTTGGATATGGTGGCGAACCTTCAAGAGTGCGAACATTCTCGACCTGGACAAATGGAGAAGTTTATCTCGGTATGTTGGAGTATATGGAAGGATAGAAACGTTCTTCGAACGGGTGGGAACGGAAAAGCAGGTCGTACACTTCTGCGGAGCGCCACACACTTGGTGGAGGAATTTTGGCTCGCTAATGAAGGAAAAACAGAGCACCAAGCGGACCCTGTGCTAACGGCCTCTTGGCAACCACCTCGTCAAGGGTGCTATAAGGTAAATATGGATGGCGCGGTCTTCAGGAGTAGCAAGGAAGCAGGGGCTGGTGTGATCATCAGGGACGGCGCCGGCGAAGTGATTGCAGCGCTGAGCAAGAAGTGGAAGTGTCCATTGGGCGCGGTTGAAGCTGAAGCCAAAGCATTGGAAGCAGGGGTTATCTTCGCATGGGAGACTGGAATTAGAGAAGCTGAGTTCGAAATGGATTCGCTGATGATCTGTAATGCTTTGCATGGGCTGGAGTCACCGCCGGCATCAATAGTTAACGTGCTTGCTGGAGTTCAACACCGGGCCTCATTCTTCAGACAATGGAAGTTTACCCACATTAAAAGACAGGGAAATGTCCCTGCTCATTTATTGGCCCAACATGCTAGGAATGTTGGGGACTATATTGCATGGCTAGAAGAATGTCCTAGCCTGATAGAGAATGCATGCATGCAAGACAGAAATGTAACTCTTTAAGTTATTTTCCAATAAAGTTCAGTATTTCCCATCAAAAAAAAAAAAAAAAACTCTCTCTCTCTCTCTCTCTCTCTCTCTCTATATATATATATATATTATGGATATAAGTTATAACCTTACTACTTTAACTGATCAGTTAGTTTAAGATTAGCTTATGCCCACCAATGACCTCTAGATACATGGTTATATTTCTTTTTTTTTGGGTGTGTTTTTTTATGTAGATGTTCAAGATTTGAATTCCTCTCCCTCTCCCCTACATATCTAAACAATAAAAATTAGCATATATTCATTAATGCAATCATAGTAACATATATAATTTTATAGGAGTAGTAACATGTGACCGTTTATCTTTTTTGTTGTCCTAAATTGCTTGTATTATTTCTCATAATTTTTTATTCCAAAATAAAATAAGAGTTATGTTTAGTCTTTTGTAATCATAAACTTAATTAACTCATTATTATAGGAGGTTGATTGAGCCAAACATAAGAGTGTCGGTAGTTCAGTTATGTTATAGTTAGAAGCCAAAAAAACAAAAGCTAAAAAACAAAATACAAAAAAAAAAAAAAAAAAAAATACATATTATTTTTCAACTTTTTTTTTTATGCCAATTGTGAGCAATAAGTTTGTAATAATAAATAATAAAGTAATGTTAGTGATATGTTAATGTGAAAATCAATAACAAGTTGTCATCTTAAGAGTGGTGAAAAATTATTGTTTACGTGACATTATATAAAGGGTCAAACCTAAGTACCCTACCTTTAACTTTTAAGATTTTAAATTACTTTTAACTTTCATAATAGCACTCTCTCTTGGGAAATTTGTGTGTTCTCTATGAAGGGTTGTTGAGGGCCATTTTGAGAAGTCCTAGAGAACAAAAAAAAAAAAAAAAAAAAAAAAAAGCCCAGTAGCAGGGGCAGAAAGGAGTTGGTAAATAGATGGAAAAAAAAAACCATTAAGCCCAAGCAGCAGAAATAATGGATCATAGGTCCATAAAATAAACAAATGGGTCTTAAGGAAGCAAGCGGGCTCAAAGGAGCCTAGAAAGAGAGAAATAGCAAATAGCAAACTTATGGGCAGTATATGATGTAGAAAAGTGAGAATGGGTCGCGGCAAACCCAAAGCAATGTAAGCAAAGAAAGTAAGGGGTTGATGGCAAGCCCACGAACCCCAAGGATGAGGATAAGGTAATTGGGCCGGGGAAGTCCAATGAATTTAGTAAAAACCCATGGAACACAGAGTTAGGAAAAGGGCCAAGGAAGCCTAAGAAAAACAAATGGGCTAAGGATGCCCAAGAGAAAACAAAAGGGACACAGGAACCCATAAGTAAAAAAACCCATGGCCATGCTAAGCTACTGGGGAAAGAATAAACGACAAGCTTGAAGAAGTCCACCAGAATTGAGTCATTACAGCAGGAATGACAGAATGATATGGTAGAACATGATGGCAATCAAAGGAATAGGCTGAAAGAAATATAAAACCCAATATCAAATAAAGCCCAGCCCCTAAGGGAAGTGGAAAACCAAAAAACATGAGCAACAAGCCTGTACCAAAAAACGAACGGCAGATTGTGCAAGCAAGCCTCCAGACCACGGCAGACGCATGAGCAGCAAGCAGATTTTGGACACATATGAAAGGAAGGTACACACAAGGCCCAGACATTACCAGCCTGTACCCAGCCAATATGGGACATAGTGAGGTCATGGGTCAGAGGTAAGAGGGCATGGTTTGGCGGTGGGTAAAGGGAAAACCTATTCTGGGGTTCCTGCTTAAGCTCTTTTGGAGGATACGTCCTGCTGGGATGACATACCTCTCAAAAGAAGCAAAGCTGAGTTGGAACCACTAGGTGCATGCCATGAGGTAGAGAGAGAGAGAGAGAGAGAGAGTATCCGCACCGTGGCAGGAAGAGGTGCCATGACAGACTAACAAACAAAATAGTTTTCTTTATCTGGTAATAGGGAGTGGCACACAAACGTACCAATGGTAGTCGGCAAGTACACTCAGACCAGACAAATGTGGTTAAGGGCTAAAATAGTAAAATTCGATCACGA
This sequence comes from Quercus cerris, assembly GCA_963669245.1. Lineage (NCBI taxonomy): Eukaryota > Viridiplantae > Streptophyta > Magnoliopsida > Fagales > Fagaceae > Quercus > Quercus cerris. Next base: position 34,726,830 of record OY770006.1, on the reverse strand, counting down.
TAGACACTATAAAGAGAGGCCCTAGCCGTGTACAGGAACAACAACAACGAGAGAGACAATAGAACCACAATCATGGTAACAAGCATTTCTAAGAAAAAACCACGAAATAGAAAACAAGTGTAAAGGAAAGAAAGAAAAGATAAAAGAGAAAAATTAAAGAAAGCAAAAATGGAGAGTTAGATCGGCAGACATGCACCGATAGGTTGACCTCCTCTCTCTCTTTCAAAGTCCTACTCTCTGCCACAAGCAAAAGGATTCTCTTGAGCATTAACCATTCAGGTCCACTTCCCTCAAAGTGATTAATTTCCACGGCAGGATTTCCCTGGGAGGTTATTCATGTTTAGAAGAAGCGTTCTCCCCTCTCTGGTCTTGTTCCTGCAGATCAGATTTAATTTGATTTTCTTTCTTTTCTGACTAACCCATATATTACCACTTGTTCCCTTTGCTCTCTCTTTATAAAAAATAATTGTTATTATTGTAATTATCTTTCTTGAATAGGGATTATTCGATCATTCTTGATTAAGTAGCTAAAGTACTCTTTTTGCTATTATTATTATTATGTCTACCGTAAACGTGTCCCTGGCAAATGAGGCATAGTTTTACGCACAAGCTGGACCAAATTGAGTTGCAGTTGGGCCTATCTCAATTCTCTTATTCAGAACATTTGGGCCTAGCACCACAGGAGGCAGCCTAGCCCAGCATAACAAAAAGGCCCACTACATTAAATTGGCGACTCCGCTGGGGAGTTGAGAAGCAGTTAGGGATAGAAGCCCTCGCAAACAAATGACTCCAAAGTCTAGGACAACGTGAAACATGAGTGTCATGCCCTCGCAAGCAGAGTCTAGTCCAACAACGCCTCACCAACAACGCCTAACCAGGCAGAAGGTGCCAACGAAATGAGGGCTAAACTCCAACCACCGTCGAGAATCCCTACTGATAATGCCAACATCTTTGTTGAAGTCTTGCAGTCCCTATAACACTCACAATAGCAAATGATGGAAGAAATCTATCAACTAAAAGCAAAAAAAAACAAAAGAAAAAGAAAGCCAGCATGACCCGGAGCGTGTGGCAGACAAGGAGGAGACACTAGTAGGAGGTGTCCCACAGAATGTGGAACAACGTTTCATTACTGTGGCCGAAGTAGCAGCCCTCTTGGAACAAGAGAGGGCCAAAGCACCTAAGGAGAGATTCTATGCACGAAGGCCTCCTTACCCACTAAGGGTACTCAGCAAGCCATACCTCTACAAATCGCGGGCCTTAGCACAGTACGATGGCAGGAAAGGAAGTGTTGTTGAGCACGTGAGCAAGTTCATTGATACTCTTGGCCCTTACGCCGCAAATGAAGACTTATGTCTCTGCGAGTTTTCTAAATCACTATGTAACCGAGTATACACTTGGTATATCAGCCTGAAGTCAGGGTCGATTCCAACATGGGATGACATGGTGGACGTATTTTGCACTAAATACTTTCACGAAGAAGAAACAGTAACACTTGCAACTCTGCAAGCAACAAAGAAGAGAAGTGGTGAGGACCTGATGGAATACATCAAAAGGTTTAGAGACATAGCACTAGACTGCTATGATCATTGCGAAGAAAGAACATTGGTGGAAATGTGTATGGCAAACATGATCAGGGAGTATGGGCAGTCCTCAAAAATTTGAAAATTTTCCAATTTGCACAATTATTACAGAAGGCCAGAAAGACTGCCCAGTCCGTGGAACCAAGCTCGGACAAAAGAAATGCTCCGCAGGCTATAACAGTATCTACTAGCGAGCAGTGAAGGAAGACTAAGGTGAGGGAATATGATACTCCATCACCAATACCATGCATTCCAAAAGAGTTAGACATACTACTAGACAAATGGATAGCAAACGGAGTTCTCAAACCTAATCAAGTTTCTAGAGAGCCCACAGAAAAGGAACAGAAGGACCTGCACTTCTGCCATTTGCACAATTACGTGCAACATCCTACCGCAGAATGTTGGGCACTTCACAGACTGGTGCACCACAAGATCAAAGAAGGGACTCTAGAACTATCCCAGCAAGAAGTTCAAAGAAACCCACTGCCAAACCACAAGAGGAAGGGTAGAGCGGTAGTAGTAATTTGCGCGGATCCAGGGGAAGACAAAGAAGAAAATCCAGCCCTGCCTATCGCAGCAATTACTACCTTACAGCAAAGCTCCAAATTCAAAATTTTGTTTGATCAGTTGGGACTCACGGCAAAGGAAAGAAAGATACCCACGAAGTCTCTGGTAAGCTCGCCTCTTGGGCAGGAGTAGAATGCTTATTAGAAAAAATCCCAGATGACCGAGCCCTCTTATAAGAGTTGACTAAAATCACTTTTAGTAATGAGGATATGGAAGTGGGATACCCTGATCACAGGAGGCCCCTTTACCTGGCAGCATCCATAAATCAAATCCCCATCGAGAAAGCCTTGGTGGATACAAGCACCTCCGTAAACCTCATTCCATTGAGCACTTTACAAGTGGCAGGAATTTCAGAAAGAAAGATTCAAGGATGCCCAATGGAAGTAACAAGGTTTGGCGGAAGGAGCGAATACATCGCAGGTCATATCCAGCTGTGGTTAAAGGTAGGACCCATAGTTTCTTTAGCTCGGTTCCCTGTGTTGAAGACGAAAGTCTCGTATCATGTGCTTTTGGGGAGACTATGGCTGCATAAACACCGGCTAGTCCCATCCATATACCACCAGTGTGTGAAAGGAATGTTGAATGGCAGAATGATACGTATAGCAGCAAACCCCTTGCCATTTGAGCAGGCAGAGGCTCATCTAGTGGAAACTATGTTCTACGACCAATGGGCTCCATCTGAGGAAAGCTTAATATTAAAACCACAAGGTACTTTCGTACCAAAGTGGGGAGACATCCAAAATGATTCGAAGCCAGATCTAAGGGAGTTGCTGGCACAAAAAAGGAAAAGGAAGGAAGAGCCTGCTGCAGAAGTAGATGACACACCACATTGTGTCAGGGTCTAGGGCCCTGATGGCAGGATTGTGTACAAATTGTGAAGGCGTGTGGGGCCCACAAGTGAAATACAAGCGAGCCCCACCCAAGAATGGTAGCACGTAAGTCTAGTGTGTTGCATAGTTGAGGAAATTTTGATGAAAGAAGAAGAGAAAGATGAGGAAGTTATGGCAGAAAAAGATGCACAAGTTGTGGCAGAAGAAGAAATGGAGGAAGTTGACCTGGGGTCTGTTTCGCAAGGACCAAGAACTATCTCAATTAGTACAAGTCTGATAGAAAAGGAAAAATTAGAGCTGATATTGCTGTTGAAAGAGTTCAAAGATGTCTTCACATGGGATTATAGTGAAATGTCAAGGTTAGACCCTGGACTAGTTGCACATACATTGAATGTGGACATTGTGGCCCAGCCTACCAAGATACTCCACACAGAAATAGAGGGGCAAATAGTCAAAGAAGTACAGAAATTGCTGGCCGCAAGATTCATCAAGCCTATTCAACACTCGTGCTGGCTATCCAACATAGTACCAGTAAAGAAGAAATCTTAACAGAGCTTGTCCGAAGGACGAGTTCCCATTGCCAAACATGGATTTACTAATAGATTTTGGGCAGGAAGTGCCATGTTCTCATTCATGGATGGGTTTAGTGGATACAATCAGATCAGAATGGCACCAAGGGATGCGGAGAAAACTAATTTTAAGACACCCATGGGCAACTTTTACTACACTGTGATGCCTTTCGGGTTAAAAAACACAGATGCAACTTATCAACGAGCAATGACGGCTATATTTCACGACATGATGCATCAAGAACTAGAAGACTATGTGGATGACATAGTGGTTAAATCAAGAAGGAGAGAAGAGCACTTCCATGTGTTGAAAAAGGTATTTGAGAGGTGCAGGGCCTTCAAATTAAGAATGAACCCTCTCAAATGTGCATTTGGAGTATCCTTTGGAAAATTCTTAGGCTGCCTAGTTCATAGCAGGGGAATAGATGTGGACCCGGCCAAAGCTACAGCCATAGCAACTATGAGACCCCCAGTCACGGTAAAGGAGTTAAAGAGCTTCTTAGGGAAGGTCTCATATATTCGGAGATTCATCCTTGGGTTGGCATCAATCACTTTTTCTTTCACCAAATTGCTCAGGAAAAGGGCAAAGCTTTGAATGGGGAGAAGCGCAGCGGACGACCTTCAAAAGGCTACAGCAGATCATGATGAACCTCCCTACAGTGCAGGCCCCAGTCCGCAAAAAACCACTACTACTCTACTTGGCCACCAACTCGTATGCCATTGGTGTATTAATCGCCTAAGAGGATGGAGGTGGCGTTAAGCAACCAGTGTATTACATCAGTCGTGCCTTAAAAGATGCGGAAACTCATTACCCAAAGGCAGAAAGGGTATGCTTAGCTATTGTGTATGACTCGCAGAGGTTACGTCATTATTTCTTGGCTTATGAAGTATGGTTGATGACCAAGTCACATGCCATCAAAGTTTTGTTGCAACAACCAATCCTCTCTGGCAAAATATCCCAGTGGTTAATACAATTGTCACAATACGATTTGAGAACGGGAACACCTAGGGCAGTGAAAAGCCAAGCTATAGCAGATCTATTGGCACAATTTCTAGGAGAGGAAGAATTCCTGCTGGATGATGAAGTTCTAGGAGAAGTAGCCATGGCAGAAAAGGTCAGAGAACAATGGGTAATAAAATTTGATAGGTCTTCTACCACCCAATCTGGGGGAGTGGGAGTAGTTTTGTACCATGAAGAAGATAAGGTAATGGCGCTATCGTTCAAACTGGAATTCCCCTGTTCAAACAACACGGCAAAATACGAAGCCTACCTAATTGGGCTGGCCACAGCTCAGGGTATTAGGTGATTCAAACTTAGTGGTCTACCAAACCAAGGGGAGCTTCTCCTTAAAAGAACCCAACCTAGCCCCGTATAGATCAATGGCCCAAAAGATGGAAGAAAATTTTGCAACTTTCAAAATAGAACATGCTGTAAGGAAAGAAAATCGGTTTGCGGATGTGCTAGCCGCACTAGGCTCACAAATAGTGTTCGAATAGCACCAAGGTAGAAGTCAGCAAGAGGGAAGAATCCATTATTGAGGTGTTGAAGGAAAGGTTCAGGAGGAACAGGGTGAAGGGGATTGGTAGGTCCCTATAAGGAAAGCCTTAATGGAAGGAGAAGATGTCATAGAACTAAAGATACTAAAAGAGTACGCCCTGGTGAGAGGAGAATTGTACCGCAGGATGCTAGGTGGGGTCTTGTCCAAATGCGTGGGACAGAAGAAGGCCTAGAGAAAGTTGAAAGAAGTACATGACAAGACTTGCAGATCCTACAGGGAGGTCAGCCTTTACTACAAATTTCAAAGGGCAAGATCCTATTGGCCAAGCATGGGTAAAGACGCAGACTGAGTCCAAACCCCGTGCGGGACATGCCAGCTTGTAGCAGATAAAGAGGAAAGTTACGCTGTGTTCATCAACGAAGACTGGGGAAGTCTATTCATATAGTACCTGACAAAAGGCATCCTGCCACAAAAGCACAGCAAAAGATACAAGCTTAAGAGGTTGACAACGCGTTACTTTTTGCATAATACAGTCCTTTTCAAAAAAGGGTACGATGGGGACCCCTTAAGGTGTTTAGGCCCTAAAAAAGCAAAAGAAACGATAAGAGAAGTACACTCAGGAGAGTGTGGGGAGCACCAGGGAAAGAAAAAGCATTACAGATACCTGTTGCAAATGGGCTACTACTGGCCTACCATGAAAAAAGATGCGACAGAATTTGTGAAAAAGTGTCATAGTTGCCAAATACAAGCCAACTTGATTCATACTCATCTACAAAATTTACATAGCATGGTCACCCCATGGCCCTTCCACACTTGGGGGCTTGATTTGGTAGGACCAGTTAACCCATCATCGCGCGGATACATATGGATAATAGTGGCTACGGAATATTTTACTAAGTGGGCAGAGGCAGTACCGCTTCGTAAGGCCATAGTAGGAGTAGTGGCAAACTTCATCAAGGAGAACATAATTGTAAGATTTGGGGTGCCCCACAAGATCATCAGCGACAATGGCACACCATTTGTCAATAGTGATGTAAGGAAGATGCTAGAGTTCTACAAAGTCAAACACCATCGGTCATCACCTTATTACCCTCAAGGAAATGGGCAAGTAGAGGCAACAAACAAGACTCTCATAAAAATTATCAGTGAGGTGAGCCAAGAATATATAGAAGGATGGGCAATGCACCTGCCAGATGCCCTTTGGGCTTATAGAAATACACCAAAGTCAGCCACAGGGTTTTCATCCTTTTCCTTGGTCTACGGAGCAGAAGTGATGAGTCCGGCAGAAGTAATGACCCCATCCCTGAGAGTTATGTAGATGCAGGAGAAAGAGAAAGAAAAAAATAGTCTTTGCGGTAGAAAGATGTGAAGACCTGGAAGGACTTAATGAAAGAAGGGAAGAAGCCCAAGAGTGTAGCTGTAGATACAGGCAAAAGATGATTAAAGCCTATGGCAAGGTGACTAAAGAGAAAGTGTTTGTGGAAGGACAACTTGTGTTAAAAGTAGCATATCACATCAGGCATGGCATGGTAGGACCATCCAAGTTTGCACCAAAATGGGAAGGACCCCTTATGATAAGGGAGGCAAATCCAAGTGGGTATTACCGTTTGACTCAGACGGATGGCAGGGACCTAATGGATCCCATTGATGGGAAGTGGCTGAAACGTTATTATGCCTAAAGAGAAAAAGTTATGTAGTTATCCCCTTTTTGCTAAAGAATTTTATGTTTCCTTTACCTTTTTTCCTTCTTTCCTTTAAGTGACTATGTCACAAGATGAGATTGTAACGTGCTTTAATGAGAATGTAATGAAAAAGTTTGAAGTATTAGCATTCTATGTCATAGCAATAGCAAAGGTAATAGTAAAGTGTAGCATCATAGTTACAAACCCAAACTGTGGCAAACTCGCCAAATAAGTGCTATGAAAAAAAAAGTGTGCTAGATAGAGTAATAAAGGAAGGAAAACGACAAAAAAAAAAAAGGGACTACATCATCATCAACGAAGTCCAGTAATAAGAGGCTAATCTCTGAAGCGACTAGGCCTACCAATGCTAGAAAGAAGGCACTCGCAACGACCCTCCAAGTTTGCCACTTCCTTTCTCAGAGCCTCAAGGCATGAATCAATGGCATCAACGACAGGCTGAACTTTCTTCATAAAAAGGGCTCAGGTAACCTCACAGAGGTGATCCAAAACAAACTCCACAGCGAAACTCACACTAACAAGCTCCTGAATCGCGACTCTCCACTACAAGATCCTCTCGGTAGAAACGGTATCAATAAAGTTATGTTCAATATCGTTCAGCACACTCCTCAGCATCTTCAAGAAGTGCTCTTTGGCAGAATGACTGAGATGGAATCCCTGCATAAAGTCACCACGGCTACTGTAGACTGCCACCAAGCGAGAAGCACAATCCTCGGGAACCCTGAAACTGTGGAAGTCTACATAGGGAGGCCCGAAACCCCAAAAGACTGCAGGATCGAGTTCATTGACCTCCTGTTGATCAAAGCATGAAAAGAAGGCTAAAGCCTCGCTCACAGGATTTGGAATGGTGGCAGAACTGCTGCCCACCTTAAACTGAGAAGGGGCAACAGGTGTGGACCTATCAAGAAAGCATAAAGCGTGAAATGAGAGGCCGTGATCCAAAAACGACAAAATCACAAGGAAGAAATGGAGAAGGGGATAAGAGAAAGAAAACTCACCAGGACCCATAAGAATGGGGGCTATGGGATCGACTGAAAGAGATACAGAAGGTACAACAGAAACAGGCACTATGGGACTGGCAAAAACAGGTGCTATGGGTGTGGTAGGAGAAGTGGCTGAAGGCATACCTACGTCTGCTGCAATTCCTGGCCCCTCAAAGGTGTCTGTAAACAGGGAAATGGGCATACAAATAAAGGGAGACTGTAGCAAAGAAGTAACACAAATACATATGAATGAGGGAGAGTGAACTTAGCAAGATAAAAATAAAAAATAAAAATATAAGAGAAAGGGACACATACCCATGAACTCTGTCTCTGGGGCAGCACTTTCCTCTTCGTCAGAGTCAGAAATTCTATTCTTCAGGACAAGTTCATCATCAGGATCCTCAAGAATGTCCTCAGACCCCTCAGAGGACAAGTCTGCATCTAGCTCGCGTGTAGTAAAACTAAGAATGAAAGAAGGAGTAACTACCAAAGAAGAACCATCCTTCACAGCCTGAGACAGAGCTGCGAAGGGGTCACTGGTAGAGATGACAAGGGGTGTGATAGGAGGGGCAAACCCGGTCTGAGTAGTGGCAGGAGGTGTGACCCCCCTTTAAGGAGTAAATGTCTCGGCAGGAACGGGGGTGGCCTCACAAACCTTCCCAGTATGAGTACCCTCATCTATGGGTATCAGCCCAGTGGGAGAGGTAGGAGTCTCAGCAGGAGCTCCATGTGCAGCAGAAGGGGTAGGTGTCTGAAACGCTACATCAGCACCACCAAAAAAGCCTCCTATAGGTACACCCATGGAGGCAAAAAGCTCCTTGGCTGTGGGGTGGTATACAGAAAGAGCCTCAAGTTCATCCTAAAAGACAAGAAAAAAGGGATGTGAAGATCAAAGGGACTTTTAGGTGGATGAGGTGAATGAAAGCATGTGGCAGATGAAATGCATGCAAAGAAAAGAGAGAGAGAGAGAGAGAGAGAGAGAGAGAGAGAGAGAGAGAGAAAAGAAGAGAAGGAAAAAGATGTACCTCGAACTCAGGCTTGTCAAGCAGTATGGGATGGGTGATAGATGTATCCTCCTTATGCTTAGACTACAAAAAAGGGGAAAACAAAAGACAAAGTCAAAGAAAGAAGTCAGCAAGAATGTCAGGGTTAGCTATAAGGAAAGTAAAAAAAAGAAGGGGGAAAATATATGTAAAGGATAAAGCAGAATTAGAGATGATGTACTATCTGCTCAGCAGCAAATGCAGGGTGAGGGGTTGTCTTTTTCTTACTGCCTCGTGTCCTACTGGAAAGGGGAGCATTTGTAGGTGGCCGTGGAGTAGCAAGTTTGGACTTGCTTGCGCACCTAAGCTTGGCAGGACCCTTCTTGACCGGCGTAGGAGCATTCGTCACTTTAACTTTTTTTCTTCCAACTTGAAGGATAATCATCGATGTGCCAATACCACCTTCTCTTCTCCTCATCCCACTCAAGGATGGTGGATTGACTTTGTTTCCTAGCATATGCTAGCACAGACTTGGAAGGTAGGAGCAATCTAGGATTAGCCGAGATAATCGCACTGATCCCATCAGGAGGAATAAGGGAGAAACCGCGACTACCCACTAACTCTTGCTCAAATGAAGTCATCACTGCCTGCCAATACCCATGCATGGCAGGAGTACAAAGGCCCTCCCTCAATGAGCCTGGAACGATACTTGTAGTAAAATGCTGACTCCAAAATTCAAAGGTAGTATGTCGTAGGAAGGGTCGGATAGAAGTAGGAGACTCCATGAGAAAAGAAAGGTCATCAGGAATGTCCTGATCTAATCCAAACTGTCTTCTCACTTGGTTGGCAGGATAATGAACGAACCTGATACCCTCGTCGGCCAAGTAAGGCAACCACCTAGCATTGGTGGTCGCCAAATAAGTAATCCCTGTCTCATCAAAACCAGCTAAAGGAGTGGTAGTCCCAGCAGTATCAACAAACATACCCATAGCAAAATCTGCACATGTGTAACCTGTACCCAAATTTTTGTAAGCTCTTCAAGAAAAACCAACACCTTCATCAAAAGACTCAACAACAGAATAATCAATAGACTTCAAACCAGACCAACGAAAAGTCAGTAAAAAATCAGACTCAAATCTACCGCAGAAATCAGTAATTACTCTCGGGCATGATCGATACTTCTCTTTAGCAAAGCGAACAAGCCTACACTTTGCCAAATGCTAGGCACAACACTCAAATAACAACTGCTGTAGGATAGTACTATGAACGGAGGAGGTGACTATGTGACAGGAACTTGCTTGACTCTCGTCACTCTGCAGGATATCTAATTGGACATACAGATGCCCCAAGAACATAGGGGCCAATAGTAGACTCACCCCAGCAGATATCTTGATGGCTAAACGGAAGTATAAAGGCTTTACTGCATAATGGGGGTGAGAGCCAAAAACAAATTTACAAAGCCAAAATGCAACAAATGTTGCAGATGGGTGGTCATGGAAAATTTAGAAGAAGAACTAACCCAATATGATAATTTGGCATTTCCGGTCATCCTCTTCTTCAACTCAGCCTCAATGGCCTTTTCGTCCAGAAAAAGTTCTAGAGTGGCAAGATCAATGTCGCCGAGGATGGGTAAGAGTAACTGGTTGGCCACGTCTTCAAGGGTAACGGTGAGTTTGCCGCAGGAGAAGAAGAAGGTATGGATGGTGGTACACCACCGACGAACCAAGTGACGGAGGTTATAGAGGTCTCAGAAGTTCGATAAGCAGCGGGATGAAGCGATGGCCTTCAAAACACCAGCCCCCTGTAACAACCCCATGAAGCTCGTATCGAAAAACTCACTATCTAGTCATTCCCTCCAACCTTAGGACATATATGTTTTAACTTGTTTAAGAACATATGTCACTTAGTTATGTAAATTGGCTAATCCTTTGACAAAACGCACTCTGCTTGTAATTGGGTAGTTCTAGATGTTTTTAATACTTCAAAAAACAATGTTTCAAGGTCAAGTATTGAAGTCATCAACTCTGTCCAAGAGAAAGCAAGCTGAAGTGCAAAGTTTTTAAAGCTCGACACCTTCTTAACAGCTACCTCGACACCTGCTATCTGTCGAGATTTAAAAAGTCAGATTTCCAATTTGATTTTCTTGGGATCCGTGAATATGTTTTTGGGCCTTCTTTTCTTCTAACCCTAAACATATAAAAGGATTATTTTAAGAGCCGGTTTGGGTGACACAAGTTGCATTATCATTGAGCAATCTCTGTTTAAGCAAATTGTGATCAACAGACGAAGTTCTTGACCTAGTTCATCTTCCATCAAGAAGTTGCTGTGTATTTGCACCATAGGGTTTTGTAACCAAGCATCTTCCTGCTATTCATCATAAAGGATGATCTGAAGAACTTTGCAGCCAACCATTCTTCCTCAGTTGGTGTTCTGAAGTCGCGTACTTGGATCCGCGCATTGGTTAGTCACGTACGTGGGAGCCGTGCATCAAAGGTGGAGACTATCACTACAGATCAAGTCCAATTGGGTATTGGGGTAAGGGTTCAACTGTAGGTTGGTAAGGTACTTGAACAAAAGGGACACAGGAGCCCATAAGTAAGAAAACCCATAGCCATGTTAAGCCACTGGGGAAAGAATAAACGGCAGGCCTGAAGAGGTCTAGCAGGATTGAGTCATTACAGCACGGATGACAGAGTGATATGGCAGGACATGATGGCAATCAAAGGAATAGGCTGAAAAAAATATAAAGCCCAACCCCTAAGGGGAGTGGGAAACCAAAAAGCAGCTCACATAAAAGGTCGAGAACGGACGGCAGATTGTGCAACAAGCCTCCAGACTACGGCGGACGCATGAGGAGCAGGCAAATTTTGGACACATATGGAAGGAAGGCACGTGCAAGACCCAGACATCACCAGCCTATACCTAGCCAATATGGGACATGGTGAGGTCATGGGTCAGAGGTAAGAGGCCATAGTTTGGCGATGGGGAGAGGGAAAACCTATTCTGGGGTTCCCGCTCAAGCTCTTTTGGAGGATACGTCCTGCTGGGATGACATACCTCCCAAAAAAAGCAAGGCTGAGTTAGAACCACTAAGTGCATGCTATGAGAGAGAGAGAGAGAGAGAGAGAGAGAGAGAGAGAGAGCACCCGCACCGTGGTAGGAAGAGGTGCCACGACAGACTAACAAACAAAATAGTTTTCTTTGTCTGGTAATAGGGGTGGCACACAGACGGACCAGTGGTGGTCGGCAAGTACACCCAGACCATACAAAGGTGGTTAAGGGCTAAAATAATAAAATCCGGTCACGGTAGGCACTATAAAGAGAGGCCCTTGTCGTGTACAGGAACAACAACAACGAGAGCGACAACAGAACCACAATCATGGTAACAAGCATTTCTAAGAAAAAACCACGAAATAGAAAACAAGTATAGAGGAAAGAAAGAAAAGAGCAAAGAGAAAAATTAAAGAAAGAAAAAAATGAAGAGTTAGATCAGCAGGCATGCACCGATAGGTTGACCCCCTTTCTCCCTCTCAAAGTCCTGCTCTCTGCCACAAGCAAAAGGATTCTCTTGAGCATCAACCATTCAGATCTGCTTCTCTCAAAGTGATTAATTTCCATGGTAAGATTTCCCTGGGAGGTTATTCACATTGAAAAGAAGTGTTCTCCCCTTTCTGGTCTTGTTCCTGCGGATCAGATTTAATTTGATTTTCTTTCTTTTCCGACTAACCCATATATTACCACTTGTTCCCTTTGCTCTCTCTTTATAAAAAAATCATTGTTATTATTGAAATTATCTTTCTTGAATAGGGATTATTCGGTCATTCTTGATTAAGTAGCCAAAGTATTCTTTTTGCCATTATTATTATTATGTTTGCCACGACTCATCTAAAATAAGCTCTGCCTGCCGTAAGCGTGTTCCTGGCAAACGAAACATAGTTTTACGCATAAGTCGGACCAAATTGAGTTGCAATTGGGCTGGTTTCAACTTTCTTACTCAGAACATTTGGGCCTAGCACCATAGGAGGCAGGCCAGCCCAGCATAACAAAAAGGCTCACTACAAGGGTCAAACCTAAGTAGAGCCTACCTACCGTTAGGACTTCTTATTTGATTACTTTCACCCAAAAAAAAAAAAAACCTAATTTAAATTACATTTTCTTATGAGGCAAATATAACTTTTATGGTGGACCACTTATGTCAACCTATGCTTAGGACTGTCCATCAATAACCAGACTTTGACGAAACTGGATGACCAATAAAAGGATTCAAAATTTCAAACTAACCATTTAGATAGGGACAGATCTTGGCCTTTTGCTTCGGCGATGTAATGGTGAGTTTTTGGCCCAATTATCTAGTGAAGTGCAATAGGCCCAAAATAATTTGTTAAGGATATCTGTGATTCTGTGTATTTTTTTTGGCTGACTGACTAGGTGAAGTATGATAAGGTTAGTTCATTCAAAATAGTCATATATATATATATATATATATTTCTTTCCTCAATCTAAGCTTTAGCAGGTAATTGTGGACTCCACTTTTAGGGAAAACTTAGGTAGTCAAAGAACTTTATACACCATCCAGGACCGGCCCAAAATGGTTTGACTGTTTGAGGTCTAAGACAAAAATTAAAAGAGACATTTTTATATTTAAATATTACTTAAATAATATTTATTCTTTTTATTTTATATATATATATATATATATTCTTTTTTTTTTCAAATTTATTATTAATTTTTACTTTTTTTTTTTAATACAAGATAGAAATTCTACTCTAGAATAATCTAAGTCTATATGTATAAAGCTCATTTCTGGAGATTTAAATCACAACCCTTACCTCCTACACCTTACAAATACTTATACTTGTAGAGTAACCACTGCATCAAGAGTGCATAATTGTAATGATATGGCTAATTTTTACTTATTAATATGACTAATTCACTCAAAATGAACTAATAATATTTATTAATTATTATAGGTTTCATGCCTTTTTTTTTTTTTTTGCTGCTTATGTTTTTTCGTTATTATTGTACTTCCTAGCTTCTATCCTTTTTTTCTTACCAAACTATAAGAACCAAAGAGATGTAAATATTTAGCTCAACAAACCTTGAACTTGAATTTGGTCTGAATAAACAATTGTTTAGTCACAATAACATTAGTGATGAAAAGTCCTCCTTAATGCACATGGGATGTGCTTCATTTTTATCATCCTCTGAGATTCCTATTATTGCCCACACCAACATGGGACCTATTTCACATCTCATGCTTTTCACCATATGGTTCTTTAAACAAACAAAGAAGTTGATGTTCTAATGTTCTGCCAACGAACAACGACACGGAAACACGAGAATATAATGTAAGAAAATTTGCGAATTGTTATGCAATTCATTTATCAATTGAGGATATAAGATCTGAATTTTACTTTAATTTTTATGCAACAATTTCGAAGGTTAGCATGATTCACGTAGTCCAGGTCACCATCATTGGATTCAATTATGCGGTGGTGCCCACTACTGAGTGATTGGCCAAAACAAAAGTAACATGAAATGAAAGTTAATAATGAAAAAAAATGATTGCTAAAAAAAATGAAGACAAAATTGCAGATGAGAAAAAGATACGTAAATAAATAATCAATAGTTTTTAGCCTTTGCCTAATGAATAATGATGCCTGCCACTTTGCTTATCTCCCTTTAATGATGTGGTGTGAATCCTATTGACATGACCATTTTCCTGTATTTCCTAGCTTAGGTTGGACTATTTCTATCACCTATTATTTCTTTGTCGCACTCCTCTTGCATTATCCTTTTTTTTTTTCCTATTATAACATAGTGAAGTCCCAAAAATTATTTTAACGATTTTTTTGTACACAAAAAGTACGCATTTAAAAATCTTTTTATATTGTTTTTGTTCTTTTTTTTTTTAATCAAGCATTAACAAATAAAAAAGAGATTCATTCAAAAATAAAAGCGGCAAAGGGGAAATTAGGCTAAAGAATTTAAAAATCCTTGAAGACCTAAATTTGCTAACAACTGCAAAATGATGTAGAGAATAATTCAAATGGTAGTGACTCATGTTGTTGGCAACTCGAACCCTATAATACCAAGGTGGTACCGCATATGCATGAAGAATAAAAATTTTATCATTAGAATCATTTGGAGCACAAATAATAAACACCTAGCAAAACTGAACCACAATATATATATATATATATATATATATGTAACAAAAAGATTTGGCAACCGGAAAAGGGCGGGGAAAATTGCACAACAGAAATAAGCCAACGCAATATAATCATTGAGCTAAACTGAATTGTAAAATTGCATAACACAAATATTCCAAATTGATTGCAAAACATAGTGAACAAAAAATAAAAAGAGAACTCTAACCATCTATTTAGCTACTAGAAAGAAAGGGGGGGGGGGGGGGGGGGGGGAATTCATGGGAACTTTACAGGTCAATTTAATCCAGAACAAAAATGTAATTAAATCCATATATATATATATATATATAACTAAAATATGCAAAACAAAACTAATTGAAACCTAAAGGAATCAATGGAAACATTAATGTGTACACCACACAACCATATTTAGTAAATAATCCTTACATACACAATAACACAATGTTAACCAAAAGAGGGAAAAATGGACAGTGACAGATCCTAGTGTAACAGGCCGGGCTATTCATTGTTTATGGACCGTAAAATAGACGAGCCTATTGTGTGCAAGACTTGTTGAAGACGGATCCGTAATGAACGGATGGAGTATAGACAGATTGATTGGCCATAGGTCAGTTAGAAACTCTTGATAGGAATACTTGCAGCACACACCATAGAATCCTAAACAGAATCCTAATGCAAGGAGGATTCCAAAGGTTACGTATATTGATAAAGATCTTCTCTATAAGGAAAAGAAATGTCCATCGCGTTTTGGACTCCTAAAGAGGATTTCTGCAAGGAAAGGACTTCGACTTCGACTCCAAGTAAAAGAGGTCAACTTTCGACCACTAGAAAAACCCCAATACCCTCACAAATTAGGTATGCATAATCGACCCTCTCTAGCACTTTGGAGTTGTAAAAGATTCTAACTTGACATTGGGAGGGTATTTGGTCGGCACCACACCAGTGCTCTCTGTAGGTTTTCTCTTTCTTGCTGTGCAGGTGACTTTTTGAGCGTGTGAGCATCATGTAATTCATTGGTGATTTTTCAGACTTCATCAGTTGGCGCTGTCTATGGGAACGAACGAGTAATCAATCGTTGCTTTATCCCTAAGACAGAAGAGTTGCATGGTGCTCACTCACTCGATGGCAACCACCAACGACATCCAAGGAGAGGAACCACCCACAACCGCCCTCGAGAGACAGGTCCGAACTCTCACCACGACCATGGAGTGTCTCACCAAACAAAACCACGACCTAGAAGAACAGTTGCGCCAGAAAAACGCAGCACTAAACAATCAGAGGGAGGACCAGGAAGGTACCAGTGCCATGCAAAGAGATCGAGAGGGGTCTGAAGGCAGCAATGCCCCAAGCAGGCCAGAACAGCAAAACATAAGTCTCTTATCCCTCATGGATACGGCTCCACCTCCTATTGTCGCGGAGATGCAGGCGATAAAGGAACAGATGGAGGTCATGATGAACACCCTCAAGGGACGAGTGTCCAGCGATCTTGACGACCTAGTCAACTGGACCGACTCTCCATTCACCGCCCCCATCAATTCCTTTCCCGTATCACATAAGTTCCAGATGCCACAAATAGAGAGTTACTATGGAGTCAAGGATCCTCTAGATCACCTGGAGACCTTCAAGACCTTGATGCATCTTCGAGGGGTACCAGACGAAATCATGTGCAGGGCCTTCCTTACAACGCTAAAAGGTCCCGCGAGAATATGGTTCAGTCGACTGACACCAAACTCCATCAGCACTTTCAAAGAGTTAAGCGCTCAGTTCACTTCACACTTCATCGGGGGGCACAAGTACAAGAAATCTACAGCATGCTTGATAAGTATCAGGTAGAGAGAGGACGAGATGCTGAGATCCGACATAACCCGCTTCAATAAGGAAGCGCTTTCGATTGATGAAGCCGACAACAAGATATTGGTAGCAGCCTTCACAAACGGGTTGCGAAAGGGTAAGTTTTTGTTCTCACTATACAAAAACAACCCCAAGACCATGTCAGAAGTACTCTACAAGGCCACTAAGTACATGAATGCAAAAGACGCACTACTAGCCAGGGAAGAAAAACCCAGGAAGAGAGAGCGACAGGGAGATGCATGGCAAGATCAAGGGTAGAAGAGACCAAGGACAGGAGACAGAAAGGATGAAAGGTGCCCTAAACCCTAGGGAGGAAGGTTCACAAACTTCACACCACTGAACGCCCCAATAGACCAAGTCTTGATGCAAATCAAGGATGAGGGGGCACTGACGTTTCTAGGGAGACTAAAAAGCAGACCAAACAGCGACCTAGAGACAAGTATTGCCGCTTCCACCGTGATCACGGTCATGACATGGCCGATTGTTACGACTTGAAGCAACAGATTGAGGCCTTTATCAGGCAAGGGAAGTTGCAAAAATTCGTCAGCAAGGAGAGATTGGATCCCAATCCTCGAGAGTAGGCCTCCCGATAGGATAATGAACATCCTAAACCCCCCATCGAAGACATAAGGATGATTGTAGGGGGAACCGCGACTACTGGCTCCTCCCAAAAAGCTCGAAAGACGTACCTCAGGACGGTCCAGAACATCCAGCTAACGGGCTCCGTACCCAAGACAACACGAAGGGAAAGCCCCATCATTGGGTTCTCTGAAGAAGATGCAAGAGGACTTCACCACCCTCACGACAACGCACTAGTTGTCAGCATACATGTAGGGGACTACAATGTTCACCGAGTGTTAATCGACAACGGCAGCTCGGCTGACATCCTATACTATCCAGCATTCTAGCAAATGGGGATTGACAGAACGCAATTGATACCAACAAATGCCCTGCTGGTCGGTTTTGGAGGAATAAGGGTATTCCCGTTAGGCTCGATCACACTCTCGGTGACAGTGGGCGATTATCCTCAACAGATCACGAAAGACGTAACATTCCTTATGGTTGACTGCTCGTCCACCTACAATGGTATTCTCAGACGACCCACACTTAACTCGTGGAAAGAGGCAACATCGACATACCACCTGATGATCAAATTTCCTACAGATTATGGAATTGGGGAGTTGCGAGGAGACCAGGTGGCCGCCCGTGAATGCTACATTGCCATGCTAGAAATGGAAGATCACCAGCAGACCATGTGTATAGAAGAATAATAGACCATAGCGAAGCTAGTTGAAGAATTGGAAGAGATAGCACTCGATGAATCAAGACCTGAACGGAAGACAAGGATAGGGACGCTTGCTAGCCAGCCAATACATCAAGCCTTCGCAGCATTCCTCAGAATGAACCAAGACGTATTCGTGTGGAGCCATGAGGACATGCCCGAGATTGACCCCTCAATCATGGTTCACGAGCTTAACATGAACCCCGCATTCTCACCCGTCTGACAGAAAAAGCGAGTGTTCACTCAGGAACGAGATAGAGCGATAGCGGAAGAGGTCAAGAAACTACTAGAAGCAGATTTCATTCGAGAAGTATATCACCTAGATTGGTTGGCGAATGTGGTCATGGTCAAGAAGGCTAACGGAAAGTGGCGAATGTGCGTCGACTTCACGGGCCTCAACAGGGCGCGCCCGAAAGACAGCTACCCCTTCACTCAGATAGATACTCTGGTAGACTCAACGGCCAGAAACCAGCTCCTAAGCTTCATGGACACCTTTTCAAGCTACAATCAAATTAAGATGAAGGAAGCTGACCAAGAGAAAACTTCCTTTGTCACCAACTAAGGACTTTTCTGCTACAAGGTGATGTCGTTCGAACTCAAGAACGCAGGGGCGACATACTAGAGGCTATTGAACAAAATTTCACAAACCAGATTGGGAGGAATGTACAAGTCGACGTTGACGACATGTTAGTAAAAAGCCTGCGCGAAAATGACCACCTAGACGACCTCAAAGAGACGTTCGACACCCTTAGGTCATACAACATGAAGCTAAATCCAAGCAAGTGTGTGTTCGAAGTGACGACGGGAAAATTCTTGGGATTTATGGTGTCCCAAAGAGGTATAGAGGTCAACCCAGAGAAGATACAGGTTATCATGGAGTTAAAACCACCGAGGACGGTGAAAGAGGTGCAAAGCTTGAATGGAAAAATTGCAACCCTAAACAGGTTCGTCTCAAAAGTGACGGACAAATGTCTACCATTCTTCCGCACCTTGAGAAAGTCATTCGAATTGATGGACAAGTGCCAGAAGGCATTTGAAGACCTAAAGAAATACCTTGCCTCCCCACTATTGCTCAGCCCATCCAAACTAGGGGAAAAACTCTACCTCTACTTAGCGGTTTCGTAAGCGGCGGTCAGTGCGACCTTAGTAAGAGAAGAGCAAGGATCTCAACTATTCGTCTATTTCATAAGTAGGGGTTTTCGGGGGGCAGAAGAGAGGTACCCCCAGATGGAGAAGTTGGCCTTCGCACTGGTAACTGCAGCCCAAAAACTCAAGCCGTACTTCCAAACCCATGTCATCATAGTCTTGATGAATCAGCCTCTAAAGAGAGCCATTAACAGCCCTGAGGCTGCCGGACGAATGGCTCTGTGGGCAACAGAGCTGAGCAAGTTTGATATACAGTACCGCCCGTGAAGTGTAATAAAGGGACAAGTTGTGGCAGACTTCATCGCTGAGTATACTCCATTAGAAGGCAAAGGGGCAGACGCCCTCAGACAATGGAGCATCTACACGGATGGATCTTCAAACAGGCAAGCTAGAGGTACTGGTGTGGTGATTCAAACTCCTAACGGAGATAAAATCGAATGCATGATTCGACAACGACCAACAACGAGGCCGAGTATGAAGCATTGGTGGCAGGATTGGACCTCGCAAAGGAAACATGTGCTAAAAACATGGTTATACATTGCGATTCCCAAGTAATAACAAGTCAGATTAATAGCGTCTACGAATGCAAAAATGAAAGGATGAAGAAGTACTTGGAAAAAGTCAAAAATCGAATCGACAGCCTCGAAGTCAGAATCGTTCAAATCCCAAGGGAGGAGAACGAATGTGTCGACTGTCTGGCAAAAGCAGCCTCTGCAGAATTTATGTTAGTCCCCAATCAGGTATTGTCGTTTGTCCAAATTTCCTCAATTATTGATGACGGAACAAAAGTGCAGGAGGTGAATTCTGAGAACAATTGGACCACGCCATTGATAGCCTACCTGAAGATGGGTACACTACCAGATGGAAAAGACTTAGCCAAGAAACTGAAAGTCCAAGCCTTACGATTTGTGCTGATTAATAATGTCTTATACAAAAGGGGATTCACACGACCGTACCTGAGGTGTTTGGGTCATGAGGAAGTAGACTATGTAATGAGAGAAGTCTATGAGGGCATATGTGGAAACCATTCAGGGGCACGATCCTTAGTGCACAAATTGATCCGAGCAGGGTACTACTGGCCTACAATGCAAAAGGACGCGCAAGGCTACGTCAAGACTTATGACAAATGTCAGAGGTTCAGTAATCTGATCAGGCAACCAACCGAGAAGCTGACACCCATGACGACCCCTTGGCCATTTGCCCAATAGGGACTAGACATCATGGGCCCCTTCCTGACAATGGTAAGGCAACTAAAATTTCTGGTAGTTGGTATCGACTACTTCACCAAATGGGTGGAAGCAGAGGCCCTGGCCATTATCATGAAGAAAAACATTCGAAGATTTGTTTCGAGGAATATTATCTGTAGGTATGGGATACCAAGAGTGCTTGTCTCCGACAATGGAAAACAGTTCGACAACAGCACATTTAGGGACTTCTGTTCGGAGCTGGGTATCAAGAATCATTACTCCTCACCCGCACACCCACAAGTCAATGGACAAGTTGAGGTCACTAACCAGTCCCTACTCAAGATAATCAAGACCCGGCTCGATGGGGCAAAGGGCATCTGGCTTGACGAACTACCAAGCGTCTTGTGGGCATATCGTACTACAGAAAGAACACCTACTGGAAAAACGTCGTTTCAGCTAGCATTTGGAAGTAATGCTGTCATCCCAGCGGAGGTAGGGCTTACGAGTTATCGAGTGGAGAACTACAATGAGGATAAGAACGAAGAGGCCTTACGGCTTCAGCTAGACTTAGTGGACAAGGTCCAGGCTACTATAGAGCAAAGGTTGGCGTGATATCAGAACCTCATGACAAAGTACTACAACTCCAATGTCAGACATAGAGACTTTCGCATCGGGAATCTTGTGCTACGAAAGGTAACGGGAGCTGCTAGAGATCCTTCGCAAGGAAAGCTCGGCCCAAACTGGGAAGGACCATACAAGATCTCATCATGGCAAAGGAAAGGGACCTACCACCTCGAAACACTGGACGGACAGAAACTTCAACACCCATGGAACATAGAGCACCTGTGAAGATACTACCAGTAGAGATGACCCAAAGAGCATTGATGCTCCCTCAGTCTTCAGTTTATTGCTAAATTTTTTACTTCAAACAATTATTTCTATTATTTAGTTTTGCTATCGCTAGCTTTTACTTCGAACAGTTCTTTTTACAAGTGCCTTTTTAAGCCCAAAGGGACAGGTACTTTTTTAGAAAAAACGCATAGTTTTCTTTTTAATTTATAAGAGGAATATTCAAACACGACTATGCTTTTTCTACTGAAAATTTCTAAGTCCCAAGGAGGACGGATATAACTTAGTCCCCAAGATGAACGGATCATCCCAAGAGGATAAAAAATTCTAAGTCCCAAGGAGGATGGATATAACTTAGTCCCCAAGATGGACGGATCATCCCAAGAAGATGAAAATTTCAAAGTCCCATGAAGGATAAATATATAAACAAGTCCACAAAATGGACGGACTATCCCAAGAGAATGATAACTCTAGATCCAAAAAGTGGACGGACCATCCCAATGGGATGAATTAACAAAGTCCAATAACGGACGGATATAAACAAGTCCACAAAATGGACGAACCATCCCAAGAGGATGATAACTCTAGGTCCAAAAAGTGGATGGACCATCCCAAGGGGATGAATTCACAAAGTCCAATAACGGCCGGATATAAACAAGTCCACAAAATGGACAGACCATCCCAAGAGGATGATAACTCTAAGTCCAAAAGTGGACGAGCATAGTTCCACTAGATGGACGGGTATAAACTTAGTCCACAAAGTGGACGGACCATCCCAACGGGATGAATTAACAAAGTCCAAAAATGGACGAATATAAGTAAGTCTGCAAGATGGACAAATCATCCCAAAAGGATGAAAAGTAACAAGTCCAAAAGAGGACGGGTATAACTAAATTCTTAATGTAGACAGATCATCCCAAGAGGATGAAAACCCAAAGTTCAAAAGTGAACGGAAATAAATGAATAAAGATCCACCAAGTGGACGGTCCATCACATGAGAATATGAAAACACTGTTCAAAAATGGACGGGTAACTGTTGGCACAATATGGACGGATCATCCCAAAAGGATGAAAGATTCCAAATCCACATGGTGGAAGAATATAAATAAGGTCCACAAAGTGGACGGGCCATCCCCTATGGATGAACGGATATATCCACAAAGTGGACGGAGCTCCACGAACGAAGTATCAAACAAGTAAACAAATTGATCGAAACAAGGACAGGTATTAATAATAATAATAAAAAGAGCCCGCGAAGGGAAGATGTCTACACGATCCAAAAAGCACATGACGGAGTAATAACATATTGTCCTCCAAATATTCTTACATACCAACAACAACAACAACAACAGCAACAACAACACTAAGTTATTACAAATTATCAACAGGAGTATCTTTTTCCTTGTTATAACAAGCCTGATCATCCTTAGGATTGCTTTCAACGACCGTCTGGTCAACAGGAGCTTCACGAATAGGGGGGTTCTCACCAAAAAGATCGTCTGTATCATCTGATTGGACGGGTTGGACGGATGTTTGCTTAGAGGCAGTAATGGCGACAGTTGACAAGTCCATCTCTAGATTCAAGGTCTTCACCTGACGAATGGCATCGTCAAAACCGTCATTATATGAAAGGCTAAGCTCTGTAATTAGGGCGTCGGAGTCACGATACTCCCGTATTGTGACCTCCTTAGCTTGACGGACTTCCTTGTCTTTTTCCTCTAGAGCTTTCTTTAGACGTTTCGTCAACTTGATACATTCATCCCTAGCTGTTTTAGCTATTTTAAGTTTCTGCTCTTGGACGACCTTCCAGGTTTTCAACTCGAGCAACTCGTCTTTCGTCACCTTGGCCTTTTCACGAACACGATCTAGGGTCGTCTCATGGTTAAAACACTGTCCCATCATCCCCTTCATCATAATCATGGCCTAGAAGAAAACATAAGTTAAACTTGAAAGAAAAAAGAGAAGGAGGAAAGGATGGACTATATGATGACGGATGAGTTACCTGTGTAATACTAAAAAGGGTCGTCTCTCCCATCGCCTTCGTCGAGTGGTTACCTAAGTCCTCATAGTCCTCGATAGTTATGATGGACGAGATCCTCTCAAGGGCGTATTTGGAGTCCTTACGAAGTAGAATGGGCGGTTTCTTTTGGCTTGTGGACGGACCTATTATTAGGCCCTTACCAGCCCCATATTTCACGAGGGTGACCATTTTAGCCCCCCCCCAGCCATCAAGCTAATGACGGGCTCCAGAAGAACCTTGGGCTTTTTGGGTGCACGGTCACCCTTTGACGGTTGTTTCCTTTTAATTAGTTGCTTACTAGAGCCCATCCCCATAGGGTTCGCACCGGCTTCTTTGTTTTTGGCAGCTTGTAATCTGATAGCCGCTCTCCTTTTAGCGTCGTCCATCTCTGAAGAGGTAGATGGGTGTCAAAAAAAAAATCAATTTGAACAAGGAAGACCGACAGACTTACATTGACGGGTGCGCTCTTCGTACTTAATTGCCACTAGAGTTGGTTCGGGCCCGTCACAATACCAATGGATGGTGTTAAGATTGACGAGTTTGGCCCAAGTTCGTTCCTCTAGTTTGGACTTAGCAAAAATTTTCTCAAGGAAACTGAACTCCTCGAGAGTGACTTGTGGATGCCATTGGACTGTGCAAAAGAAGACGGGCGTTCAAAACACAATGAGTATTAAATAAACTTAGAATAATTGCTATATGATGGGTTCATACCAAATGGGTTTAATACGCCCCAAATCTTGTCGACGGGCATGTGATCCGTTTCCCCTGGATAACACATCCAACCGTCGCCCTCAATGAAAAAATAATGACTCTTCCAGTCTCTATTAGAATCTGGGGTTTCGAAGATCACTTTCAAGATGGGGCTCCTAGGAATGAAACTATACATCCCCCTTGATTTTTCTATCTCGTCTAGACGGTAGTAGTGGAGGAATTCCCATACTGTTAACCTTTTTCTACCATCTGTCATTGCTCCGTACAGGACCTCTATTGCTATAAAGACCCTCCAAGCATTTGGGGATATCTGGCTGACGGATAAGCCTAGGTATTTGAGGAGTTCACGGTGCAGGGAACCTCAGAAGAACCTTGAGGCCTGCCTTAAGCATCTGTTCATACACCCCGATACCGTCTATTCCTTCATAATAACATTTTCTGACTTGTAGGGCAGACGGATAGGGATGTAGTTTGGGATTTGGTAACGGGTCCTAAGGGTATTAAAATGAGGTTCTTTGATGGTGGATATAAAGGCATTTACTATCCGTTCTGGAAGCATGATGAACTCCCTAAGTCCATCAGCTCCCACAACGGATCTAACTATTTGATCTTCATCATCAGCGGAACCCTCCTCTATCTCAACCATCTCTATATCCTCATTTGTTGAGGACGGGGAAGATGAAGACGGACTACTCTCCTCGCTCAGATCGTCTTGATCTTTGCGACCTGACGGATATACCTCTTCGTAGTCCGCCTCGTCACAGACGACTGACTAATTACTTGATGCACTAGACATGGCCTACATGTAATGACAAAACCTAAGATTCTGACGGGTTTGGAAAGAGTGACAGGGGCATAAAGTCTAAGAAAATATATATAACACCAAAAAGTAAATGAGAATTAAAAAGAAGATGGATAAAAGATTACTTACCAAGATTTTAGGAATAAGCAAACGAAGGTGCAAATGACGAGTGCAGGAGCTGAACGGAGTGGTCTCTGACAGCTATGACGGACGTGCTCTGACAATATTTTTCAGTAGAAAGTAGAAAAATGAGAGGATGAGGGGGTAATATTTATAGAAGAGGTGCACGGAAGACGAAGCAACACCTCGTTCTAAAACAACAACCATTAAAAGAGTGACACACATCACAGGTCATAAATGGGTTCTTGTTAAACCTATCAGGATACGGGCATAAGCTCACGGAGTCATGTATCATGGCCGTTTGCCTGAGACTTTGAACCATCACCCCATGGGTCCATTTGCTTATGTATTACGGACCCATTGAGTGAGGGGGCAATTGAAAGAGGGAAAAATGTACGGCGACAGATCCTAGTGTAACGGGCCGGGCTGTTCATTGTTTATGGGCCGTAAAATAGATGTGCCTATTGTGTGCAAGACCTGTTGAAGACGGATCTGTAATGAACGGATGGAGTATAGACGGATTGATTGGCCATGGGTCAGTCAGAAACTCTTGATAGGAATACTTGCGGCACACACCATAGAATCCTAAACAGAATCCTAATGCAAGGAAGATTCCAGAGGTTATTTATATTGATGAAGATCTTCTCTATAAGGAAAAGACTTGTCCATCACATTTTGGACTCCTAAAGAGGATTTCTACAATGAGAGGGCTTCGACTTCGACTCCAAGTAAAAGAGGTTAACTTTCGACCACTATAAAAACCTCAATACCCTCACAAATCAAGGTACGCATAATCGACCATCTCTAGCACTCTGGAGTTGTAAAATATTCTAACTTGATCTTCGGAGGATATTTGGTCGGCACCACACCGGTGTTCTCTATAGATTCTCTTTCTTGCTGTGCAAGTGACTTTTTGAGCGTGTGAGCGACGTGTAATTCATTGGTGATTTTTCAGACTTCATCATTAACAATATTATGCCGGCTATTTGATTTTAACGAAAAAAAAAAAAAAAAAAAAAAAAAAAAACCAACTTTAATGCAATTCAAATAGTGAAAATAAAGAAATAACATAATTACACAGCAAAATAATCATAAATTCCTGTAGACTTTAAACTTTCATATAAACGCTCAATTCAATATTGACAAATAGACTGCCGCTAGCAGTTTTGTGAGATGGCGTGTGGGTTCTTCCTTCTGTAGTATGAAAAAATATTGACAAATAGACCATCTAACGAAAAACATTACATTTTTTACCATAAATGTTCAAGAGTTTATAGATTTTTTGCTTTAATTTCATATATGGACGCTCATAGCGGCAATGAAAAATCAATCATCCAAGAGAATATGACTTTTACTACAAATATTCAAGAGGCAAATCGGAAGAACCCTAGCCGATGAAGTATAACAAAATTTCAAAGTATAGAAATAATACAAATTAGAGATGCTAATTCAAGTAGGAAAAGCAACGGCAGAAACTTCGAACTGCAAAAACATATTCCTGGGCCTTGGGTATATACAAAGAACAAACGAAACATACGGGAATTGCAAGAACTAAACATATCTGAGTAAACATTGAAAGGAGGAAGAATTTTTCTATAGTTGCATTGTTTTTTCGGAATGAACATCGTTTACGCTTTGGGGTGTGCCGATTATTTAGGGGCGTGGCGTTTCAGGTGTTTTTTTTATTCTTTTTTTTAAGAGGATGGCGTTTCAGGGTTTTATTTTTACACGTGTCTGCTTTTTAAGTTTTTCTTTTTCCTTGTAACGTGGCAGAAGTTTAAATGAATCTTATTTTTCTTACTTGGCAGAACATCCTTAATTTTAGGACCTAATTTCCTCTTAGTTTCTGCTTTTACATATACTAATCATTAACCCATGTAATGCACATGAAAACTTGCATAAATCTATTAAGTGTTATGTATAAGATTCAAAGTTGAAATTATTAAAGCATAACGAAAATATTTGATCACACAACATAGAAATATAAGAGAAAGATATAGCTACCCTTAAAAGACTAATCCATGACTATATAGTTAACAAATTCAGTTATAGCAAAAGAACCCTAAAATTCAAATGTTAAAACTTTCAAAAAGCCAAAAAAATTAAAGAAACTGAATATTTTGAGCCCAAAAATTATTGAAACAAAACAATATATATATATATATATATATATATATATATATATATATATATATATATATATATATATATATATGTATGTCTAAGTAATTACACAACAAAGAAATATAGAGAAAGATGAGTTACCTTCAAAAGAATAATTTGTGGATATAGTTGTTAAAATCTGTCAGACAATTTCAAATATTGCAAAAAAAAAAAAAAAAAAGTGAGAAATCAAAGAATCAGATGTTAAAATTTCCAAAAGTCCAATAATAATAATAATAATAAATTAGATGATTTAGAGCCTAGAAATTATTGAAACAAAATAACAGAATATATGACTTTATAGTAGAGAAATAAAACAAAAAGATTGGTTACCTCTGGTGAAAATAGCTATAGCAATAGTTGTGGTAGCAAGAGAACAATATCGAAAATGTGTTTGTTTTCTTGGTCGTTTAGAGACTTTTGCTTCATGTAGGATTTGAAGTCTAAGAAAAAGAACACTGTTATAATAGAAATTTTTTCTCCCAAAGCCAAAACTTATCAACAAAAATCAATGAAACCCTGCTATAATACAAAAATAAAGATGCACATAAACAAAATCACATGATAATCCAATATCAGCTACAAAACTTTTTTTTTTATTCAAATCTTTAATTCACAAATGCCAAGAAGAGGAACAAACATAAGTTAAATCATCAAACTAAAGCTAGCCCAAAGCATACATACATACATTCACATATACTTATCATCATTGCAATGTAACCCTAGCTAAACAATGTGAGAATCTACAATTCTACATTAGATTAAACCCTAAAAAGAACTTCATTTTTTCAAATACGGTAAAAATTTCAAGTGAATTGTAGTAGCAAAAAACCCAAAATTCAAACCAAACCTTACACCGACCAATACATTTACGCATGATGATATATATATATATATATGTGTGTGTGTGTGTGTGTGTGTGTGTGTGCGTATCATCATGTACATCAGGACAAAATGGGCTTCTGCCCTTTTCGGGCAAATTATATAGGGAAATGCCCCCCTTCCCAAACTAAATAGGAAAATGCCCCTCTTTTAAAACTTGATTTTTGATAAATTGAGTTAAAAAAAAAAAAAATTTTGAAGCCCTATAGTGACGTTTTATGGAGTCTATAGTGACATTTTAAAGATGTATAGTGACGTTTTTAACTCGGCTTCAAAGAAATCAAGTTATCAGTAAAAAAATGCCAATATAGGTTGATTTCATTGTCTATAACTCAATTTCATTGAAGTTGAGTTAAAAAACGTCACTATAAGTCATTAAAACGTCACTATAGGCTCCTTAAAAACGCCACTATAGGGCCTAACTTGATTTATCAAAAATCAAGTTTTAAAAGATGGACATTTCTCTATTTAGTTTGGAAATGGAGGCATTTTCCTATATAATTTGCCCGAAAATGGCAGAAGCCCATTTTGTCCTGTACGTACTAAATTCAAATTTATTAAACCAAAAAATAAATAAATAAATAATAAACAATCCTAAACCAATAACACAAACAACAGAAATCATAATTCTAACGTGAGTCTCTCTAAAAAATCGTAATCCTAACATGAGTCTCTTTAATAACTCCTAATATTGTAGTCTAATTAAAGAAATTAAAAAAATAAAATAAATTATAATGAGGTGTAAATTTGTGGAGCCAATGGTTGCAGGTGAAGATAACCTCAAAAGAATAATCCATGACTAGTGATAAACTGAAAATTTCTCATGTTAAAAGTTCCAAAAGGCATAAAGAATCAAAAGATTATAATCCTAGAATTTATTGAAATAAAACAAAAAATATGTGACTACACAATAGAAGATTATAATCCTAAAATTTATTGAAAAAAAAAAAAAGTGACTACTCAATAGAGATCAACCTTCACTGCACTAATAACTAATCCCTATGATCAAAACCATAATCTTCTTGAAGAGAACTATCAGTATTTGAGTTTCCAATAACATGTCAATAATGTTGCTCCAAAAGGATATATATAAAGATAACTATCAATATCATGATTTACCATGTCTAGTTTGGTCTATAAGTTCATTAAAAGAAGCTCTCATATATCAGAAGTTAGGTTGTATGTCTATGCAAGCACATAAGTGGAGTGATCATCAAAGGACAAACTTTGAGCGATAATGTTGTGTGGTTCACGTAGGGTTTTTTGGAGTTTTTAAATGAAATTTGGTTAAAAAATCATATAAAAAAAATAATGATCTAAGTATTCTAAGAATCTTGAGTCCTAATAGGACTTATTTTTAACTAATTTTTTTTTCATAGAAAAATTAGTGATGTGGAGGGTTTTTGGGTGAGGTGCGTTGAATAGGGTTTTACGTTTTTAAATTTTAAGAGGAACACAAGCACCATAAACGTGTTTCTCAAAATACACTAAATTAAAATTTTTAAAAATATAATAAATTGATAATGATATGTAAATTTGTGGAGACTACAAAAAGTTAATTAATGGTCAATAGGTTTTAGTTTATAGTATATATAGACTAGTCTCATCACACATGCTTTGCGAGTGTGATGAGACTCTTTTTTTTATTTTGAGTTTAATGTAATTTTTCAATTTGAATTTATCTATTGTTAGTGAGATTACATCAAAGAGATTTTTAAGAAACTAAAATTTAGGATTTGAAATTGAGTAAACTGTTAGATTTAGTGTGTACTAGTTTTTAAGAAAAAAAAGTATCAAACCTACATGATATATATTTAAATAGAGAGTGTGCTAATTTTTAAGAAAAATACTTTCTTTGGTACGGCTTTTTTTTTTTTTTTTAATTTTGTTGAATTACAATTTTAACCCTATTTAAAAATAATTTAATAAAAACTATCTAATTAGATTAGTAGTATTTTTAACATATTTTTTGAAGTCATAATTAACTTTCTGAATTCTATTAATATACAGAAATATTGTATTAGCTTAGATCATTGATTGGATAGATGGATGGTTACACCCCCTACAAAATTTATAATTTCAAATTTTTAAACTACTTTTTAGTGTAATAATTGGTGGATCTCTCTTTTAAAATGTTGTATACTCTTTCTAAAGTATCTAAAATATATAGGGGCTGTGGCTGCATTCAATTTCAACAAGATCCCATTCATATTTAGCAAAAAATAAATAAAAATGGATCCCATTCTTTGGAACACCGTGTCTGATTAGAATTGAGGAAAAGATTGAAAATAGATAAACAAATAAAGAAATCACTTTATTTTTATGACTGACTCAAAAAGGCAAGCACCAGTTCTTCCAACCACAGCTATGAATTGGAGTTGTAAACTAGATAGAGTACCCCCACAAACCTGTTTTTAAAGTGGTTATAGAGGATGAAATTGTGGTCCCCAATTGTACATTAATCTCGTTGGAACAGTTGGAGCATTTGTTCTGACTTTTGTTTTATTTTCCTCAATTGGTTGCGGTGAATAATCTCTATTGCTGCCACCATGAGGAACCTCTCGAAGCTCACACCTATCGTTTCCGTCTTCTGCTTATTCTTCCTTCTGTATCATATCACACTAGTTTCTTCAACCCGTACTCGTTATGTCCCTGTTGAAGATATTACCCTCGACTGTGGCAGTGCCACTTCGGGCAAATCCAAGGATATGTATGGGCGCGACTGGACTGGGGACTTTCAGTCAAAGTTCTTTCCCAAAGAAGAACTTAATCTCAAATCTAATAACTCTCGAGCCTCAGAAGGAATCCCCACTCTAGCCCCCTACACCACCGCACGTATATCTTATTCTCAATTCACTTATATATTTCCGGTCACTGTTGGCCTGGAATTCGTTCGTTTGCACTTTTACCCTTCTTTTTACTCAGGTTTTGAGGAGTCTTTTGCCATTTTCACTGTCAAAGCAGGTTCGTTCACCTTACTTGGAAATTCACTGCTTCCGCTATCTATGCTGATTCTTTTCAAAAAGAGATTGTAGAAGAGTTCTGCATCAACGACAGTGCTGGCTCTATATATAAAGCAATCGATGCGGTCGCCTAAGACCCCAAGTAGAAAAAAGGTCCCCAAATTTTAATCAATAGAGGTTTTTTTAATATATTATAATAGTATTAATTAAGTCCAAATATTAGTCAATGAATAAAATAATATTTTTTTATCAAATGAAAAAAAAAGAAAAAAAATATTACGTTCACAATATTTTTCACAACACTTTCAAAATAAATCCTAAGAGATAAGTTGTTACACGGTATTATTGATGATAAAAAATTAATTTTAATGGTGAGTTCAAATTAGAACCTGTAGGGACCAAATTTGGGCACTTCTTCAAGTTGAAAGAATGGGCCCAGACCCAGCTTGCCCTTCAATGAATTTGTAGAGAGTGGGCTCAAGAACTAAGCCCTAGTAAGGGATGCAACTACCCTACATGGGTGCATGTGGGTTTATCAATTTAAACATGAATTAGGGTGCACAATGATGCTCCTCGGACTTGTCTTCCGAAGCTTGGCGTTCTTATTACTTCTTTTAAGATTGATTACAAAGGTCGTGAGGACACAAGTCGCTACAGTACTTCTTAATGCAGATCTTTTTTTTTTTTCTTCTTTTAAGAGAGACTCCTTACGTTATATACCTATCTAAACTAATCCTAACCCTCCATTTGTTGATCAGCCAGGCCACCACTTGAGAGCCTGTCCCATCAGCCTCATCCCCATTCCCCCAGTGGGTTGCAGCACCCAAGACAGCACTGTTCAGGAGTCCTGTCCTCATTAATGCGGCCAGGACGTTAGTTGAGAGTATTCAATTTGGAGGTGACAGCTCACATAAGATTTGCTCCTTCGCCGTGCTCTTGTCGCCGACGCGTGGCACTGGCCCCGCTCCTCCTCGGATATTCAAGAAGACCCCTCTTTAGTAGAGCGGTGCTCGTGTTCTTCCGAGATCTCGGATGTCCGAGGATGGGGTCATCCTCAGATATGTTCCTCAGGGGCCGGACATCGCGCTTTCATCTTCGGACCCCTCATGCATCCTCGGCACGGGCCTCTGGGCCTGGCTTGAAGTGGGCTGAGGCTGCTTGATTTTCTGGCCCCACAGAACCAATAACAAATTAACACCTAAGATTTGTTATGAAAATATTATGAATATAGCTTCTAAAAAAAAAGAGCAATACAAAAACGAAAATCACAACATTTTTCACAAGTTGAGTTGACAAACTTTTACTAGTTTTTATCTAAATCCACCACTAACATCACTTTTTTACTTACCACTATCAAATTATCTATCTACCACATCAATAGATGTGAAAAGTTTTGTCAAATTTTTTGTCTATAGACTTTCAAAAAAAAAAATCTACATGGTTCATGTTAATTAGTTGTAATTTTGCATCTAAAATAAGATAATTGAATTTAAATTTTTTTAAAAATCATATTTAAATATATAAAATGCCTCAATTTTAGTTTTTGTCTTAGGCCTCCAAACACATGAAGCCGCCCCTGTTCAACGTCGAAGAGAATCAAAAATTAAATTTAACCTTCATTCCTTTTTCAACCACTTCTAAGAATTTTTATGCTTTCATTAATGGAACTGAGATTGTGTCCATACCTAAAGACCTGTACTACTACAGTCGAGAAGATCGAAGCGATGAGAAAGTCCCTCTTTATGTCGGCCAAAGTCCTGAGTTCTACATAAACTACAACATGGCACTCGAGAAGGTTTTTCGATTAAACGTGGGCGGGAGTTTGGTTCGACCAACAGAAGACACTGGTTTCTTTAGAGTGTGGTACCCGGATGTTAATTTTTTCAAGAGTAGTGGCGTAATTCCTCATAATTCAACTTTCATACCCAACTACTCGATGATAGAAAATTACACTGCACCAGATGAAGTCTATCGGTCTGCAATGGCAATGGGTCCTAACCGCTCCAAGAACTTGCAGTCTAATTTAACCTGGGAATTACCTGTTGATTCGGGATTCAATTACCTGGTGAGGCTCCATTTCTGTGAAACAGATCCAAATATAAACTTTGTTGGCGAAAGGCGGTTTGAAATCTATATAGACTATCAGCTTGCTGAAGTAGATGCTGATGTATTGTTGTGGACTGATGAGAAAAAATATACGCCTTTTTACAAAGACTACGTAGTAATGATCCGAAAGAAGGGACTTGATGGGGAGAAGCAGCATATTCTCTCCATTGATCTACACCCTAGATCAGGCTCTTTCGCCCAAGATGCCATTTTAAACGGGATAGAAGTGTTCAAATTGAGCAATCGTGATGGCAGTCTTACTAAACCCGATCTTG
Source organism: Quercus cerris (assembly GCA_963669245.1). Lineage (NCBI taxonomy): Eukaryota > Viridiplantae > Streptophyta > Magnoliopsida > Fagales > Fagaceae > Quercus > Quercus cerris. Next base: position 34,693,589 of record OY770006.1, on the reverse strand, counting down.
AATTGGGGGTTAATAGCCCTGTACCGGTTTCTTGGTCGTACTCTTTCTTATGGGTTGCATGGTTTTTTGGAAACTAAAGAAGTCGAAACGCTATGTTTCTTACTATCCACTAACAAGGTGCTGGTGCTTGTGCCGGCTGAGGCACAACACATACAGAGGAAAGCAAACAGGGAAAAAGACATCCTCACTGAGGAAAGAACAGTGCCATCACTTTTCACTCGCCGACATCAAAATTGCAACCAACAACTTCCACGAAGATTTGATTATAGGAAAAGGTGGCTTTGGCAACGTATATAAGGGTCAAATTGATGATGAGGAAACCATGACCGTCGCAATCAAGCGCTTGAACCCTGAGTCGCAACAAGGTGCCCCCGAGTTCCGAACTGAGATTGAGATGCTCTCTCAGCTCCGATACGTTCATCTCGTCTCTCTTATCGGATATTGCAACGAGAATGGTGAGATGATTATTGTCTATGAATACATGACTAATGGAACTCTCCGTGAACACCTTTATGACACAAACAATGACACACTCCCAGGGAAAAAGCGGCTCGACATATGCATTGGAGCGGCACGTGGATTAGACTACCTTCATAGAGGTGTGAAGCATACTTTTATCCATCGAGATGTGAAGACCACCAACATTCTATTGGACGACAAATGGGTTGCCAAGGTTTCAAATTTTGGATTGTCTAAAATGGATCAAAATAATACTGCAGTTAGTACCATGGTTAAAGGTACCTGGGGCTATTTGGATCCCGAATACGCACGTTGTCAAAAGCTTTCAAACAAGTCTGATGTGTACTCATTTGGTGTGGTGTTGTTGGAGGTATTATGTGCCCGAAAGGCACAAATCAAAAACTAGAGGAAGAAGAATGGAACCTAGCCCATTGGGCTCGAAAGTGCATTGAGAGAGGGACAATCAATGAAATCATTGATCCATATTTGAAGGGGAAGATAGCTCCACTGTGTTTCAAAGTGTTCATGCAGATTGCAGAGAGTTGCACGCGTGATCAAGGCATCCAACGGCCCACAATGGGTGATGTGGTGGAAAAGCTCAAGTTGGCATTGGAGCTGCAAGAGAATGCGGACGCTGAGAAAGAGAGTATCAATACTGGTGGTGAGCATATTTACTTGGATACATTATCATTTTGTATTGATGTTACAAATGATGGTCTTTGGGCTACTAATGTTCACAATGAACACGGGATGACATCGGATAGTACTGGGACTGGGACTGGGTTAACATGTTCAAGTTTTGAGATAGATAGTATCACATCTCACAAGACATTTTCATAAACACCAGTGAAGTTTAGGAAATGGGTTTTTTCTTTTCTTTACTTATTTTTAGATGCATAAATAAAGTTCTCCATCTAGTTTGTACTATTAAGCAGATTAATTATTATAATTATGTTATGAAATCTTGTGAAAATATAAGGTGCTGTCAATTGTTCTAGAACACACTTCATAATCCAAACTCATTGAATTGACAATTAAAGGAGTTGTGGGATAAGTATTATAGGAAAATTTAATAACTTTCAATTCATGCCCATATTATTGAAAATTTGTAGTATATATTTATCATTCTCTTCAGCTAGTTTTTATGTTTATTGATTCAAATTTTTTCACTCGCCAAATAGTGGGTAAATACTACAGGAACAGTGTATTGTCGTAACAAAAAGTTAAGAATTTGTATCTCGGCATGGTTACATTTGAAAAAAAAATTTTAATTTACCTCCGAAAAAAATTATTGAGAATTTCAATTCGTGTCCATAGCAATGTTAAATTTTAATTGATATCATCACCTAAGTCAAGTTACAATTGAGTATACTTGTAGGCATTTTGTAAGTTCAAATCTTTCTAATAAACATTCAATGTGCAAATTAGCGTAATTTCAGTATTACAATTAGATATACTCATGATCCTTATATAGTACAAATCTACCTAATAATTAAACACCACGAGCAAATTAGTGGAGTATTACAAACTTTCAGGTAATCTTAGTTTGTATACGAAATCATAAGGGCTCAAGTTCTTAATTTCTCATGAAAATGGTCAATTGTTCTCAATTAAAAGGTGTCTACCTTCACAATTGGATGGACACCAAAGGGAGGATTTTTCTAAACTTATCACGAACCCGCTGAGTTTTTGGCAACCCACGAGTAGGAGGGCAAAACGTTAAGTGATGGTCTCAACTAGGAGTGTTCGCGATGTGGTGTGTGCAGTTTTAGGCTATTTTTAGCACCACAATTTGCGGTGCAATTTACCTAAAACCATAACTGCACCGCACCTTATTTTTGAGGTCACATGTGCGGTGCGGTTTGATATGGTTTAAACTTTAGTCAAAACTATAACCGCACAACACCTTATTTTTGCGGTTATATGTGCAGCACAGTGTATTTGATGCGATTTGAATGGCTTAAAGTCGATATATTTTTCAAATTTTGGGCTTTTCCTACTCAACCCAAACTAATTTTTCTCTTTATTTTGGGCCAAGTTTTAAACTATTAAGCTAGTTTTTCTATATTTTGGGTTGGCTTTCCTAGTCAATACTTGCTAGGGTTATCAAACTATTTTTTTTTTTTTGGTTGAAAACTAGGGTTATTAAAATATTAATAATATATTTAATATTAAAAATAAATAAATATATTAATATATAAAGAGGGTGCGGTGTAGTGCAGTTTGTGCTGTTTTCTTATTATAAAACTACAAACTGCATCACACCATATGGTGCGGTGCGGTACAGTTATGTCATTTTGCTGGCAGTTTTGGTGCGATTTTTACGGTTTGATGAACACCCTTGGTCTCAACACATTTGACAATTAAGGTACGTTTAGTACACTGAATGTAGATTACATTAGGAATAGTAATCTTTATTAATGGGAATAGAAGACATTGTAGTGGAATAATTATTACTATTCATAAGTTTGGTTGTTACATATGGAAAACTTGTAAAATAAGATGTATAAGGAAACTTTACATTTTTGGAAGTATATTAATTTTAAAACCTATTATATACACTAAGGAATAGCTATTACATCTATTTTAAAGAGGAATAGCTATTCTTCAGTTTAAAGAATAGTTATTCCAATGTAATAATTAATCCATGTAATAAAGATGCAACCAAATGACTGAATTGATATTACACATGAATAGCTATTCCATTACAGGAGCTATTACAGCGTACCAAACATACCCTTAGTTATATCCAATATATATCCACATGCTTTTCATAAAAGTAGTTGCCCAATCAGTTGTCCTTCCTCAAGAGATATTCTAACCTCATTTTGGACTCTCACATATCAATGTATGTAAAAGATTCCAATCTCTCTCTCTCTCTCTCTCTCTCTCTCTCTCTCTCTCTCTCTCTCTCTCTCTCTCTCTCTCTCTCTATATATATATATATATATATATATATATAGATAGATAGATAGATAAAATTTAAAGAAAGTTCAATTAAAATTTAAAATTAGAATCTAATTTTGTGTCATGTGTCTAAATTTATGTGATAATCACATCATAATTATCCACTTAAATTTTTTAATCTTTGTGCCAAGTGAGTTAAATGAGTGCAAAATATTAAGAATATAATATTAATAAACTATAAAAAATTTTTAAAAAATAATCATATATACTCAATAAAAATTACCGCACATTCTATCTTATTAAGAATTTTTAAAAAAAAAATGATCATTTTTTTTTTATACGAAACAATAGTAAGCTTTATTTAATGAATATCATGCTATACAATGGGAAAGAGAAAATAGGGGCATTTTTCTAGCCAAACAATAGTCTCCTCATTCTCTTTTGAGGCACTAGGAAGAGCTAGAGCAACACGGTTATATCTTAAAGGAATAACAACAAAAGATATAGTAACAAATTGATCACATATAAGCATAATATCCTCCAAAATCCAAGCCACTTCTAGAGAGCAGATCCTATCCGAGTTAATGAAATGCACCAATTCAACAAAGTTACTTTCAACAATGACCTAGAAGAAGCAAATGCTTTGACAGAACAATAGAGCCTTGCGCATGACAACAGCTGCTGTCCAAAGTGAATGAAGCTCCTTCCTACTCCACTCACAAGATGCTGCCAGGACTTCTCCTTTTGAGTTCCGGATTAGAAATCCCACACCCACTGACGATTTAGACCGAGACTATGAGAAGGCCAGGTTTAATTTGAAGACTGAGACTGAAGGTGGAGGAGACCATTTCTATCAGGTGCTCTCGGTATTGTAGAACCAATCTTATTAACTTCCATGAATTCCATCACGTACACTGCAGCTCGAGACCACAAACCATCTGAACAGGGAATTTTGTTTTCAAAGATGAGTTTGTTCCGACAGTTCCATATCATCCAGCACACCACACATAAAATTTCAAATTCAGGAGAAATCCACTTGTGGATGGCAGCATCTATGACATCCATAGACTGAATCTGTAAGGGAAAATTGAAAGAGTTCCAACAAGGAGCTTGAAGCCAAACGGCTTGAGCAAAGGAACACTCCCAAAAAAGATGAATGCAATATTCCGCTGCATCAGAACACATTACCCAAGAGAAGGAACTGGAGATTTGTCGATCAAAAAGCTTGGTACGAAGGGGAAGACTATCAGTACAAGTTTCGTTTCACAAAGAAATAAAACTTGGGGACTTCTTCAACTGTTAAACAGCAAAGTTCCAGAACTGCCTCAGGGATCCCAAGCCCTCGACAGTTGAGGCTGAGGATTTTCATGGACTATGAAGGGGCGGCAGAGAACCACCCTTAGTAATGGACAAAGGAGAAGGATCAATAGTAGACTCAATGGCCAATTTTTTCTGATGAGGGTGCAGTTCAGTGCAAGTATTAGGGTCACGGGTCACAGCCAATCTTTTGGATGAAAGTAGTTTGGGATTAGATACATTCTCAGAATTAGAAATTTTCTTGTTACGCATTATTCGTTTCCAAGTACGTAGGGAGGATTTTTCCAAATCTATATTCTCCACTGACTTATCCACCGATAATTCCATCTCCCTATTCTAACAAATTTCAAATTGTTGTTCAGCTGATTCCCGGATAACTTTAGAAGAAGTTGAGTTTGAATAGGAATCTAAGAGCATTACCTTATCAGGATACACTTCAACTCCATGTTTCAACGCACTGCAAAGTTCATCCTTATCTCTTTGTTCAAAAGTCAAATCTGGTATAGTAACTACCCTGTTAGCATCAGAATTGGACGGAGACATTATGGTGTTCTAATCCAGAGTAACCTTTGATGAGTTTGAGCGGATTATAGAACCCGGCAAAGCAACAACCTTATCTTTAAGGGAAATTGAAATAGGATTAGAATAATGCTCTAACTCCGTTTCCCACTCCAATAATTTTGAATTCTCCTTCTGATCGGTAACAGGCTAAATGGAGGTATCCACCACCGCAGACGGTGGCCTTGCTGGATTGTGGTGGTTTGGAAATTCCAACACTTCCTCTGCCAGAGACTGGATATCATCAGCTTCATCCTCATATCTTACATCCTTCCTAGACCGCTCTTCATCTTTTTTGTGAACTACCCTTGGAGCCAAAGAACGAAGCCAAGGCCTGAATTGAAGCTCACCCTCATCCAATGAAAAACATACAGTTTCTAAAAGATGACATTCCCGATCCTGGTGGCCAAGAATACCACATCGATAACAAAATATGGGAAGCCGCTCATATTTAAAATACACCCAACCTGCTTCAAAGCCTTCAATCTGTATCATCTTATCCCGCATAAGGGGTTTAGTGATGTCAATATTCACTCTAATTCGAAGAAAAGGGCCCCAAGCAAGGCCACTCTTCGGAGCATCAACTGTAATAAATAGTATTAAATTTAGGTAAAAATTTTAATATGTAACTAATTACATTTTCTTTTTAAAAAAATTGACTAATTAGTTATATTTTTATAATAAATTTTTTTAAAAAAAATTTTAAATGCATCTATACGTTTGCATGGGTTACATGCTAGTATATAATGGTGCTTGCTTGAAATTTCAAGAACCAAAATTATCCAGAAGATTATCTTGGTCAATGTTTTAACACCTTTGATCAATAAGTTAATACAAAATCCTTTGAGATACATCAATAATTGAGGGTTGAAAATTTGAAATCTTTGATGTCTTGGTTAAAAACACTTAGAGGTGCTAATTGAGGTATAAACTCTTGGCTAATATACGATACTTTGGCTATTGTCATTTGACTAATTTTATCATTGTCATTTGACTAATTTTATTAAATTTAATATTCTGTTCCCTGTCCAAATTCAAATGTCAGCAGTTACCAAAAAATAAATCGAATGGGAGTGCTATCAGAAAAGTTATGCTTGCTTTTAAGCATGGTTTTGAAACTCGGACCCGAACTGTACGATCCAACCCAGGTAACCATGAATTGTTCACTAAAGAGGTTTTTTAATCTCAAAAACTGGCCTATGTAAAAGAATTAGTGAACCTTATGAACCGAAGTCGAACCGCCAGGGTTTGAGAACTGTGGACGGTTCTAATGGTTTAGATTAGAGCTTAAAAAAAAATAAAAAAAATAAATAAATAAATAAATAAACCCATACGTGGCTTTAAGTTACACACCATGTGGCCATTTTTTAAACTTCAACCACTTTTTCTTCTTTGTCTCCCTCTTTGTCGTTATTTCTGTTGTGTCTTCTTCTTCTTCTTCTTCTTCTTCTCTCTCTCTCTCTCTCTTGTTCTTTCTGCTTTCTGTTGTTTCTTACTTTCTTCGTATTTTTCTTCTCTCTTTGGTTTGCTCAATGTCTACTGTTAAGTAGTTAACATTTTCTTGAGTTTTGATTTTGTACTATTAGATTCAAATGAGCGGTCACCAGTGTCTGCCACTGTTGAAGGCTTGAAGCTTCACTTCTTCTTTTTTAGTTTTCATGCGAAAAATACATGACTATTTATTGTCTCTATTAATTTTTTTATTGGGTCTCATAAAAACAGATTATGAGATTATCAAATGAGCATAGGTATGGCTTAAGATAATTTAGACATAAGCTTGCATAAAAAAAATATTGAGCTCTAACAAAATACACACACACACACATATGTGTATATATATATATATATATTTGAAATGGTACTTATATCGAAATATTTCATATCTCTCACTAAAAAAACTCAAAACCAATTTTGTGTTTGCTTAGGAATTATTATTTCTTATTTTTCTTATGAAAGTTATGATATGAAAAATATATTTGAAAGATAGATCTTTATATTTATTTGGACTATTTTAGTCAACTTTTATATTTTTACTAATTTAATATGTGTACATATATATATATATATATATTATTTATATTTACATTTTAAATAATTATTAAATTAATTATAACATTATTATGGTTTGACCTCGATTTGATCTCAAAAATCTTGAACCTCTCTCTTTTATGGTTCTTTGAACAGTCTGAGTTTGAAAATCATGCTTTTGAGATCAGCCAAATGAATAAAGGAACAAGAGCATATAGATTGACTTGTGCAAAATTTCTATTATATTTTAGCTAACTACTTATTTAAACACACACATCCAATTCTTTATCTTAAAATCCGTTTAAGTCAAATATTATTTTTTTCATTCTTTTTTTTTTTTCAATTGTTATTATTATTTCCTCCACTTTTTAAAACACCAATCGTTTCTTCACTTTTCTAATGTAGGACAGAATTTACTATTTAACTTTTGCAATTTATTAATTTTGGTACTTTTATGTAATTTTCATTATTTTAGGTTTAGGGTATTTATTTTTTCTTATTTTTAGGTCATTTTAATGTTGTTGAGTTAAATTAGGGTTTTATACGCTTTCCTAGCCACCCTAGGGTTTCCTAGTCGTCTTAGGTTTTATAGCCACCCTAAGTTTTCTTTTTTCTATTTAAATGCATTATAGCCTTCAAAAGCAATTCAATTTTTCATTAGATTAATAAAATACAGAATTTGTCTATTGTTTTTCCTGGTGGATTTCAAACCTATCACATTGTGGATTCAAAAGAATCCCTTGTAGATTTGAGATTTACTATTAGAAACTAACAATTAAATTTTTATCCCATCAAAAAGAGTATCTTGTGTGCTTTTTTCAGGTTCTGCGACATCATTTTCAAAACATCCACACCCACTTTTCCAAATATGAATAAAATATTCTGTTAGGTTCTAATGAATTAGGAACTAATGTATTAGAAGTTCATTTTGTAATATTGGCAAACCATAATCAAAACGTTTTAGTCTTATTTAGACTTGCTCAAAGTATGTTTAAGTGTAAAGTTGGAATTGAGTGTTCTGGAGGATTTACTGTGGGGCTCGATTGATCAAAAGTCGTGTAAATTGTTTTTCTGCAAAATTTTCCCACTCAGTCAGACCTGTTTGATGTGTAGGATTTTATGTTTTGCCCTAGGTATAAAAGGATAAACTCTAGCCACGTTTTGAGGTTGCTCTTTATGCAGTGTGTGTGAATCTATTGTGAGATCTAATTGTGTTTGCCTTCACACATATTTAGGGTTATCAAGAATCAAGACTATGTCAAGAACTTAGTAATCAATTCAATTAAAGATTCAATAGCTTAAAGATACACAAGCGGGAGTGTTTGTACTTACTGGGAATCCAAGAAAAAAGTATTCCGTGGATTCGGAGCTATCACGTGGTCATGGTAGTAAGTTTCCTACTCGAGGTAGCAACAGAATGTTAGTGGTTTAAGTCACTATTGTGTAAACTTCAATTCTTTCATAGTGGATTCAGTTTATCTTGAGGATAGTTAGGTTAAATCTTCCTTGGGTTTTTTACCGGTTTGGTTTTCCTGGGTCATCATATCTTTGTGTTCTTTATTTTTCGCACTTTACAATGATATAATATATTTGTGTTAACCTAGATCTGTTAAATTATTCTTACTATAATTTAGTAATATATATGAAAAGAGTGTAGAAACAATTTTAATATGATTTTCATTGATGTATTCGGAGCATATGTGTCCCACATAGAAGCCACCCAACCAATCCTCTAGGCTTTTTCATTAGCAAAATTGAACCATCCTAAACATCAAATAAAGCATAGCACTCAAAATAGACTATGGCTTGTGAAACTTTTCCCGAACAGGCATTATACATGGCGGGTACAGGCATTCTACATGGCGGGTAAAACGTAGATACATTTGCTTGGATGTAATACCTTGGGTTTTATAATTGGACAAAATTTAGTTATAAAATTAGTTGTAGCCTTAAGTTACAACTTTACTCAATATCTTTTTATTGGAGATAAATTTTGACAAATTCACTATTAGATTATATCTTACTCTTATATCATTTATGCTTGCAAAATTTCAAAAAATCTAAAGATTAATAGTTATGTCATCAATAAATTGTTTAAAGTGCAAGTTTTTTTTGTTTAAAATTATGCATAAAAAATAAGCTTATAAATTATATAGTAAATAATATCCAATTGACACAAAATTTGACATATATATTATGAGTGTAAAGAACATGCAATTCAATGATTAGATTTTCAAAATATGTGGTAATATTAATTTTATTGAGTAAAGTTGTAACCTTAAGTTACAACAAATTTTATAGCTAAATTTTAACATTTATAATTAAATTCAACCATGTGATTGCATTGTTCAATAAACTACATAGTTGGATTTAATAGGTTTTGTGAAAACACAATGCTATTTGTGTAGCATTGGTTAATACAACTACATGGTTAAATTTAAAAAGGAAGTCTAAGACATGGTAGTTAAGGAACCGAACATAGATTTTATCCTTACACATGCATATAGTCATCTACCAATACCTTTCTAAATTAGTTCGAGTGGTACCTCTATGGCTCTATCCCTCCTTTAAATAAGGGTAAATATTCAAATCTCCTAAAGTGCATAGTGCATATCTCCCTATTTATTTAAAATGTGTGTGTATGAGAGAGAGAGAGAGAGAGAGAGAGAGAGAGAGATTAGTGTTAGGAGAATTTGAGTTAAAGAGAGAAAAGAGGGACAAAGCAGAAGTGAGAATTAATGTAGTTTGACTTGACAACCTACATTCACAACAAGATCAAGTGCCCAAAATGAAACTTAATAGAAGGCCGTTTCTAGAATTTCAACTTTCTTTTGATCATATTTTGATTGACTGAGATATGTCTCTCAACACACTCACAACTTAGGCTTGTTGAATCGAGACATAAGAATCCTTTTTTTATTTATTTAATTTACATGGCTACTAATTACCTTGATAAATGTGAGCTACATTCATAACTATTTGAAGGCACACTAAACTCAATTCAAAAGAGAGGTTTTCAAAAGTAATGGCTTGTGCTATTGTTTAAAAAAAAAAAAAAAAAAACCCTCTATTTCACGATAAATCGTTGTTCAAAAAGTAAATATTAAGATGGTTTTTCAATTGATTATCAAAGCTAAAGCCACAAAACCTCATTTCAATATTATGTTGTCTAAAAATCAAATCTTCAAGGTAGTTCTTGGAGTTAGGGAAGCGATTCGTGGAAGGGTTTTTAATTAGAACAGTTAAAAGTGGCTTGTTGTAGATATTGGGGTCACATTTTTTATGTTTTTTATGGGGTAGAGAATAGGATCAAGGGTTTGATTAAGTTTGTATAACTTCGATTCTATGGGGTAGAGACTAGTGAAATTCCTTTTTAGAGTTAGGACTAACCTGTTGTACTTTTTCCTTTAAATGCATTCATAGGTTTTCCACTTCATCATTAAATGTTTGTGTTCTTTACTTAACTACTTTGTACTTTTTTTTAGTGAAGTTTATAATATGTGGTAATTAACCAATATGTCCAATAATATTGAAATTGCATAATTGTTTAATTTGCCAAAGTTGATTAAATTCCACTTAAAATCAACCAAGGGTTCAAAATATTATTTTCATTAAAAATCAACCATGGATTTAAAATATGTGTTCAAGTTTTTCATTAAAACTTGATTTTTAAAAAATCGAGTTTAAAACAAGGGCATATAATTAAATATTTTCATAACAAAGGTATTTTACTTCTTTTTTTTGGCGAAATGGGCAGATGCCCATTTTGGCCGATTCCCTTGTCAATTGATATTATAAGACCATATTTTTACTCTATTTTTAAACGCAACAGCTTCGAAGGTTGTTTATAAGCATGATTTACGTTGTCCAGCAGGTCACCATTCTTGGGTTGAATGATAGTTACTTTGCAGTCCCCTCTATTGAGTGATTGGCCAAAACTAAAGCAACATGATTGATGGCCAATGAAAATTGAAAAGTAATAATGGAAAAGTAAAAGGTAAAATGAAGAGTATTTTATGTGAAGAGAAAAAGAAGCGTGAATATTGCCATGGACTTGAAAAGAAGAGTATTTTGCAAAACAGAGGTGATCACGTGGGCTTGGCCATTGCCTACCACTTTTGCTTTATCCCACTATTGCCATGGCGACAATCTTAAGTCTTTTTTACGATAGAATCTGAAATCATCAAAGATGATAAGAGCGAATTATTGTTTTCAAGTCCAAAAAGTTTAACTTCTAAAGTCTTTTTCTAAGATAGAATCTGAAGACATCAAAGATGATAAGGGAAAATTATTGTTTTTAAGGCCAAAGAGTTTCACTTCAAACTTGTTTGGAGCTACTTTGTTATAACTTATTATATAATGATTAAAAATATTATATTCATGTGTACTTTTAATTACATAACTTTTTAAATGAATTGTGTAACTTATTTAAATAATACAAATAAATAGTTTTATAAATCATCACATAATGAATTAAAAAAGATAATTCCAAACCAGTTTGAAGTCAAACTTTTTTCTTTCATCATCATCCCCTACAACCGAGAGGAGAGAGGCTAACGATAATCCATATTGCATTTTTAAAATGTTACGTTTTTTAAGGGGGGTGGGGGTGGGGAAGAAGCTTATAAGATAATACAAAAATTATGAAAAAGTTTACCTCTTAACAAGTTTGAAAAAATATTCCACAATCAACTGTGTCAATTTATATCATTATCTATGTATATTATTTAAATAACTCACATGACTTAATAGAAAGTACACACGACTAAAAGTCTAAAAATGCACATGGATTGTCTTTTCAACCGTCACATAGGGGATGGAGAAAGATTCATCCAAACTAATTTGGAAATAAACATTTTCCATAAAAGAATAAAGCATACAATTAAGTGGATTAAAATCTTTTTTGCTTTACTTTGAAATGATTAAAAAAAAAGTTACATTTATTTTTTTTTTTTTTTTTTTAAGTAAAAGATAGAAAACATTTGACAGTGTACATGATGTAACATTCTGAGACCACATTGGCACATTCCACTAATAAATAAGGGTCGATAATAGACCAAATAAAATAAGTGTTAAAAATCAATGGTAAGTGATTTTAAAGGACATGTAACATTATATATGTGCACCTAATTTCAATAATGATCTAATGTAAAAGTCAAAATTTACACCTTCCTATACCAACGTCAACGTGCCACATCAAATTTTTACAAATTAAAAAACCAATATTAATACACACCATCATATTCCCATTAAATCATATTCAATGTGTAATTATCAAATATTAAAAACAAAAATAAAGTGAGTTTCAATTAATTCAATTGACAAAACCTCTAATGATTAAATAATAAATTTAAGATTCAATATATACCTACATAATTTGATGATTGATATTTTGACCTAATGATAAAGAGTTATTATAGAAAATAGTTAAAACTCTATAAAAAAACAAAAAATAAAACAAAACAAAATTAAATGGTTGTGCCCTCCTAAAAGAAGAGTCAGACCATAAAAGTTCTATACGCTAACCAATACTTGGATAAGCCATTGGAGCCGCCACCCTTGACTGAGAAATCTTCATATTGCTTTGACCCATTACTGTTGAAACAACCATTTTAATCTTAGATTTCAATCTCCTTCCCGTGCTTCAAGCCATGTACGTGGCCATCAATGTAGAGGGAGTGAGGATTATGTGCGAATAGGGGATTGCTTGAGAATTACAACAAGTAAGGAGGGTTGGGTTTGTTTGTTTTTTGTATTAGATTTTTTTTTTGTGAATAGCAACAAAAATAACTTAACTGTTATTTCATACTTCTCTTTAATTGAGAAAGTTTAAAAACATCTATCTTTTATGTCACAATTTTTGACACAAATTTGATGTAGTTGAATGTGAGTGATGGTGAAAAAAAATTAATGGATCATTATGAAAGTGATCATCATTTATCACTCACAATTGACTATTTCAATAAATTGTGGCAAATAGAATGGTCCTAAACAAACTATCTTTAGTTAGGAAGTATATTGGTTTCATACATGTACACCAATTTTAATTTACACAGTGCTTATATAGTAGCTATGTCATTTTTGAAATTTTACGCTAAGGAGTATGGAGATTTGAGTTTTAAGGCTTTTAAAACAGAGCAATCCAAGATGAACAATTTTCAATCTGTTTTCATAATTGTTTATATAGCCCATGCTCCGCATACCTATTGAACTTTCCAATGTGAGATCTAACAAACTTCCGTGCAATACACACTATCTAATCTAAGTTGATATCCGATCCATTTGAGAATCATATGAGATATTGTAAAATGTAGAGACATTTGATCACCTAATGCTCCTTGATTAAAGGATTTACAAATTAATGAATGTGTAAAATATTTGTCCAAAATCCTTTCCAAAAAAAAAAAGGTCCAAATTTAAAAGTATAGAAGTAAAGACTACCTTTTTATTTCTTTACTCCTTTTTCATCTTGTATTTGTAGTAACTATGCTACGGTGCTACCTACCGTGTTAGGAATTCTTTTGCTTTGCTTTGTTTTGTTTTTTAGTTTTTGGAGGGACCGCTTTAGGAAATCTTAGTTGATCACAATTTCATTAGACGAAAATAACTACTATGGTGGACCGCTTAGATTAGATTGGTCTTTGCTGCTTTAATTTTACCAAAAGTGATGGGGCTTCTGAGTACTGATTTTAATTGAAACGAATTGCGAGGCAAGGAGAACAAAGTAGTAAACAAAATTTTTTACTTGACTTGACTTTTTCGGTATTTTTATTTTTTTTTTTTTAGACTAAAATTCATTAAACAAGAGCAACAAGATATAACTGGAGATCTCGGTAGGGTTAGGGTTGGCAGCGCCTTCTCTCCATACTGTAGCATTGTGTTTCCCTCCTTTTCAAGGAAGACGTTGTGTCCCTATAGTAACTAGGTAACTAGTAGGGTTGGTTTCTTATTCTAATGAGGTAAGAGATACAGTCTCTAGGCTGGTATGGAGGACCTAGCTAACAATTGGATGAAACTTTCTCTATCGGAGAAAGAAGGAGATAAACTCGACTTGAAAAAGAATAAGAAAGACCAGAGGTTTGTCTTAGCAGCAAAGTTCTTTACTCGTCGGTCACTGAATGTAGAAGCGGTGGGCAAGACTTTCAGGCCGTTATGGCGCACTTAAGACAACTTTGAAGTCAATGACGTGGGGAATAATTGTTTACTCTTTGCTTTTCAATCAGATGAGGATATTGAGAAAGTCCTTATGGGGGAATCATGGTCTTTTGATAAACATATTGTAGTGTTTCAACGCTACAAAACTTCTACTCCCATTGAAGAGCTTAAATTTGATAGTGTTTCTTTTTGGATTCAGATTCATAACCTACCTTATTACCACTTATCAATAAAGGTTGCACTTTGCTTAGGGGAGTCCCTTGGTACAGTCTCTTAAGCCGAGGGACACATCGGAGATGAAAGGGAGGAATTTCCTACGTGTAAGAGTTGCCATTGATGTATCTAAACCGCTCTGCCGTGGAAGAAGAGTTGATTTTGATGATGACAATGAGGGATGGGTGTCATTCATGCATGAGAAACTGCCCAATCTTTGTTATTGGTGTGGGAACTTAACTCACGATGACAAGGACTGTGCGCTTTGGCTCAGAAGTAAAGGCACTCTGTCTAGTAACGATCAGCAATTTAGGCCGTGGCTTCGGGCGAATCAATTCAATCAGTCGAGGAAAACTATCGTCGAAGTCCAAGGTTACAATAAACCGAATTCAAGGCCAATGAAGAATATGGTGTAGAATACAAGGAAGGTCATTATGGGACAATTCACGCCACATGAGTCTGCAACGACAAAGGATTCCAGCGGAAAGATGGGGAGTGGTGTTGTTTCAGAGGTTACAGAATTTTCGAGGCAAGTCCAACCCATGCAGATTTTTAGGCAGTACTTCAGGAGATAGATGAGGCAATCAACGAGGAAAATATTTTTCAAAAATCAAATGCTGCGGATATGGAGTTGTCTTTGAATCAGGATGGCAAAATGGCGTGTTTAATGGGATCAGATGTGCTCGCTAAGTTTTCGGGGTCTCAAAATTTGAGTAGGGAAGAGGATAGTCTCTCGCAACAGATTGGCGTACACGTGGGATCCGATAACTTATTCAGTCCAGGATGGATTAACAAGCCCACGGGTAAGAAGTCTAGGAAAGGTGGGGCCTCAAGGAGTAAAGCAAAAGCCCAACAGATCTTAAGAAGCCCAACATGTGAGTCTGAGATAATTGGCACTCAAAAGAAAGGAACGTGGGTCCAAGTCAGTAGACCTCACGCAATGTTCACTAAGGAAGATCTGGTTGAGAAAGAAGGACTATAACAAAACAAAGAAAAGAATAACAGAATTCTATGATTGCACAAAGAGGGAATTGGAGAAAGGAATTGAGAAACTTTCTCTTAATCTTTGTGATAAATGAATCTGTACATTATTTGAGGTTATATACACCTCTGTGCCCAAAACCCCAAAACAGAGAGTAACAAACTTAACAAACTGAACAACCCGTTTGTAAATCAGTTACAACACGTGTGAGAGACGGTTATAGCACGTGAGATGAAAGTGAATAAAAACTACAAACAAGAACTACATGTCGTTTAGTTTCTAACTTAAATACTCTTGTATCTTGTAGATGTCGTTTAGTTCTTTTCTTCTTCTTGCTTTAGTTCTTTCTCAGCTTGCTTCTTATTCTTCGATACTTTCTTCTTAACTGGTTTCTTCTCAATTATCTGATACTCCCCCTCAAGATGAGATTCAGAACTATGTATGTTCAACACATTCATCTTGGAAATCAAGAACTTCAATTGTTGGTTGCATAAAGCTTTGGTAAACAGGTCTGCTACCTGTGTATGTGTTGGAGTGAAAAACAAACGAATCACCTTGTCTTGCACCTTGTCTCTAACCAAGTGACAATCTACCTCTATATGTTTTGTGCGTTCGTGGAAGACAGGATTTTCACCAATGTGGATTGCTGCCTGATTATCACAGAAGAGCATTCCAGGTTGTGGATGATCAACTTCTAAGTCTTTCAACAAAACTAGCAACCAAGTCATTTCACAAACTGTTAAGGCCATTGCCCTATACTCGGCCTCAGCTGATGATCTAGAAACTATGGATTGTTTCTTAGACTTCCATGAGACCAATGACTCACCTAAGAAAACACAAAAACCAGTGGTTGATCTTCTGGTATCTACACAAGAAGCCCAATCTGCATCCGTGTAGGCTTTCAAGTGTAGATCAGACTTTGATGACAGAAGAATACCTTGACCAGGTGATCCTTTGATGTACTGCAATATTTTGTGTGCTGCATCAAGATGTGGCTTTCTAGGCTTAGCCATAAATTGACTCAATTTATGCACAGAGTAAGCAATATCTGGTCTTGTGATTGTTAGGTAAAGTAACCTTCCAATTAACCTTCTATAGACTCCAGGATCATCCAATAACTCACCTTGGAATTTACTGAGTTTCAAGTTCTGCTCCATTGGTACCTTGCTAGGCTTGCATCCTTCCATACCAGCATCCTTAAGGACTCCTAATGCATATTTCCTTTGACATAAGGAAATTCCCTTTTCTGATCTAGCAACTTCAAGCCCTAAAAAGTACTTCAAATTACCAAGGTCTTTTAACTTGAACTCAAGATTCAAGGAGGTTTTGAGGTCTTCAACTGCTTGAACATTATTGCTTGCAATGAGAATGTCATCAACATATACAAGCAATGCTATGAAAGTCTGATTAAACTTCTTGGTGAATAAAGAATAATCAGATTTTGATTGCTTGAAACCATATTTCAAAATGGTTGTAGAAAACTTTGAATACCACTGCCTTGATGCTTGTTTAAGACCATATAAAGACTTGTGAAGCTTGCAAACCAGATTCTCCCCCTTGCTGTGAAAACCAAGAGGCAACTGCATATACACTTCTTCATGGAGAGAGCCATTTAGAAAAGCATTGTTCACATCAAGTTGAACCAAATGCCAGCCTCTCACAGCAGAAATAGCAAGCAAAGTCTTGACAGTGGTGAGTTTAGCAACTGGAGAAAAAGTATCAGTGAAATCCAATCCAGCTTGTTGAGTGAACCCCTTAGCTACAAGCCTAGCTTTGTATCTGTCCAAAGAACCATCAGAATTATACTTCACCCTATAAACCCATTTACACCCGATGGCCTTTTTGTGAGGAGGTAATGGTGTAAGAGTCCAGGTTTGATTTGCTTCCAAGGCAGCAATTTCAGATGCCATAGCAGCCTGCCAATTAGTATCCTTGACTGCCTCATGGTAATATGTAGGCTCAGGAATGGTAGAAATTAAGGAACAAAAATGGGCATAAGATGTGGATAACTTGGAGGAAGTAAGATAAGTGGACAAAGGATAAGGTGTACCTGACTTGCTGGCAGGAAGAGAAGGAGTAGGAGCATTACTGACAACTGTGCTGCACTGAAAATCACTCAGGTAGGCAGGTGGTTTTGATACTCTAGAAGACTTCCTGAGATGAACAGATGGTGTACTTGTAGAAGGGATTAAAGGTGAAGGTGGATTGGAGCTAGGTAATTCTGCAGAAATGATATCTGCAGAAGTAGCAGTAGGCAATTCTGCAGAATTGGAGATAAGTGATTCTGCAGAAGATGATGTAGGAATGTGGGAATCAAAAGGATTGACATCATTATGAGGATAAGGTGTAGAAGAAAAATCAAATGCAGAAGGTGTAGATTGAGATACTGAAGGAAAAAGGTGAGGCAGAGGCATGCTAGTGTGAGGAGATGAAGAATTGGAAGGTGAGACAAAAGGAAAGATAGTTTCTAGGAAATGAACATCTCTGGAAATGAAAATTCTTTTGGTGGTTAAGTCAAGTAACTTGTACCCTTTAACACCAAACGGGTAACCAAGAAACACACAAGCTGAAGATCTAGGATCAAATTTTTGTCTATTGTGAGTAAGAGTGGAGGCATAACACAGGCAGCCAAAGACTTTCAAGTGAGCAAATGAAGGAGGTTTATCATATAATTTTTCAAATGGAGTTTTCTGATGTAGGATTTTAGAAGGTAATCGATTTATAATATGAACAGCAGTCAGCACACACTCACCCCAATAAGATATAGGAACATTAGACTGAAACTTCAAAGCCCTTGCAATGCTTAAAATGTGTTGATGTTTCCTCTCCACAACTGAATTTTGTTGTGGAGTTGCAACACATGTATGTTGATGAATAATACCTTTAGTTGCATAAAATTCTTTCAAGAAAAATTCAGGAGCATTGTCAGTTCTAATGACCTTTATATTGGCATGAAATTGTGTGTGTATCATATTATAAAAAGAGATTAACAAAGGTCTAGTGTCAGCCTTTGATTTCATGAGGTAAATCCAAGTGGATCTTGTGGCATCATCCACTATGGTAAGGAAGTATCTGAATCCATCATGAGTAAATTTGGCAAATGGTCCCCAAACATCACAATGGATCAAATCAAAAGCTTTATTTGAAATGTTATTCAAAGAAGGGAAAGGGAGTCTTTTCTGCTTGGCAATGGGACAAAGAGTACAATTCTTATTACTGTGAAAAGATTGTACATCAGGAATTGAATTATGTAAAGCATGAATCTTATTATCAGATACATGTCCTAACCTCATATGCCAAAGATAAGACTTTGTAACATTAGGAATAGACATGGACTCAGACACAGAATTGACAAAGGATTGAAAAACTGACTCAAGGATTGAAGTTGCTGTTGAAACAGATTTGTTGTTTGAATCAGTGTGCAGCAGATACAAATTATCATGTAATTCACCCACTCCAATCGTCTTCCAGCAAGTAAGGTCCTGGATAAAACACAAATTTGACAGAAAAACCAGGCAACATGAAAGTGTTTTGGTTAATTTGCTGACAGAAATTAGGTTGAAATTAAAAGAGGGAACACACAGTACGTTCTCAAGTTTTAAGGTTGCAGTGACTTGAATTGTACCAATATGTGTAACATTGACTCTTTCACCATTTGGCAATTGAACAAAGGTTGATATAGAACTGGTTATATGTGTGAACAAAGATAAAGAATGGACTATGTGGTCTGTGGCTCCAGTATCCAGAATCCATACATCATTACCATGAGCAGCTTTATTGATAGGATTAATGGCAAAAACTGAGTGATGCATGTCTAAGGAAGTAAAATCAGACCAAGCAGTACACATATTACCTGAAAGAGCAGAATTAGCTGAATGTAAGGCATCATTGGTACCACCAGATGTAGATGCATGTGAATTGAGCATCGAAATCAGTTGTTGACACTGCTCTGATGTGAAAGGGAATGAATTGACCTGTGGAGGGAATGAATTGACCTGTGGAGTCTGTGAAACATCAACATATCCTTGATCACCTTCAACCAAGACTTGATTTGCCATGGCTACTTTGTTTCTCTGCTTATAACCAGGTGGAAATCCCACTAGTTTGTAGCACTTCTCCATAATGTGGCCAAGCTTCCCACAGTGACTACACATAGGCCTCCCTTTTGCATTATTTCCTTTGACATATTTGTTGTTCCCTGGAGTATAATTTCCTTGATTGAATCCTTGATTTCTGACTGCCAGAGCAGTTGTTTCAACTGAAGGAGCAACATTGAAACCTAAACATCTTTGCCTTTCTTCTTGAATCACTAAAGAGAATGCCTTATCAATGGAAGGACTAGGCTCCATCATGAGAATTTGTGTTCTAACTTGAGAATAAGAATCGTTTAAGCCATTCAAGAACTGCATAAAAGAATCTTGATGCTGAAGTGCTGTGATTTTGTCATTCACACCACAATTACACTTGCCACATGAACAATATGGCAAAGGCCTGAAATTCAATAGTTGATCCCAAGCAGCTTGTAGATCAGTGAAGAATCCAGTGATCGTAGCAGCACCTTGCATCATAGTTGAAATTTGCTTCTGAAGTTGAGAGATTCTTGGTCCATTGGCTTGAGAGAACCGTTTCTTGAGAGTATGCCACACTTCAAATGCAGTGTCTCTGTAAATAACACTAGCAGTGAGATGAGGGGAAACGGAATTCAAGATCCATGAGGAGATCATTGAATTGCATTTTGACCAAGCTTTCTTCTCTAATGGTGTGACTGCCATTGAAGCATTGATAGAGCCATCAACAAACCCCAGCTTGCTTTTGGCATCCAAAGCCATTATCATTGCTCTCGACCACATAGGATAATTGTTCTCAGTTAATGGCTGAGTAACCAAAATTGCACCTGGTGTTTCACCATGATGTAAGAAGAATGGACTCCGTGGATCTTCCATTGGAGTCAGCTCTCGCTGAGAAGAGGAAGATGGAGCAGTTTGAGTGTCTTGAGCATTTGACGCCATTGGAGAAGACTCAAGCTCTGATACCATATAACAAAACAAAGAAAAGAATAACAGAATTCTATGATTGCACAAAGAGGGAATTGGAGAAAGGAATTGAGAAACTTTCTCTTAATCTTTGTGATAAATGAATCTGTACATTATTTGAGGTTATATACACCTCTGTGCCCAAAACCCCAAAACAGAGAGTAACAAACTTAACAAACTGAACAACCCGTTTGTAAATCAGTTACAACACGTGTGAGAGACGGTTATAGCACGTGAGATGAAAGTGAATAAAAACTACAAACAAGAACTACATGTCGTTTAGTTTCTAACTTAAATACTCTTGTATCTTGTAGATGTCGTTTAGTTCTTTTCTTCTTCTTGCTTTAGTTCTTTCTCAGCTTGCTTCTTATTCTTCGATACTTTCTTCTTAACTGGTTTCTTCTCAATTATCTGATAAGGACCAAGGCTCTTTTGGGGGCAATGGAAGTGGAAGCCAAGGCATTTGAAGCTAGTCTAGAGTTTGCTCGGGAGGTTGGTGTTCAAGACTTCATGCATCCTTGAGGGTGACTTAGTGGGGATTTTTAAAGATTTCCGTGGTTTCTCTACACCACCATCCTCAATAGCTTTTGTAGTTAGGGGTATGGTAATGGCGTGAGGGTCATTTGGCTGAGTTGAATTTTCTCATGTTAAGAAGCAAGGTAATAGACTAGCACATCTATTAGCAAAATATGCGTTAGACATTGTTGATTTTTCAACTTGGATGAAAGAAAATCCTTGCTTTTTAAAGAAAACTCTTCTCCATGATGTATCTTTTCTTAGTGTTTCTTAGTAAAACTCTCAGTCTTACCATAAATAAAAAATAAATAAAAAAGATATAACTAGGACATCCTTCTTAAAAAATAAAATAGAATAGAAATAACAAAACAAAAGAAAACTGGTACATAAACTTTTTATAACTAGAATCTAACAGTACACGCAATTATAAGTATATATAACTATAATATTTTTTTTATGGATATAAGATATAACCATACTACTTTAACTCATCAGTTACTTTAATATTAGTTTATGCCCCCCAATAACCTCTAGATACATGGTTATATTCATGGTTTTAAAAATCGGACCAGGGACAAAACCAGATTTGCCTCCGATTCTCAGTTTTTACCAAGTTTGACCAGTTTTTGGCTTTTTTTCTAGACCAGACTGGCCTCTGGTTTCCAGTTCAACCGATTGAATCAGCCAATCTGGTCCGGTCTAGTTTTTAAAATCATAGTTATATGTGTGTATGTATATATACAGAGTTGGGTTCAAGTTATACTTGGTATAAATTTAATCAATGCATGTTTAGAACATTAGAACATATAATCTAATTGTGGAATTTTCAAAATATTAATTCATTAACGAGTTATTAGATGGTGTAATATTACTTAAAGTTACATTAGGTGTAACTTAAACCCAACTCATATATATATATATACACACACACTATTTTTTATTAAGATATTTAGGATTTGAATTTCTCTCCCACTCCCCTACATAAAATGTATCTAAAACAAAATTAGCATATATTCATTAATTCGATCATAGTAACATATATAATTTTATAGAAGTAGTAACTTGTGATCGTTATCTTTTATGTTGTCCTAAATTGCTTGTATTATTTCTCATAAATTTTTTTTTTTCAAAATAAAATTAGAGTTATGTTTAGTCTTTTCTAATCATAAACTTAATTAACTCATTATTATAGGAGGTTATTGAGCCAAACTTAAGAGTGTCAGTTGTTCAGTTATGTTATAGTTAGAAGCCAAAAAACAAGCAAACAAACAAACAAAATACAAAACAAAAATACATGTTAGACAACGAGTTTTCAGTGTAGATGGAGGATGTTCTTCCATACCTTTCTCCTGTAATCCTAGCTAATTTGACTGTTTTTCCTTAATAAGATTACAGATTCTTCTAAAAAAATTAATTACAAAGCAAAAATTTTACATTCACAATTTTATTTTTCAGTTCTTTTTTATTTATTTATTTATTTTATTATTTTTTTTTTTTTTGCCAATTGTGAGTGATAAGTTTTCAATAGTAGATAATATGATATTAGTGGTAGGCTAATGTGAAAATCAATAACAAGTTGTCATCTCAAGAGTTTTGAAAATTGTTGTGTACGTAAAATTATAGAAGTAATTTATTGTTTCAAGGATTTAAATTACTTTTAACTTTCATAATAAGTCTCTCTCTTTTGTAATTTGATTACATTTTCTTAAGAGGCAAATATAACTTCTATGGTGGACCACTTACGTTAGCCTATCCTTAGGACCGTCCATCAATAACCCGACTTTGATGAATCTGGTCGACCAATAAAAGGATTCAAACCAACTATTTAGATAGAGATAGATTTTGGGCTTTTGCTTTGGCGATGTAATGGTGAGTTTTTGGCCCAATTTTTTAGTGACGTGAGGTAGGCCCAAAATAATTTGTAAAGGATATATGTGATTCTGTGTATTTTTTTGGATGACTGAGCAGCTGAAAATTTTAGCTTATCTACACTTTTAGCTTATTTTTGCTGCTATTTACAAGTCTTATTATATTTTTTATACTATTCATGGATTCCACTATATTATTTAGCTTATTTTTTAACCTATTTTCTATACTTACAGTAAAAAGTTTTCAGTTTCAGCTAAATAAGCTCTTCTCAAATGGACACTAAGTAATTGAAATATAATAAGATTAAAACGTGTGACTTGGAAAAAATTGTCTCTCAATAATAAGCAATCATTCAAAATAGTCTTTATCTATTAATATTTCTTTCCTCAATCCAAGCTTTAGCAGATAATTGGAGATTGTGCTTGTATGGAAAAGCTTAGGTAGTTGAGTAATTATTGAGTACTCTTAGAGTATAAATACATACTTTACTCTCTCACATAATTGTAAGTCTCACTATAACTAATTAAATTTATAGTGGAACTCATAATTCATGTGAAAACAAAGAATACACATTTATAATACTCTCAGATTATTCAATAATTTTCCTAACTAGTCAAAGAATTTTGTACATCATGGTTCTTTAAATAAACAAAGAAGTTGATGTTCTCATGTTTTGAAAAACGATACGGAAACACGAGAAAATACAATATAAGAAAATTCGAGAATTCTTATGCAATTCCTTTATCAATTGAGGATATAAAAGATATGAATTTTACTTTATTTTTTTAAGCAAGATATTCGGAGGTCGTAATCATTGAATTGAAAGATAGGAACCTTGCGGGTCCCCACCTCAATGGAGTGATTGGCCAAAACTAAAGTAGGATGAAAATGAAAGTTAATAATGGAAAAATGATTGCTAAAATAAAGACAAAATTGCTAGAATTAGAAAAAGAAACGTAAATAAATAATTAAAAGTGTTTGGCCATTGCCCACCACTTTTGCTTTATCCTCTTATAAAGACTATAATAATATGGTAGGTTTTAGTTAATTTAATTAGTAAAATTTTTGATAATTAAATAAGAGATTTAGGGTTCAATCTTCATCTATACCAAAAACTGATTGGTGTTTTAGATTGATAATAAAATTTATCATCAAGAGTGGACATTATAAGATAAAACTCTATCTAAAAAAAAATTAAAAAATAAAAATAAAAACCTATAATAATACAGTGAGATTTGTGAGAATCCTATTGGGCCATAACCATTCTTGTATCTCCTAGCTTAGGTAGGACCATTTCTATCACCCATAATTTCTTTGTCGTGCTCCTCTTGCATTATTCAATTTTTTTTTTCTATTATATCATAGTGAAGTACCAAAAATAATTTTAACCTTTTTTATTTTTACACAAAGAGTACACATTTAAAAATCTTCTTATATTGTTTTTTTTTCTACGTTTTTTTTTTAAATTTTTTTATCAAGCATTAACAAATGAAGAGGAGATTCATTTAAAAATAAAAGCAACAAAGGGGAAATTAGGCTAAAGAATTTAAAAATCCATGGAGACCTAAATTTGCTAACAACTGCAAAATAATGAAGATAATAATATATATATATATATATATTTTTGTTTTAATATGAAGTATCCATTGATCATGATTTATATATTTTGCAAAGAATGTGACATAATTTGCATACACGTATACACATGTGAATATAAAAATGCGATGCAATTAGGATGCATCAAGAAACCGAGAATGGTGGGTGACAATTATAAGGACCCTTTTGCTTTTATGTAATCTCATTAAATCTACACAAAGTTCAGAGTCAACAGAGAATTTGAAGTAACTTCTAACATCCATTTCATTGGATTATAATTGTCTTTAAGAGCAGGCATTCCAGGGATACTTTACAACAATTTGTTAGTGCATTTGGTTGCGTAAAGACAGATAATTATTCTTCATTTATTAGTGATTAATATAAGATTATATATATATATATATATAAACTTTTTCAGCATATGATTTTTCATTATACATGTATCATGCAAATTGATTATGAGCTTTTGTGTTCGAAATCTCTAAACAAAAAATATGGGTCATTTTTAAAAGATTCTTCATTTTTAATACATAATGTGTATGAAACAGAAGACTATATACACCTAAAAATAGCCGGATGCTAAAAAGGAAAAACTTTATTAATACCATACTAAAATAAATAAGATTGACGTTATGTCAATGAGAAACAGTATGGAAAGTGGAAACACGAGAAAAAAACTTTGTAAGAAAATTCGAGAATTGCTTTTTAATTCCCTTCTCAATTGATGGTATAAGATCTTATTTTTAGTCTATTTTTAAACGCAACAGCTTCGAAGGTTGTTGGGTATGATTCACGTAGTCCAGCTGGTCACCATTCTTGGGTTGAATAGAATTATAGTACCATTGGAAGAAGGGGCTTAGGAACTTTGCAGTGCTCTTTATTGAGCGATTGGCTAAACTAAAAGCAACGTGATTGATTTGATGGGCAATGAATGAAAGGTAATAATGGAAAAAGTGAATTGGAAAATGAAAACGATTGATTGAAGAGGACAAAAAAAAAAAAAAGTAATTATGCCATTAGTGTTTCAGATAAGAGAAGAGATAGAATTATAGAAACAAAAAACAGAGGTGATCACGTGGGCTTGGCCATTGCCTATTGGCTATTTCCTACCACTTTTGCATTATCCCACTATTGCCATGTTGAGAATCAAAAGTCTTTTTTTAAGATAGAATCTGACATCATCGAAGATGATATGCGCAAATTATTGTTTTCAAGTCAAAAAAGTTAAACTTCTAGAGTCTTTTTTTAATATATAATCTGAAGTCATCAAAGATGATAGCAGCAAATTATTGTTTTTGATGATGCCGAAAATCTCACCAGTGAATTGCACGATACTTCTACGCTCAAAACGACACCTGCACAACAAAAAGGAAAAAACCTAACAGAGAGCACCGGTGTGGTGCCGGCCAAACACCCTCCGAAGGTCAAGTTAGAACTTCTTTCAACTCTAGAGTGCTAGAGAGTGGTTAATTATGCGTACCGTGGCTTATGAGGGTATTGGGGCTTTTATAGTGGTGTGAGATTGACATCCCTTCCTTGGTGCGGAAATCTTTTCCTTATAGGACTCTTCTTGTGGAGTCCAAAACGTAATGAACAAGTCTCCTCCTTATGCGGAAGATTTTTACCAAGTAGACAAGATTTCCGAAGTCCTACTAGCGCAAGGACTCTATTTGGGCTCTTACGAGAATGGGCCACAGTATCCCTCCTTAGGGGCTCAGCAGGCCCATGGATAACTAGCCCACCATAAAACAGCCCGTCCATGTCCGGCCCAATCACATCAGGTCCGTCCACATAGGGCCCATGCAAATGATGGATCCGTCTATTTGGGTTTAAGAGGTATTTTTCCCCTTTCAGCTGCCCCCTCACCCGATGGGTCCGTCAGCACATATGAACGGACCCATGGGGTGACGGATTTAAAACTCGGTAGCCTGTCTGTAAGTTCTCATCCGTGCAATGCTGAGTCAGGAGCTGGCTCATTAATGCGTTGTGCCAAATGTCAATCTGCTAGTGGCTGTTGTTTTGGAACGAGGCGTCGCTTCGTCTTCCGTGCACTCCCAGTATAAATATTAGGCCTCCACCTCTCATTTCTCCACTTGCTGCTGGAAGAGATTTGTCAGAGCGAGTCCGTCACGTCTGTCAGAGCACAGCCCGTTCACTCAAGCGTCCGTCATTCGTCGTATCCTACCACAAGTTCCTGGTGAGTTATTTTATATCCGTCCTTCCTTTTCTTCTTTTATTTGCACTTTAATGAGTCCGTCGTTATCTCCAACCCGTCAGAGTCTTAGGTTCTTTAATTATATGTAGGAAATGTCTAGTGCGTCAAGTAACCAGTCGGTCGTTCCCGACGGGGCGGACTACGAGGGGATATATCCGTCAGGTCCTAAAGACCACGACGTCTCGAGCGAGAGTAGTCCGCCGTCATCTTCCTCGTCCTCAACATATGAGGGCCTGGAGATGATTGAAGCCCAGGAGGTTCCAGATGACGAAGAACAAATAGTGGGGTCCGTCGTAGGGGTAGATGGACTTAGGAAGTTCATCTTGCCCCCAGAGTGGACGGTCCACGCTTTTACGTCAACCATCAAGGAGGGTCACTTCAACACAATAAGGGACCGCTACCAAATTCCTGATCATATCCCACTCCGTCTACCTTACAAGTCGGAGAAGTGTTATTACGAAGGGGTGGACGGAGTGGGCGTGTACGAGCCGGTGTTAAAGGCTGGGTTGCGGTTCCCATTGAGTTCACTACATTGCGAACTCTTAAGTTATCTAGGCTTATCCGTCAGCCAGGTGTCCCCCAACGCCTGGAGGGTCTTTATTGCCATGGAGGTCCTATACGGAGCCATGACGGACGGAGCGAGGAGGCTCACAATAAGAGAGTTCCTTCATTGCTACCGTCCAGACGAAATAGATAAGTCAAGGGGCATGTATAGCTTCGTCCCTAGGAGTCCCATTCTGAAAGTCATCTACGAGACCCCGGACTCAAACAGGGACTGGAAGAGTCGTTACTTCTTTATGGAAGGAGACGACTGGATGAGTCATGCAGGGGAGACGGACTTCATGCCCGTCGACACAGTTTGGGGCATTTTAAACTCATCTGGTATGGTCCGTTGTAAACCACTCCGTTCATTCAAGTAAATTGTAATGTTTCTAACCTCCGTCTTCTATTTTGTAGTTCGACGGCGTCCCCAAGTTACACTCGAGGAATTTAGTTTCCTTGAAAAGATATTTAACAAGACAACACCAGAGGAGAGGACGTGGGCCAAGCTCGTCAACCTCAATACTATTCATTGGTATTGCGACGGTCCTGAACCCACCCCGGCGGCCTTAAAGTACGAGAAAACGACCCGTCTGCGTAAGTCCGTCCACCTTTTGCCATTTTCACTTCACTTTTTTTTTTATCTTTATTAGGGCTCCCTAATCCGTCATCCTTTTTCAGAGATGGAGGATGCCAAGAGACGAGCTGCCATTAGACTTCAAGCCGCGAAAAACAAGAAAACCGGGACGGACGCCATGGGGACGGGCTCTAGCAAGCCCTCTCTAAAACGGAAGCTGCCTATGAAGAATGACGGTCCGTCTAAGCAGCCTAAGGTTCCTTTGGACCCAGTCCTTGGCCTGATGGCTGAGGGGAGCAAGTCAGCCCCTCCGTCCAAGCATGGTAAAGGTAAGGGGCTGATGACAGGTCAGCCAGGCGAGCAGAAGAAACCACCCGTCCTGCTCCGCGAGGATTCCAAGTATGCCTTGGAAAGGATGTCGTCGATCATCACCAACGATGACTACGAGGATCTTGGGAACCACTCGACGGAGGCGATGGGAGAGACGGCCCTCTTCAGCATTGCCCAGGTAATGATCCGTCGACCTTATTCCATCCGTTCATCCATTTTTGCTTTATGTTTTGTTAACTTATTTTCGTCGTCTTCAGGCTATGATTATGTCGAAGGGCCTCATGGGACGGTGTCTCAATCAAGAGACGACCATTGGCCGACTTCGTGAGAAGGCCAAGGTGACGGAGGGGGACCTGCTCGACCTGAAGGCCTGGAAGATCACCCATGAGCAAAAGCTGGGGATGGCCGAGACGGCCCGGGATGAGGCCGTTCAGATGGTGGAAAACCTGAAAACGACCTTAGTGGACAAGGACAACGAGGTCCGTCATGCCAAGGAGGAAGCCGTACGAGAGTACCGTGACTCCAGTGAGGTTATCGCGGAGCTAAGTGTAGTCTACAATGACGGGTTTGACGATGCCCTCCGTCAGGTGAGGAGGTTATATCCTGACCTGGACTTGTCTGCCGTCTCCGTCTCTGCCCCGGAGCCGTCCACTGCCCAGACTGCTCAAACAGAGGATACCGACGCTCTTTTTGACGATGATGGCGTCGTCCGTGAAGCTCCCTTGGATCATACCGCTGTGGATAGCAAGGCCAAGGATGCTGGGGACCGTCCAGATGTAGAAGACGACGGAGCTTGATTATGCCAGTTCTATTTTGTAATAACTAGTTTTTTTTTTTTTTTTTTTTTTTTTTTTTTTGTAAGTGTGGAACAATTTATAGCACCCGTCATGTTTTACGGGGTTTATTTATACACTGACCGTTCAGCATGCTTTATTATATAATGGGTCCGTTGACCTTCTATTTTATCTCTGTGGGATGCAACTTTTTTTTTATTTTTATGTTCAACGCCTTTTCATGCTTAAGTGAGCTCCGTCCTGCTCACTGTGGTACCTCTTTTCGTTACTTGCTTAGTTAGAAAGGCCGTCATCTTTTTGGATGATTTGTATGACTCGTTTTTGGACGGTTCGAAAATGTCCGTTTTGCATAATTTGAATCCATCCGTTAGGTAGACCGTACATTAAACATGCCCATTAGGCACAATTTAAATCCTCACGTTAGGTAGATTGTTTTTTGAACCGTCTATTTGGGTTGGCCTGCCCTCTTACGGACGACGTAGCAGGTCCGTCCGTTGTATGGACTTCAGTTTTCATCCTCTTGGGATGGTCCGTCCATTGGGTGGACGGTTTTACTAGTTCGTCCACTATATGGACTTAGGTTCACATCCTCTTGGGATGGTCCGTCCATTGGGTGGACGGTTTTACTGGTTCGTCCATTGTATAGACTTCAGTTTCCATCCTCTTGGGATGGTCCGTCCATTTGGTGGACGGTCTTACTGGTTCGTCCATTGTATGGACTTAGGTTTCCATCCTCTTGGGATGGTCCGTCCATTTGGTGGACGGCTTTACTGGTTCGTCCATTGTATGGACTTCAGTTTCCATCCCCTTGGGATGGTCCGTCCATTTGGTGGACGGTTTTACTGGTTCGTCCATTGTATGGACTTAGGTTTCCATCCTCTTGGGATGGTCCGTCCGTTTTTGTGGACGGCCTTCGGAACTTGTGATATAAAACAGTTTGGGCAGAATACACCTTGTTACCTGAAAAAGGTCTTTATAGGAAAGTGGTGCCTGCCCCCTTCGGGCTTAAAAAGGCACTAGTAGAGAGGTTTGTTCAAAGTAAAACATTGAAAAGTAAAAATTGTTCTTCAGAAAATAAAAACTACTAAAAACTTTTAGATATAAGCTGGAATGCTTGTGGCGGGTGGATGTCTTTTCTTGTTGCATCTACTGGTAGTACCTCCGCAGGTGCTCAGTGTTCCACGGGTGTTGCAGCCTCCGTCCGTCCATGGTTTCGAGATGATAGGTTCCTTTTCTCTGCCAAGACGAGATCTTGTATGGCCCTTCCCAGTTTGGCCCAAGTTTTCCTTGTGAGGGATCTTTAGCTGCCCCCATAACCTTCCGAAGCACAAGGTCTCCGATCTGAAAGTCTCTGTGTCTGACTTTGGAGTTGTAGTATTTTGTCATGAGATTTTGGTATCGAGCTATCCTCTGTTCAGCTGTAGTCCGGGCTTCGTCGACTAGGTCTAGCTGCAGTCGCAAAGCTTCTTCATTCTTGTCTCCGTCGTAGCTCTCCAGTCGATAGGTCGTAAGACCTATTTCTGCTGGGATGACAGCCTCGCTCCCGTATGTCAGTCTGAAAGGTGTTTCCCCCGTCGGCGTTCTCGCCGTCGTGCGATATGCCCATAAGACACTTGGTAACTCATCGGGCCATATACCTTTTGCCCCCTCGAGCCGGGTCTTGATTATTTTGAGCAAGGACCGGTTTGTGACTTCGACTTGGCCATTTGCCTGTGGATGCGCGGGCGACGAGTAATGATTCCTTATGCCTAACTCTGAACAAAAGTCTCGGAACGCCTTATTGTCGAACTGTTTCCCATTGTCGGAGATGAGGACCCTTGGTATCCCGAATCTGCATATGATATTCCTCCATACGAAACCTCTGATGTTCTTTTCCGTGATAGTTGCTAGCGCTTCCGCTTCGACCCACTTGGTGAAGTAGTCGATCCCTACCACTAAGAATTTCAGCTGTCGCGCAGCCGTTGGAAGGGGTCCCATGATGTCTAGTCCCCATTGGGCAAAGGGCCAAGGGGCCGTCATGGGGGTCAGCTCTTCGGTTGGTTGCCTGATTAGGTTACCAAACCTCTGACATTTGTCGCAGACCCTGACATAGGTTTGCGCATCCTTCTGCATCGTGGGCCAATAGTATCCAGCCCGGATCAGTTTGTGTACCAGAGACCGCGCCCCTGAATGGTTTCCGCAGATGCCTTCATGGACCTCTCTCATTACATAGTTTGCCTCCTTGTGACCCAAACACCTTAGATATGGTCGTGAGAATCCCCTTTTGTATAGAATGTCATTGATCATTATGAACCGTGAAGCCCGCACCTTCAACCTTCTGGCTGAGTCTTTGTCGTCCGGGAGCGCGCCTTCCTTTAGGTAGGCTAATAGGGGTGTGGTCCAATCGTACTCTGGATTTACTTCCTGCACTTCCGACTCACCGTCAATGATTGGAGAGTATTGGATGAAGGACAACACCCGCTCGGGGGTCGTCATGGTCGCTGCGGAGGCGGCTTTTGCGAGCCGGTCAGCATATTCATTCTCCTCTCTTGGGATCTGGACGAATGTGACCTGGAGGGAGTCGATCCGTCTTCTGACTTCTTCTAGGTATTTCTTCATTTTATCCCCCTTGCATTTATAGGTGCCACTAATCTGATTGACTACCACCTGCGAGTCGCAATGCATAACCATGGCCTCTGCGCCTGCTGCTTTCGCCAGTTCTAATCCTGCCAGTAATGCCTCATACTCGGCCTCATTGTTGGTCGTCGGGAAGTCCAAACGGATCATGCACTCGATCGTGTCTCCGTCAGGGGTTTGAATTACTACCCCGGCGCCCCCAGCTATCCTGGTTGATGACCCATCTGTGTGGATACTCCATAGTCTGAGGGCTTGTGGCTCTTGCTCCCCCGTTTGCGTATATTCGGCGATGAAATCAGCTATGGCCTGGCCTTTTATTGCGGTTCGCGGACGGTAGTGTATGTCAAACTCGCTCAGCTCTATTGCCCACAAGGCCATCCGTCCGGCTGCTTCGGGGCTGCTCATTGCCCTTTTTAGGGGTTGGTTTGTTAGGACGATGATGCTGTGGGCTTGAAAGTATGGTTTCAGTTTTCGAGCCGTGGTTATCAGTGCGAAGGCCAGCTTCTCCATGTGGGGGTATCTTTCTTCAGCCCCTCTGAACCCTCTGCTTACGAAATAGACGGGCCGCTGCGCCCCTTCCTCTTCCCTTACTAGGGCCGCGCTTACTGCCACCCGCGAAGCGGCTAGGTATAAGTAGAGATCTTCCCCTGGTTTGGACGGGCTGAGCAAAGGTGGTGAGGAAAGGTATTTCTTTAGGTCTTCAAATGCCTTCTGGCACTCCTCCGTCCACTCGAATGATTTCTTTAGTACGCGGAAGAATGGTAAGCACCTGTCTGTCGCTTTCAAAACGAACCTGTTCAGGGCGGCAACTCTGCCGTTCAGACTCTGTACCTCCTTAGTCGTTTTTGGCGGTTCAAGCTCCATGATGGCCCGTATTTTTTCTGGATTGACCTCTATTCCTCTTTGGGACACCATAAAACCCAAGAATTTTCCTGCCGTTACCCCGAATGCACACTTGTCCGGATTCAGCTTCATGTTGTATGACCGTAGGGTATCGAATGTCTCCTGGAGGTCGCTTAGATGATCATTTTCGAAACGGCTCTTCACCAGCATGTCGTCAACATAGACTTGCACGTTTCTCCCAATTTGGTGCGCGAACATCTTGTCCATTAGTCTTTGGTATGTTGCCCCGGCGTTCTTGAGTCCGAATGGCATCACTTTGTAGCAAAAGAGGCCTTGGCTGGTGACGAAGGACGTTTTCTCCTGATCAAGTTCCTCCAGCTTGATTTGGTTATAGCCCGAGAAGGCATCCATAAAACTTAAGAGCTGGTGTCTGGCCGTTGAGTCGACCAGTGCGTCTATCCGCGGGAGGGGATAACTATCCTTTGGGCATGCCTTGTTAAGGTCCGTGAAGTCAACGCACATCCGCCACTTTCCACTGGCCTTCTTGACCATGACCACGTTTGCCAACCACTCTGGGTAATACACTTCCCTTATAAAGCCCGCCTCCAGTAGCTTTCCGGCCTCTTGCGCTATCGCTCTGTCCCGTTCAGGAGCAAAAACTCGCTTTTTCTGCCTGACCGGGTGGGTTGAAGGGTTCACACTTAGCTTGTGGACTATGACGGAGGGGTCGATTCCGGGCATGTCTTCATGGTTCCATGCAAAGATGTCCTGGTTTCTCCTGAGGAAGGTCACGAGGGCCTGGCGCACAGGTTGGCAGGCCAATGTTCCAATTCTGGTTGTTCTCTCTGGTTTGGACTCGTCGAGTATTACTATCTCCATCTCTTCAGCTGGTTCCGTGACCGTCCGCTGTTCTTCTATGCACATCGCTTGATGGTGATCTTCCATTTCTAGCATGTCAATGTAGCATTCTCGGGCGGTTGCCTAATTTCCCCGCAATTCTCCAATCCCATAGTCCGTTGGGAATTTGATCATTAGGTGGTATGTGGATGTTGCTGCTTTCCATGAATTAAGCGTAGGTCGTCCGAGGATACCGTTGTAAGCGGATAAGCAATCCACTACGAGGAACATTACATTCCTAGTGAGTTCCTGCGGGTAATCACCCACCGTTACCGGGAGGATGATAGAACCTATCGGGAATACCCTGGTTCCTCCGAAGCCGACAAGGGGAGCGCTTGCCGGTTCCAGTCGTGCTCTGTCTATCCCCATTTGCTGGAATGCTGGATAGTATAGAATGTCTGCTGAGCTACCGTTGTCGATTAGCACTCGATGGACGTTGTAGTCCCCTACGCGTATGCTGACGACCAGCGCATCGTCGTGCGGATGATGAAGCCTCCTTGCATCTTCTTCGGTGAATCCTATAATAGGGCTCCCCATCCGTGTGGTGTTGTGCCCCGGAGTCGTCATGTGGACGTTCAGGACCGATCTCAGGTACATTTTTCGAGCCTTTTTGGAAAAACCAGTAGATGCGGTTCCCCCCACTATCATCCTTATGTCTCCCACGGGGGGTCTTGGACGCTCGTTGTCCCTCCGGGGGGCTGGCTCTTGGCGATTATGGTCCGTTTTCTCTTTGTTAACGAATTTCTGTAACTTCCCTTGTCTAATGAGAGCTTCAATCTGGTGTTTTAGGTCGTAGCATTCGGCCGTGTCGTGGCCATGGTCTCGGTGGAAACGACAATACTTGTCTCGCGACCGTCTACTTGGGTCGCTCTTCAGTTTTCCCGGGAATGTCAGCTTCTCCTCGTCTTTGATTTGCATCAAGACCTGGTCAATCGGGGCGTTCAGGGGAGTGAAACTAGTGAACCTTCCACTCGGGGGTTTCGAGCGTCTGTCGTCCCTCCTGTCCCCTGTCCTTTGTCTTTTCGGCCCTTGGTCCTGGCGCATGTCCGCCTGGCGGTCTCTCTTCTTGGGCCTTTCCTCCCGCGCAAGCAGCGCGTCTTCAGCGTTCATGTATTTGGTGGCCCTGTAGAGTACTTCCGACATGGTTTTGGGGTCGTTTTTGTATAGTGAGAACAAAAACTTGCCTTCCCGCAATCCGTTCGTGAAAGCTGCCACCAGTATCTTGTCGTCGGCTTCATCAATTGAGAGGGCTTCCTTATTGAAGCGGGTTATGTAGGATCTTAGCGTCTCGTCCTCTTTCTGCCTGATGCTCATCAAACATGCTGTAGACTTCTTGTACCTGTGTCCTCCTATGAAGTGCGAAGTGAACTGAGCGCTTAGCTCCTTGAAGGTGCTGATTGAGTTCGACGTCAGCCGACTAAACCAAATCCTCGCGGAACCCTTCAGTGTAGTTGGGAAGGCCCTGCACATGATCTCATCCGGTACCCCCTGTAGATGCATCAAGGTTTTGAAAGTTTCCAGGTGATCAAGAGGATCCTTCATCCCGTCATAGCTATCTATATTCGGCATGCGAAACTTGTGGGGTAGGGGGAAAGAGTTCACGGCAGCAGTGAAGGGTGAATCGGTACGATTGACCAGATCGTCGAGGTCACTGGAGACCCGTCCCTTGAGGGCGTTCATCATGACCTCCATTTGTTCCCTCATTGCCTGCATCTCGGCGGCTATATGTGGTGGAGTCGCATCCGTGAGGGATGGCATGCTCACGTGCTGCCTCTCCGGCCTGCTTGGGGCGTGGCTGCCCTCAGGTCTCTCCTGATTCCTATTCGGAGCACTAGTCCCTTCCTGATCTCCTGGTTGGTTATTTAGCGCTGCATTCTTCTGGCGCAGCTGTTCTTCCAAGTCGAGGTTCCGTTTGGTGAGACGCTCCACGGCGGCACCGAGAGTTTGAACTTGTCTCTCGAGGGCAGTCGGGGGTGGTTCCTCTCCTTGCACGTCATTAGTAGTTGCCATTGAGCGAGTGAGTACCATGCAATCCTTTAGTCCGGGAAACGATAATGTGGCTTAATTACTTAAAAGCGTTTCCCATAGACGGCGCCAACTGATGATGCCGAAAATCTCACCAGTGAATTGCACGATGCTTCTACGCTCAAAACGACACCTGCACAACAAAAAGGAAAAAACCTAACAGAGAGCACCGGTGTGGTGCCGGCCAAACACCCTCCGAAGGTCAAGTTAGAACTTCTTTCAACTCTAGAGTGCTAGAGAGGGGTTAATTATGCGTACCGTGGCTTATGAGGGTATTGGGGCTTTTATAGTGGTGTGAGATTGACATCCCTTCCTTGGTGCGGAAATCTTTTCCTTATAGGACTCTTCTTGTGGAGTCCAAAACGTAATGAACAAGTCTCCTCCTTATGCAGAAGATTTTTACCAAGTAGACAAGATTTCCGAAGTCCTAGCGCAAGGACTCTATTTGGGCTCTTACGAGAATGGGCCACAGTATTCCTCCTTAGGGGCTCAGCAGGCCCATGGATAACTAGCCCACCATAAAACAGCCCGTCCATGTCCGGCCCAATCACATCAGGTCCGTCCACATAGGGCCCATGCAAATGATGGATCCGTCTATTTGGGTTTAAGAGGTATTTTTCCCCTTTTAGTTTTCAAGGCAAAAAAAAAAAGTTTGATTTCGGTGCTATTTGAATATAACTTATATTTGTTGAAATTAAAAATTAAAAATTAAAAACTAAAAATATTGTAAAAAAATAATTTTTAAATATATGAATAGTACTGTGAGACTCATTTTTAATTTTTTTTAATAAAATGATTGTGGGTTCAATGAAAAGTGCGTGAACAGTAATCAATAGTACATGAGCAGTGCTAGTTGTCCCTTCTGAAACGCGTGGAAAAAAAAAAAAAAAAAGGAAGAAAACGCAGGAAACCCAGACGCAGGAAACACCGGATCCAAAGCCCACCTTCAAACCTGCTTGGAGTTATCTTGCTACCATTTATTATGTACGATTAAAAATATTATATTTATTTGTAATTTTAATTATATAATTTTTTAAATGAGACATATAACTTATTTAAGTAATATATATGTAATACTAATGATCACATAATGAGTTAAAAAAGATAATTATAATCCAGTTTGGAGTCAAACATTTTCTTTTCATCATCATTCCTTGTGACGGAGAGGAGAAAGGCTAACAAATAATCCATATTACATTTTTAAAGATGTTATGTCTTTTAAAGATAAAAAAAAGCTTATAAAGTAATACAAAAATTACAACAAACTTTACCTCTTAACTAGTTTGAAAGAATATCCCTCAACAAAATATTTGTCAATTTATAATTTATAAAATTATTCACATATATTATTTAAATAACTCACATAACTCATTAAAAAATTCATGCAACTAAAAGTTTAAAAGTATACATGGAAAGTATTTTCAACCATTACATAGAGGTGGGAGAAAGATTCCTCCAAAATAGTTTGGAGACAAATTATTGGAGCATTACACAAACTTTTTCCATAAAGGAATAAAGCATACAATTGAGTGGATTAAAACCTTTTCTACTTTACTTTGAAATTAAAAAAAAAAATGATTATATATATATATATATAAAAATTTTTTTTAAGTATTTTTTTTTTTGAGAAATTTTTTAAAGTAAAAGATAGAAAACATTTGATTATGTGTACATGATGTAACATTCTAAGACCACATTGGCACATTCCACTAATAAATACGGGTTGATAATTGATAAAATAAAATAAAATAAAATAAGTGTTGAAAAATGATGGTAAGTGATTTTAAAGGACATGTGACGTTATATATGTGCAACGTAATTTCAATAATGATCATATGTAAAAATTCTAATTTATACCTTCCAATACCAATATGCCACATTAAATTTTTACAAATTAAAAAATAAATATTAATATGTTGGATTATATATTAAGTATATTAATTATTATTATTATTATTATTATTATGTGAAGATATATGGCTATTTCAAGTGTTCTAGCACATTCTTCTTAAGCCAAATTCATAGAATTTAGAATTGGATTGTATGATATGTATTAGGAAATATTTAATGACTATTTCATTTCATGCCCATATTATCGTAAAACTTATAGCATTTATTATTCTTTTCAATAGTTTTTATATTGAGTAATGTTACAATCACAAATTATTTTATAATATTTTTACAAACTGTTGTTGCACTCCAATTTTTATTGATTCTCATTTAGACCCATCAATAACATCACTTTTTTATTTACCAATAATCACTCATCATATCAACAATTTGTAAAAGTTTTTTTGTAAAAATATTTACATCACTATCATTTTCCTTTTATATTTATTGAATATCAAGAATTTGTATCTCGGCATGGTTACATGTACAATTTTTTTTAATTAATTTACATTTATAAAAAATTATTGAGGCTGCTTCAACACAGCTTGAAAACCCGATCAGAAGATTCTCAAAAAAAAAAAAAAAAAAAAAAGGTTCCCGATCAGAAGTTTTAACTTTTAACATTAAATTTTAAATGATACCATTGACTAAGTCAAGTTACAATTCAAAAGTATACTGGTAAACCGAAATCACTTATATACTTTAAATACACCTAATAAATATTCAAGGTGCAAATTAACATCCCATAAAAAAAATAAAAATAAAAATAAAAAAGGTGCAAATTTTAACATAATTTGAGGAATTACAATTAGGTGTACTCGCAATCCTTATATAGTACAAATATATTGATACAAATCTCATATCTTACTGCTTTTGTTCTATTTTGTGCTTCACTAATCATGGTATGTTATGTAATTGATTCTTTTTCTCAATTCTATAAAAAAGTCAAATAAATACATGACAAATTGTGATTGGTGAAATACTAAAAATAAGATATATAGAAGGTTTGTATAATTGTATTCCAAATCTACCTAATAAATAACCAATTAGTTCCAAAATTTAGATAATTTGGAAAATTACAAAATTTGAGCTAATCTTAGTTTGTACATGAAATCAAAATGGTTTAAGTTTTAAGCTTCTCGTAGAAAAATGGACAATTGTTCTCAATTCAAAGGGGTCTACCTTCACAATTGGATGTATGACACTTTGGGAGGATTTTTTAAAACTTAAACGGACCAATCATTGTTTGGCAACCCACAAGCAGGATGGCAGAGCCATCATCACAGACAATAACGAAAGATGGCTTAATGGTTTTTCTAGAAATAAAAGCACCACGTTAAGCATTATAGCAAAATTGTGAAAGTTATGTGATGGCCTCAACATGGCAATGGAATCCAATATCGACAAGCTTTTCATAGAAGTAGATGCCCAATCGGTTATCTCTCCCCCAGAGAAACTCTAACCTACTGTTGCAAGTGAGTCAAGTCGAGCTAAGTTTTAAAAGTTTAGATTTGTTTATTTTATTTTATTTCGAACATAAGTCAAGCTTTAACTCATTATTAAACAAGATTATATGTTTAAATTTGGACATTTTTTTGTCGAACAAGTTTGAATTTATTCATAAGCTACTTGATTAACTTTTTTTTTTTTCCTCATATAGAATAAGACATGACAAAAATAAATATGAAATAAAATTACCCTTCACAAATCTATGAATTAATTTTTACCACGAATGGGCTATTTATATTATCAATGAACTTCAAATAATAATTTAATGTCATATAAGCCTATTTACAAGCATTTACCATTAAATCTCAAGTCTATATAAGTATATTTTTAAACATATATAAATATAATACACAGCTAAATTGAGCTTCATGTTCGCAAAATTATATTCACAAACACATTATTATGTTTGACTTTGGATGTTTAAATTGTCAAGCCCAAACTTGGACTTGGGCTAAGTTTGACTCGTTTTTTAAACAAATGAATATTAATAAGCGCTTTTCTTGAGCTAGGTTTTTTTTTTTTTTTTTTAGAAACACACACATAAGGGTGAGAGAATAAGGTTCTAACACAAAAATATACATCAAATTTCATTAAAAACCATAATAACTTTTAGGAGAAAGCGTACATGACAAGTTATATTATACATAACACATTTGAGCAAAACTTGAATTGTTCACATAAACAACTTAATTGGTTCATTTATTTATAGCTTTGCTCTAACCTCATTGTGGACTTTCACGAATCACGTGCTAACGTTATTAATAGTAGGGCCCTCATGGCACAATTGGAGATCATTCAGCTTTGATCACTCAGATTTGGAAGTCATATGATCAGACTAATGTTCCTTGTACATATTGTAGTCAAACTCTCCGTGGGACCTATTTTTAATGAAAAAGTTGCTGAAAAGTGAAAATTGTGGGTCCGTAAACAGTAAAATTTGGGTTGAAAAGTCAATTATTGCGGCTACTGTTCATTGAACAGTAACCGCAACAGTGATGAACAGTGAAAATTCGGCTGGGAAAGGCTTGACACGCGTGTGAAAAAAAAAAAAAAAAAAAAAAAAGAGCTGAAAACGTAACGGCCAGACGCAAACGCGCTGGCCAAACGGTCTCTAGTTTTCAAGATAACTTAACTCATATGCTTAGGTGGCATGTTAACTCTTTGATGTTTAGTTTTTTGTTTAACGCTCTAAATTTCCACCGAAAAGAAAATACTTGAATAGACAAGCTTTCCCGATTCCAACAATCTAGTTTCTTCTGTGCAAGAAAAAAAATGGGATTAGAGGTGGCAAACTCGGGGGTTTAAGATATATCATAAATTTAAAATACAAGTATTGCTAACTAGAACTCAAGGTCAGCTCTGGTATTTACTAAAGCCACATAGGCAATTGCCTAAATCTCGATCTCAATAGACAAAAATCTCATAGTTTTTTGCTGTTAAGATTGTAAATAAACAAAATTGTTTATGAGCGGTTTATTTTGGCTTGAGGAAAATATTTGTTTATTTTTTATTTTTTAGAAAACAAACCAAACTCATGTCCAAGTTTCGACTCAACTATTAAACAGGTTAAACTCAAATATAAAAGTATTTTCATAAATAAACTCGTAAACGTAAGACTCAATTTAAAAATTTATAATATAATTTTATAATTTTATGTGTGTACTTGTCTTTTTTACTAAATATACGTGTACTTGTATAAAAATAATACTTATATAGATAATAATACTTCTATAGATTGGCAGTGGCAAGGGAGGACTGCCCCTCGACCTCCCAAAAACTTCATAAATATACTAATATATTATATTAAAGATAATTTTCTCCCCCACAAAAGACAAATATGTAAAATCAAAACTTGCTTTTTCTTATTATTAATTTATTATATTAGAAAGCTTGTAACAAGTTATTACCCTGTTTTGACATTCTGAAATCAAAAATCAAGAAAACACGAAAATTAAGAAAAATCCTAATTTCACCCGAAATGCAAAATAATGCCAAGAAAAAACTCAAACCTCCCCACTTAGCAGTTAGTAAAACCAAGTCAAATCCGGAAATTTGGGAGCATGATCTGAAGTTTGACCTTTGACCACGTTTTACTTACTTTGACTGCCTCATTCTCAAAATCCGATGTTCAATTGCGCCACTGTTTTTCGTCAATATCAATATTTGACCACATTATTTCAATCAAATGGTGGGTTCATGAATCGAAGACTGCCCGAAAATCATTAGCAATAAACATTAATCTCTACACTTGTAACTCAAATAACCTTGACTGCAAGATATATCCAACCATCGGATTTCAATTATTTTCCACCCACATAAATTCTCTTCCCATAACCTTCAGAGTTCAGATCCAACAGTGTGTTTCCCAATCACAGGCAAAACGGACGAGACATCATTAAACCGAGCCAGAACTAGGGTTTAATTCATGATGTAAAACTTCTAGCTTCTCACTTTTCTGGTGTTAGTTTTTCCCATATTTGCCGTCAAGGGAACGTTGTAGCACATCTTTTGCTAGAAGGGCAATTATTTCGCCCAATTTACTTGTCTAGATGAAAGATGTGTCACCAAGCATTCTTTATGTTGTTCAAGCTGATTTGTCCTCTTCAGGGGTGGCTTCACATAAAGTCTAGGGTGATCACAGGACCACCCTAACCAAGGAAAAAAATTTATTATGTATAAATTTAAAAAATTTATGATTTTTTTATCCTAAAAAAATTGTGACCACCCTAAATCTTTTTAGGCCCAACATAATTAAACTTTGGCAATAAACTTGGATGTAGACTAAAGCTACAACTTCATTCAATATTTATTTATTTTTATTGAATGTGAATTTTGACAAATCCACCATTTAATTACATTTTCTTTTTTTAACCTCTACACTTGCAAAATTTCAACAAGATCAAAAATCAATAGTTATGTCATTAATCAAATGTTTAAATTTCAAGTTTTTGTAATCTAAAATTATACATATAAAATAAATTTATGGATTGAATAGTAAATAACATTCAATTGGCATGAAATTTGACATGTGTTTTAAGAACATAGAGAACATACAATTCAACGGTTAAATTTTCAAAATATGTAGTAATATTAATTTGTTTAGTGAGATTTGTAGCCTTATCCTACAATTAAGTTTGTAGCCAAATTTTGTTCTTAAACTTTGGTCCCTTTAACAATATGTTAGCTCCTTATAGATAAAAACAAAAAGTCCAAAAAAAAATTTATTTAACTAAAATTTTGAAAGATATGTGGCTTGCACTATTAATAACGAAACTATCATATAACGATTTCAAAATAAGAAAATTCGTAGAAGAAAATTGTAACATTTTATGTGTTTGCGTATGTGTGAGTTTTTTTGTCAATATATGAAATTTTATTTTTATTAAATTTTGTATAATTTAAAATTTGTAATAACCATCCTCAAAAAAATTTCTAAAGCCACCACATCTCTGATTAAAAATGAAATCGATGTCTTTCTTCAAAAGAAAAATTCATTTTCTTTTTAATCAGGCTTTACACGAGGGTGAAGGTCCACCCCATTCTTTTAAGGAAAATTCCATGCCATCATGTTTCAATTTCTATTTGTTATATCTCGCTATTGAATTTTGGCCGGCCTTACGCGTCACGCAAGTTGATGTTCTGTTAATGAAGAACGATTAAAAAAAAAAAAATCGTTCCCATAAAAAAGAGGTCGATAATTGTTATACAATTCCCTTTAATCAGTAGAGGATATAAGAATTTAATTTTACTTTATTTTTTATGCGACAATGTCGAAGGTTGTTAGCGCATGATTCACGTAGTCCAGGTCGCCATCTTTGGGTTGAATGATAGGAACTTTGCTGTCCCCTCTTCCGACTGAGTGATTAGCCAAAACTAAAGCGACATCATGTACAATGAAATATAAAATAATGGAAAAGTGAATGGGAAATGAAGACTAGAAAAATAAACTTGAACAAGCAAAACCAAAAGGGTAAGTGAATGGGAAATGAAGACTAGGAAAATAAACTTGGATAAGCAAAACCAAAAGGGTTACAGATGAGACAAGAGATAACAAAGCAAAACAGAGGGCATCACGTGGGCGGGCTTGGCCATTGACTAGTGCCTATCACTTTTGCTTTATCATCCCGCTACCGCGATGTGCTGAGAATCTGAATTCTGAACGCATCATAGAAATTATTGTTTTCGTCGCCTTCCCGGAGAGGAGACAGGATAAATCCATTGTACTCTGCAAGCCTGTAAAGATAAAAAATTTTATGTATTTTGATTTTTGAGAAGAAAAAAAAAAAAAAAAAAAAAAACTGAAGTCCACTGCTCCCTAAAGTTTAAAAGTGCTTAAATATTTAATGAGTCACGTATCAAAAACATATTAATTTTACAACGTGTGATACAAACAAATATTAAGAAACTTTTTCTCAAAAAAAAAAAAATATATAAGTTCAAATTTGATGGAAAAAATTGCAAAATGCCATTTTTGGGCAAACTAAGCAGCGTTTTGCCCTATTTTTCAAACTAATTAGGAAAATGCCACTCTTTTGAAAATCGATTTTCTCAAAATCGAGTTAGGCCCTATATCGGCGTTTTTAAGGAGCCTATAGTGACGTTTTCAGGACCTATAGTGGCGTTTTGTAACTCGATTTATATAATCGAATTATAGGTAAAAAAAATTTTAAAAATTGCCTATAACTCGATTTTATGGAAGTCGAGTTACAAAACGTCACTATAAGTCTTGAAAACGTCACTATAGGTCCTTAAAAATGCCGCTATAGGGTTCCAGAATTTTTTTTTTTATAACTCGATTTTGAGAAAATCGAGTTTCAAAATAGGAGCATTTCTCTAATTAATTTGAAAAATAGAGCAAAATGCTGTTTAGTTTGCCCAAAAAGGACATTTAGCAATTTTGTCCCAAATTTGATAAAGACGCACTGTAAAACCCTTATTTTTTCCTTCTAATATTAGTTTGCCATGTCATACTTCTAAAAATAAGAATTTAGATACAATCTCACACGATCAGATTCTCAAACACTTTGATCTAGTTAAATAACCAGTAAATAAAAAACTAAAACCCAATACCCTTCTCGTAGGCAGAA
Source organism: Quercus cerris (assembly GCA_963669245.1). NCBI lineage: Eukaryota > Viridiplantae > Streptophyta > Magnoliopsida > Fagales > Fagaceae > Quercus > Quercus cerris. The sequence continues at coordinate 34,649,633 of OY770006.1, read as the reverse complement.
GTTGCTAGTGGTGCCATGACTCTGCTGAGCCCAAAAGCGTCCGGCGACGTTACCGGAATCTGGAATTTCCGCCAGATCCGCCACGGATGTGGTGGTTGAGGCTTTCAAATTAGGAGTAGTGAGTAGTGATTACCAGATCTGCTAAGTAAATCAATAGAAATATTGCACACCCACTAATTCACCATAAAGAAAAGACTTCCACGAAATTTATGTTCTTATTTGACAAAATTGAAGAATGAGATATGGTCCCAGATTCTAGCTGTCACCGCCGACTTCAAGACTTTCCTTTAGAAGCTCATATTCTTGAATACCTCAGCTGGGTATTGACATTTTTGATGCTGGAGTTCAACTGTGTAAATTCCATTTCTTTCAATGTGTATGTGTGGGAATTTATGTATGTTTTTTTGGTTCTGAGATTTGATTCAACTTATCTACCATCAACAATGATGACCCCACTTGTCTTTTAGCCTTACAGAATCGGCTGCCGATTTACGCACGGAGTTATTTTTGTTTGTTTGATTTTTTCCATTTTTGATTTATTAATATTTGAATACATTCAAGGGGATTGTGATCATGTGTTAGTCGATACTCTTTTACGTGAAATCATATAAAAAAATTTGATGTGGCCTCATTTTATTGGAGGGCATAACCACTTATGTTTATTCCACATACTTATTAAATTTATTCACATAATTTTATAGGAGTAGTAACATGTGACTGTTTATCTTTTTTGTTGTCCTAAATTGATTGTATTATTTCTCATAATTTTTTATTCCCAAATAAAATTAGAGTTATGTTTAGTCTTTTGTAATCATAAACTTAATTAACTCATTATTATAGGAGGTTGATTGAGCCAAACATAAGAGTGTCGGTAGTTCAGTTATGTTATAGTTAGAAGCCAAAAAAAAATATACATATTATTTTTCAGCTTTTTTTTTTTTTTTTTTTTTAATGCCAATTGTGAGCAATAAGTTTGTAATAATAAATAACAAAGTGATGTTAGTGATATGTTAATGTGAAAATCAATAACCGATTGTCATCTCAAGAGTGGTGAAAAATTATTGTTTACGTGACATTATAAAAGGAATCAAAATTTTAAATTACTTTTAACTTTCATAATAGGTCTCTCTCTTTTGAAATTTGTGTGTTCTCAATGAAGGGTCAAACCTAAGTAGCCTACCTACGATGTTGGGACTTCTTATTTGATTACTTTCACCCAACAACAACAACAACAACAACAACAACAAAAAAAAAAAAAAAAAAAAACCTAATTTGATTACATTTTCTTAAGAGGCAAATATAACTTTTACACTATGTTTAGATGGGTGGATTTTAGGGAGGATGGAAAAATTTGGAGAAAAAATAGGAGAGGAAATGAGAAAGAGTGTTGTTTGGTAAGAAGAGAGGGAGAGGAAAATTTTTAGTAGGGCCCAGGCATTTTTCACCCGGGCCCATCTAAAACTTGTCTCTCCAAAATGGAGAGAAAATAGTTTGAGAAGAGTTTTATGGGTAAATAACAAAATTGCCCATTGCACTAATTTCGTCCCATTGTATTATTTTTTTTTTTTCCTTTTTTTTCTTCTTCTGCATGCTTTCCTAGGCGTTTGCTCCTTTTAAGGCATTATTTGTTTTTATTATTATTATTATTATTATTATTATTATTTTCACTTTCTGAGAACGATGCCTATTCTTTTTTTTTTTTTTTAATCCTTTTTTCTTTTGATTTTATGGGCTGTACATAGTGTTATTTATTTATTTTTTAATTAGACATGATATTTTTTTTTCCTGGACATAATTTTTATTGTTTAAAAAATTTGGGTGATTGTGTTTTTTTTTTTTTAATTGCTTGTCATTTTTTTATTTTAATTGTGCATAATTTTTTAATAAGGGTATAGACTAAATTTATACAAACTCATTTTTTCCATCTCTCTACTTTTTCACTCCCAACCAAACAAAAAGGAGGAAAATTAAAATCTTTTCTATCCTTCCACTTTTCTATCTTTCCACTATTTTCTATCCTCTCACTTTTCCACCACTTCAACCAAACACACCCTTATGGTGGACCACTTAGGTTAGCCTATGGTTAGGACCGTCCATCAATAATCCGACTTTGACGAAACTGGGCAACCAATAAAAGGATTCAAACCAATCATTTAGATAGGAATAGATCTTGGGCTTTTTCTTCGGCGATGTAATGGTGAGTTTTTGGCCCAATTATCTAGTGAAGTGCAATAGGCCCAAAATAATTTGTTAAGGGTATCTATGATTCCGTGCATTTTATTCGCCGACTGACTAGGTGAAGTATAATAAGTTTAATACATGTGATGTGGAAAAAAATTCTCTCTCAATAATATGCAATCATTCAAAATAGTCTTTAGGGGTGTCCACGGGTCGGGCCGGGTCGGTTTTCGACCCAGCCCGAACCCGACTCGCTGGCGTTGGGTGGACAGAACACTAACCTAAGACCGACTGCCGGCGTCAATCTGTCGGATCGGTTTTGGGTTCGGGTGAAGATCGGGTCTGTTCGGGTAGAGATCGGGTTGTCGCGCGAAGCTGCAAAATGTCGCCAGAATCTGCAAAATGTCACCGGAATCTGCAAATCTTCGCTGAAAAATGTAAAAACTCACTAGATTTGCATCAAAATCGTCGAAATCTGCACCAAAATCGCTGATATTTGCTAGGAATGGCCGGATCTCACCACATATGGTTGAGAACTCGCTGGATCTCCTCGGATTTGAGCGTGATTTCGCCGGATTTGTACATAACTTTCGTCGGGTTGGGTGGCTCGAGTTTTGGAGAAGAAAACCCGCCACTTAACCCGCTGGCGTCGGACCTTGGGCGCGAAACCCGAAGTCGACCGACGGGAGCGTCGGTTCGGGCTGAACTCGGGTGGAGATTGGGCGGGTTGGTCAGTCCAGCGGTTCACGGGCGGCTCTGGACACCCCTAATAGTCTTATATATTAATATTTCTTTCCTCAATCTAAGCTTTAGCATGTAATTGTGGACTTTGCTTGTAGGGAAAACTTAGGTAGTCAAAGAACTTTATACACCATGCAGGACCGGCTCAAGATACTTTGAAGATTTAAAGAGGCATTTTAATATTTAAATATCACTTAAATAATATTCATTTTATTTTATTATTATACATATATATTTTCAAATCTATTATTAATTTTTACTTTTTTTTTTTTTTTTTATACAAGATAAAAATTATACTCTAGAATAATCTAAGTGTATATCTGTGAAGCTCTTTTTTGGAGACTTAAACTCCAGCTCTTACCTCTCACACTTTGTAAGCACTTATACTTATAAAGTGACCACTGCAATAAGGGTGCGTGATTATAATGATATAACTAATTTTTACTTATTAATATAACTAATTCACTCAAAATGAGCTAATAATATTTATTAATTATTATATAGGTTTTATGCCTTTTTTTTTTTGCTGCTTATGTTTTTTTCGTTATTATTGTTCTTTCTAGCTTCTACCCTTTTATTCTTACCAAATTATAAGAACCAAAGAGACGTAAATCTTTAGCTTAACAAACCTTCAACTTGAATTTGATCTGAATAAACAATTGTTTAGTCACAATAACACTTGTGATGAAAAGTCCTTAATGCACATAGGATGTGCTTCATTTTTATCATCCTCTGAGATTCCTATTATTGCCCATACCAACATGGGACCTATTTCAGATCTCATACTTTTCACCATATGGTTCTTTAAATAAACAAAGAAGTTGATGTTCTCATGTGCTGCCAACGAACAACGACCCGGAAACACGAGAGAATACAATGTAAGAAAATTTGAGAAATGTTATGCAATTCATTTATCAATTTAGGATATAAGATTTGAATCTTACTTTATTTTTTATGCAATAATTTAGAAGGTTGGCATGATTCACGTAGTCCAGGTCAACATCCTTGGATTCAATGATGCGGTGGTGCCCACTACCAAGTGATTGGCCAAAACTAAAGTAACATGAAAATGAAAGTTAATAATGGAAAAAATTATTGCTAAAAAAATGAAGACAAAATTGTAGAGGAGAAAAGGAAACGTAAATAAATAATCGAAAGTGTTTGGCCATTGCCTAATGAATAATGATGCCTGCCACTTTTGCTTTATACCCCTATAATAGTATAGTATAATGATGTGGTGAGAATCCCATGAAGCCATGACCATTTTCCTGTATTTCCTAGCTTAGGAACGTAGGACCATTTCTATCACTTATTATTTCTTTGTCGTGCTCCTCTTGCATTATCCTTTTTTTTTTTTTTTTTTTTTTTTTTTTTTTTTATAACATAGTGAAGTACCAAAAATTATTTTAACGATTTTTTTTTTTACACAAAAAGTACGCATTTAAAAATCTTCTTATTTCGATTTTTTTTTTTTTTTTTTTTGGGTTTAAATCAAGCATTAACAAATGAAAAAGAGATTCATTTAAATATAAAAGTGACAAAGGGGAAATTAGGCTAAAGAATTCAAAAATCCTTGGAGACCTAAGTTTGCTAACAACTGCAAAATGATGTAGATAATAATTTATTTTATTTTATTTTTTTTGATGGGGATAATAATTTAATTAAATGGTAGTGACTTACGTTGTTGATAACAGGAACCCTATAGTACCAAGGTGGTACTACATATGCGTGAAGATGAAAAACATTATCATTAGAATCATTTGGAGCACAAATAATAAACATCTAGCAAAACTGAACCACAATATATTTGTAACAAAAACATTTTTGTGATTCTCAAGTCATAGTAGTCAACATTTTTATCATAGTAGTTAAAATATGTTAGTTTAGTATATAATTTTTTTTTACAACTATATATATACATTTTTTTTGCAAGTCAGGATGAACTTGTGACCATCCTAACATAAAGTGGAGCCGTCACTAGCTCTGGAGATAACAACAAACTCAAGGCGGTGGAAGTCGAATGAGAGAGATTGGGATGTGAAAGGCGGTGAGGTTTGCTGACATGTAATTTTTTTATAATAAAAATAATTGCCGCATCATTTAAAAAATGACATATCATTGCTTTGTTAGACGCATAAGAAAGAAAATTAGTGAAAATTGACAAAGGAACCAATATACAATAGTGTTTACTTGAAATTTCAAAGACAAAAGGCACATGGTAGACTATCTTGTCAATGTTTTAACACCATTAATCAATAATTTAATATAAAATCCTTTGAGATACATAGTTAGTTAAGGTATAAACTCTTAGCTAATATACAATACTTTTCCTTTAATTTTTTGTGTTCTATACTTTACTACTTTGTGCTTTTTGATTAGTGAAGTTTATAATGGTAATTAACCATAATTAACCAGTATGTCCAATAATAATTGAAATTGCATAACCTGTTAATTTGTAATTTATTTGTTAAAAATTGATAAAATTCCACTTAAAATCAACCAAGGGGTTCAAATATTCTTTTCAATGCAAATATAAACGCAATTGTTCCAACTAACATTTTCTCTCCTTTCTTCTAGAACCATATTCCAAACAGCGAAGATCAGACGAACAGCAAAATAAAGCTCATTGTATTAAGGACTACACCAATCGGACGCAAGTGTTATTTTCATAAGCACGCTTTGAGCTGCTCCCAACCATTTTGTGGAAAATGCAATTCCCTTGAACTAGTAGTAGGACACGGTGAACTCGCTTGACCAAGTCTTTGTTTCGCCTATGGTCAGAAGTGCAATAGTCATGTAGATTCCAAGCTCTAAGATTTTCATATTAAATTAATTAATTTTATGAACAAATACATACATACACACACACATATATATATATATATATATGCTATTCAATTAGGAGTTAGTAAAAGTTCAAAATGTGTCTAAAACACCCTTGAACGTTTAGACCCCAAAATAATAATAATAAAAAATATCAATTCAAGCTTATAATCAAACAATTAATGTGCGGAACATGAACATAAAGCCAAACACAGAATTGATAACTAATCTATGCCAAATATAAACACATCCACAGCAGTAAATATAGGGCAAAGATAAAGGGAAGGAAGATGCAAACATACGGACAACACACGATGTGTTATCGAAGAGGAAACCAAAGTCCTCGGTGTAAAACCTCTCTACCGCCCTCCAAGTGGTCAAATAATCCACTAAAGAATGTAGTTGGGATACATGAACAGCAGAAGACCCTCCAAGCCTAATCTACCCAAATACCAAAGCCCTCCAAGTTTCTTGCTCTAACGAGGTTACGCCGAACCTATTTCTTCTTTAGCTTCTCAGATTCTGCTACTAGACCATAGCATTAACCAATGTATATTGGTTTCTTCCAAACTGCTTCCCTTAGCACCAAATGAACCTTCTCACAGACGTAGGTGTGCTGAGATAAGGATTTGGTCAATGACCTCTCAAGAGTATGACAATGTAGAGGAAGAGAGTAGAGGAATTTGTAGAGTCTCTAAGGTAAAGATTGGGGATGAGGCAATCTTGTTTTTCTCTAGGGCTTCTCTCACAAAATTCTCTCTGGAAGCTCTCTCAAATTAGTGGGTATAAGGGTCTATATATAGTGGTGTGTGTTTGGAATACGAAGAGTCAGTTTTTACGAAATAGGGCTGATTGGCAGCTTGACCTCATAACTTGTCCAAGTCCCGAGTTCAAGTCGCGACGTAACGGCCTAGCCAGCCTGGGACTTTTGTCCTGTAGTGCGACAGCTGGCGCGACCCTTCAACTCCCCATGTGTGCATCTCACGTGCTTGAATTTGGTGGCTTGCTAGTCGCGAGTTAACAGCGAGTCCTAGTCGCGAACCCCTGCTTTCTTGCACATACTTGAGCTTTTTTTCACCTCTTCTCACACACTACCCTTACATTAATTCCACATAAATACAGGGTTACTAAGTGCTAAATTACAAGCAAATTGGCATGGAATAAAGCCAATAAGATGGTTGATAAATTTCAACCTTACAATCTCTCCCTTTGGCTATTCCGTGACAAAACCCTAAAACAAACTCTAAACTTAACGCGTGAGTTGGGAACAGTTGGAAAACTCACTCACTCCTAACTCTAAAATCTGTGGAGCTTTAGAACCATAAGAACAAGTAACTCCTGAAACATAACAACACAATAAGTTCATTGTATGCAGAAAACTTGTAAAGTAAATGGAACAAGCACAATGAAATAAAGCAATAAACCATGGCAAGACCAAAACATGCAATCACTATAACCAAGGGATCTCAATGTTCATTCACACTTGGAATGAACATTCGGACATTCAAGATGACAAACACAAGGCAAATCACTTGAATGACCAACATTCAACCAATGCACACTACATGAAGTATGTGCATCTAGGAAAAATCCTACACAGGCACAAGAGTGACAGTACTTAAAAAGGAATGCATAGTATTAGGTTAGAAGTACTGATTTAACAAAGCACAAAAGCTTCATATAGCAAGGCACAAACCACAAAGGCCTACAAGTGTGCATAAAACCAAACCCTTAAAGCTTACATAAGCAACATGGGTACAAAACCAGAACAAATGTGCTGAATTAACTGATTAACATCATCAATACCAAAGTGTTAAAAACATTCAAGAGATATAAGTATACACCACATAAACAACTCACACCACAGAGTTTTAAATTAGTAAAAACAGCCAAAAATTATCAAAGTTATGCACAAAACATCAAGTTATAAAGAAATCTCCCCCTTTCGCTGTGCGTTCTATTTCCCTGTCTATCTCCCCCTGTTTGTCAGGAATAGCTAAAAGCTATCGTCAAGCTTCTGTTGTATAGCATCTAGCTGAGTCTCAATAGTTGTGAGTTACATCTGAGTTTGATTGTGAAAGGAGTTGAGAAGCCATTCTAGATCAGAAATTCGATGAAACACATTCTCGATGAAGTAACTTTGCTTGGGCATTTGAAATCCAGGAGGAACAGACGGAGTCCAAGTTGGTTGAACATGATTAGCTGTAGCCTGAGCAGTTAGAGATGCATGTGTGGATGGCTCACTCTTAGGTTTCTTGGAGGAGTGGCCCTTGCTTGCTTGGAGAGAGTACTGGGATATTGGTCAAGGACAGGGCAGGAGTCTCTCATTTGATGAAGGACTAACACCTTCACTAAGAACAATCTTCATGACTAGACTGCAGAATGGAAGAATTGTTCATGTTGCTGAACGGGCTGATGTTTTCCCAATGATTTGGAATATATGAGCACAAATGTCAATCGGTGCACCAGTAATGAGGTCACACAGGAATTTAGCCCATCCAAGATTGATGAAGGTAGTATTTGAAAGTGGGTAGAGATTGGAGAACATGATTAGCTTTAAAGTTGTCAGCTCAGGTGAAAACAATGTAGTGCTTATAGATGATCCTGTGCTTCCCACTTCATGTTCATTCCCAAGAACATGAAGGACGTCTTGTGCCTGAAGTTCTCGGTCATCGTATAGAGTTTGATCCACATCTTTTGGTCTGGTGATGTGAAGAGCTTTAGCAATGTAATATGCATTTATGGAAAATTCTTTTCCTCGTATCCAGCATTTCAACTCAACTCCTGTATATCTGGCATTTGAAAAGAATTCCTTGGCCAATTCTTCAGATGGATCCTTAAAATTTCCAAATAGATCAACCCAATCTCTTTCTTTAAAAATCTTAGGGATAAATGTTGCCCTCAGTGTGTCAAACTTGACAACTCTTTCCACAATGGGAGAAGATTTTTTGAAGATGTCTGTGTAGGTCTTTGAGTCAGTGGGAGTCCTAAATCTCTCAATGATAGGGTCCTTGGATGACTTAGACGATAATCATGTCCGTTTAGCAACCGGAGTTGACGGTTCATCAGTTACAATGCCTTTCCCTCTGGATGAACAACGAGTTATCTGCAACAAAGTCGACACACAGAAAAGAACCAAAATACAATACCACCAAAAGCAAACATCAGAGTGATTAGTTTTAGTGTGGCAAGAGATTTTACAAAATCAAAATAATCAGTAACAACTTAGAGACAATAGGGCAAAGTGAAACACAAAGACACAAATGATGAAAATGCCAGGAACAAGATATGAATGGAGTAACACATTCATGAACCATAGTAAATAGCACAGTCTCTCAAAAGATAGAGACATGAACAACGCACTCATATAGAGAGAACCAAAGTAAGGGCAGGATAGGAACAACCAAACACAACATACATAAACCCTCAAACAAAGATCAAGCCCATAAAATCTTCAACAAAACAGAACACTACACAAAGTCATTCTCAATATCTTAAGCAAACCCATGTTAGAACACAATATATTGCAGAACACAGATGCAACCTTCAAATCAAGAAACTAAAGGTCAAAACAGTAAGAATGAAGCAAAAGAAGTAAAACCCATACCTTTTTCTTGGTGTTTGATGAAGACATGATGCAAAAATGGAATCTTTTTTAGTAAGACTCGAAGTGTTTGAGAGAGAAATGAAGACGACAATGAACAGTCACTGATATTCGAGGAAAAACTGAAAAACAATTTTTAAAACTATCCATAAAATGCAAAACACGCATTTTTCGTGACTGGATGAAGTCGCCAGGGTAAGCCACGAACCACTATGAAGCATGATTTTTGAAAAATCTTCTAAGTGTTTTTCGTGACTGGAAGGTCTACCTGCGAGATAGCTGCCAGGGGAGCCGCAAAAATCTTTGTGTACCCCTCGCGACTGGACCTTCTACCCGCGAACAAGTCACCACAATGAGCCACGAAAATCACAAAAACTCAAATTTTGGAAAATTCCTAAGCCTTTTTCGCAACTGGGATGCTGACCCGCCAGTGACCCACGAAAACTCTTGGAGTGAGCTTCGCGTCTGGAGCATGCGATTGGACTAACCCGCAACTGAGTCGTCAAAACAGGGCAACACTGTTTTTGAAAATTTTGACATTTTTTGTAAAAACAAAATACTTTCCAAAAACAAACTAAAACACTCAAAAATCTTTTTGTGTTTGATCAACAAAGATTGAGCTTGTGAAAACACATTTAATCAAGTACAATCACACAAATGAATATGACATTCATCGAACATAGACTTGCGTGTTTTGTGTGGATATCAAAAATAAGATAGTCCTTAGTCTAATGTGAAGTTTTAATGATCAATTCAATCAAGGCATACACAACTAGCACTAGATAATGTGACCTATCTCAATTATAGAAACATGCATATATGACCTCTGAAAGTTCAAAACGTGTATAAAACACCCTTGAACGTTTGGACCTCAAATTATAAAATACAAATTCAAACTTATAATCAAACAGTTAATGTACGAAACATGAACATAAGTCAATCACAGAATTGATAACAAATCTAAGCCAAATATAAACACATCCACAGCAGTAAATATAAGGCAGAGATAAAGGAAGGAAGATGCAAACACACGGACAACACGCAATGTGTTATCGAAGAGGAAACCGAAACCCTCGGCGTAAAACCTCTCCGCTGCCCTCCAAGCGATAAATAATCCACTAAAGAATATAGTTGGGATACATGAACAGCAGAAGACCCTCCAAGCCTAATCTTCCCAAGTACCTAAACCCTCCAAGCTTTTTGCTCTAACGAGGTTACGCTGAACCTATTTCTTTTTTAGCTTCCCGAATTCCGCTACTATACCATAGTATCAACCAATGTATATTGGTTCCTTCCAAACTGCTTCTCTTAGCACCAAATGAACCTTCTCACAGACGTGGGTGTGGTAAGATAAGGATTTGGTCAATGGCCTCTCAAGGATGTGACAATGGAGAGGAAGAGAGTAAAGGAATTTGTAGAGTCTCTAAGGTAAAGATTGGGGATGAGGCAATCTTGTTTTTCTCTAGGGTTTCTCTCACAAAAATTCTCTCTGGAAGCTCTCTTAAAATCGTGGGTATAAGGGTCTATATATAGTGGGGTGAGAAAGGAATACGAAGAGACAGTTTTTGCCAAACATGGTAAATTGGCGGCTTGGTCTCGTGGCTTGTCCAAGTTACGAGTTCAAGTCGCGGCGTAACGGCCTGCCCAGCCTGGGACTTTTGTCCTGTAGTGCGACAACTGGCGCGAGCTTTCAGCTTCCTTGTGTGCATCTCACGTGCCTGCATTTGGCGGCTTGTAGTCGCGAGCTACCCGCGAGTCCTAGCTGCGAAGCACTACTTCTTTGCACATACTTGAGCTTTTCTTCATATCTTCTCACACACTACCCTTACAATAATCCCACCTAAATACAGGGTTACTAAGTGCTAAATTATAAGCAAATTGTCACGAAATAAAGCCAATAAGATGGTTGATAAATTTCAACCTTACAATCTCCCCCTTTGGCTATTCCGTGACAAAACTCTAAAACAAACTCTAGACTTAACGCGTGAGTTGGGAACAGTTGGAAAACTCACTCACACCTAACTCTAGAATCTGTGAAGCTTTTGAACCATAAGAACAAGTATCTCCTAAAACACAACAACACAATAAGTTCATTGTATATAGAAACTTGTAATGCATACGGAGCAAGCATAATGCGATCATGCATAATGGAGTAAAGCAATATATCATGGCAAGATCAAAACATGCAATCACTATAACCAAGTGATCACAATGCTCATTCGCACTTGGAATGAACATCCGGACATTCAAGTTGACAAACACAAGGTAAATCACTTGAATGACCAACACTCAACCAATGCACAATATATGAAGTATGTGCATCTAGGAAAAATCCTACACGGGCACAAGAATGACAGTACTTCACAAAGAATGCATAGCATTAGGTTAGAAGTACTGATTTAACAAAATACAAAAGCTGCATAAAGCACGACACAAACCACAAAGGCCTACAAGAGTGCAAAAACAAACCCTTAAAGCTTACATATGCAACATGGGTACAAAACATCTTAACATAGCAGAACATATGCAGCTGAATAATATCAACAGTGTAAACATAAACCAAACATTCAGGAGTTATGAGTATACACCACATAAACAACTCACACCACAGAGTTTTAAAATAGTAAAAAAACAGCCAAAAACAAAATTTCAAAGCTATGCACACAAGATCAAGTTATAAAGAAATCTCCCCCTTTCGCTATGCTTTTTATTTCCCTATCTATCTCCTCATTTCTATGTGCATCTCCCCCTTTTTGTCAGGAATAGCTAAAAGCTATCATCAAGCTTCTGTTGTATAGCATCTAGCTGAGTCTCGATAGTTGTCAGTCGCATCTGAGTTTGATTGTGAAAGGAGTTGAGAAGCCATTCTAGATCAGAAATCTGATGAAACACATTCTCGATGAAGTAACTTTGCTTAGGCATTTGAAATCCAGGAGGAACAGACTGAGTCCTAGGAGTAGCTGTAGTTTGAGCAGTTGGAGATGCATGTGTGGATGACTCACTCTTAGGTTTCTTGGAGGAGTGGCTTTTGCTTGCTTGGAGAGAGTATTGGGATATTGGTTGAGGACGGGGCAGGAGTCTCTCATCTGATGAAGGACTAACACCTTCACTAAGAACAATCTTCATGACTAGATTGTAGAAAGGAAGAATTGTTCGTGTTGCTGAACGGGCTGATGTTTTCCCAATGGTTTGAAATATATGAGCACAGATGTCAATCGGTGCACTAGTAATGAGGTCACACAGGAATTTAGCCCTTCCAAGATTAATGAAGGTAGTATTTGAAAGCGGGTAGAGATTGGAGAACATGATCAGCTTTAAAGTTGTCAGTTCAGGTGAAAACAATGCAGTACTTATAGATGATCCTATGCTTCCCACTTCATGTTCATTCCCAAGAACATGAAGGATGTCTTGTGCCAGAAGTTCCCGGTCATCGTATGGAGTTCGATCCACATCTTTTGGTCTGGTGATGTGTAGAGCTTTAGCAATGTAATTTGCATTTATGGAAAATTCTTTTCCTCGTACCCAGCATTTCAACTCGACTCCTGTGTATCTGGCATTTGAAAAGAATTCCTTGACCAATTCTTCAGATGGATCCTCAAAATTTCCAAATAGATCGGCCTAATTTCTTTCTTCAAAAATCTTAGGGATAAATGTTGCCCTTAGTGTGTCAAACTTGACAACTCTTTCCACAGTGAGAGAGGATTCTTTGAAGATGTTTGTGTAGGTCTTTGAGTCAGTGGGAGTCCTAAATCTCTCAATGATAGGGTCCTTAGATGACTTAGACGATAATCGTGTCCGTTTAGCAATCGAAGTTGACGGTTCATCAGTTACAATGCTTTTTCCTCTGGATGAACAACGAGTTATCTGCAACAAAGTTGACACACAGAAAAGAACCAAAATACAGTACCACCAGAAGCAAACATCAGAGTAATTAATTTCAGTGTGACAAGAGATTTTACAAAATCAAAAAAATCAGTAACAACTTAGAGACAATAGGGAAATGTGAAACACAAAGACACAAATAACGAAAATGTCAAGAACAAGATATGAATGGAGCAACACATTCATGAACCACATTAAAAAGTATAGTCTCTCAAAAGATAGAAACATGAACAATGCACTCATATAGTGAGAACCAAAGTAAGGGCATGATAGGAACAACCAAACACAACATACACAAACCCTCAAACAAAGTTCAAACCCATAAAATCTTCAACAAAATAGAACACTACACAAAGCCATTCTCAACATTTTAGGCAAACTCATGTTAGAACACAATATATTGCAGAACATAGATGCAACATTCAAATCAAGAAACTAAAGGTCAAAACAGTAAGAATGAAGCAAAGGAAGTAAAACTCATACCTTTTTCTTGGTGTTTGATGAATACATGATACAAAAATGGAATCTTTTTCAGTAAGACTTGAAGTGTTTGAGAGAGAGAAATGAAGAAGACAATGAACAGTCACTGATATTCGAGGGAAAACTGAAAAACAATTTTTAAAACTGTCCATAAAACGCAAAACACGTGTTTTTCGCGACTGGATCAAGTCGTCAAGATAAGCCACGAACCACTATGAAGTATGATTTTTGAAAAATCTTCTAAGTGTTTTTCGCGATTGGAAGATATACCCGCGAGGAAGTCGCAAGTTGAGCCACAAAAATCTCTATATGTTCCTCGCGACTGGACCTTCCACCCGCGAATAAGTCGCCACAATGAGCCGCGAAATAAGAAAAAACACAAATTTTGAAAAAATTTTCTATGTATTTTTCACGCCTAGGTCATTAACTCGCCAGTAAGCCATGAAGACTCTCTGAGTGGGCTCGCGACAGGGGCTTGCGACTTGGCTAACCCGCGACTTAGTCGCCAAAATAGGGCAACACTGTTTTTGAAATTTTTGACTTTTTTGTAAAAACAAAACACTTTCCAAAAACAAACTAAAACACTCAAAAATCTTTTTGTGTTTGATCAACAAAGATTGAGCTTGTGAAAAGCACATTTAATCAAGTACAATCACACAAATGAATACGACATTCATTGAACATAGACTTGTGTGTTGTGTGTGGATATCAAAAGTGGGATAGTCCTTAGTCTAATGTGAAACTTCAATGATCAATTCAATCAAGGCATACACAACTAGCACTAGATAACGTGACTTATCTCAATTATAGAAACATGCATATATGACCTCCCACAAGCACTTAATAACAATTCTTTGAAGCTTTTCATTTGACTCCATATTCACATATCATTTGCATTTTTGAGCAAAGAGAATTTCATTTTGAGATAGATGCCTGGAATTTTTGATATTTCAATTGATGAGATAGTCTTTGGCTTTTTGGGCATCAAACTTTTTATATTGGTCGCTTTTCCTTTTTCCTAGTCGAATACTAGTATGTGCGACGGGTTTTTGCAGTTTTATATCTCTTTCATTTAGAGATTTACAATTAGAGAACTCTTTTAAGCATATAAATAAAAAGTGGGAAGATATATAGGCATGAGTCTATGTATGTCTCAAGATCAACAAAACCATTCACTAATCATTTATGACAAGGTTGAAGATCTATTTACAACAGTCACATAGATTTCAGAATTTCTTCTATAATGATATGAGTGCATGAGAGACAAGCTAAGCTCGTTAAATGCATAAAGCCATTAGTACAAAGGTACAAGGCAAAACATGTTTTGAGACAAAACTCAACAAAGCCAATCAAACTTTTTGGATTTTCTATTTTATATGTGTTTTTGGATTTTTGACACAAAAGCAGTGGAAGGTTGATCAAAAGCATAACAACAAGGTAAAAAAATTTGAACCAAAGACAAAAACACACACAAAATAACAACCTAAAAGCTAGCAAGAAGCACACAACCAAGCATAATCACAGACATGGGAAGTATTGATGCATGGACATGTTGTAACACTTATGCATGAGTACCCTTCGTCACCCACACGTCACGTGCGTTTGGGGTGATATCCTTGACGAATCGGGTATGAGTTGGGAATGTTAAACCTTCGTGTGAAGCTTTCCAATTGGTGAAGACACCGATTATCTTCATCACGTCCATCATTCCTGGATCACGGTTTTGACTTCTGGGTTGCTCACCATCCCAAGACCTCATGTCATTTCTTCTTCCTCATAACCGAGGTGCACTTGCATTGTTGTCTGCTCTCAGCTTTTGACAGTTGGGTTTGGTATGTCCTTGCAATCCGCAATAGTGGCAAACATATTCTGTTCTCGGACCCTGTTGTGATCTTGGAATTGATCTCCCTCTAGCTCCATATCCAGATTCTGATTGAATACGGGACTTATTTATTACCCGTTGTGATAGGCCACAATCTGAATGACCCATTGTGATTAAACAAATTAATTACTTAGCCAAGTTATTAATTAATCAATTTATCACGCAATTGCGTGGAAGCACAAACAAATCACTAAAAACTAAATATGCAGCGGAAATTAAATAACACGGTGATTTGTTTACGAATGAGGAAAAACCTTGCGGCAAAAATCCCACTAAGTGATTTTTAGGTCACCACTCCCAAAACTTCACTATTATCAAATCAAGCGGTTACAAGTAAAGGAATCCCAAGTACCTTACCAACCTACAGTTGAACCCTTACCCCAATACCCAATTGGACTTGATCTGTAGTGACAATTTCCACCTTTGATGCACGGCTCCTAAGTACGTGACTAACTAATGCGCGGATCCCAGTACGCGACTTCAAAACACCAACTTAAGGAAGAGAGGTTGGCTGCAAAGTTCTTCAGTTCATCCTACACGATGAAGATTAGGAAGATGCTTGGTCACAAAACCCTTTGGTGCAAATACACAGCAACTTCTTCAGAGAAGATGAACTAGGTCAAGAACTTTGTCTTTGATCACAATTTACTTGAACAGAGATTGCTCAATACTTTTTCAACTTGTGTACAACTTAACGACTCTTAAAACAATCCTTTTATATGTTTAGGGTTTGGAGAAAAGAAGGCTCAAAAGCATATTCACGGATCCCAAGAAAATCAGATTTGAAAATCTGAAATTATAAATCTCGACAGTTAGCAGGTGTCGAGGTAGCTATCGAGTAGGTGTCGAGCTTTAATGAATTTGCACTTCAGCTTGCTTTTTCTTGGACAGACTTGATGACTTCAATACTTGACCTTGAAACCTTGTTTCTTGAAGTATTAAAAACACCTAGAACTACCCAATTACAAGTAGAGTGCGTTTTGTCAAAGGATTTAGCCAATTTACATAAGTAAGTGACATATGTTTTTAGCAAGTGAAAACACATATGTCCTAACAATCTCCCCCTTTGGCAATCCGTGACAAAACCACAACAAACAAATGAACATATGAGAGAAGTCATAAATCACTAAACTCATATTCACTTGTTGAATACAATAAAATCTATCATAACACAAATTCTTGAAAATTTTTGCAAGAAGAGAGTTATGGCAAGTAGACTTTGACAACTTGTATTTCTGAAACACTTTAAACAAAATTCATCAAGGCATCTTGTGTGAAATAGAAATAATAGATTGTATACAAGTATAAAGAACATGTGTATAAAGATAGAAAAGAATCAACACATGAAGAGAGAGGTGAAAGAAACATACATCTATATATAGAGAAAATAAGTAAAATGTATGTAAAACTAGTAAAAAAAACCCTTATATACAAGATCAATGTATCTGTAAAGAATAAAAAAGAAAAGATACATCAAAATCTCACTACATCCCTCAAAAATATCAACACTCCCCCTATCAAAAATGTCCTATACTAACTCTCCCCCTAAGATGACTACTCTCATAACCCAAAACCTACTCCCCCTTTTTGTCACGAGTGACAAAGGATAGAGTGTCATGTAGACATCTTATCAGTAGAGTTAGCATCTTCATCATCATCATCTGAAGCGTCATCATCATCACCATCCTCTGAGTCTGAAGCCGCTGGAGAAGGTGGTGAAGGAGTAGCCTCTGGAGCAAAACCACCCATGGTCGCCTGTCGTCGTGCAATACGACCAACACAAACATTCACCTGATACAACTCGGAGGAGAGTGTATCGAGGCGAGCATTCATGAGCTGCAGGTGCACCATGATGTCTCCAAGAGACACATCGCTTATAGAGGTAGAAGGAGCAGATGTAGGTGGAGCAGATCTGGATGGAGATGAACGGGAGGGAGGAGTGGAATCCATCTGTCTCGACTTAAACTGAGCCTCACTATGTTTTACGGTAGCGGCATCTATGGCACAGATGTGTGTGAAGTGGTCGGACACAGGAAAGGGAATAGAAAAATGGCGTAAAATCCTCATGATAGCGGAAGGAAAGATAAGCTTATCACGGGACACTGAATCAAGATGAACATCTATGATAGAAAAGATAAAATGAGAAGGAAAATCTATAGTATGATGCTCTAAAAAAGATAACAAAAATTGAGCACAAGGCTCTGTGATAGAGTTGTAGTGAGAGAGAGGATGGAGTACAAACGTCATCACCATGTTTAGGAATCTAGGACCTTTAGCAAAAGGCCTATATGATGTGTACTGATGCTCACCCCAATCAGCAGGGCGCTGACAAAAGGCAGAAATGAGCTCATCTTTGGACACAGTCCTCAGACGCTCACAAGAAGGATAGTCAGGAAACTCTATCCTAGGAACCCTAAGCACATCCGCAACGAGCTACGGTGTGACGGAGATGCGCGTACCTCGAACGCGAGTGAAAAAGAGAGGTACTGAACGATCTATCTCGTGCATGTTGGAGTAAAACTCTTGAATCAGCATGAGAGGACAAGTGACTAGGACATCACATAGTGACTCCCATCCCCTACTGTGAACGACAGAGGGAAGGTCAGTGTCGACGAAGTCTACCAAAATGACTTAGTATTCCGCATGAGCACCTCGTTGAGAAAAGTTCTCCAAAAATGCCTTGTGGGCATCTCCATCACGGAATCGAAGGTTAAGAGGAGTAGAATCAGAAGAAGAAGAAGCTCCAGAATGCAGAGGGTTCCGAGTCGGAGTGGATTTACGTTTGGGTGCCATAAACACTACTAATGTAAAAGAATGAGAAAGAGATAGAGAGGGAGACAATAAAATAAGTCCCAACACAGTTCATATATATCAAATATATTGAACAAGAAGTACGTATGCATGGGAATGCATGATCATGTGACATGCAAATTAAAAAATATCATGGGTTCAGCCCAATCCAATCCTACCAATACACAAACATAGAGAACACATCTAAATGCATGTAAATATCATTCTAATGCACATGAAATGCAATGTATGAAATTTTGAAAACATTTAAGTAAAAACCCAACCCAAAATTTCAAGAAAAACTCATTAATTTTGAAAAACCCTAAAAATTTCCAAAAATCCCAAAAACTAGGTTTCAAAACATGAAATGCATGAGAAAAGAAGGGAAAAATGAACATACCAAGTGATTGAAACCAAGGGAAGACCGAAAATCAAGTGGGTTTAAAGATTTGAGTGAGAAAAGGATGTTTGGGAGATGAACCGCCTCGGATAGATCGAGAGAGATCGAAGGAATGAGAGAAAAAATCGTGACAGCTCTTATATAGACACCTCAGTAAATCTCGACAGCTGAGGTGTCAAGAGGTATCGAGGAAGCTGTTGAGGAGGTGTCGAGGAAAATGGCCGTCGACAGCTGCAAGTATCGATAGGTTTCGAGGAACAAGAACCAGTTTCAAAGCACAGAAGCTCGATCGATCGACCAGATATCGAGGAGGTATCGAGGAGACAAGAACTTTCTCGATCGATCTATCAGGTGTCAAAGAGGTGTCGAGATTGCAATAAGAAAAAGGCTTGAGAATCTCGACAGATAACCAGGTATCGAGGAGGTGTCGAGCCAGGTTAAAAAAACAGTTTTTTAAGAAGAGAAAAACATAGACATGAATGCAGTCCAACATACACCTCAACCATTGATCCAATCAATATATAAAGCTCTCAAAATCATCTCTCAACAAGGAATTAAGCACATGGATCCTCAAAAACACACATACACACACTAAACAAGTCTAACCAATTTTATTTTTCAAAAACAAGTCAAGACAGTTTAGTGAGCATACATTAACACATGTAAACATATGTGATGGCCAAATCACATTGTACCTGCACATGTATCAAAAGTAGCAAAGAATATTGCGTGTTGTGTGTGAAAAACATCGCAAGATTGTATATGTGTATACATGTTATGACGATCTGAGATATGAGAAAATAACTTTAACTCACACACAATCATAACTGTTTGATGGGGACTATCACCTTCGAGGTACATTCTATAAGTCCCACGTCTCCTAGAATACATTCTTGCAACCATATTTAAAGCATTTTTAATCTTTTTTCTTTTTATTTTCTTTGCATATTTTCTTTTATTTTTAGCATATCATACATGGGCATAAAAAGAGAGAAAAGAAATACCCAAGATGTTAAGCATTTGATATCATACTTTTGCCATGCCGAAGCATACGAATGTCTTTGACACTGCACTTTTGCTATGCCGAAGCATACAAGTGTCATATAATGATTGGCGGGCAACAGTGGTGAGATGATTATTTATGCCTTCCTCTTAGGATTTTCTAGTCCTACCCGTCAAAAAGAGTGATACGAGTGTTAAGTTTAAGAGATAACTTAATCTTACTCATCACAAACAAGAGCCACAAAACTCACTTGCTTAGTTGTGCATAAAGATGCTCATCTAAGTTACAAGAGATACAAAGTTTAGAAACTTTGTTTCAATGGCCATCCAAGGTACACAAGTACCAAAGTACACAAAACACACACTGCTTTTGTATTTTTTCTGATTTTTCAATTTTTTTTATATTAAAAACAAAATAAACAAAACTGAAAGTAAACACACAAAAACATGTTAAACAAAGCAAAACATAAAACTAGATGCAAATGCATGAGGAAGAGGGACAAGAGAAGGAGATCAATCCATGGAGATGACACCAATGTTTTGACGAAGGAATTCAAAACGTTTGCTGTTAAGAGGTTTGGTGAACAAGTCAACCTTGTGATCATCAGTGTGGATAAACTCAAGAGTGAGAGTACCATCTTCGACAAGCTCCCTAATGAAGTGATATCGAATCTCTATGTGTTTGGTTCGAGAATGTTGAACCGGGTTCTTAGAGATATTTATGGCACTGGTATTGTCACAGTAAATAGTGAGATGCTCTTGACAAATACCATAATCGTGAAGGAGTTTTTGCATCCAGAGGAGTTGGGTGCAGTAGCTACCAGCAGCGATGTATTTAGCTTCTGCAGTGGATAAAGAGATATAGTTCTGCTTTTTGCTCATCCAAGAGACAAGATTGTTACCCACATAAAAATAGCTCCCCTAAGTAATTTTTCTATCATCAGCATTTCCAGCCCAATCAGCATCAGAGTACCCAGCTAAAACACCATTAGTGTCCTTGCTATACTACACACCGAACTCAATAGTGGTTTTGACATACTTTATAATTCTTTTTAAAGAAGTCATGTGGGATTCTTTGGGATTAGCCTAATATCTAGCAGACACTCCAACACTGTAACTAATGTCAGGTCTACTAGTAGTAAGGTAAAGAAGACTACTTATCATGCTTCTATAAAGAAAGGGGTTAACACTCTTACCTAACAAGTCTACAGTGAGTTTAACATTTGGGCTCATAGGGGTTCTAATAGAACTAGCAGATTCTAAACCAAACTTTTTCACAAGGTTCTTAGCATATTTAAATTGAGAAAGGAATATACCTGAATCTTGTTGGCGAATCTGCAATCCTAGAAAGTGAGTCAGCTCTCCAATCATACTTATCTCGAACTCGACTTGCATGAGTTTTGAGAAGCCATGAGCAAGTTCATCCTTAGTCGACCCAAAGATGATGTCATCAACGTAGACTTGAGCAACCATCAACTCACCATCTTCCTTTTTGATGAAGAGAGTTTGATCAGCCTTTCCTCTTGTGAACCCATGTGACACCAGATATTGTGTAAGTCTATCATACTAGGCTTTAGGAGCTTGCTTTAACCCATAAAGTGTCTTTTTAAGGTACATCACATGATCCAAAAAGTGTGAATCAATGAATCCTTTTGGTTGAGTCACATAGACATCCTCTTTGAGTAACCCATTTAAGAAGGCAGTCTTTACATCCATCTGATAGAGTTTGAAATTCAGCTGACATGCTACGGTAAGTAGAATTTTGATTGACTCCATTCAGGCAATTGGGGCAAATGTTTCATCATAGTCTACTCCTTCCATTTGCGAGTATCCTTGAGCCACAAGTTGAGCCTTGTTGCGAATCACATTGCCTTCTTCACCAGTCTTGTTGCGGAATATCCACTTTGTACCGATGATGTGCTCACCTTCTGGTCTAGGTACTAGAGTCCAAACATCATTTCTCTGAAACTGAAGTAGTTCATCATGAATTGCTTCGACCCAACTTTCATCTTGTAAATCTTCCTTAACTTTCTTGGGTTCAACTTGTGACAAATAATAAGAATAAGACACAAAGTTAGCAACACGTTTATCAACTGTACGTTTCCTTAATGTGAGTTCATTCACGTTTCCCACAATGACTTTAGGAGGATGATTTAATTTGATTCTAGAGGAGGGTCCTTTTTCTTTATGAGACTCAGAATCTGGTGAAGTAGGAGCATCTGCAGAGTCTTCCACAATACTAGGAGTACTTGGGGACACAGGTTCTAGTTCAACAATATCTTGAACTTCTCTAGGCTCCGGAGGGAGAATTTCTTTAGAGAGTTCCTCAATGCCTTTCTAAAAACTGGAATCTGAAGACTCATCAATGACGACATTTACTGTTTTCAGTACCTTCAGAGTTCTCTTATTGTATACCCGATAAGCCTTACTTGTAGACGAGTATCCAAGAAATATGCCTTCATCGCTTTGAGAGTCAAACTTTCCCACATTCTCTCTATCCTTAAGAATGAAGCAAGTACTTCCAAATATCCTGAAATACTTCACATTTGGCTTTCTTCCTTTCCATAACTCATAGAGAGTCTTTTTGGTACCGGGTTTGAAGTACACCCTGTTAACTGTATGACATGTAGTGTTTACGGCTTCTCCCCATAAGTTTCGAGCCACATCTTTGTTATGCAACATGGCTTTGGCCATCTCTTGAATAACCCTATTCTTTCTTTCTACCACACCATTCTGCTGAGATGTAATAGGAGTAGAGAATTCTTGAGATATATCAGATCTTATGTAGAAAGACTCCATGTATGAGTTCTCAAATTCTTTACCATGGTCACTTTGAATTCGATCAATCTTTAAGCTCTTTTCATTCTGCAGCCTTGTGCTCAAAGCCTCAATGAGCTCAGGAGCATCAGACTTGGATCGGAGTACGATGACCCAAGTGTATCTCGTGAAGTTGTCTACCACAACCATGATGTATCTCTTACCACCAAGAGATTCGGTTTTGGTTGGACCTATAAGATTTAAATGCAAAAGCTTCAATGGTCTGAAGGTAGCTGATGTTTGAGTGCCTAGATGCTTAGCTTTCGTCTGTTTCCCAAGCTAACATGGTCCACACATCTCATTGCTCATTCTACTAAGTTTCGATATCCCCAAGACTAATCCATGCTTGGATACAATGGATAGATACTTGTAACTAGCATGTCCCATTCGTTGATGCCATAGATCTTCATTAGGCAAACGAATGCTATTGCACACTATATCGGCATCAAGAACCAATCCATAGCAGTTGTTCAGAGTGCGAACCCCATTAATAAGCTTCTTTCCAGACTCATCTATGACCAGACACTTTCCTTTTGAGAACAGCACCATGAAGTCTTGATCACATATCTGACTTATGCTCAATAGGTTTACCCTTAGGCCTTCTACATAAAGAACATTTGCAATGTCTGGCAGTCCTGGTAGAGATATGATTCCTTTCCCTTTTATCTGTGATTTGCTTCCATCACCAAAAGTCACATTATCACCTTTCTTAGGCTCAAGGATCTTGAAGAGAGATCAGTCTCCAGTCATGTGTCTTGAGCAACCACTGTCAAGATACCATAGACAAGTATCCATTACTTTGAATGCAAACTTCATCATGAAACACACTTCATGCTTGGATGACAAATCAGAGAGAATGGTTCTTTCACTCAACTGCCTTTGATGAGCTAAGCCTTTAACTTTTACTCTTCTCAGACGAACTCCTTTGCACATTTTCATTCTGAGACAGTCTAGTTTCTTCTTAGCCAAATTGAGATCCTTTCCAATAGTCATTATAGAAGAATTCAAATAACTTTTAGACTTGTATTTTCTGAGACACTCAAACAAATAGTGATTAGAAAAACAAGATGTATTTCAAAACTAGGATCTCTTCAAGCCGGTTATAGCCATGACAACAGGGGTCAATGGATCAACACAGCAAAGATTAAACCTAATCAGAGTGTGCCTGCTTTAATACCTCTAGATAGGCTACAATTTGAATGACCCATTGTGATTAAACCAATTAATTACTTAGCCAAGTTATTAATTAATCAATTTATCATGCAATTGCGTGGAAGCACAAACAAATCACCAAAAACTAAATATGTAGCGAAAATTAAATAACACGGTGATTTGTTTACAAATGGGGAAAAACCTCGCGGCAAAAACCCCACAGGGCGATTTTCAGGTCACCACTCCCGAAACTCCACTATTATCAAATCAAGCGGTTACAAGTAAAGAAATCCCAAATACCTTACAAACCTACAGTTGAACCCTTACCCCAATACCTAGTTGGACTTGATCTGTAGTGACAATTTTCACCTTTGATGCACGGCTCCCAAGTACGTGACTAACCAATGTGCGGATCCCAGTACGCGACTTCAAAACACCAACTTAAGGAAGAGAGGTTGGTTGCAAAGTTCTTCAGTTCATCCTACACGATGAAAATCAGGAAGATACTTGGTCACAAAACCCTTTGGTGCAAATACACAGCAACTTCTTCAGAGAAGATGAACTAGGTCAAGAATTTTGTCTTTGATCACAATTTGCTTGAACAAAGATTGCTCAATACTTTTTCAACTTGTGTACAACTTGATGGCTCTTAAAACAATCCTTTTATATGTTTAGGGTTTGGAGAAAAGAAGACCCAAAAGCATATATACGGATCCCAAGAAAATCATATCAGAAAATCTGAAATTATAAATCTCAACAGATAGCAGGTGTCGAGGTAGCTATCGAGCAGGTGTCGAGCTTTAATGAATTTGCACTTCAACTTGTTTTTTTTTTTTGACAGACTTGATGACTTCAACACTTGACCTTGAAACCTTATTTCTTGAAGTATTAAAAACACTTAGAACTATCCAATTACAAGTAGAGTGTGTTTTGTCAAAGGATTTAGCCAATTTACATAAATAAGTGACATATATTCTTAGCAAGTGAAAACACATATATCCTAACATGTTGATCAGTCACATTCTTCTTCTTCTTAGCCTTAATTTTCTCAGGACTGGACCTATCCACAGTCGTCTCCTTAGCCGTCACAAACCTCACTTCTTTGGTGACCTTGGCTAACGAGCTACTTCCTCCGGTGTATCCTAAACCGGACTTGTCTGAGTAATGTTTCTAAGATGAAATAACATCGTCTAGTTTCCTTGAGGAGACTCTATCTACCTTGGCATGAGCTTGCACCACCTCTTGCTCAAGAAACCTCACTTTTGTGTAAACTTCTAATAGCTTACCATTAAGTGCTTCAATCTCACACTTTGCCTCTTTGTATCTTACCAACAGACTTTTGTAGTCTTTCTCAGCTTTCTTCATCTTCTTCACAGCTGCCTTTGCTACCTTGGTATACCCACCTGATTTCTCAAGAACCAAGGCGTAATTCTTTTGAAGACTAGATGTATCTTCTTCTTCTTGAGCCTCTAATTCTTCAACAATTCCAATAGACTCCAAATCAGAATATTCGCCAAGTTCCTTCACAAGTGAACCCAAATCATCTTATGACTCCTCATATGCAATGGTCATGAATGCGGAGTAGATTCCTTCTCTGTCACAACTCTCTTCATAATCAGAACTCGAAGAGTCTATATCACTTAGCGTTGTGGCATACACCTTGCCTTTCCCTCTCAAGAAATTTGGGCACTCCTTCTTGAGATGCCCATGGCCATTACATTCAAAACACACAATGTCTGAAGGAGATTGAAAATCCTTCCCTTCTTTCCTCGTAAGCTCTTTCCTATCACCTCTTGAAGATGAAAATTTTCCTCTGTTGAATGGTTTCCCATTGTTCTTCATCTTCAGAAATTTGCGGAAGTTTTTCGCAAGATATGCTACTTCCTTCTCCATTCCATCTTCTTCGGAAGGATCATCCATTCTTTCGGTGATGGTTTTAAGAGCAAGCAATTTACTCATCTTGTGGGAAGGCAGTCCAAGTTCATATGTTTGGAGAGACCTAATCAGCTCCTGAATTTTGATCTCATCCAGGTTTTTACTCTCTTTTATGGCTGTGACTTTTGCTCTAAAGCTCTCCGGTAAGGACCTCAAAATTTTTCTCACCACCTTAATATCTTCAATCTTCTCCCCAAGATTGAGTTTAGCAATTACAATTTCATTGAGCTTCCCATAGAATGAATCAAATGGTTCATCATCTCCCATCTTGAGCTCTTCAAATTTTGTGGTAAGCATCTGAAGTTTTGTGTCCTTAACTTTCTTCGTACCCTCATATGTCGTCTCCAAAATCTCCTAAGCTTCCTTGGCTACTGTCATATGAGAGATCCTGTGGAATTCATCAGGAGACACACCACAAAAAATAGCATTTAACGCTTTACTATTAGCATTGGCTGCTGCGAGAGCTACCTTATCCCAAGTGGACTTAGGATCCGTCGGCTTAGTCCAACCTATCTCAACTGCATCCTAAATGGTATCATCTATAGAGCATAAAAATGCTCTCATTCTGACTTTCCAGAAAGCATAATTGTTCCCATAAAAAAATGATGGAACATTGAGCGATTGAGACCGGTCCATCTCAAATAGGGTCAAGGATCACACTCAGGTATTTAAACCACAACAAGTGTACCTGCTCTGATACCAATTGAAAGTTCAAAACGTGTATAAAACACCCTTGAACGTTTGGACCCCAAATTGTAAAATATCAATTCAAAATTATAATCAAATAGTTAATGTGCGGAACATGAAAATAAGCCAATCACAGAATTGATAACAAATCTAAGCCAAATATAAACACATCCACAACAGTAAATATAAGGCAAAGATAAAGGAAGGAAGATGCAAACACACGGATAACACGCGAGGTGTTATCAAAGAAGAAACCGAAGCCCTTGGCGTAAAACCTCTCCGACGCCTTCCAAGCGGTAAATAATCCACTAAAGAATATAGTTGGGATACATGAATAGTAGAAGACCCTCCAAGCCTAATCTACCCAAGTACCTAAGCCCTCCAAGCTTCTTACTCCAATGAGGTTATGCTGAACCTATTTCTTCTTTAGCTTCCCAGATTCCACTACTATACCATAGCATCAACCAATATATATTGGTTCCTTCCAAACTGCTTCCCTTAACACCGAATGAACTTTCTCACAAACGTGGGTGTGGTGAGATAAGGATTTGGTCAATGGCCTCTCAAGGATGCGATAATGGAAAGGAAGAGAGTAGAGGAATTTGTAGAGTCTCTAAGATAAAGATTGGGGATAAGGCAATCTTGTTTTTCTCTAGGGTTTTTCTCACAAAAATTCTCTCTGGAAGCTCTCTTAAAATCGTGGGTATAAGGGTCTATATATAGTGGAGTGAGAAAGGAATACGAAGAGACAGTTTTTGCTAAACAGGGTAAATTGACGGCTTGGTCTCGTGGCTTGTCCAAGTCACGAGTTCAAGTCACGGCGTAACGGCCTGGCCAGCCTGGGACTTTTGTCCTGTAGTGCGATAGTTGGCGCGAACCTTCAGCTTCCCTGTGTGCATCTCACGTGCCTGCATTTGGTGGCTTGCAGCCGCGAGCCACCTGCGAGTCCTAGTTGTGAAGCTCTGCTTCTTTGTACATACTTGAGCTTTTTTTCACATCTTCTCACACACTACCCTTACAATAATCCCACCTAAATACAGGGTTACTAAGTGCTAAATTACAAGCAAATTGGCATAGAATAAAGCCAAAAAAATGGTTGATAAATTTCAACCTTACGACCTCCTACAAGCATTTGATAACAATTCTTTGAAACTTTTCATTTGGCTCCATATTCAACATTACATTTGCACTTTTTGAGTAAAGAAAATCTCATTGTGAGATAGATGCCTGAAATTTTTAATATTTCAATTGATGAGTAAGCCTTTGGCTTTTTAGGTATCAAACATTTTATGTTGGTCACTTTCCCTTTTTCCTAGTCGAATACTAGCATGTGCGACAGGCTTTTGTAGCTTTATATCTCTTTTCATTTAGAGATTTATATTTAGAGAGCTCTTTTAAGCATGAAAATAAAAAGTGGGAAGATATATAAATATGAGTTTATGCATGTCTCAAGATTAATAAAACCATTCAATAGTCATTTATGACAAGGTTGAAGATCTATTTACAATAGTCACATAAATTTCAGAATTTCTTCCATAATGATATGAGTGCATGAGAGACAAGCTAAACTCGTTAAATGCACAAAGGCATTAGTACAGAGGTACAAGGCAAAACATGCTTTGAGACTAACCTCAACAAAGTTGATCAAACTTTTTGAATTTTCAACTTTTTATGTGTTTTTGGATATTTGACACAAAAACAATAAAAGATTGAAAAAAAAATAAACCAACAAAAATAAATAAATGCATTTGAAGCAAAGACATAACAAAAAAATTACTGGCAAGCAGCACACAACCAAGCATATTCACAAACATGAGAAGTATTGATGCATGGACATGTTGTAATGATTATGCATGAGTACCCTTTGTCACCCACACGTTACGTGCGTTTGGGGTGATATCCTTGACGGATTGGATATGAGAGTTGGGACTGTCAAACCTTCATGTGAAGCTTTCCAGGCAATTGGTGAAGGCACCAATCATCTTCATCACGTCCATCATTCCTGGATTACGGTTTTGACTTCTTGGTTGCTCACCACCCCAAGACCTATTGTCGTTTCTTCTTCCCCGTGACTGAGGAGCACTTGCATTGTTGTCTGCTTTCAGCTTTTGACAGTTGGGTCTGGTATGTCCTTGCAATTCGCAATAGTGACAAACATATTCCGTTCTTGGACCCTGTTGTGATCTTGGAACTGATCTCCCTCTAGCTCTATATCTGGATTCTGATTGATTACGAGCCTTATTTATCACTCGTTGATCAGCCACATTCTTCTTCTTCTCAGCCTTAATTTTCTTAGGACTGGACCTATTGACAATCATCTCCTTAGTCGTCACAAACTTCACTTCTTTGGTAACCTTGGCTGACGAGCTACTTCCTCCGATGTATCCTAAACCGGACTTGTCTGAGGCATGTTTCTGAGATGAAATAACATCATCCAGTTTCCTGAAGGAAACTCTATCTACCTTGGCATGAGCTTGCACTACCTCTTGCTCAAGAAACCTCACTTTTGTGTAAGCTTCTGATAGCTTACCATTTAGTGCTTTAATCTCACACTTTGCCTCCTTGTATCTTACCAGCAGACTTTTGTAGTCTTCCTTGGCTCTCTTCATCTTCTTCACAACCGCCTTTGTTACCTTGGTATACTTACCTAATTTCTCAAGAAGCAAGGCGTAATTCTTTTGAAGACTAGATGTATCTTCTTCTTCTTCAGCCTCTAATTCTTCAACAATCCCAATGGACTCCAAATCAGAATATTCACCAAGTTCCTTCACAAGTGAACCTAAATTATATGATGACTCCATATGTGCAAGGTCATGAATGCAAAGTAGTTTCCTTCTCCGTCACAACTCTCTTCAGAATCAGAACTCGAAGAGTCTATACCACTCAGCATTGTGACATACGCCTTGCCTTTCCCTCTCAAGAAATTTGGACACTCTTTCTTGAGATGCCCATGGCCATTGCATTCAAAACAAACAATGTCTGAAGGAGATTGAAAATCCTTCCCTTCTTTCCTCGTAAGTTCTTTCCTATCACCTCTTGAAGCTGAAAATTTCCTTCTGTTAAATGGTTTCCCATTGTTCTTCGTCTTCAGAAATTTGCGAAAGTTTTTCGCAAGATATGCTACTTCCTTCTCCACTCCATCTTCTTCGGAAGGATCATCCATTCTTTCGGTGATGGTTTTAAGAGAAAGCGATTTACTCGTTTTGTGGGAAGGCAGTCCCAGCTTATAAGTTTGGAGAGACCCTATCAACTCTTGGATTTTGATCTCATCCAAGTCTTTGCTTTCTTCTATGGTTGTAACCTTTGCTCTAAAACTTTCAGGCAAGGACCTCAATATTTTTCTCACCACCTTAGTATCTTTAATCTTCTCCCCAGGATTGAGTTTAGCAATTATTTCATTGAGCTTCCCATAGAATGAATCAAACGATTCATCTTCACCCATCTTGAGCTCTTCAAACTTGGTGGTAAACATTTGGAACTTTGTGTCTTTCACCTTCTTAGTACCTTCATATGTAGCCTCCAAAATCTCCCAAGCTTCTTTGGCTATCGTCATATGAGAGATCTTGTGAAATTCATCAGGAGACACACCACAAAAAAATAGCATTTAAAGCTTTACTGTTAGCATTGGCTGCTGCAAGAGCTGCCTTATCCCAGGTGAATTTTTTAGCCTCTAGCCTGGTCCAACCTATTTCAACCGCATCCCATACAGTGTCATCAATAGAGCATAGGAATGCCCTCATTCTAACTTTCCAGAAGGTATAATTGTTACCATCAAAAAATGGTGGAACATTTAAGGATTGAAACCTATCCATCTCAAAGAGGGTCAAGGATCACACTCAGGTATTTAAACCACAACAAGTGTACCCGCTCTGATACCAATTGAAAGTTCAAAATGTGTCTAAAACACCCTTGAACGTTTAGACCCCAAAATAAATAAATAAATAAAATTCAATTCAAGCTTATAATCAAACAATTAACGTGCGGAACATGAACATAAGCCAAACATAGAATTGATAACTAATCTATACCAAATATAAACACATCTACAGCAGTAAATAAAAAGTAAAGATAAATGGAAGGAAGATGAAAACACACGGACAACACACGATGTGTTATCGAAGAGGAAACCGAAGTCCTCGGCGTAAAACCTTTCCACCGCCCTCCAAACGGTCAAATAATCCACTAAAGAATGTAGTTAGGATACATGAACAACAGAAGACCCTCCAAGCCTAATCTTCCCAAGTACCTAAGATCTCTAAACTTCTTGCTCCAACGAGGTTACACCGAACCTATTTCTTCTTTAGCTTCCTAGATTTCGCTACTAGACCATAGCATCAACCAATGTATATTGGTTTCTTCCAAACTGCTTCTCTTAACACTAAATGAACCTTCTCACAGACGTAGGTGTGGTGAGATAAGGATTTGGTCAATGACCTCTCAACGGTGTGACAATGGAGAGGAAGAGAGTAGAGGAATTTGTGGAGTCTCCAAGGTAAAGATTGGGGATGAGGCAATCTTGTTTTTCTCTAGGATTTCTCTCACAAAATTCTCTCTGGAAGCTCTCTCAAATTAGTGGGAATAAGGGTCTATATATAGTGTATGTATTTGGAATACGAAGAGTTAGTTTTTGCCAAACAGGGTTGATTAGCGGCTTGACCTCGCAGCTTGTCCAAGTCCCGAGTTCAAGTCGCGACGTAACGGCCTGGCCAGCCTGGGACTTTTGTCCTGTAGTGCGACAGCTGGCGCGACCCCTTAACTCCCTATGTGTACATCTCACGTGCTTGAATTTGGCAGCTTGCCAGTCGCGAGTCAGCCGCGAGTCCTACCCGCGAACCCCTGCTTTCTTGCACATACTTGAGCTTTTCTTCACTTCTTCTCACATACTATCCTTACATTAATCCCACCTAAATACAGGGTTACTAAGTGCTAAATTACAAGCAAATTGGCACGGAATAAAGCCAACAAGATGGTTGATAAATTTCAACCTTACAGTTACGACGCATCAAGAACCTTAGTATGGTGGGTGACAATTATATGGACCCTTTCGCTTTCATGTAATCTCATTAAACCTACACAAAGTTCAGATTCAACAATGAATTTGAAGTAACTTCTAACATCCATGTTGTTGGATTATAATTGTCTTTAAGAGTGGGCACCCCAGGGATACTTTACAACAATTTGTTAGTGCGTTTGGTTGTGTAAAGACAGATACTTAATTATTCTTCATTTATTAGCTATTAATATAAGATTATACACACACACACACACACACACACACCTTTTTAGCATATGATAATGCATCATGCAAATTGGTTATGAGATTCTATGTTCGAAATCTCTAAACAAAAACTTGCTCAATTTTTAAAGGATTCTTCATTTTAATACCTAATGTGTATTAGACAGGAGACTATATACACCTAAAGAATAGCCAAATACTCAAAAAAAAAAAAAAAAAACTTTATTAATATCATTCTAAAATAAATGAGGTTGACATTATGTCAATGAGAAATAGCATGGAAAGTGGAAACACTAGAAAAAAGAAACTTTGTAAGAAAATTCAAGAATTACTTTTTAATTCCCTCATGAATTGATGGTAGCATTCACAGTAAAGCATCTAAAAATTTTAGCTTTTAGCCACTCGATACTTTATCTATTTGAACATTACACTTTATAATACACCCAACATCAAAAGTTTTATTTTAACATTCAACACATTAAAATAATATAGAAAACACAATAAAATAATATATCTAACACAATAAATAACAATCACAACTATTAACGCATTAAAATACTCAAAGTCAAATTTTTTTTAGTATAACTTCTTTGCTGTAGAAACAATTTTGGAGTATTGGTTGCTAAATTAACTTTTTTGTCAATTTAGATGCTCCTATTTTTACTCCATTTTTAATCGCAACAGCTTCAAAGGTTGTTTAGCAAGATTCACGCAGTCCAGCTGGTCGCCATTCTTGGGTTGAATGATTAGGAACTTTGCAGTCCCCTTTATTGAGCGATTGGTCAAAACTAAAAGCAACATGATTGATGGGCGAGGAATGAAAGGTAATAATGGACAAAGTGGATGGGAAAATGAAGACGATCGATTGAAGAGGAGAAAAAGAAACGTGATTATGCCAAAGTGTTTCAGATGAGATGAGAGATGAGACAGAATTATAGAAACAAAAAACAGAGGTGATCGCATGAGCTTCTACATTGCCTATTGGTTATTGCCTACCACTTTTGCATTATCCCACTATTGCCATGTCGAGAATCAAAAGTCTTTTTTAAGATAGAATCTGAGCGAATTATTGTTTTCAAGTCCAAAAAGTTTAGGCCGGTTTGAAACGTGTGTTTAAACAACAATTTTTAAATTTTTTTTTTGAAAATATGTGTAAGTGAAAAAGTGTGTAAAAATACATGTAATGTTATTTAAAAACTGAAAACATGTATTAATTTAAACACATGTACATGTAACTTCTAATTAAAGTCTTTTTTTTAAGATAGAACTTGAAGTCATCAAAGATGATTAGAGCAAATTATTGTTTTCGAGGTAAAAAAATTTGACTCCAAACTGGTTTGAAGTTATCTTGTTATAACTTATTATGTGACGATTAAAGATATCATATTCATGTGTACTTCTAGTCATATGACTTTTTAAATGAATTATGTAACTTATTTAAATAATACATATAAATAGTTTTATAAATTATTATGTAATTAATTAAAAAAGATATTTCCAAACTATTTTGGAGTCCAACCTTTGTTTTTTTCATCATCATCTCCTATGACAAAGAGGAGAGAAACTAACGAATAATCTATATTACATTTTTAAAATGTTATCTTTTTTAAAGGAAAAAAAAATCTTATAAGTAATAAAAAAATTATGACAAAGTATACTTCTTAACTAGTTTGAAATAATATCCCCCAATCGACTACATGTCGATTTATAATATTATCCATATATATTATTTGAATAACTCACATGACTTATTAAAAAGTTCATGCGACTAAAAATCTAATATTACACATGAATTGTCTTTTCCACCGTTACATAAGGGTTGGAGAAATATTCTTCCAAACTAGTTTGGAGATAAGCTTTTTTCATAAAATAAATAAATAATGCACACAATTAAGTGGATTAAAATATTTTTTGCTTTACTTTGAATTTTTTTTTTAAATTACATTTGATTACGTTGTATATATAAGTATATACATGGATAAGTTGTAATAATGATATTTGAGTTTGGAGAATATTGTTTTATAAAGTTGTTAAAGTGGAAATTCAAGTTTTGGAATTTTCTAAGTGAAAATTCAAAATACAACATTTTTGATCGGTCAAAACTTTGGCTCGATCGATCAAAATAGTAAGAAAATAATCATAGAGTCTCTAGATGATTCAATCGCTATTTGATTATTGTTTAATTGATCAACAAGAGCATTCAATCGATTGAAAGGAACTCTCGACTGATTGAAACTCAAAAAAACTGAATTTTTTGCAGAATTTTCTAGTGATTGTTCAGAGAGTGTGAAGAGGTTTCAAGCCTTGTGAACGGTTTTATAAAACATTTTAACTCTCCATACTTGCCTTTTGATAAAATAGTAAGTTAGAGAGAAACACAAGAAATTCTATGGTTATTTTCAAAAATTGTTATCTGTAGAACCCAACAAGAGTGTGAGGACCAATATTGTCCAAGGATAACAATTTTCAACCTCCAAGTTATCTAATTATGTTTATCTTTTGTGTTATCATTATTCTTCCTTTATTACTTTGTGTATTATTCTCAACAAATTATGGTTTTTTTTTTCTTTTAAGTAAAAGATAGAGAACATTTGATTATGTGTACATTATGTAGGGTTATTGTGGGGCTAGAAAATTGGGTAGCCTCGGCCCACTCCAAGCCAGGCCCAAAGGGCCCACGCCGAGGATACGTGAGGGGTCCGAGGATGAAAGCGCGAGGACCGACTCTCGAGGATCATGTCCGAGGATGACCCTGTCCTCAGGCGTCCGAGACCTCAGAAAAACATGAGGACCACCCCAAAGGACTCCTTGAATATCCGAGGAGGAGAGGACCCAGTGCCACGCGTCGGCGACAGGAGCACGGCGAAGGAGCAAGCCTTAGGTGAGCTGTCACCTTCGTATTGAATGCGCTCACCTAACCCCCCTGGCCGCATTAATGGGGATGTAACCCCTTGGCAGGGTAACATCGATCATGGTGAGCCACTTGAGTACGGATAAGACCTCTGATGGGACGGAGGGTCAGAGCGGAGGCCAATGGATGATCAACAGAAGGAAGGAGAAGATAGGAAAAAGAAGAAGGATATAAGAGAGGCGAGAAAAAGAAGAAGGGGGACTTTTTTAGGGAACTTGGAAGGATCGAAGGGAGTGACATAGAAGAACTTAGAGGTAGTGTTAGTTTCAGGGAGAGGGGTCTCCTCGAACGGGTGCCGAGGAGCCACCCTCAGTTGTAAACAGGGCTCACTCCCCTTTAATGAAAGAGAAGTGATTTGTATTCCATTGTTAGTCTGTTAGGGCCTAAACCTTCGGTCCACTCTAAAAATGTATTGTTGGGGAACTTTTCTAAAACTAAGTCCCTACAATTGGCGCCGTCTGTGGGAAGGATTAGTGCACTGGCAGGCGCAACGGGCGATCGTTCCTAAGTAGTTATCTTACGGAAGGTTGGTAGCGATGCATCAAAAAAAAAATGCAAAAAAGCAGAAGATTCAACAGAAAAGAAAAAGAACTTGATATTATTTTATTAAACGAAAGATACAAGATACAAACAGAGGCTTAGGTAGGCATGTTTTACAACTAACTTTAGAAGCTAATTCTACAAACAGAGGCCCAGGTGGACCCGTTCTAAAACTAGCTAGAGGAAAGGGGGCTGAGGCTGGCCTGCTTCAAGGCCACCAACAACTCCTTGTCCGGTGTGGCGGCGCTAGAACAAAGAGAGGAGCCGACGCAGGTGCTCCGGGAAACCCTCCCTCGTGACGTTTCCTTGATCCTCTCCAATCCTCACGAGCGTTGGCCGTTGGAGACGGCATCACTCGGGCACCAGCCATGACGTGATTTTGCGTGTCTCCTCCAGCAGGGATGCACCCCGGGGAGGAGCGTTAGGTACTTCAGGAACATCCTTCCTGGCCACCGTGCAAGGCACTATCAGTGTTACGCTTAGACTCTGCCGCGCCAGAACCCCAGTGGGGGCTGCGGTTACAACGGCTCTTGGCCCGAGTGTCCTCACACCCGCCCAAAGCCGCCCCATACCTACCAACTCCGGTCACAATCCTGGCGGGGTTATTGAAGGGGCTTGGGGAGTTGAAGGGACATGTTTCTAGTTGCGTTGGGAAGTTCATGGAGTGTGGAGAAACCTTCCCCTCGGAAAGCCTTATATAGGGGATGAAGACTGGTGGGAGTTAATCCATACAGAATTCGAAAAGAGAATTATCGGCAGTGCTAATCATGAAGCTACCAAATCCCAAGGGGACCGTAGACCGCTAGATTTGTGTCAATTCACGAGGATATTAATGAAGGCGTGTCTCGCGCACTGAAACGTCCAGCGCGGGGCGCGAACGGCCAAGAAACGCCTCGTAAATGAAAAAGATGGGGACTTGAATTGAAGGCGAGGTCAACGCCACGCGTAAGACCATAGTCCGACCAGAAGAATGGAAGCGTTAGACAGAACCAAGACATTGCATGGTCCTCGGACTCAAGCCTATGGGGAAACTAACCGCTCAACTATACCTGGGTACTAGACAGAACCAAGTTATTACATGGTCCTCGGACTCAAACCTATGGGGAAACTAGATACTTACAGAAGAATGGAAGCGTTAAACAGAACCAGGGCATTGCATGGTCCTCGGACTCAAGCCTATGGGGAAACTAACCGCTCAGCTATACCTGGGTACTAGACAGAACCAAGGTATTGCATGGTCCTCGGACTCAAACCTATGGGGAAACTAGATACTTACAGAAGAATGGAAGCGTTAGAGAGAACCAGGGCATTGCATGATCCTCGGACTCAAGCCTATGGGGAAACTAACCGCTCAGGTATACCTGGGTACTAGACAGAACCAAGGTATTGCATGGTCCTCGGACTCAAACCTATGGGAAAACTAGATACTTACAGAAGAATGGAAGCGTTAGAGAGAACCAGGGCATTGCATGATCCTCGGACTCAAGCCTATGGGGAAACTAACCGCTCAGGTATACCTGGGTACTAGACAGAACCAAGGTATTGCATGGTCCTCGGACTCAAACCTATGGGGAAACTAGATACTTACCGAAGAATGGAAGCGTTAGACAGAACCAGGGCATTGCATGATCCTTGGACTCAAGCCTATGGGGAAACTAACCGCTCAGCTATACCTGGGTACTAGACAGAACCAAGGTATTGCATGGTTCTCGGACTCAAACCTATGGGGAAACTAGATACTTACAGAAGAATGGAAGCGTTAGATAGAACCAAGGCATTGTATGGTCCTCGGACTCAAGCCTATGGGGAAACTAACCGCTCAGCTATACTTGGGTACTAGACAGAACCAAGGTATTGCATGGTCCTTGGACTCAAACCTATGGGGAAACTAGATACTCACAGAAGAATGGAAGCGCTAGACAGAACCAAGGCATTGCATGGTCCTCGGACTCAAGCCTATGGGGAAACTAACCGCTCAGCTATACCTAGGTACTAGACAGAACCAAGGTATTGCATGGTTCTCGGATTCAAACCTATGGGGAAACTAGATACTTACAGAAGAATGGAAGCGTTAGACAAAACCAAGGCATTGCATGGTCCTCAGACTCAAGCCTATGGGGAAACTAATCGCTCAGCTATACTTAGGTACTAGATAGAACCAAGGTATTGCATGGTCCTCGGACTCAAACTTATAGGGAAACTAGATACTTACAGAAGAATGGAAGCGCTAGACAGAACCAAGGCATTGCATGGTCCTCGGACTCAAGCCTTTGGGGAAACTAACCGCTCAGCTATACCTGGGTACTAGACAGAACTAAGGTATTGCATGGTCCTCGGACTCAAACCTATGGGGAAACTAGATACTTACTGAAGAATGGAAGCGTTAGACAGAATCAAGGCATTGCATGGTCCTTAGACCCAAGCCTATGGGGAAACTAACCGCTCAGCTATACCTGGGTACTAGACAACTACTTCAAAGTATCCTAAGTTAGGAAAGGATCAAACTCTACCTAACCCTTAAGGCGTAAGAGGACTGCCCATGCATACATTCTTTCCCCTTATCTCTGTTACTAACACAATTGGCCGACATATAATTCAAGCTAAAATCGTGCAAATCAAAAGAAAAGAGAGAAAGCAGGCAGCGTGTAAACAAATGAGCAATTGAAATAAATAGAAAGGGAAATTAAACTCCTATTACAACACAGTGTCCATAGAGGTTGTGTGGCAAGAGCCACCTTACATAAAAATAGAAGAGAGAAGAATAACAAAATAAAGTAAAATGACATGAAGGCATAGACAAGAGTCAAGCGAACGGCAAAAGTAGGATGAACCAAGGCGCCATGGAGTCTACCCCTTCTGCTCAGGCTGGACGAGGGCAACCCCTGGGTCCTCCGAGCCCTAGCCTAATGGGACGCCCTGCAAGGGCACGACGAGAACGGCTGCTTCCTCAGTGGTGGGAATTTGAGCTTCCGAAGGGACTTCCACTATCTCTTGAGGCACCTCCTTGCTCGGATGCTCCCTTAGTTCAGCAGCCCCTACCTCCTCAGCAATCTCTCCAACCTTAGCGCCATCAGGGACGACCTCGCGGATAGCAGGGGGATAGTACACTCTCTCCGCCTTCCACAGGTCGGACGAGGCCTCCACCCCAGCTTGTGTGAGGGCCTCAACCCAGACCTAGGAGCAGTATCTCCTGCATACCCCCGGGACTTGAGCTTTATACAGGGCCTCTACCTCAGCCACCCTCTCGGCGTAGGCTGCAGTCTCAGCCGCGTCCTTGGCAGTCAGGGCCATCTCCCTGCCAAAGTCCGCCTCGTCCTTAGCTCGTCGAGCCTGGTCTCTGGCCCACTCTGCCTCCCTCTAGGCCCCCTCGGCCGCAGTCACCTTAGCCTGCAGGTCCGCGATCAGATCCCTCGTGATCTGCAGCTGTTCCTCTGCCTCGCCCAGGCGCTTTGTCTGCTCTTTGGCCTGATTCAGGGCACCCTCAATACCAGACACTGCACTGTCCTGAGCCCTGGTCATCGCCTTCAAGTCCTCTCTGGCCTCGGCGAGGTTAGCCTCGGCGTTCTTCAGAGCCCGGGTAGCCTGAAAGCGCCAATCACGCTCTTGGTCGAAGGCCTTCCCCTGGTCGTTGGCCGCCCCCTCCAACCTATAGATGGCCTGGACAGCCTGCAAGGGTAGCCAATGCACTATGAGCCCAATTAAGAAGAAAATAGGGGGAAAAGGAGAGGAAAGGAAAGGGAGTCGAAATTATAGTCCTTACCATCCCCAGATACCGCTTAAGGCTGAGGAAGACCTACTTACTCCTCATAGAGTTCAGCTCGGCCATGTCCGCCGGGAGCAGCAGGCACCTCTCCAGCGCATCGGCCACGTGCGCACCTTTGCCCTCATTGAAGTCCCTGAGGGAGGCGTCATCCTTCAGGGGCTCCCCATGGAGCATCGGGGCTGGGAGCCAAGCCTGAGCCTCGGGCGTGGTGTCGACGACCTGTCTGTCCTGGCTCTTGTCGCCTATCTTAAGCTGCTTGGACGGCCGCAGAGTGTTGTCCTCCTCCTGCGGGGACACCGTCTTATCCTCCACAGGCCTTTTGCCCTTACCCTTCTTCTTCTTGGGGTCGGCAGGCACAGACCCAGAAGGCAGGCTCGTCTGGGAAGGAGGAGGAGGAGGAGGAGGAAGAGGCTTCTGCTGAGCGAAAGTCGACCTAGTCTTCGGAAGAGGAGGGGGAAGCTTCTGCTGGGACTTCCCCGGTTGGCCTTCAATCAGGTCCATCAAGCTGGTGGTGGGCTTCCTCTTGTAACCCATCGTTGGTGGGGAAAAAGGTTCTGAAGCGAGGAAGTCCGCTTCGGTCAAACGAGGGTTGCCCAAGTCCCCGGGAGGGTCCCTCGGACTGATCAAGCTGGGTAAAAACGTCGAACACGTCCTCCTCCCGCTCTGTATCCTCCCCGGCAGCCTCGGCGAATGCTTGGGAAGAAGAAGGGACGGCTACAGCGACAACTTCTGGTTCGGAGGGCCCCTCGAGGAACTGAAATCCGTCCTCGGTCACAGTAATCCTCTGAAGCCGAGGATCGTTGGCTAGGATGACGTGCTTTGGAACCGGGAATGATTTTTGGACAGGTTTATACCCCAAGATTATATGGGCGGCCCTAACTTATTGCCGTTCTCGTTTATATAAACCGACGCCCTCAGCACCTTCTGCAAATCTTCCCGGTTGACCAAATGGAAGTGTCGCTCAAAAGCGTGCGGGTCTGCAAACGGAAAGCACCACTGCGTTAGTAAAAAAAAAAGGGGGAACAAAAAAGACGAGAACTTGAAACCCCTCCTATTTTCCACTGCCCCACCTGGTATTCCTTCTGTTGTTGGGCAGTGAAGGCCATCGTGCCACTCCCTTGACACGATGAGGAAATCCTCGTTGAGCCCCTTGCTGGACTCAGGGAGACACTGAATGAGCCGCACCCTGTTGTCCCTCGTCTTCAGGTAATAAGACTTGGTTTTAAGGAGCTGAAGGTTGTAGCACCAGTTCACGTTATGATGGGTCAACCTTAGCCCCATCTTCTCATTTAGGGCGTCCACACAGCCCAGAATCCTAAAGACATTTATCCCACACAGGGTAGGGGCCAACCGGAAATGCGTGAGGTAGTCCCTCATCACCGGCCCCATGGGGATCGTCATCCCCCCTTCAAAGAAGGCGACAATAGGAATTACCACCTCGCCCTCCTGTTTGTGTAGGCGCCAATCCTCGTCCTCAGAATATCTCAGACCTACATTGTCGGGAATTCTGTAGTCGACGATGAATTTCTCCATCGCCTCCTCAGTATCGACGTATTTCTTAAACCTACCCATCCCAGTTGACGCCTAAAGGAACTAAGAAAGAACAGGTGAAGGAAAAGAAAGGGTAAAGAGAAAGAGAGCTCAGAGAGAGATAGAGCGACTTACTGGAAAGAGGAGGAGCTCCTCGGACAGGCTTTTTGTGCTGGAAATGTAAGTGAGAGTGTGGCTGAACTCAGGAAGGACGCACGAGAATTCTTGATTACGAATAAGGAACAAGAAGAAGCAGTTCGTATTGGTATTTATACCCCAAATTGAAGAGCCATGTGGGTTTTCCCGCCCATAAATGCAAGACAAACCTCAACCGTTAGATTGGTAACGCCTCATTAGACGTGGGAAGCATAGAGCCGCCTGAATTTAATGACGGGCACATTACGCGCTCCGAAACGTCAGCGACGTGCCTTGGGCAGATGAATGGACCCCAGTGCTGATGGGAGGTAAGGTCGAGGATGTCAAAATCCTTCTCCCCGCCCGAGGATGCATGCAGCAAGATTTTGAGGGGCTATTGTGGGGCCAAAAAATTGGGTAGCCTCGGCCTACTTCAAGCCAGGCCTAAAGGGCCCACGCCGAGGATACGCAAGGGGTCCGAGGATGAAAGCGCGAGGACCGACTCTCGAGGATCATGTCCAAGGATGACCCTGTCCTCGGGCGTCCGAGACCTCAGAAAAACATGAGGACCACCCCAAAGGACTCCTTGAATATCCGAGGAGGAGAGGACCCAATGCCACGCGTCGGCGACAGGAGCACGGCGAAGGAGCAAGCCTTAGGTGAGCTGTCACCTCCGCATTGAATGCGCTCACCTAACCCCCCTAGCCGCATTAGTGGGGATGTAACCCCTTGGCAGGGCAACATCGATCATGGTGAGCCACTTGAGTACGGATAAGACTTCTAATGGGACGGAGGGTCAGAACGGAGGCCAATGGATGATCAACAGAAGGAAGGAGAAGATAGGAAAAAGAAGAAGGATATAAGAGAGGCGAGAAAAAGAAGGAGGGGGACTTTTTTGGGGAATTTGGGAGGATCGAAGGGAGTGACATAGAAGAACTTAGAGGTAGTGTTAGTTT
This sequence comes from Quercus cerris, assembly GCA_963669245.1. NCBI lineage: Eukaryota > Viridiplantae > Streptophyta > Magnoliopsida > Fagales > Fagaceae > Quercus > Quercus cerris. Next base: position 34,608,189 of record OY770006.1, on the reverse strand, counting down.
CAGGGAGAGGGGTCTCCTTGGACGGGTGCCGAGGAGCCACCCTCAGTTGTAAACTGGGTTCATTCCCCTTCAATGAAAGAGAAGTGATTTGTATTCCGTTGCTAGTCTGTTAGGGCCTAAACCTTTGGTCCACTCTCTAAAAATGTATTGTTGGGAAACTTTTCTAAAACTGAGTCCTTACAGTTATTATTGGATATTCCGGAAGTATACTCTTTCCCTCTTATAAAGGGGTGGGTCCTACTTATCATGAGACCTATCCCTACGTGAGAGGGAGAGAGTATACTTCCAGACTACCTAATAAATTTTCCATTATATATGTAATGTTCTAAAACAACATTGGTGCACTCCATTAATAAATAAGGGTTGATAATTGATAAAATAAAATAAAATAAGTGTTGAAAATCGATGGTAAGTGATTTTAAAGGACATACGGCATTATATATGTGCAGCAGCTTAATTAATTTCAATAATGATCTGAAAAAATAAATATTAATACACACTATCATATTCCTATTAAATCATATTCGATGAGTATATTTCAAATATTAAAAACAAAAACAAAAACAAAATTGTTGTGCCCTCGTAAAAGAAGTGTCGGATGTCCATAAAAGACCTCGTATACGCGAACCAATACTTGAAGAAGCCGCTGGAGCTGCCACCCTTGACTGAGAAATCTTCATCCTGCTTTGATCCACTGTTGAAACAACTGTTTTAATCTTAGATTTCAGTATCCTTTCCCTTGTATGTGGCCACCAATGGAGAAGGAGTGAGGATCATGTGAGAATAGGAGATTGCTCGAGAACTATAGCAAGTAAGGAGGGTTGGGTTTGTTTGTTTCATACTACTCTTTGTGATTAGCAACAAAAATAATTTAATTGTTATTTAAAACTGCTCTTTAATCGAAAAAGTCTAAGAACACCAATATTTTTTGTCACAATTTTTGCCACAACTTTAATGTACTCGACTATAAGTGATGATAAAAAAAAAAAATGACGGATCATTACGAAAAAGATCATTGTTCATTATTCACAATTAACTACTTTAATTAGTGGCAGCTCCAAGAATTTTTTCCATAGTGTTTCTCAACAAGCATAAATTACACAATCTAATAAAAAAAAAATTTATATATTGACAACAACAACAACAACAACAACAATAATAAAAAAATGCAAATACATAAAATTTTACAACATAAACCTTGTGGAATTCAATTATAGTTGTTGTTAGTGTTGCTGAATAGGGATGGACGATGATGGCTGGAGAGAGTAAGTGAGTTTCTTATTTTCTTTTAGCCTTTAGGTTTGATTTAGTTTTAGTTTAAATTGTTTAATGACTTGTGAATCCGCGGGGCAATGGGGCAATAAGGTTTTTTTTAATAACAATAAAAAAAAATTGTTGAATTAAAAACGTAATCATGTTGGTGTTGGAGTACTGATAGTCTTAGTCTGAAATGAGATTGATCTTGTACTGGGCTTTTCTATTGGCATTTGGTTTGGGTCTTGTTAGTGGTTTTATTATAATTTTTTTTCTAGATTTTCGTTTTTTTTTTTTGGGTTTTTTCCATGGTTTTATAAACCAGTACAGTGAAAGAATAGGAATAGAGACTGGTTATTGGTTTTTTGGTTGGATCGAGATTCGACGGATGGTCGAACCAGTGATGTCGTAAATAATATTTTGAGGCTAGAAAATTGGGTAGCCTCGGCCCACTCCAAGCCAGGCCCGAAGGGCCTACGTCGAGGATACGTGAGGGGTCCGAGGATGAAAGCGCGAGGACCGACTCTCGAGGATCATGTCCGAGGATGACCCTATCCTCGGGCGTCCGAGACCTCAGAAAAACATGAGGACCACCCCAAAGGACTCCTTGAATATCCGAGGAGGAGAAGACCCAGTGCCACGCGTCGGCGACAGGAGCACGGCGAAGGAGCAAGCCTTATGTGAGCTGTCACCTCCGCATTGAATGCGCTCACCTAACCCCCCTGGCTGCATTAATGGGGATGTAACCCCTTGGCAGGGCAACATCGATCATGGTGAGCCACTTGAGTACGGATAAGACCTCTGATGGGACGGAGGGTCAGAGCGGAGGCCAATGGATGATCAACAGAAGGAAGGAGAAGATAGGAAAAAGAAGAAGGATATAAGAGAGGCGAGAAAAAGAAGGAGGGGGACTTTTTTGGGGAACTTGGGAGGATCGAAGGGAGTGACATAGAAGAACTTAGAGGTAGTGTTAGTTTCAGGAGAGGGGTCTCCTTGGACGGGTGCCGAGGAGCCACCCTCAGTTGTAAACTGGGTTCACTCCCCTTCAATGAAAGAGAAGTGATTTGTATTCCGTTGCTAGTCTGTTAGGGTCTAAACCTTCGGTCCACTCTCTAAAAATGTATTGTTGGGGAACTTTTCTAAAACTGAGTCCTTACAGTTATTATTGGATATTCCGGAAGTATACTCTTTCCCTCTTATATAGGGGTGGGTCCTACTTATCATGAGACCTATCCCTATGTGAGAGGGAGAGAGTATACTTCCGGACTACCTAATAAATTTTCCATTATATATGTAACGTTCTAAAACAACATTGGTGCACTCCATTAATAAATAAGGGTTGATAATTGATAAAATAAAATAAAATAAGTGTTGAAAATCGATGGTAAGTGATTTTAAAGGACATGCGGCATTATATATGTGCAGCAGCTTAATTAATTTCAATAGTGATCTAAAAAAATAAATATTAATACACACTATCATATTCCTATTAAATCATATTCAATGAGTATATTTCAAATATTAAAAACAAAAACAAAAACAAAATTGTTGTGCCCTCGTAATAGAAGTGTCGGACGTCCATAAAAGACCTCGTATACGCGAACCAATACTTGAAGAAGCCGCTGGAGCTGCCACCCTTGACTGAGAAATCTTCATCCTGCTTTGATCCACTGTTGAAACAACTGTTTTAATCTTAGATTTCAGTATCCTTTCCCTTGTATGTGGCCACCAATGGAGAGGGAGTGAGGATCATGTGAGAATAGGAGATTGCTCGAGAACTATAGCAAGTAAGGAGGGTTGGGTTTGTTTGTTTCATACTGCTCTTTGTGATTAGCAACAAAAATAATTTAATTGTTATTTCATACTGCTCTTTAATCGAAAAAGTCTAAGAACGCCAATATTTTTTTGTCACAATTTTTGCCACAACTTTAATGTACTCGACTATAAGTGATGATAAAAAAAAAAAAAAAAAATGACGGATCATTACGAAAAAGATCATTGTTCATTATTCACAATTAACTACTTTAATCAATGGCAGCTCCAAGAATTTTTTCCATAGTGTTTCTCAACAAGCATAAATTACACAATATAGTAAAAAAAAAATTTATATATTGACAACAACAACAACAACAACAACAATAAAAAAAAAAAAAATGCAAATACATAAAATTTTACAACATAAACCTTGTGGAATTCAATTATAGTTGTTTTTAATGTTGCTGAATAGGGATGGACGATGATGGCTGGGGAGAGTAAGTGAGTTTCTTATTTTCTTTTAGCCTTTAGGTTTGATTTAGTTTTAGTTTAAATTGTTTAATGACTTGTGAATCCACAGGGCATTGGGGCAATAAGGTTTTTTTTAATAAAAAAAAAAAAAATTGTTGAATTAAAAACGTAATCATGTTGGTGTTGGAGTAGTGATAGTCTTAGTCTGAGATGAGATTGATCTTGTACTGGGCTTTTCTATTGGCATTTGGTTTGGGTCTTGTTAGTGGTTTTATTATAATTTTTTTTCTAGATTTTCGTTTTTTTTTTGGGTTTTTTCCATGGTTTTATAAACCAGTACAGTGAAAGAATAGGAATAGAGACTGGTTATTGGTTTTTTGGTTGGATCGAGATTCGACGGATGGTCGAACTAGTGATGTCATAAATAATATTATGAGGCCAGAAAATTGGGTAGCCTCGGCCCACTCCAAGCCAGGCCCAAAGGGCCCACACCGAGGATACGTGAGGGGTCCGAGGATGAAAGCGCGAGGACCGACTCTCGAGGATCATGTCCGAGGATGACCCTGTCCTCGGGCGTCCGAGATCTCAGAAAAACATGAGGACCACCCCAAAGGACTCCTTGAATATCCGAGGAGGAGAGGACCCAGTGCCACGCGTCGGCGACAAGAGCACGGCGAAGGAGCAAGCCTTATGTGAGCTGTCACCTCCGCATTGAATGCGCTCACCTAACCCTCCTAGCCGCATTAATGGGGATGTAACCCTTTGGCAGGGCAACATCGATCATGGTGAGCCACTTGAGTACGGATAAGACCTCTGATGGGACGGAGGGTCAAAGCGGAGGGCAATGGATGATCAACAGAAGGAAGGAGAAGATAGGAAAAAGGAGAAGGATATAAGAGAGGCGAGAAAAAGAAGGAGGGAGACTTTTTTGGGGAACTTGGGAGGATCGAAGGGAGTGACATAGAAGAACTTAGAGGTAGTGTTAGTTTCAGGGAGAGGAGTCTCCTCGGACGGGTGCCGAGGAGCCACCATCAGTTGTAGACAGGGCTCACTCCCCTTCAGTCCACTCTCTAAAAATGTATTGTTGGGGAACTTTTCTAAAACTGAGTCCCTACAAATATAATTAATAAAAATTTTAAATTATATAAATAAAAATATAATAAGTTTATTACTAATAATATGATAGCAAAATGTAAAAACATAATATTTAGTGACACTTTTCGTGTAAATTTAATCATATTTCCTTAGAATGGACAATCACATATTTAATTATAATCATAAAAATAAAAATTTTATTATATATATATATATATAATGAATTAATTGATGTTATATAAAAATGAAGTAACTTTTTAAGTTTATTCACTTAATTAACTAAAACTACTATTTTTTTCTAATCAAAATTATCAGAAAAGAAAAAAGAAAAATAGTTGTACAATGAAAAAAAGCTAAATTTACATGACTTTGACCAATAAGTTATATAATATATGTTATAATGTTTTTGAAGAAAAGTAGTCGTACAATGACAGTGTGTCAGGTAAAGCAAAAACTAAAAGTAAAGCCGTAGTATATACTTAAAAGAATATAAAAGCATGTAATTCTTTTTGCTTAAATGACCTTAATATATTATTAAGTTGCTTAAATTATAGACCAAAATTTAATTTTATTGGCATAAAAAAAAAAAATTTCTGAGTGTTCCCAAATTTTATTGGTGCCACCCCTGTTTATACGAGGCTTGGATGACTACAGAATGGTTATAACTGCATAAACTAATTCTATTACAGTCCAACGACAATAAGTGAAACTGTTTTAAGTATGCTTATTCCTTAATAAGCTTATCTGAAATGGTGTCACATTGGTTTCAAAGATCTATAATTACATTTTAGAAAATGCAAACAAATAAGGAATAGATAAAAAAAAACTCAGTCATAGAAACCAGACAAATCAAAGATCACAATCCAATCAGATTACCTGCAAGAGAGATTGTATTCTGAATACAGTTTCTTATATATGTATTGAAAAGCGTGATAGAACCAAAAGGATTTTAAAAGTACACCAATTAGAGCGTTATATTTATATTTAAAACTCAAAACTCTTGAGTCTTTCTAATAATCTTTTGGAAGGTTCATAATACCTATAATTAATTCCTATTTTCATATTTTGTTTTGTTTCTGTTTTTGTGTTTTTTTGTGTGTGTGTGTGTTTTTTTTTTAATACAAATTTCAGTTTTCAAAGACTTGGAGATGTTGGATTTAACATGCAATCAACTCATGAATGGCTCCCTAACAGTTAAAGATAGAGAGATAAAAGAAGATTTTGTTTTGATTTAATCAGATAAAAATGCTATCTGAATACTAGGACTAAAATGAAACAGAGGTAGTACTCGTGGGGCTGCCACCATTACTAGCCAATCCATAATAAATCTTCGTTCTCTCTTTTTCCACGACCATTGACTTGACTCAAGTCTCCCACCTTCCATATAAACTAGTCTAGCGAGCAATGAATGGAGGAGAATTACTATTACAACTACATTTTCAGCTCTAAAAAAATGACTTGGCTGAATTCTCCTACCTACCGCCTTAAAATTTGTGTAAAACTGGTCATAGCAATGAATGTAGGAGTCCTAGTGTACTACTACATTTTCACATTGGGATGGTCCTTGGTGAAGAGCTTGATGCTTATTGTGGGGTTTTACTGTTAGAAATGAAGGGGTTTGTGAGGTCTGATGAATATGCTGATAAAGATCCTTTTGTCGGATTTATAGTAACAATTTAGCGGAGAAAATTGGCCCTCGTCTTTTTCGTGCAAAAAATTCAGTATTTTGTCCAATTTTTCAAACTAATTAGAGAAATGTCCATTTTTTTTAAACTTGATTTTCTCAAAATTGAGTTAAGTCCTATAGTGACGTTTTAAAGAACCTATAGTGACATTTTAAGAGCCTATAGTGGCGTTTTGGGACTCAAGATCCATGAACTCGAGTTATAGGTAAAAAAAAAAAAAAACTTGCATGGAGCTCGAGTTCCAAAATGCCACTATAGGTCCTTAAAACGTTATTATAGGTTTCTTAAAACACCACTATAGGGCTCTAGATTATTTTGTTTTTATTTTTTTGTTAAATTTGATTTTGAGAAAATCAAGTTTCAAAAGAGAGGCATTTCTCTAATTAGTTTGGAAATAGGGGCAAAATGCTAAATTTTTTGCGCGAAAGGGACAAAGGCCAATTTTCTCCACAATTTAGTTAACAAAATTGATGGCTCGCTAATGGGCCTACCCTTTCACGCCATAGGCTTACATTGTTTCTCGTATAATTTGAACAAGATAGTTTTTTAGTGACGTTTTTTGTAATTTTTCTTGTAGTTACTTAACCAGGTTTACTAATGATGTAGGACACAATTTACTATTTAATTATTGTAATTTATTATTTTTGGTATTTTTATGTAAAAAAACGTTATTTTAGGTTTAGGTGATTTATTTCCTTATTTTTAGGTGCATTTAATGCTTTTTAGGTCAAATTTGGTTCCTGTTATGGTTAGGTATCAATTAGGAGTTATTTTAGATTATATTTTCTTGTATGTCAAGTTTTAAGGAGCCCTTAAATAGGCATCTAAGTCTGTAAACGTTTTTCATAGACTATTATCAATAAACACAGACTTTTGTCAAATTTTCTTCTGGTGGATTCCAGTTTTATCTCCTTGTGGATTCAGGGAAACCCCTCGTGGATTCGAGGTTTACTACCAGAAACTAACAGTTTAGTTTCTGTTCCATCAAGAGAGCATCGTGTGTGTTTCTCTTCAGGCTTCCGCGACATCAGTTGGTATCAGAGCCTTGACTTACCCTGGTCTGATTACTAACCGGCGAGACGGTAACCACCACCACAACAACGACAAATAACTTAGCGAGTATTACGTGACGTACAACAAGCACTCACAAATATCTATGCTAGGATGGCGTCGTTGAAGAATGGAAACAATAGGGATAACTGCAACGGAGACATAACTCACGGGCAACCTATTGGTAAGCAAATTTCATATAGACCTTATAAGAGAATTGCAAGTTTTAATGGTTATTTTTTAAAAGAAGATTTTCTTGATTGGTTACTTGATCTAGAGGATTTATTTGACTATGAGAATATTTGTTATGAGAGAAAAGTTGGACTTGCTTTGTATAAACTTAGTAAGTATGCCTTATGTTGGTGGGAACGAGTACAATCTGATAGAATCCGACAAGGTAAAGACAAAATTCGATCATGGCCAAGGATGAAAAAGATGCTTGCTATCAAATTTTATCCTTTGAATTGTGAAGAAATCTTGTCGTATACAATACAAGATTATTATTGGCCAAGAAATTCATACTTGAATTATTTTGAAGAGCCAAATATTCCACCGCTAAAGGAAGACTTACATGTTGAAGCAAATATTGTTCTTGAAGAATATGGAGAAGTCAAAGAAGAATCTGAAATCAAGATTGTAGAGGAGATTAATGAAGACCCCATTATAGAGAAAGATCTTAAAGTTGAGATAGTAGAGACCATTAAAGAAGAAATTATAGAGGAAGTTGTCAATGATCTCGATGAAATCAAGTTAGATGATTGCAACATTCAAACTCCTATTATTTTATTGGGAGACATCGAAACAAAGTTTATTGATTTTATTGGAGTAGAAAGATTTGACTTGATCATTGACTCTTATTTGGTGAATATTGCCAATTACATGAAGATCAAGGGAGAAGAAGTTCAAGTTGCCCAATTAATGACTTTCAAGTTTGGCAAGAAGACAAAGAAGATGAAGTATTCAAGGTATTTGTTCTCTTGGCATGGGAGATTTCAAATTTCAAAGATGAACTCGAGGACGAGTTTGTTTCAAGTGGAGGGGTCTGATGTAGGACACAATTTACTATTTAATTATTGTAATTTATTATTTTTGGTATTTTTATGTAAAAAAACGTTATTTTAGGTTTAGGTGATTTATTTCCTTATTTTTAGGTGCATTTAATGCTTTTTAGGTCAAATTTGGTTCCTGTTATGGTTAGGTATCAATTAGGAGTTATTTTAGATTATATTTTCTTGTATGTCAAGTTTTAAGGAGCCCTTAAATAGGCATCTAAGTCTGTAAACGTTTTTCATAGACTATTATCAATAAACACAGACTTTTGTCAAATTTTCTTCTGGTGGATTCCAGTTTTATCTCCTTGTGGATTCAGGGAAACCCCTCGTGGATTCGAGGTTTACTACCAGAAACTAATAGTTTAGTTTCTGTTCCATCAAGAGAGCATCGTGTGTGTTTCTCTTCAGGCTTCCGCGACATCAACTAATCATGATAATATATCTCCAACACTCCAAATACTCTTGTATAAGGCAGTCGGTATATTAGCAAATTAACTCCCGTTAACGAGTCTCTGATTATAAACTCTTGGAACTCATCTTTGACACTTTTATCATTCCTTATCACTCAGTAACATTCTTTAATAAGTTGTGATAAAATGGTATGGTCCTCAACAATCTGTTTTTAATTAGCTAGTATATTCATGGAATACACACCAGTTTTAATTTGCACAGTGATTATATAGTAGGATAGTAGCCATGTCAGATTCGAAATTTTGTGTAAAGAAGCATGGAGATTTGAGTTTTAAGGCTTTTAAAACAGAGCAATCCAAGATGAACAATTTTTTCGATTGTTCTCGTAATTGTTTATGTAGCCCATACCCACTACACTTTCAATATGAGACCTAACAAACGACTAAGCTATACACACTTATATAATCTAATCTGATCTTTCTCAATATATATATATATAAAAGAAAATTAAAATGAAAATAAATCACACACAAACCAGAATCTGAGATTTTGAGTGCTTTTCCAAGACCATTTCATTAGTGATGAAGTAAAATTCGCCAGTCCTTGCAAGTGCGTCCAGATGGAACTAAGTCCTCGTTGATGTCCCTGCAAATATGGAAAGATGGCTCCTTCAAGGTGGTTACCGGTGTGGTGCCTATTACAACGTCTCCGTTGCCAAAGTCAGTACAAGAAAACCTCTAGAATAACAGAATAACAATGAATGATTTTTGGAATGTCTATCTACCTTGTGTTGGTGTTGTGAGGTCTTTATATATGTTTCCATAGCTCCTAGCCGTTGTGGTTGTTATTGTGACTTTTAATGCCTCTATTGGTAACGCCTCATGCTCAGTAATGTGGGCTTTGATGAGCTTCCAACGGTCTGTACAGCTAGTTTTGTAACTGCTTGGATTATCATTGACTGCATTGAATAACTTTCCTACCTTCGTCAGTGATGTAGATTTATTGATGCAAATATTTGGTTGTCTTGTCTGTGAGAGAGATCGTTGGTCCTGTCAGTTGCCCCTTGAGCTCTGTGGTCGTTCGTGTAATGATGATCACTAAGAGGTGAAAGGTTTATTTATTTATTTATGTCTCTTAGGATTTCCCATTGTATTCAATGCGCAATGGCGGCACTGGGCATGTTGTGGCCACATGGCGTGGCCTAAGGGGTGGATTTAATACACCACTCCGTGTGACTCTCGATTTTCCCACTGTTTTTCAGTTCTTTGTGTCTAGCTTTTTAAACTTCTAATCTTTTCATTTTCTTTTTCACTTCCTCTAACTCCCAATCATTGCTCTGAACCTTTTCTCCTCTAAATTTCCTCTACAATTCTTCTCCGAGCTGGTGCAGTGCGCGGCTAAGCTTTCTACATTTTGAGGTATGCCTTTCTTCTTTCTTTTTGCTTCTTTTCTCTTTTCAATGTAGATATAAACTATGATAAATTTCTGATTTTCTCTCCCCCTTTTGTTTTGTTTGTTTTTGGTTTTTTGGGGTTTTTAGTATTCATCTTTCTTCCTCTGTTTTCTTTTAGTTTTCATGGCCAGTAGCTCTAAGGTTAGGGTAGTGTGCCACTCAGTTTCTTTTTGTTTGCCCGTTTGGGGGCTTCCTTGAATACTTCTCGTGCTTTTCTTCCCTTGGTTAGGAATTTTGTTTTTGAGGGTAGTGGTTTAGGTGTTGCATTGGGTGAGTTATTCCCTGTACTTAGTCAATTGATCAATTGGTTTGAGGGTTTGGTAGGTGAGAGGGTGAGGATGTCTGAGGTTAGATCTAGTGAACTCGAGACTAGGTTGTCCTCTAATGACAATCTCGTGTAGGGGCATACTATCGTCTCTGCCCTTAAGGAGGTTAGAGCTTTTCATCCCCTTGAGGAGGTGTGTGCACTGGATAGTGAGAAACTCTCCAGGTTTAAGAGTAGGTTTTAATTCCCGGATAGGGGTTAGGGTTTGTCTTCCTCGTGAGGAGGAATGAGCCTACCACTTCTCCCCTAGGGAGGTGTGCTTCTACCAAGCTGACTTCTTGAGTGGGCTTAGACTACCTGTCCACCTGTTTCTTATGGAGCTTTTGGGACACTTTAGTATTGCCCTTGGGCAACTTATGCCCAATTCATGGAGGATAGTGGTAAGCTATATGGAGATATGGCTGGCCGCTACAGAGAGAGATATGGTTCGGGTGGATGAGCTTGTCTACCTATATCGCTTAAAGTCGTCTATGAAGTATGGGTATTACGAGCTGGTGCCCTAGGAAAGGAGAGCTAGGATCGTCTGGGATCTACCGTCATCATTCAGATATTAGAAATCCCGATTCTTTTTTGTGTCCGGAGAAGATTGGGAGACCCCTTCCAATGAAGTTTGGGGTGATCTCCCAAGGTTGCTCCGTCGGTGGGGGACCCCGACTTTAGGTGTGTCATTATTTCTTCTAGCCTTTAATCTTCAATCTTTATGTTTACTTTCTCATCAATAACTTTCCTGTTCATTGTTTTGTGCAGTTAAGAGATAACCTAAGCTTAAAAGCAGGTACAAGGAGCGCATTAAGAAGGTCATTGCGTACGTGAGGACGATCGAAGATTTTGATGATCTAGTGGACCCGCAGACGCTTGCCTTTTATTGCCTTGGCCCAAATCCATTCAACTTCATCCTGCGCAATATTGAAATTGAAGAGAAAAAGAGTAAGTGTTAAGCTCGTCCACATTGATTCTTTCCCCTTTTTTTTTTTAAGTGTTTTCCTTTTATAGGAATGACGACTAAGTTTAATAAGGACATGTATGCAAAAATGAGATCGAAGAAAGACGAGCCACTGTCCAATCTTGGTAAGAGGACAGTGTGCATTATAGGGAAGGGCCCTCCCATTACTCTAGCTACCCTCGTTGCTCCAACTGTCCCTAGTACCGAAGTGATGAGGATAGCCTCTCCGGCCACTTCTATCGAGGAGATCCCTACTCCTACTTCCAAGAGGCCAGGCTTGGAATATAAAGGGAAGGAGAAGGCTGACTCCCGTGCATCCAGTATCTGGGACAATGCTGAACTTGTTGTGGAAAGGGCACACAAGGTCATCACTGCTGAGGACCTGAAGGTTTTCTCGGGCGTGCCTTCCAACGAGGTGGTGGCTTGTCATGTCCACAGACTTGTTCAGGTAAAGTACTTGTGCAATTTCAGTTCCTCTTTCCTTTTTTTTTTTTTTTTTTTTTTTTTGAAGGCTCCAATTTTCTTTTCAGGTGCTGAGGTAGAGTCTTCATATTATAGCGGAGTAACTTACTCAAAATCCAAGGTCGCGCCCATGAAGTCCAAGATGGAAGCTCTGAAGGCGGAGAACTCCAAGCTAAAGAAAGACTTAATTGTCGCCATGGACGAGGCCAATACTCTTAAGGAAAAAGTCAAGACCTTGAGTGACAACCTCAAAGCTGAGAAGCAGCTAACTCTGTAAAAAGATGAACAACTTTTGGCTGCTAAGGAGAAACTTAAGACCATTGCTGCCAAGGCCGTTGAGGCTTTCCAGTAGACTGACAAGTACAACACAGTACTCTTCAATTGGTATTTCAAGGACTTTGAGCTATTGAGGTGGTACTTCATCAAGCACCCTACCGGACTGGACCTCGAGAACTTGGATTTGGAAGAGGTGGATAAAGAGATGGTAGCTAATGAAGCCTCTCAGTCTTCGGTTCCTGAGGGTGACACTCCCGAGAGTGCTTATACTGGTGGTGACGAAGTCAACGATGCCTGAACCTGTCATTTTCCTTTGCAATCTCCATCTTTTTTTTTTTTTTTTTGGTAAGTGCCCAATGTGTTTTATGGCATTTTAAGTCTATTTTCAAAAAAATATTTTCATTCTAATTTGGGAACAATGCTTTTCACCTAGTGTTTATGGGTTTTTAGCTTTAATGTGAAAACAATGGTAACTGCCCCATGTTTTTGGGCTTTTAATTATATTTGTAATTGCATACTTACTTACCTATACTCCTGTTTTCTGTGTGATCTTTGTTCTTTTAGTTTCTCTTCTGGCATCCTTACCTTGTACTCAGCCAAAGCACTTGCTTGAACTCCTGTTCATTTTGTCATTTTATGACTTATGCCCTCTTGAGGGATTTTATCATTCATTGGATTTGTCAGTATTTACATCTGTCTAGGTGGAATCTTGTTACTTGGCTATTTTATGACTTACACTCTTTTAAGGGATTTCGTCATTCTTTGGATTCATTAGTAACTTACATCTGTCTAGGCGGAATCTTGTTACTTGACCATTATATGACTTACACCCTTTTAAGGGATTTCGTCATTCTGTGGCTTCGTCAATAACTTACATCCATCTAAACGGAATCTTGTTATTTGACCATTTTTTGACTTACACCCTTTTAAGGGATTTTGTCTTCTTTGGCTTCGTCAATAACTTACATCCATCTAGGTGGAATCTTGTTACTTAGCCATTTTTTTTGACTTACGTCCATTTAAGGGATCTTATCATCTTTGGCTTCGTTAGTAACTTCATCCGTCTAGGCAGAATCTTGTCACTTAGCTATTTTTTTTACTTACACCCATTTAAGGGATCTTGTCATCTTTGACTTTGTTAGTAACTTACATCCGTCTAGGCGGAATCTTGTTACTTAGTCTTTTTTTTTTTTACTTGCACCCATTTACGAGATCTTGTCATCTTTGACTTCGTTAGTAATTTACATCCGTCTAGGCGGAAGCTTGTTACTTAGCCATTTTTGTGATTTACACTCTTTTAAGGGATCTTGTCATCTTTGGCTTCATTAGTAACTTACATCTATCTAGGCGGAATCTTGTTACTTAACCATTTTTGTGACTTACACCATTTTAAGGGATCTTGTCATCTTTTGTTGTTGTTGTTGTTGTTGTTGCTGTGTTTACTTGCATTAAGTCATTGACTGAATAGTTCTTTTATTGTTTTAAAAAATGAATACAATTGCCTGTTACATCTAGTGGTGGTACTTCTTCAAGTGCTCGATGTTCCATGGTTGCGGGAGTCTTTGTCCGTCTAAGGTTTCCAGGTAATAACTGTCTTGTCTGGAGTAATGGACGACTCGGTAGGGTCCTTCCTAGGTTAGGCTGAGCTTCCCTTGGGCAGGATCTCTGGTCGCCGGGGTCACTTTGCGTAAGACAAGGTCTCTTATGTCAAGTTATCTAAGCTTCACTCTTTTGTTGTAGTAATCGGCCATCTTCTGCTGATACTTTGTCATCTTGTCAGCAGCTCCATCTCTGACTTCATCTAGGTAGTCCAAGTTGACTCTTAACTGATCGTCGTTGTTGTCCTCGTGGAACACTTCTCGTTTGATACTGCTTATTCCTACTTCGACTGGAATTACTGCCTCAGTACCGTAAGTGAGTTTGAAGGGGTTTCTCTTGTTGGGGTTCTTGCTGTAGTCTTGTAAACCCACAAGACATTGGGTAATTTCTCAGGCTAGGCCCCTTTAGCTTCGTCCAGCTTGACTTTGATGATCTTGAGTAGCATTTGATTAGTCACCTCTGTCTGTCCGTTTGCTTGTGGATGTCTTGGGGATGAGAACTGGTTCTTGATCCCTAGACCTGAGCAAAAATCTCTAAAGCTCTAATTGTCGAACTGTTGCCCATTATTTGATATGATCATCTGTAGAATCCCGAACCTGCAAATTATATTCTTCTACATAAAGCTCTGGATTTTCGCTTTGGTGATGGTTGCTAATGCCTCCGTTTTAACCCATTTCGTGAAGTAATCAATAGTGACTAGTAGGAACTTTATCTATCCTTTACCTTGGGGCAATGGGCAGACGATGTTGATTCCCCATTGTGCAAATGGCCAGGGGGGAGGCTATCATCATCAGTTTCTCGGCTGGAAGGCACTGGACATTCCCAAACGTTTGGCACTTGTCACACTTCTTGACGAGCTCCCTCACATCTACCTGCATAGTAGGCCAGAAGTAACCTGTTCTAACGACTTTACTTACCAAGGATCTAGGGCCTGCATGGTCTCCACACACCTCTTCATGAATCTCTTCCAAGATATACTTGGCTTCCTTTTCATCTACGTACTTCAGGTAGGGCATGGAATAGCCCTTTTTGTACAAGGTGTTAGTCAGGATTATGAATTTGGCTGCTCTCTTTCTAACCTTCCTGGCCTCCTCGACGTCTTGTGGGAGATGGGCGTCTTGGAGGAATGACATGATTGGGGTCATCCAACTACTTGCGCTCTGTACTGCAAATGTTTCTGTGTTTCCATTTCTAAGTCCATGCTTGTTGGTCTTTCTTCTGATGAGGCTAGCTTCGCTATTTCATCTACTATCATGTTCTGGCTCCTTGGAATCTGCACGAACTCCACTCTCTCAAACTCCTATGTCAGATGCTTCGTTAGCCCGAGGTATTTTTGCATCCTTTCCTCCTTTGCTTCATATTTCTCCTTTATCTGTCCTATTACTAGCTTAGAATTACTCTGGAGGAGCAAATTTTTAGCTCCTAGTGCTTTTTCGACCTTTAGTCTTGTCAGTATTCCCTCGTATTCGGCTTCATTATTAGTGGCCAGGAATTTTAGCTGAACTCCATATTTGAGCATTTCTCTGTCTGGGGTGATGATGACAACCCATACTCCTCCCCTCCTTTGGACTGACGAACCATCGGTTTGTATCGTCCACCGTTTTATCTCGTCAGTGGGGTTGTCCTCATCTGAGAGGGTTAACTCGGTGATGAAGTTCGACAAAGCTTGCACTTTAATGGTTGTCCTGGGGTGGTACTCAATGTCGAACTGGCTAAACTCGATTGCTCACTGGACCATTCTCCCTGCAGCCTTGGGCTTGTTCATGTACTTTTTGATGGGTTAGTCTGTTATTACCAAGATGGGGTTCGCTTGGAAATAAGGTCACAGCTTGCGCGAAGCTACTATCAATGGAAACGAAATTTTCTCAATCTTTGGGTACTTGGCTTCTGCCCCTTGGAAAGCTAGACTGACATAATAAACTAGGAGTTGTTTCCTATCCTTTTCTCAAATTAAGGCTGCACTCACGGCTATGGCCGATACTACCAGGTATAGATACAGGTTTTCTCATTCTTTGGACGGGCTTCGAAGAGGTGGATTGCTCAAGTAGTGTTTGAGTTCTTGAAATGCCGCCTCACATTCGTCGGTCCAGGCAAAGGCTTGCTTCAACATTTTGAAGAAGGGTAAACACTTGTCCATCGCTTTAAAAATGAACCTGTTAAGTGCTGCTATTCTTCCTGTGAGTTTTTGGACTTCTTTGACGATCTTTAGCGACGTCATGTCAAGGATGGCTCGCACATTATCCGGGTTTACTTCTATCCCCCTTTGGGACACCATGAATCCCAAAAACTTCCCCAAGGCTACTCCAAAGGCACATTTACTAGGGTTCAACTTCATCTGGTACTGTTTGAGAGTGGCAAATGTTTCCTTGAGGTCGTCTAGATGGGCAAGCTCTTCTTTACTCTTGACAAGCATGTCATCTACATATACCTCCATATTTCTCTTGATCTGTTTGCTGCACATTTTATTCACTAACCTCTGGTAAGTTGCTCTTGTATTTTTTAGTCTGAAGGGCATCACCTTATAGCAATAGAGCCCTTGGCTCGTGATGAAAGCAGTTTTGTCCTGGTCCCCTTCAGCCATTTTTATTTGGTTCTATCCCGAGAAGGCATTCATGAACGTCAGTAACTTATGCCCTACTGTGGAATCCACCAACTGGTCTATTCTTGGCAAAGGGAAACTATCTTTTGGGCAAGCTTTGTTCAAGTCCGTGAAGTCTACGTACATCCTCCATTTCTCATTCGCATTCTTCACTAAGACGACATTGGCGAGCCACGCTGGATAGTAAACTTCTCGAAAAAAAAGCTTGTTGATAACAACTTGTTTACCTCGTTTGTAATAGCTTGATTCCATTCTAGAGCGAAGACCCGTCGTCTTTGCTAGATGGGTTTCTTCTCAGGGTCCACATTTAGCTTGTGTTCAATGAATCTTGGGGGTATGCCTGGCATGTCCTTGTGACTTCATGCAAAGTCATCCAGGTTCTCTTTAAGGAATTGGACAAGTCTCATCCTCATCTCAGGACTCAATGTCGTCCCTATCCTAGTTGTCTTTGTTGTTTCTCCTTCAACCAGCTCCACCATCTCCAGGGGTTCCACTTTATCTTCTTCCTTCTCCTCTATCATCCATGTATGGTTTTCTTTGGCAGCTAGTATGGCCTGGTAGCATTCCCTGGCTAGTACTTGATCTCTTTTCACCTCGCCCACATCGTTCTCTGTTTGAAACTTTACCTTCAAGCAGTAGGTAGACGTGGATGCTTTCCAACGGTTGAGTATGGGTCTCTCGATGATCACATTGTATGATGAAGGACAGTCTACCACCAAGAAGTCCAACGAACGAGTTAGCTGCCTAGGGTGAGTCCCTACTGTAACCGTAAGTGTCACTATGCCCTTAGGATATACCTTGTCTCCACTGAAATTGACGAGGGGGGAGTTAAATAGGCACAGCCTTCTTGGATCTAGCTTTAGCTATTGGAAAGTGGAGAGGTAAATGATGTCCGTCGAGCTTCCATTATCCACGAGGATGCTCCTGTTATTGAATCCTTCTATCACGAGCATTATGACCAAAGGATCGTCATGAGGCTGCTTTACTCCCCTAGCATGTTCTTCTGAGAAGCACATGTCCTGGTCCGTTCGTCATTACTTGAATGGGGGCATCCTGTGGACGCTATTCACCTACTTCTGATACGCTTTCTTGAGGGATTTGAATGACCTCCCCGTGGATGGGCCACTTGTGATCGTCTTTATCTCCCCAATCACACTTGGCGGGCACTAGGACGTGCAATGCTCATTACTGGGTGAAAATTCGCATTGGTTCTTGTTGTCACTTCTGAATCTGCTAGATTCCCCCTTTTTCACATACTTTTACAGTTTTCCTTTTCGTATAAGCTCCTCTATCTACTCCTTTAGGTCCCTGCAATCCTTTGTGTAATGGCCGTGATTCTTATGGAACCGGCAGTACTTCTTCTTGTCACGGACATTGGGGGACGAATGTAATGGTCTTAGCCATTTAAGGTAGTGCTCATCCTTAATCTGTGCCAAAATTTTGTCAATAGGCATAACTAAAGGAGTGAATTTTACTGTTTGAGGAGTTTTTTCATCCTTCCTTTTACTCCTGTCATTAGTCCAATGATCTGGACGCTTCCTTTTTTTTCCTCTGCGATCGTCCTCCTTCCTTCCTTTGTCTCCCGATTTTTCCAGGTCCTTTATAGCAGCTAACGTGTCTTCTACGTTTATGTACTTCTGTGCCTCCAGGAGCATCTTTGCCATCGTCTTAGGAGAATTCTTCGCAGGGGAAACCACGAACTCTTTGGACTTCAACCCGCTTTAAAGGTCGTTAATTACACATTGTCGTCAGCTTCGTCTACCTCCAGGGTTTCCCAAGTAAAGCGTTTCACGTATGACTTCAGGGTTTCTTTCTCCCCTTGTCTAATGGCGAGTAAGTGGTTTGCTGGCCTCTTAGGGCATTGCCCCCCGACGAAATGGCTCAAAAAGGCGTTGCTCAATTGTTCGAAGCTGTCGATGGACAATGTTGGTAACTTTATGAACCACTCCCTTGCAGCTCCTTTGAGAGTGGTGGGGAAGGAGCAACACAGTATCTCGTCAAGATGTTGTTGAAGGCCTAGTGTTGTCTTGAAGGTGTTGAGGGTCCTTAAGCCCATTAAACGGCTCAAGTTGAGGCAAGCGAAATTTTGACAGCACAGGGCATTCCAAGGCTGCCGTGGTGAAGGGCGAATTTGTTGCCTTGACCATTCTATCCAAGCTTCGGTCTGTTTTTTCTCTAATGGCATTCCTCAGCTCGTCTATCTCCTTTCTCATCTCTCAGAGGAGATCTGAGTTTTATTCATCTGGAGTAGTCGGCCTTTGACTGTCACTCCTTCTATGGCTATCTCCTTCATCCTCTTGATTGGCCCTAGACCTGTTCTCCCTCTGCTGAAACTATAGCCTCATTTCCTGATTTTGTTTGGTGAGCTCTTCGACGGTAGCGGCAAAAGCCTGGACTTGCTGGGCTAATGCTGCTGAATCTTGGTTGGACTCCATCTGAATGTATAAGTTAACTGGAAACTATGCTTTTGAACCTAAGTACAAAAATGTCATTCCCCACAAACGGCACCAAATTGATGAAGTAAAATTCGTCAGTCCTTGCAAGTGCGTCCAGATGGAGCTAAGTCCTCGTTGGTGTCCCTACAAATATGGAAAGATGGCTCCCTTAAGGTGGTCACCGGTGTGGTGTCTGCCACAACGTTTTCGATGTCAAAGTCAGTTCAAGGAAACCTTTAGAATAACAAAATAACAATGAGTGATTTTTAGAGTGTCTATCTACCTTGTGTTGGTGTTGTGAGGTCTTTATATATGTTTCCACAGCTCTTAGCCATTGTGGTTGTTATTGTGACTTTTAATGCCTTTATTGGTAACGCCTCATGCTCAGTAATGTGAGCTTTGATAAGCTTCCAACGGTCTATACAGCTGGTTTTGTAACCACTTAGATTATCATTGACTGCATTGAATAGCTTTCCTACCTTCGTTAGTGATTTGGATTTATTGATGCAGATATTTGGTTGTCTCGTTTGTGAGAGAGATCGTCAGTCCTATAAATTAGTATCTTCATGATCGTCATCCTCGACATTTGCCTCCCCGTCGATCCAATCATTCATTTCTTGATAAATATTTTCAATATTTTATTATTATTTTAAATAAAGTGTGATCTTGTCGCTGATAATTTAATAAAATTTGATATTTATTTAAAATATTTTGTTTAATTTATATATGATTTTTTATTTTACAAAATTGTTAACTAAAATAAAAATTTGGTACTTTAATGGTGATAAGATTTTTACTGAGAAATATTTTCTTTTTAGAAGTTTTTTAGTTATGGGATTACCATAATAGTAAAAGTTGTTGTGCATATGGCAGTCAATTAGAATATCCACTTGAAGAAACCATGGTGTACTACCCAACTTTTTTTTTCGGTTTTTTTGAGAGGGGCAGCTGGGACTGCACTATGTACTACCCAACTTTTATTCTATAATATATATCATGTCTAAATAAAATTTTTCACAAACCATAAGCTTAATTAAGTCATTATAGGTTGTTATTTGAGCCAATCACAAGTAAGTTGGAGGTACGAGTCTAGCTAGTTCTTTAGCATGATGGTTTAAAAAAAAAAAAAAAAAAAAAAAAAAAGAAAAGAGAAGAAAAGAAAAAAACAAGAAGTCTACCTACTCAAATTCTTTCATGATTTTTGGCATAATTGCTAAGATGACAAATTCTCAATGGTAGACAGATTGTTATATGTGAAAGGTTACTATATAAAAAATAAAAAATAAAAAGTTTATAATTTCAATGTTTTAAACTACTTTTAGCTAAATAATTAGTGGGCCTCTCTTTTAAAAATTGTATATTCTTTCTAAAGTATGAAACTAATGTCTGCATTCAACGTATAAAAGATCCCTATATTGTGGCAACACCATGTCTGATTAGAATAAATGAATAAGGATTGAAAATTAACAATAAAGAAAACTTTTTGGGCCTGTTTGGTTTTACATCTCAAACTTACATTTTTACATTTTAAATAATATTAAACATATTTTCATACATTTTTTTTCACACGTATTTTAAAAAATAACAAACAACATCCCTCCAACTATTCTAAGAGCATTCTTATCAGGTGTTTCATAAAAAATGCCATTTTACAACATCAAAAACCTACTTTATCATTTTAACACACCATTTTACAACATGTCATTTATCAGCTGTTCTATACTTCCATTCTATATATTAAAATAATATATCCAACCCATTAAATAATATTAAACAAATTTCATCACATTAAACTACCAGCACAGTCAACCTCCACAAACCACCAACGGCAACGGCAACGGCAACGGCACATCACCACCAACGGCAAATCAACATCCACAAACAACAATCACAATCACTGGATCTCCATAAAAATTCCAAATCCAAATCCAAAAACCTCAACAAAAAAGAAAAGAAAAAGAAAAAGAAAATCAAAATCTTCAACAAACCATCAACCTCCACAAACCACCAACGGCAACGGCAACGGCAAATCAACCTCCACAAACAACAATCACAATCACTGAATCTCCATAAAAATTCCAAATCCAAATCCAAAAACCTCAACAAAAAAGAAAAGAAAAAGAAAATCAAAATCAAAATCTTCAACAAACCTTGCCGGCGCACTACAGCCACAAACACCGCCGCCCATACAGCCGCCCAAAACTCAACCAACCACCGCCACAACCACGACACCACCACCGGCCCAAAATCCCAACCCAACCGATCAACCAATGACCCAAAATCCACGCAGAGAAACCCACTACAGCCACAAATATCGCCGGCCCAAAACTCAACCAACCACCGCCACAACCACGACACCACCATCGGCCCAAAATCCCAACCCAACCGACCAATCAATAACCCAAAACCCACACAGAGAAACCCATCCCAAATGTCACACCCAGGACCCGATTAAGAGCTCTAAAGGTCGGCGGCAAAGGCTGTGGAGGTCGGCGATGAGAGCTGTGGAGGTTGACGGCGAGGTGAGGCGGCGAGAGATCTTGAGCAAGGATGAAAGAGACCTTGAGCCGGAGGACTGAGAGGGAAGAGATAGAGAGTGACGGAGAGAGCAGAGAAAAGAAAGAAAGTGAGGAGAGAGGAGACAGAAAAGATAATAAAAAATTATTAAACACAAATGCCACATTTGTCCGTACGCTCTCAAATATGAGAGCGTACTGTAGCACGTTCCAAATTTTTGGAACATTTAACACAGCTGATGAGCCCTCATTTTTGTATTTGATGTGTCAAATGTGCCAAATTTTTAGCATTTGGCACATTTGAGATACCTGATGATAGTGCTCTAAAAAGCAAGACAAGGTCTCCCACTAAAGACAATCTTCTCGAGCCCTCGGCCCACCTGTTTTTTTTTTTTTTTTTAAAAGCACTCACAAGTCACAATATATTGAGAGACCTAAAAAACAGAGCCACTTATTATTCAAAGGAGAAAAAGGGTAGATAGGTTGATCATATAAACTCAATGATGGTGTTTGTACCTTTATAAAGTAGGAATAAAAGCAGCTTTTCCTCCTCTCAATTATTTTTGTTACCCTCAATTGGACTCTTGCTTAGCTCCCATGATGAGGAATCTCTCGGTGCTCGCACCTATCGTTTCCATCTTCTGCTTATTCTTCCTTTCCCTTCTTTATCATATCACACTAGTAGCTTCTTCCACACATCCTCTTTATGTCCCTAGTGTTGCTATTACCCTCGACTGTGGCAGTGCCACTTCAGCCACATCGATGGATAGGTATGGGCGCATCTGGACTGGGGACTTTAAGTCCAAGTTCTTTCCCAAAGAAGAACTTAATCTCAAATCTAATACCTCTCAAGCCCCAAAAGAAGGCATCGAAATAAAAGCCCCCTACACCACTGCACGTATATCTTATTCTCAATTCACCTACGTATTTCCACTTCCCGCTGGCCCGAAATTCGTTCGGTTGCACTTTAACCCAGTCATTTCCTCAGGTGTTGATGGATCTAAGGCCTTTTTCACTGTCAAATCAGGTTCGTTCACCTTACTTAGAAACTTCACTGCTTCCATTATTTCTGCTGATGATTCTTCGCAAATTGTAAAAGAGTTCTGCATCAACGTCAAAGAGAATCAAAATTTGAATTTAACCTTCATCCCTTTTTCGACCACTACTATTAATTTCTATGCTTTCATTAATGGAATTGAGATCGTGTCCATGCCTGATAACCTGTACTACAGTCCAGAAGGTGCACCCAGAAACCCTCTTTATGTCGGCCAAAGTGCTCCAACGTTCTACATAGACAACAACATGGCACTGGAGAAGGTTTATCGATTAAATGTGGGTGGGAACTTGATATCACCAACGGAAGACACTGGCATGTTTAGAGAATGGTCGCAGGATAAAAAGTATTTCAGAAGTGGAACTGGAGGCGTAATTCCTCATAATTCATCTGTGAAACCCATCTATACAGAAATAGAGAATTACACAGCACCAGATGCTGTCTATCGGTCTGCAAAGTCAATGGGTATAGACCGAAACTTGAACAAGCAGTCGAATTTGACATGGCAATTACAAGTTGATTCAGGATTCCATTACCTGGTGAGGCTCCATTTCTGTGAAATAGACTTCAATATAAACTTCCCTGGCGAAAGGCGATTCGTTATTGATATAGACTATCTGTTAGCTGAACCCGATGCGGACGTAATTGGGTGGACTGGCAGTCGCGATACGCCAATTTACAAGGACTACGTAGTAATGATCCAAAAGAAGGGAAATGAGGACAACCATATTCTCTCCATTGATCTACACCCTGCAACTGACAGTACTGCCGGTACTTTCGACGATGCGATTTTAAACGGTGCGGAAGTGTTCAAACTGAGCGACCAAACTGGTAACCTTGCAGGACCTAGTGAAATGCTTCCCACTCCACGTGATGCCTCAACAATTAAGGAGTCCAAAGCAAAGAAAACAATATTCATTGCCATTGGAAGTGGCGTGGGCTTCTTAGTGGTACTCATTTCAGTGTGTTGCGTGGTTCTCTTGAAATTAAGGAAGTCTAAGCGCTATGGTTCTTACTACTCACTATCAAAGTGCTGGTGCTGGCGTGATCCACACGAAGGAAAGTCAACAAGGACAAAGGCCTCGTCATTACCTGAAGAACTATGCCGCCACTTCTCAATAGACGAAATCAGAACAGCAACCGACAACTTCCACCAAGAACTGATTATCGGCCGAGGTGGTTTTGGCTATGTATATAAGGGTTTCATCGACGATGGTACTGTGATTGTGGCAATCAAGCGCTTGAACCCCGAGTCTCGACAAGGTGCTCGAGAGTTCAGAACTGAGATCGAGATGCTTTCCCAACTTCGTCATGGCCACCTTGTTTCTCTCATTGGATACTGCAATGATGAGGGTGAGATGATCCTTGTCTATGAATACATGACAAATGGAACCCTCAGTGAGCATCTCTTTGACACCAAAAACGATCCTCTCACATGGAAACAAAGACTCGAGATATGCCTCGGGTCGGCATGTGGTTTGCACTACCTCCACACATGCATGAAGAATCCTATTATCCACCGTGATGTGAAGGCCACCAATATTCTATTGGATGATAAATGGGCAGCTAAGGTTTCAGATTTTGGGTTGTCCAAAATGGGTTTGGATCAAACTGCTGTTACTACCATTGTTAAGGGTACACCAGGATATTTGGATCCTGATTATGCAAGGCGTCAGCAAGTGACAGAGAAAACTGATGTATACTCGTTTGGTGTGGTGTTGTTGGAAGTGTTATGTGGACGAAAAGCTGTGAATACTAAACTTGGGCAAGAGCAATTGCATCTAGCCAGCTGGGCTCGGAAATGCATTGGAAATGGTACCATTTATGAGATCATTGATCCATATCTAAAGGGGAAGATTGCGCCAGAATGTTTCAAGGTCTACGTAGATATTGCAGAGAATTGTGTGCGTGATCAGGGGATCCAACGGCCTACGATGAACGATGTGATGGAAAGGCTCGAGTTTGCATTGGAGCTGCAACAAAATGCGGACACCGAACAGGAGAAAATCAATCCTAATGGGGATATTACCTATCAGGAGGTGAGATCGTTTCGTATTTCTGGCCCAGCTGGCGCTGTTGCTCCCCGACAAAACAACTTTCACAATATTGGACCTGTGTTGGATTCAGATACTGGTAATGAGCCATCTACAATTAATAGTTCTGAGAGAGTCACTGGCGAAAGTCGAGACATCTTCTCGGACAACCCCAACACTACAACTTAAGGTATACTTATACGTATTTGTAAATGAATAGTTCTAGGATCAAGCACTGATTAGAAAAATGGTTATGGGTGCGTTTAATTTGTGTGTGATACAAGTTGTTTCTGTCACTTTTTGCTTTTTTTGCTTTTTCAGGCCATGATTGAGTGTTGTATTTTTTTTTTTTTTGGGAGTATTGTAGTCATCTTTATTTTGTGCAAACGACAATGTATTAAGTGCTAATCTAGTGCAGTATGTGGGTTCTGGAGTATATATATTTTGCATGAGTATTTGATGCTGTTCCCATTAATGGGCAAATTACAATTTACTCACCCGTGGTTTGATCGAAATTACAACTTTACTCTCCTAAGCTTTACTACGTTAAGCTTTCATAACCCACTTTTATACTTTTACCATTAAAAACACAAAAAATATAACAAAAACATAAAAATCAAGATCTAAAAGCATTTTTTTTAAAATGGTAATTCTTTGACTTAAGAATATTCTTTCTCTTCATAAAAATATTCTCAAACCTATCAATCTAAACAAAATTGTTAAGGGGATAGAAAATATTGAAAAAGAAATTTGTAGCGTGTTTGATTTGGTTTTAATTTTTGGTTGTAGTGGCCCTGGGTTTATTGAAGCTCCTCTCAAATCCACTGGGTTTATTGAAATTTGCGGTAGTTCAGTCACTTTAGCTCCTAGCAAATCCAACACCTTGACCAGCTTGAACCTAGCATGAAATAATTTTGAAATGGACAACTTAGATGGCAGATCTTCGACTCCAAATACAAGCAAAGAGCGAAGATGAGATACATCCATGTTGGTATTATATTTGTTAAACCTTGTTGGATTGTCTGCCTCCTGCATTTTCTAGAAATGCTTTCGTTGCAAAATTTTCTTGGATCAACTTGGAAACAATCTGTATGTGGCATTTCATGACTCTTGCGTTAACAATTGTTATAGCTATTTGTATCAAGCTTCTATTAAGAAGTTAGAAATTAAAAGCTAAACTCAGAATTTAGAAACTAAAAGCAAAAACCACAAAATCAATCAAAACTAAAAGCTAAACCCAGAATTTTTGAACATAACCCCATAAATCTTGAACAAAAACCAAAAATTAAACCCATTAATTTGGAACATAAACCCGTAGCCACTACAACCAAAAATTAAAACCAAATCAAATACACCTTAAATTTCTTTCTTAATCTTTTCTATCTCCTTGACAGTTTTGTTTGGATTGATAGGCTTGAGAATGTTCTTAAGCCAAAAGATCACTATTTTAAGATATCTACTTTTAGATCTTGATTTTTATGTTTTTTTTAATTAATTAATTTTTTTATTAATTTTTTTTTGTGTTTTTAACGCTGAAAGTACAGAGGTGGGTTATGAAAGTTTAATGGAGTAAACCTCAGTTGGGTAAAGTGCCAACTTTTAAATCATAGATAAACAACTTAAATTTTGGCCAAATTACAAGTGAGTAAATTGTAACTAGCCCAAAAAAAAAAAAAAATCTCTAGTTTTACCCATTGCCCCCCTAAGAAAATAGTATGGCTTTGGCCTCAGACAAAATGTTTGAGCTAACAACATAGTGATCGATACATGCAATCACTTATCGTCATTAGATACTGGTATGAATATGACAATATATCAAGCTTGTACTTATTTCTCATTTTTTTTGTTTCATAACTGAATTTATTATTTGTTGACAAGACTTTAAATTTTGTTAACCAAGATCACAAAGATTTTACTATTGAGTGTTTAGATGATCACCATAAGTGTACCTACTTATTATGGATACCTAGTTGTACGGGAGAAAATGGCTTTTGCCTATTTTTAAAAAAAACATCTAGCAAAATGCCCTATATTTGAAACTATTTAGGGAAATGCCCTTTTTTGAAACTCAATTTTCTAAAAGTCAAGTTTCAATTTAAAACTCGATTTTTGGACAATCGAGTTAAAGTGAACTAAAATTTTTTTAAAAAAAATTTAAATTTTTTTCTGGAACTTGAGTTCCATGTGAAGTACTTGAGTTCATGGAACTCAAGTTCCTTGAAAAAATTCAAGTGGAACTCGAGTTCCAATTTTTTTTTTTTTTCTAAATCCATGTTTGCTATAACTCAATGTTTCAAAAATCGAATTATACATTTGAAAGTTTCAAAATATGGGCATTTTCCTAATTAGTTTCAAACATGAAACATTTTGCTGGATATTAAAAAAAAAAAAAAAAAAAGGGGCAAAAGCCCATTTTGGCCTAGTTGTAGGGTTTGCATCTTTGTTGAGCATTTGCTTAAAAGATGCTTGTGCCACCTACCTGAATATCAGAATGTAGATTTATAAGGTTTCAATGCAGGAATTGCAATTGATTTGATTTTATTTCAATGCAAAACAACCTAATGTATTAATGTTTAAAGGGTATCATATAAAGGATTCTGCCTTCTCCTGGTACTTCTCAAAAACTGAGGCATAGCCACCAACTTTCCCTTGCATTAAGAACTGCAAGGAAATAAACAAACCATTTAATCATGCACTTGTTAAATGGTTGAGGTGTTTGATTGAAAAATTGTCATACAATGAAGTCCATATTGACATGTGATTTTCAAAATGTAACATATTTCTGAAAAAGCAAATTAAGAAGCATAGTTCAGTTCATGAATTATTACTTTGACCACAGGTGTCTAACACACAAGCACACACACCTACCTACTCTGTTTTGAACTTAATCAACTTGACTTGCACCATAAAACTTTCAGTTTGTTGAGAAATGTGTGAAAGGAAAATCAGAGAAATGCAGAAAAACCAAGATGTTTTCTTAAGTTCGATTTTGATTCAATAAATCCTAGAAAAAAAAAAAAAAATTCTAATTCAATAAGGGAGAAGGAGTTTTCTTAAGTTCGATTTTAATTCAATAAATCCTAGAAAAAAAAATTCTAATTCAATAAGGGAGAAGGAGCACGGAGAATTGACCCATACTATAGGAAAATTGGGCAATGCTGCCATGAGCAACGCACTTGGCATCTGCACTGAAATTAAAGGAAAACAAAAATTTGAAATTGATGGAGAAATTAAGCAGTATCTGATATACATTTTTGAAATTAATGAAATGGCCAAGGACACCACTATCTTGCCTAATACCACAACAGAAAACAAAACTGATATTAGGACTATTATGTGTTCCATTCAAGTGGAATACCACCAAAACTATCTTACACTGTTTGGCAAGCTTGAACCAAGACGCAGAAAATTCTGAAGCATGATTTGTAATAAAATTGACATTAAGAGGCAGAAAATTCAAACATTGTATTAAACTTCTTGAACTCATTCTCTAGTAGGGAACGTGTGACATTCAAAGGGAGGCTTTTTTTGTAGATGGAATAACCTTTGGCTGGCCATAAAACGCAAAGTATACATATTAACTAGATTAATACACCCATACAGAGTAAACAACAACAACTAATGAAACAAGTTATAGTGCATCCATCTACTCTATCATGTAAAACATAACAGGAGAGGTAGAAAGGTAAAGGAAAAAGGAAGAACATATGACCAAGGCAAAATCGATGAACAACAGCACAACAGAATTGCACCTTGCAGAGAACTTGCTCAATTAAACCAAAAACTCAGAAACATAAACAGCATATCCCAGTCATAACAAAGTCCCATAAATTATTAAACAGCCTTAGATTTAGTATGTAAATAAGTATAAACTCATATTTACACCAACAGGATCTAAGAAGTCCTAAATTCAACCAATGAAAGAAGTTATGGCCCGTTCATCTGCTCAATCATATCAAGAATAACAGAGAAATAGAAAACAGATCAGCCCAGAATAACACAGATGTATACCTTGATTGCACCTTGCACAGCACTTGCCACCTCAAATTCCACAAAGCCAAAACAAAATCCCTGTTGTATTGACACATGGAGAATAATTATATGCTCAGGGAACAGCTAACAATGAACAACATAAACTTGATTAACATATGACATACCTTTTGGCTTCTAACTTGAATACCACCATTCTTAATAGGTCCAAACTTCTTAATAGGTCATATGAAGAAGTAAGATGGACAAATATATACTTTTTCATCCATTTCATGAATGTTAAACAATCACAAATGATAATGGAAATGATTAAAGTAATTTCATCTTCTTCTTTTTTTTTTTTCTAAAATTTTTTGTTTATTATAAATTTGCATCAAAGTCATGATGAATGCAGTGATAGCTAGGTTTCTGCAATGATGTATGTCATGGATTTACATAGAACGAAATGCTGCAAAATTCAATACCAAGAAATATCTGTATACATACAAAAACGAAAAAAGAAAAAAGAAATCGCCTTCTAAACTACATTCTTCTGGATTTTCATTATAATTTGTCAAGGGTGGTACTAGGTCCGGTGATGAAAATGCTCGAGACCAATTCATATTCTTACAGAAGATGAAGGAGAAAGGATCCGCAAGAGAAAAACCTGTGGTCTAAGATATAACCACTAATTAGGAAATGGAAGATAATGATGAATATACCGCAAAATTTGCCAAACAGTATATTTCCCAAAAAAAATTAGGCGCGTGGCATGCGTTCAAAGTTATTTAGTAAGTTAGACTTTTTTTAAAATCGACTTTGGCAAAATCGACTTTGGGCTGGAAATCGAACACTATAGTGGCATTTTTACAAACGCCACTAAAAATAATGCCACTATAGTGTTCGTTTTCCAGCCCAAAGTCAATCTTGCCAAAGTCGATTTTAAAAAACAGTCTAACTTACTAAATAACTTTGAACGCATGCCACACGTCTAATTTTTTTTGGGAAATATACTGTTTGGCAAATTTTGCCATGAATATACAGAAGAAAAGGTTTTGCATAATTAGAGTTTGCTATCACTCTAAAACATGTATTGTGTAGTTTTATTGCAATTAGTGTAATGTGTATACACGAGGTAATCCAGATGGGTGTGGTTGTGTTTGATATCTGGAATTTATTATGTTTCTTCTTACTTTGTAATTGCAAAAGTTAGTATGAACACCAAAAGAGAGTAAGAATTTTTCGTATTTAACCTTAAAAGGAAAAAAGGATTTCTGTGTTGCTGACACCGTGATGCAGTACGTGTTCATTTTACTGTGTAAAATACTTATCTAGTGTTTGATTAGGATCTGTGACAAGTGTGGGTCATATTTTTCTTATAGATATTGCTAAATTATATGGTGTATTTTGGAGTTTGTTACAAATGTATGCAATGTAAAGTTACTTGAGTCAAATAATGTATGCATCAACCTACCAAGTGTGAATTGTGATGTATCAAATAGAGAATTTGACCTCAACACTACAACAAACTCTCTATTAGTCTTAGTTGCTGCCAGTGGCGGAGCCAGGAATTTAGGTCAAGGGGGGCAAGATTAAAAGACAAGATTGGAAGTAAAAAATTAATCTAAAAAAATTAATCGGTATTAATAACAAAATAAGTAAACAACTATATGATTACGTAATTGTTATACAGAATCTAACATAAAATGTAAAATTAAATTTATTTTTTCACATTTAGCTTATTTTACTCAATTGCCCTTAGCGATTTTTTATATTTTGAAACCGCTGCATGATTTATTCACACTCAATAGTCTTGAATATATCTTTCTCAATATATGTGACTAAGCAATCAATCATCACTGATCTCCTATTCGATTGCGTAATTGATTTTTAATTATGTTCATTACTGAAAAAACTCTTTCAACAGTAGCTATTGTAACTGGTAAGATCAATGCCAAAGTCACTAATGAGTAAACCAATGGATATGAAACATTCTTTTTCATTTTTACCATCTTTTTAGCAAGCTATCCAATTTTTTTAACTGCTGAAAACTCTTCAGTGGACTGCATGTCATGGATGTATGTCTCAAGTTGGCTATCCAAGAAAAAAACTTGACACATAAAAAAATTCTACAAGTGGCTTTGTCTAGTTCATCAAGTTTACTAAGTGTGATTCATTAATTTTAGATATAGAATTGTACTAGGAGTAGAAGTCTACTACTACTAGAAAAGTTGAAAAAAGTAACGTGAATTCACTTAACTGGAATATATATATATATATATATATATATATATTTTGTCTTTTGTGTAGGAGAGGGGTGGGGGGGTCAAAACAAGTGAAAGTTCAGGGGGGGCAGGTGCCCCCCCTCGCCCCCCCCTCCCTCCGCCCCTGGTTGCTGCTCAATGCAAATGCTATGACCAATTAGGAAACAAGGTCCCAACCCACCAAATTTAGAAGCCACCATTTTAGGATAGAGAAAGAAGGAATAGAATCAATTAAATTCTTATGATTGAGATTAATTTTGCTCCACAAAATTCTAATAATACCTCGTTTGCTAATATAAGCAATGCTACTTTCTTTTTTTTCTTTTTTTCTTTTTTCCCTTGATTGGCACCAATCTTACAACTTCTAATATTAAAGGTTGGTATTGGGCTAAAATCTCCACTTTTTTTATATGTACAAGTTAAAAGTGCAATAAATTGTAACCAACTCAATGCCTGGCTCGCCTGGCTCTGTAATAAAAATTTGGCCATTCAAACATGCCATAAAATAAAATAAACAGGTCAACAAGAAAGGCACATGCACTAGTACATACAATTAGAACACTGCACATATTTGGTCTTAACTAGCAAAATATATGCAATCTATGATGCCAAAACAATGCTCGAATGGTTCTACTTAACCTCAATGAGTACAAAGAATGTTTGTCGCTATAATTCAAAACAAGTACATACAAACCACATATGATAAAGAAGGACTATTATTAACCTTTTCCACCCTCCAGTAGCAAATCCTCCATCTTTATCCTTCTCATGCAACACTTCAACAATGAAAAAGTATATATTTCTCTATCATTAAATGAGAAACACAATATGACTATAATGTTTGTAGAATCCACATGTTGTATGAGAGAGATTCATAGATCATCTCCTACAATGCCCTGGTTTTACAACTGTTAGGATGGAGGAGATGTAATCTAAAAATTAAACAGATTTGAACATTTTTTTTTTTTGATAAGTAATAAGATATATTGATATCAAAAGGGAAAGACCCTAGTACACAGGGAGTGAACAAGGAGCCAAACAGATCAAACACAAAAATTGCAAGAATCTAAGAAAACAAACAGAGAAGGGAAAGATTTGTTTTGCAAAGCAAACAACCAATCCAACAAAGTTCTAAAAAAGAAAAGCTTAAGGTCTGGAATAGATCTCTCAAAATCTTCGAAACAACGACTATTCCTCTCCCTCCAAAGACACCACATTAAGCCATGAGGAATGATGGACCATATACAACCATTTCGATGACGACCAAAGCTGCCTTGCCAGCACCCTAACAGCCCCAAAACAGTAAGGGGCATAACCCAAGAAACTCCAAATAAACCCAAGACCATAGACCAGAGATCCATAGCAACGGGGCAATGGAGGAACAGATGGTCAACTGATTCAGCATTACTCTTGCACATGTAGCACCAATCCAAAATCCACACCTTCCTTTTTCGAAAATTATCAATCGTCAAGCATTTCCCTAATGCAGCAGACCAAACAAAGAAAGCTACTCTAGAGGGAATCTTCTGCTTCCAAATACTTCTCCAAGAGAAACCGAAGATAGTAGGACCAGCAAGAATTCTATAGTAGTCTTTCACCAAGAACCCCTTAGCTTTGTTAGGAATCCAACACATCTTGTCCTCACCAAACCCCCTAATAGAAGAACCATAAATGGTTTCCATGAAACTTGATAAAGCCTCTAATTCTCGAGCATGCACACCCCTAAAGAAACTCACATCCCAAAAAAAGACACCGTTGGGGGATTTCATGAGCTCAGCCACATTAGCCTCCTTATTCCTGCAAAATCTGAATAGGCCAGGGTCGCTAATAGCAAGAGGATGCTCTCCACACCAATGGTCAAGCCAAAACTTCACCCTAGACCCATCACCAATAACATACCGAATATGGCGAGAGAAAGAAGGCCAACCCTGACTGATACACTTCCATAACCCAACTCCGAAGGGACCCTTAACAGGTCTGGTGCACCAACCCCCCCAAAGACATCCATACTTCAACTCTATCACTTGCCTCCAAAGGGCATCCTTCTCAGACCCAAATCTCCAGAAGAGCTATATTGAAAAGTCTTATCTTCCTTATGCCTAAACCACCTGAAGAAATAGGAGTGCATACCGTAGCCCATTTAACCAAATGCAATTTAGGTTCATCACCTAAACCGCCCCATAAAAAATTCCGTTGAAGCTTCTCAATACGGTAAGCCACACTAGCAGGTATAGGAAAAAGAGAAAGGAAATAAGTGGGTAAATTAGAAAGGGTGCTTTTGATAAGAGTGACTCTACCACCCTTGGATAGATACAAGCGTTTCCAACCCGCCAATTTCCTTTCCATTTTCTCTAGAATCGGATTCCAGATAGTCTTATCCTTGAATTTAGCACCCAAAGGAAGACCCAGATATTTCAATGGCAGAGAGCCCAGTTTGCAGCTAAGGACATTTAGCAACAAATCAATAATAGGCACTACTCCAACCGGAACCAATTCGGACTTGCCCAAATTAATCTTAAGCCCTGACACCGCCTCAAACCAAATAAGAATCATACGAAGAATCAAAATCTGATCTAGATCAGCATCACAAAAAATGAGAGTGTCATCCGCAAAAAGGAGATGAGACACTGCCAAGGATCTACCCTCTGAGTTATCCACACAGAAACCTGACAAGCGGCCTTCAAGAACAGCTTTGTCCAACATTCTTCCCAAAGCTTCCATCACCAACACAAACAACAAAGGCGACAACGGGTCACCTTGTCTTAAACCTCTAGAGCCACCAAAAAACCCACAAGGAGAGCCATTAATCAAGATAGAGAAGCGGACAGTAGATAGGCAAAAGAAAATCCATTTTCTCCACTTGACTGAAAACCCACTTCTTTCAAGCATATGCAAGAGGAAATTCCAATTTACATGGTCAAAAGCCTTCTCAACATCCAATTTACAAATCAACCCAGGCAACCCAGACCAATTTAAGCTATGAATCCGGTAAAATTTGGTTTCCAAACCAATGACAATTGTATAGGGCTGTATCTTAATTGCATTTACTAAAAAGAAATCATTGAGAAGTATGGTGCCAGAGCATGCCTAAATTGTTCAGAGAAAATATAATCTATTCTAAATAAACAGTATTTCATACAGGTATACCAGACCCTTGGTTTTTTTTAACTTTTATCAGAGTTTTAATGTTCCTGAAACAATGTAGGTAAATATTGATACTGCACAGCTAATAAGAAGTCAACCAATGTAATATGAATAGGTACAATATAAACCAAAAGAAACAAGTTCTTGCAGTTTCATTCAATAGTTCGGGGACTTCAAGCCCTTAAAATGTTGTCAGGTGATGAATCAGAATGGAGCTATAAGTGCATTGCAAAATGCAGGGATATATATTCCATACCTAAGCAGAAGATCAGTAAGGACCATGCCTGGAGATGCTGTGTGCACCCCAACTTTGGACCGCTTGCACTCTTTCAAGAGTGATGCTTGAAGCTGCCTTAGGCCGCACTTTGTGGGCCCATAGCTACAAGTCGAAGGATATAAAATAATGAAAATCGCTCTGAGTCACCAACAACTTGGAATAGTACAAACTTCCATGAATCATTGAATAATGATTAGCAAAAACCACATGGCATACCTCTGCTCACTAGAGAATAAACTAAATTCCCATAGTACTAAAAATTGAACTTACACAGCTGTTAGAGGGGTACTAGATCCCCCTTAGCCTGGTTCTTCATCACACGCATGGCTTCTCAAGTGCAGAGTAGAGAACCAACCATGTTTGTTGAGACAATCTACCACGAAACAAAGTGGTACTCTGCAAATCAGTTGCTACTTTGAGTGCAATGTGTATACTATTTTGATGTATTGGTAGTACTCTATATCTATTGAATGAATCTCAACCACAAGAGAGCCCGATTAATCACAAATCTAAAACCAAAATCAATCCTAGCTTGGCCAAGCCAATTTTATTATTTCCTTTCGCATCAGCCTGCTAAATTAATCGAATATAGAATTACAAAAAGACTTATTTATAATAAAAAATTGCAAAAAGACTTAAAATTTTTACTAACCTATATGAAATGATTTAGGGAAAACTAACATCAGTACTCCATCTATGGCTGGTTGAAATGTTGAATTGTAAAAATACTCAGCGATTAAAGCAAAGTTTAAAATCACACACCAAAATTGAACCCTAAATCAGTAAATCACACACCAAAATTGAACTCTAATTTCCATAGTCAATCAATAAAAACAAAGACTGAGGCACAGAGCAATGCATAATATTCAATCACTACGATTGCGTTATGTATGATCAAGATACGAACTTAATTTTCACAAAAAAAGTTACCATCGGAAGATTCGCCGGAGGTGGTAACGGAGAGAGTATGACAGTTCTCGTCGGTGTTGCTGTCCTCGTCGGAATATTTCTTCCTCCAATCAGAGATTCCTCACATTCTGGTGATTCATCTTCACACATAGAGAAAATGCGATCTACTTCGAGAGCGAGCGAGAGAGAGAGAAAGAGTAATCAAAGGAAAAAGAGGAAAAATAAATGAAAGAGAATAAGACAGAGAGGACCTAAATACTCTGAGAACGAAAATGTGAAATTTTCATACAAAACTTTTTAGTCTTGCTTAGAAATAAATTAGTGAGTGTTTATGTTTTATAGTCTTTTTTCGAGGGGTAGTGGGAAATCTACAAATTTTAGAGTGAAAACACACGCTGGTGTGCCCACCCTTTTTTTTTCAGCACTTATTTCAAGGTTTATATGTTGACTTATTTTGAAGATGCTCAGTAAGCCTAGTAATAGCCATCTGCCATTTTTTTTTTAGTAATTATTTCAAGGGTTATTTGTTGATTTATTTTGAAGGTTCTCAGTAAGCCTAGTAATAGTCACCGCATGTTACATTTAGTGTTTATTTGGACAAATTTAATATAAACCCCCGAAAAACAAGGGATGAAGCAAGTCCACTTTTTTGTAGTGGGTGATCAGTAGAAATACTGGTGGTCACAAGGTGGCTCTGATAGACAGACATTGCAAAACAGGCAGGTCGTGTTGGGTTCGGGTCGGGTCAATCGGGTTGCGGGTCAATCGGGTCACATATCAAAAACTGGTCATTTTAAGTGGGTTAAAAAATTGGTTCGGGTCAATCGGATTGCGGGTTGGGTCGGGTTGACCCGTATTTTTCACATGATTTTTTTTTAAGAAAACAACATGTATTTGCCATTTGGAAAGTTATGCAACAAATTACTTGATGTAAAATGCATTATTTTAAATTCACCATTTATATTAATAATGAACTCAGTTAAACTTATTAATACTTATTCAATAATTTTAAAATTATACAAATCCTAACATTGCTATCTAAAATAAATTAATACAAAGATAAGTAAAACAAATACACAAGTTTTATTTCTACACAATATCAACATTCCAAAATATAAAACAAAATTGCAAATGACTTATTGGATAACTCATTTGATAAAGAATAAAAACATATAAGAAATTTACAATCACGAAAATTAATTTTATAATCTGTTATCAATTATGGTTGACACTCTATTTCAATTGAGATATATATTAAAGTTTGATTGCTGCTTATTTATACATGGTCTTTTTTATGAATATCATATCATTATTAAGCAACACACACTCTAGGAAATATCATAATTTACTTTGAAAAGCCGTTTATTTTGGACATAAATTGTTTAAAAAAAAAAAGAGTCTAAGCATTCATAATTTATGATAATTTGATACTTTGGCTTCACTATTTTCACACTTGTGAATATTTTTCACACATGTCTACAATTTTAAATCTATGCTTTTAACTCTACTATAAACAGATTATTTTGGCATGTACTTTACTATTTGATGTCTAAAAATCTTTACTCATTACAGAATGCTCAACCATTTATCTTTCAATTAATTTACATGCAGTTATGTAAATATATCAATTGTTTCCTTAAAGCTCACAATAAACAATTAAATCAATATTGTCTTAATTTTACTAATTTTTTTACCCAAAAAAAAAGTTTTTAAAAAATGGTTCGGGTTGCGGGTTGACCCGCAAAAAACACGGGTCGGGCCACAGGTCAACTTGTTTTTGCTTCGAGTCAAAAAAATCGGGTTCGGATCAGGTATTTTCGGGTCGGGTCGGGTCGAGTCGGGTTAGAAAATTCTAACCCATTTTGCCATTTACAGATAGACTGATACAATGTTGAAAATAAAGACACATGTACAAATAGAGAAAGGAAGAATAGAAGTATGAGTAAAATATGCTTGTGTAACTTGTATTTATATAAATATATAAATATATATATATATATATATATATATATATATATACCCTGTATGGTTTTTGTAACTTCAAATATACAAAGAGGGTTTGATTATATAGTAACTTAACGTCATATGTGGAATAAATTAGTGTATCTATTGATGGGACTGGTGAACTCTCTCTACTTGGACGACCTCTTCAAATATATTTGTCGACCTCAACACGGTATGGACGAAGGCAAGCAAGTTATTAATAAGAGGAGTCAATACCTCAGGCAATTACCAACTAGGATTCAATTCCATTTGGACGAACCTACAGGACTGACGATTTGCACATCATCAGTTTGGTGCCATCTATGGGGACGACATTTTCGCACCTTGGTTTGAAAGCGTAGTTCCAATCAATTTATAAATTCAGATGGAGTCCAACCAAGATTCTGTAGCATTAGCCCTACAAATCTAAGCACTTACAGCTAGCATGGAAGAGCTCACCAGACAAAACTAAGAGATGAGGCTGCGACTTCAACAAGAGGAGAACCGGTCCAGGATCAATCAAAAAGACTAATAGGCCAAAAACGTATTAACCCCTTGTGATGAATTAATTGATTAATTAGCCAAGTTTATTAATTAATTAAATTAACCTGCAATTGTACATGGCAGCACAAACAAATCATCAATTAACTAAAGTATGCAGCGGAAAATAAATTGACACGGTGATTTGTTTACAAATGGGAAAAACCTACATAGCAAAAACCTCACCAGGTGATTTTAAGGTCACCACTCTCGAGAATCCACTATTATCAAAACAAGCGATTATAAGTAAAGAATCCCAGTACCTTATACCAACCTACAGTTAAACCCTTACCCCAATACTCAATTGGACTTATTCTGTAGTGACAATCTCTCATTTTCAATGTACAACTCCCAGTACGTGATTAACCAATCGTGCGGATCCCAGTACGCGACTTGATCACCAACTTGAGAAGGATGTTGGCTGTAAAGTTTTTCAAATCATCTAGACAATAAAAAGATCATGAATTTTCTTGGTCACAAAACCCTATGGTGTACAAAGACAGCAGCTTCTTGAAGAACTAGGGCAAACTAGGTTTCCAGTCATACTATTCTTCACACTTGTGGAATTGTGATCTTGTGCAACTTATTGTCACTTTTTTCAGCCTTTAAAATAATCCTTATATATGTTTAGGGTTGTGAGAAAAGAAAGCCCAAACATATATTCACGGATTGGATGAAAAACAGTCCTGAAAAACTGAGTTTTATAAATCTTGATAAATATCCTATCTATCGAGCTAGCTGTCGAGCCATGGGCTTTAGCAGCTTTTAAACCTCGATAGATGCTAGCTGTCGAGCTTTATAATCTAACACTTCATTCCTTGATTCTTGGACAGACTTGCATGGTTTTAATACTTGAACTTGAAACAAGATTTCTTAAAGCATTAAACACATCCTAGATCTACCCAATTACAAGTAAAATGTGTTTTGTCCAAAGATTAGCCAATTACATAAAATGTTGACATATGTTCCTAACATGAATCACATATGTCCTAACAAAGACGAGGAAGATAGTCAAAGAATGAGCGACTGTTGAAGGCCAGCCACTCCAAATAAACTGAGCTCAGATCTTCTTCTAGAAATGAAAAAGGAGATGGACGAGCTAAGGAACACCATCAAAGGGAAAACGAATCGAAACCTGGATAGAATGGTTAGGACAACAGATTCACCCTTTACGACGACAGTTCTAGAATGCCCAGTGCCATCAAAGTTTCACCTGCCTTAGCTTGAACCGTTTGATGGACTTAAAGATCTCCTAGAACACCTCAACACTTTCAAGATGACACTAGGTCTCCAACAACCCCCTGACAAAATATTGTGTTGCTCTTTCCCCTCCACTTTCAAAAGAGTTGCGAGGGAATGCTTCACGAAATTACTAGCATCGTCCATCGACAGCTTCAAGTAGTTGAGCAGTTCTTTTCTACATCACTTCGTTGGAGGACAGCGCCCGAGGAGGCCAGCAGAACATTTACTCACCATCAGACAGGGAGAGAAGGAGACCTTAAAGTCGTACGTGAAGCATTTCACTCGGAAAGCTTTAGAGGTAGA
Organism: Quercus cerris; assembly: GCA_963669245.1. Lineage (NCBI taxonomy): Eukaryota > Viridiplantae > Streptophyta > Magnoliopsida > Fagales > Fagaceae > Quercus > Quercus cerris. Next base: position 34,569,090 of record OY770006.1, on the reverse strand, counting down.
CGAAGCTGATGAAAAGGTGTAGCTAACAACCTTTAAAGCTAGATTGAAGTCCAGGGAGTTCGTGGTCTTACTCGTGAAATATCCTCCAAAAACGATAGTGGAAATGCTCTTAAAGGCACAAAAGTACATGAACGCTAAGGACGCCTTAGTCGTAATAAAAGACGTAGAGAAAACCAATGATAAAGAAAGGAAAGAAGACGACCATAGAGGATGAAAAAGGGATCGCTCAGATCGTCAAACTAATGACGAAGGTAGAAGGAAAGACGAAAAAGCTCCTCGGACGGTAAAATTCACTCTTTAGTTATGCTTGTTGACAAAATTTTGGCGCAGATTATAGATAAGCACTACCTCAAATGGCCTAAGCCATTACATTTGTCACCCAACGTGTGTGATAAGAAGAAGTATTGTCATTTCCACAAGGATCACAACCATTATACCGAGGATTGCAGAAACCTGAAGGAGCAGATAGAAGAGCTCATACAAAAAGGGAAACTACAGAGGTTTGTGAAGAAGGGGGAGCCAAGTAGGTCCAGGGATGATGACAAGGACAAGCGTGAAGCCTCACTAAGGGACGAGGATTGTACGTCTTAATATCCACTAAGTGTGATTAAGGAGATAAAGATTATCACAGGCAAGCCATCTGCAGGAAGGTCGTTCAAATCCCTCAAAAATTCATATTAGAGGCAGGTGAATAGCGTTCACAGGATGCCCTCCACGAAGTAGAGACGAATGAACAAGGACGTGTTTTTCTCTGAAAAAGATGCCAGAGGAGTGAAGCAACCTCATGAAGACCCCTTAGTCATAATGTTAACGATAGAAAGGTTCAACACTAGGAGAATCCTCATGGATAATGGCAGCTTCACAGACATCATCTACCTCTTTGCTTTTCAACAGTTGAAGCTAGATCTAGGAAGATTACGCCCCTTTGAGTCCCCCCTTGTCAGCTTCAGTGGGGACATGGTGTATCTCAAAGGCATAGTGATGTTAACAGTCATGGTAGGATCTTATCCGTGACATCTAACCCGTTAGTTGGATTTCTTGGTGGTAGATTGTCCCTCTTCATACAATGTGATTATTGGGAAACCCATACTCAACCGTTGGAAGGTAGACACGTCCACCTACTTCCTGAAAGTAGAATTCCCAACGGAAAACAATGTAGGTGAAGTAAAAGGAGATCAAGTACTAGCTAGAGAGTGTTACCAAGCAGTGTTGGCAGCCAAGGAAAACCATACGTGGACGATTGAGGAAAAAGATGAGGAGAAGGTGGAAGCTCTGAAAACTGTGGAACTGGTATACGAGGAACCCATGAAGACCACCAGAGTAGGGACGACCATGAGTCCAGACACGAGAAGGAAGCTAGTCTAGTTCCTCTAAGAGAACCTAGACATTTTTGCTTGGAGCCACAAAGACATGCCAGGCATATCCTCGGAGATTATCCAGTACAAGTTAGATGTGGACCTTGAGAAAAAGCCCGTCCAGAAGAGATGATAGGTGTCTTCAGAACAGAACTAGGCAATCGTGGACGAAGTAAATAAGCTACTAACGGTAGGCTTCATCCTTGAGGTCTACTACCTGAATTGGCTAGCCAACATCGTCCTCGTGAAGAAGGCAAATGGGAAATGGAGGATATGTATGGACTTCACAAACTTGAGCAAGGCCTACCCAAAAGACAATTTCCCCCTGTCGAGGATAGATCAGATGGTGGATTCCATGACAGGGCACAAGCTCCTGACTTTTATGGACACATTCTTAGGGTACAACTAGATAAAACTGGTAGAGGAAGACTAGGAAAAAACTGCATTCATCACGAGCCAAGGGCTTTACTGCTACAAGGTGATGCCCTTCGGGTTGAAAAATGCAAGAGCAACCTACCAAAAGTTAGTAAACAAGATGTTCAATAATCAAATCAGGAGGAACATAGAAGTGTATGTTGAAGAAATGCTCGTCAAGAGAAGGGAAAAGTCTACTCACCTGGACGACCTCCAAATGACGTTCACGACTCTCAGACGATATCAAATGAAGTTAAACCCCAGCAAGTGCACCTTTGGTGTGGCGTCAGGGAAGTTCTTAGGGTTTATGGTGTCTTAGAGGGGAATAGAGGCAAACCCAGAGAAGGTACGAACCATACTGGATATGGCATCACCCAAGACCATGGAGGAAGTCCAGAAGCTCATGGAAGGATAGCGGCACTCAACAGGTTCGTCTCGAAAGTAACGAACAAATGCCTGCCCTTCTTCAAGACATTGAAGTAGGCTTTTGTTTAGATGAATGAGTGTGAGAAAGCCTTCTAGGAACTCAAGAAGTTCCTGACCAATCCGCCCCTCTCGAGTCCATCCAAGGAGGGAGAAAACTTGTATTTATACTTGGCAATATTAGCTACAGCTGTGAGTGCTGCCTTGATTTGAGAAGAGGACAAAAGACAGCTCTCAACTACTATGTTAGCCAGGCCTTCTAGGGGGTAGAAGCCAAATACCCATGGATAGAAAAGATTACCTTCGCTTTGATTGTCGCTTCACGCAAGCTGCACCTTTATTTCTAGGCGAATCCTATCTTGGTTATGACGGACCAACCTATAAAGAAGGCAATGAACAAGCCCAAGGCTACAGGAAGGATGATTCAGTGGGCTATAGAGCTCAGCCAATTCAACATAGAATACCACCCCAAGACAGCTATTGAGGCACATGCGTTGGCAGATTTCATCGCTGAATTTACAATCCCTAACAAGAAGGGGGATATGAACGAGATGGAGAGATGGACGATTCAGACTAACGGTTCGTTAGTCCAAAAGAGGGGCGGAGTAGGGGTCATTATCATTACTCCTAAAGGAGAGACGCGCAAATACGGAGTTCAGCTTGCATTCTCAACCACTAACAATGAAGCTAAATACAAATGAGTACTAATGGGATTAAAGGTCGGGAAAGCACTAGGAGCCAAAAACTTACTCCTCTAGAGCAATTCAAAGCTTGTTGTAGGCCAAATAAAGGGAGAATTTGAAGCAAAGGAGGAAAGGATGCAGAAATACTTAAAGTTAACGAAGCTTTTAATGCAAGTGTTTATTAAAGGTAGAGTTCACACAGATCCCCAGAGGCCAGAATATGGGGGCAAACGAGTTGGCAAAACAGTCATCGTCAGAAGCAAGACCAATGAGTGCAGATCTGAAGATTGAAGTCCAGAGATGCCCAAGCATCGAGGAAGTCCATACCTTCACAATCCAGAGCGGAAGTAGCTGGATGACCCCAATCATATCCTTCCTTCATGATGGATGGCTTCCTTAGGACGTTGAAGAAGCAAGGAAGATTAGGAAGAGGCTAGCAAGGTTTACCATCTTGAATGATACCCTATACAAAGAGACTTTTCCATGCCCTACCTGAGGTGTGTTAGTGAGGAGGAAGCCAAATATATTCTAGAGGAGATCTATGAGGGGATTTGTAGAGATCATGTAGGCCCGAGATCCTTGATCAACAAAATTATCCGAACGAGTTACTTTTGGCCTACATTGTAAAAGGATGCAAAAGAGTTCGTCAAGAAGTGTGAAAAATGCTAGAGGTTCAGAAATGTGCAATGTATACCATCTGAGCAACTGACGACAATAGCCTCCCCGTGGCCATTTGCTCAGTGAGGACTTGACATCGTTGGCCCATTACCCCAAGGTAAAAGACAGGTAAAATTTTTACCAGTTGCCATTGATTATTTTACGAAATGGGTTAAAGCAGAAGCACTATCAACCATAATGGAGGCAAATGTCTAGAACTTTGTGCGGAAGAACATAGTCTATAAATTCGGGATACCACAAACGATCATATCAGATAACGGGCAATAGTTTGATAGTCAAGGGTTCAGGGAATTCTGCTCAAGGCTAGGGATCAAGAATCAATTTTCATCCCCTGGTCATCCCTAAGCTAATGGCCAGACAGAGGTGACGAACCAAACCCTGCTCAAGATCACCAAGGCTCAACTGGACGAAGTGAAGGGCAAATGGCTGGAAGAACTGCTTAATTTTTTGTGGGCATATAGGACTACAATAAGAACCCCAACAGGAGAGACCCCCTTCAATCTCACCTATGGCACCGAAGTAGTCATTCTAGTCGAAGTAAAAGTCACTAGCTTGAGACGAGAAGCTTTCTACAAAGGCAACAATGACAATTAACTAAGAGTCAACCTGGATTGCTTGGACAAATCCAGAGACAGAGCATCACACAAGATGTCCGAGTACTACAACGAAAGAGTGAAGCTCAGACAACTTAATATTGGAGACCTCGTCCTGTGCAAAGTCACAACTACTACCAAGGACCCAACTTAGGAGAAGCTCGGCCCAACCTAGGAAGGACCCTACAGAGTCACCCATTATTCCAGGCAAGGTAGCTATCACCTGGAAACGATGGACGGGAGGAAATTGCCACGACCATGGAATATCGAGCATTTGAAACAATACCATCAGTAAATGTAGTGGACGAATGTATTCATGTTTGAAATAAAGTAATAAAAGAACTATTCAGCCAGTGTGATGCATGTAAAAAAAAAAAAAACAAAACAAAATTGGCTAAGTGACAAGATTCCGCATAGACGAATGTAAGTTACTGACGAAGCCAAAGAATGATAAAAATCCCTTCAATGGGATAAGTCACAAAAAACTGGCTAAGTAACAAGATTCCACCTAGACAGATGTAAGTTACTGACGAAGCCAAAGAATGACAAAAATCCCGTCAACGGGAAAAGTCACAAAAAATTGACTAAGTAACAAGATTCCGCCTAAACAAATGTAAGTTATTGACAGATCAAGACCTTTTCAATGAGTATGGATCACAACAAAAACTTTAACTAAGTAACAACAATATAAGTTACTGACACAGAAGGATGAAACAGACAGAGACCATATACAATCAATAAGTATTATGCGAGGCAGAACAAAAACGAGTAAGTACGGAATTACTAATATAATTGAATGCCTAAAAACAACGGGCAACCAACATTGTTTCAATATTATAACTAAAAGCCCATAAACACTGGGCAAAAACATTGTTCTTAAATTAGGATGAGAATATTGTTTTGAAAGTAGAATCAAAAAGCCCAAAACACATTAGGCACCAAAAAAAAAAAAAAAAAAAAAAAAAAAAAGAAAAAAAGGGGGGGTGGGGGGGAGCAGGATCAAGCAGTGACCATATCATCACCATCTCAAAGAGGTAGAGAAGCATCCCCAGGAGCATCTTCAGTAGGAGCATTGGATTAGGAGGCCTCGTCCGCTGCCATCTCCTGATCAAACACCTCCATGTCTATTCCAGAGGGGTGTTTAACTAGGTAACGACAAAGGAGCCCAAAGCCCTTATAGTACCAGCTGAAGAGTACAGTGTTGTACTCCTCAATTTGCTGTAAAGCCTCGATGGCCTTGGCAGCAACAGTCTTCACCTTCTCCTTCGCAACTTGGAGTTGCCCAGCTTTCTCCAAGGTAAGTTGACTCTCTACCCTGAGGTCGTCCCCCAAAGTCTTGGCCTTCTCTTTGACGATGTTGGCCTCGTCCATAGTAACAATGAGATCATTCTTCAGCATAGAATTTTCTGCCTCCAGAGCTTCCACCCTGGACACCACCAACGCAATTTTGGTCTCGTGAGTAAGGTACTTAGAAGTAAGGTGAAGACTCTACCCCATCACCTGAGAAGGAAAATCCAAAATTCAAGACAATGCAAAAGGAGAAAAGAAAAGGAAAAGGGTCCAAGTACTATACCTGGATGAGCTTGTGGATGTGATGACCCACTAACTCATAAGAGGGCACGCCCGAGAAGACCTTCAGCTCCTCAGTAGAGAAAGACTCCTATGCCCTCGCCAACGCAAGGCTAGCATCATAAAAAATAGTAGACAAACAAGAATCGGCCTTATCTTTCCCCTTGTCATCCTCAAAGAGCATCTTTTGGATAGGAATGATTTCTTCCACTAAGGTAGCCGGTTCAGTGACGGGGGCAGGGGGAGTGACGGAGACGCCCTTCTCCACTACCCGCACTGTCCTCTTCTCGATGTTGGAGAGGGGCTCATTCTTCTTGGCCTTTATCTTTGCGTACATCCCTTGGTTAAATTTGGTCATCATCCTTGCAACAAAACACTTGTTAAAAATAAAATAAAAAATAAAAAAGAAGAAAGGAATAGCAATGACGAATCTGACAAAAACTTAGTCTTTTTCTCTTTAATTTCTATAGTTCGCAGGACGAAAGTGGAGGGCTCTGGACAAAGGCAATGAAGAGCTAAAGTCTGAGGCTCGACTAGATCTTCAAAATATTCAATCATCCTCGCGTACTCGATGGCTGCTTCAACGCATTACTTGTATCTGCTTTTAAGTTCTAGCCGCTGCTTGACTACACACAAGACAACAAACAAGAGCATTTGCAGAGACGATACACATGAAAAGAACAAAGGACAAAATTACTGGCAAGAAGTGATGCACCTAGACTTGGGGTTCTCCACCGATGGAGCAACCTAGGGACTTCCCCACAAAATTCATCAGAATTGGTCTCCCAATCATCCCCAGAGACAAAGAAGAACCAAGACTTCCAATATCGAAATTACAAGGGTAGGCCCTTGACGATCCTAGCATCCCTGACCTAGGGCAGGAGCTCATAGTACCTGTATTCTTTTGATTCCTTCAAATGGTACTAGTAGGTGAACTCGTCCACCCAAATCATATCTCCCTCAATAGTAGCCAGCCATATTTCCATACAACTGACCACTATCCTTCATGCGTTTGGCATAAGTTTCCCCATTATTGAAGTGATTTAAAAGCTCCATGATGAAGGGGTGGATGGGGAATCTCAATCCACACAAGAGGGCAGCCTCGTAGAAGCACACCTCCTCAGGTGAGAAGTGACAGGCTCGTTCCTCATTGCAAGGACGACGAACCCTAACTCTCTCGGGAGATTGGAACCTCACCTAGAAAGGGTCTTGATGTCTAAGCTACACTCTTCCTCAAGCACAGAAAAAGCCCTAACCTCCCTTGGGCTAGAAACTGCTGCGTCTTCGTCCACCCCCACAGGGTCGTCGCTAGACGACAACCCTATCTCAAGCTCACCAGATCTTACCTCTGACATCCCTCTTCGCTCAACTACCAAACCCTTGAACCAATTTACTGACTGATGCAACAAGCGGAGCAACTCAACCAACGCCACACTAAGATTGTTACCCTAAAAACCAAAATCAATCAAAGGAGAGGAAAAGCGAGAAACACCTAAGGAAGCCCCCAAATACGCAAAGAGGAACAAGATGGAAGGGCAAACTATCCTAACTTGAGAGCCACTAACCATGGAAACCCAAAAAACCAAAGAAAGAAAGACAAATCCTAAAAAGCCCCAAAGCAAAAACAGAAAAGAAATTAGAAACCAAGCACAATCTATACAATAAAAAAGTAAAGGAAAAGGGAGAAGAGAGACATACCTTAAAGAAAGCAACCACAAAAGCTAAACTGCAGAATGTATAAGTTCAAAGAAAATCACAAACTGGATTGGAAAAGAAGAAGCACTGAGCAACGACTGAGAGATAGTTGGAAAAAGTGAAGGGGAAAGTGGAAAGAGAGGGAGTTTAAAAACTAGGCACAAAAAAAAAAAAAAATGAAATTCAACAGGAAACCCAAGAGTCACACAAAATGAGCATTAACTCCATCAATTAGAACACGCCACGTGGCCATGATGTGTGTGGTGCTGCCATTATGCATTAATTATGGAACGATGTCTGGGTAAAAAAAAAAAAAAAAAACCTTTTATCTTCTGATGGTCATCGTGACACGCCATGATGACCACAGAACTTGGGGGGCAGCTGATGGGACTGATGAACTCTCTTTACTTCGACGACCTCATTAAATATATTCATCCACCACAACATGGTATGGACGAACGCAATCAAGTCATTAATAAGAAGAGTCAATACCTCAGGCAATTACCAACTAGCTATCAAACCGTTGGAACCTCATCAAAACTCGTATTAATAATCCCTAAGGCATTACAGGAAAAGCACTAAAACCATATATTAGTCCCCAACGACTAGAAACTATGAAGCTATATATATATATATATACACACTTATTAGAGGCAAAGTAGGTACATAATTCTTCACCCTAATATACTCTTATACAGATTGTTCTGATATACAGAACTTTCTTATTTCTCACACAAAGCTTATATACACTAACTTTAGCATTGGAGACCTTGTGGCTGGCACCACACCAGTGAGCACCTTAGGAGAGTCTTTGTTTTGCATTTGCAGTGGTGTGATGAGGATTCAACTTCATCTGGACAAACCTACAGGACTGACGATTTGCACATCATCATTTATAACTCAGTGGCAGATTTCGTCACATCATATGATAACCCTTTCTTCCCCCTCCCCCCCCCCCCCCCCCTCCCGACCGAAATAGGATTACACATATGTTGATTCTCTATTTTGCAACTCATATTTAGCTTTTGGCCAAAGAGGGTAAAAGAGTAATTTTACTTTAGAAGTAAGCATCTTAATTTTGGCCATTGGATCCTTAATTTCGTTTCATCAAAGTGATCTTGATGTTGTAATGATCAAATTTACTGGTCATAAGCCTCAATCAAACCACATGATTGGAAGTTATCATCAAATCAAGTTTTAATGGCCAAGATGCACTATCACAAATTAAGTCCGATTGCATGTGATATATATATATATATATATACACACACTCTAAATATGCATTCATATAATATTAAAAAATTATAAATACTCAAAATCATTGTTTCTTAATACATTAAGATGCAATCATTTACCAAAAAATAATAATAATACAAAATAATACTATTTTTTAATACTAGGATGGCTAGAAATTTTTTATTTATTTTTTTTATATTTTTAAGTTAGAGCATTCATAGTAGTGGTGCTAGCAAATTTAGCTTTTAGGACCTCAAAAATCTACATTATCTATTTTACCACCTCACTTTACAATACACCCAACATCAAATGTTCTATTTTGTAATCACTTCATTTAAAATAATATAAATAACTATTAAAATAATAAAGGAAGAAAGAGAATTTTAGTTTTTTAATTGAAGAAATAGGGAGAATCTTAATAAAATATTGTATTTTTTTTAATAACTTGCTATAGTCAACTGGTGTTTGTACCAGTTTATTATAGTTGCAAAAAATTTAGTTTTAGCTTCTCAAATAACTCATTGTTTTTTGGTTCTTTGGTAGTAAAATATATTATTTGCTATGATACAATCACCATTGTGAATACTTTTATTGTTTTTTTTAAGTTTTAGGGTTGGATAGTTGTTAGTTGGGCTAGGCTAATTGGAGATGAGGAAGGCTTAAGGTTTTGGAAAAAGGGGGGCCCAACTACAAAAATGAAAAATATAACAAGTAAAAAAAAAAAAAAAAAAAATCTTTGGGCCAAAGGGGCCTGGGCCCTCTTGGAACCATCCCTAGTTATGCACACTTGATTATTTAAATGGTTAAACATTAATTATTTATGAATAATTGGTGTAATTATATTGGGATAATTAAGTCATAATTTGGGGCTGATTAATTCTAAAATGGAAGTAATTGAGGCCTATTAATGTTAATTGAAAGCTAATTTGGGGCCTATTAATGTTAATTGTGTTGAAACTACTTTCCAAGAAGTGACTTCTACTCACTATTTTGTGGATATCGCTTAGAAATTTTTTAATTTGTGAGTGAGATTAATTTTTCTAGATCTAGACATCTGGGATTTCAATTTGAGCATAAGAACAAGACAATTTCAATAAAAAATAAATAAGGTATGATTTTTCAAAGTTGGCTTTGAAGGCTATTACAGGAGCTATGGGAAAAATTGAAGTTTTAGTAATTTTGCTTACTCACCACTCCCACCAATGTGAACCCAACCATTCACGTAGGTTTGGCCCAAAGTAATCCATTCAAAATGGGCCAGCAAGGTTGCATTTTGTCTCTCACAACATAATACTGATTTTGCCTTTTGTCTTTAGCAATAATTCAACTAAGTATCATATCTAAGGGACTTAATTTCATATAGGATATTGTTTTAATTTGGTTAAAAAAAAAACATATTTCAAAGTCAATGTAAACACTTCATTCTGTACCTGTTAATAAATTTTTGTCCCCAGTCCCAATTATGAGCTTAACATATGTCAACCAAGGGTAATCAAAGAGTTCACAATAGTTTGAAAGTAATCAAAACTTAAAAGTGCTCAAATTTCTTTGAAAACAATACTAAAAAATGACCTTTGCTCACTATTTTAACTATAACTTTTGATCCACAAAACATTGAGTGAGGTTTATTTCATTGGAAAGTAGACATCCTGGGTTTCAATTTAAACACAAATTTTGCCTAATTTAGATTTATATTGAATAAGTTATGGTGGTTTGAAGTCAAGCCATCAGAGCTGTCGAGAGTTAGGGTATGCATACTCATAAATCAAGTGTTTGTGTGCACACTCGAAAGATGCGTACGCATACTCATTTTCTGGGTAGTAGAACTTCATTTTTTAAGGACTCAAAACATCATTCTTTGATGTGGGCCAGCCCTTAGACTTTTGGGAACATCCAAAAACCTCTAACAAGGCCCGAAAACACTAATTTTAACTTATAAATACTCAACTTATGTCTCCAATTAAAACCCTAGCTAGAGAGAGTTTTGATTAAACTTTGTTCATCTTCTATAAAACCTTAGTTAATCTCTTCTAAACTCCCAGATAGACCTGAGCACATTTTTTAATCATAAAAAAACATCTCTTTAGCTAGTTCTAAGGCAGAAACTAATGTTCTAACTTGATTTCTCAAAACCTTTTTGAATTAAACTTTGTTCTTAAGTTGTGATTCCTAAAAACTATTGCATTCTTTAATTTCTTTGTTCTATCAATCTAAGCTTTGTGTTGTAGGCACTGAGAGGTCAGTTAAACAAACTCCAAGATCATAATCTTAAGTAAGGTGAGTGTTCTTCTCATGAACTCCTCCATTGCTTAATATGATTCACATGAGTTATTGATATAGTTTCTCTATTATTTATATTTGATTTGTTTATTGTTTTTTATTCTTTTGAAATGTGTTAATATGATTTTAGGTTGTTTATAATCTATTTTGGTTGTTCTTGTTTTATTATTTTGTGTTTATGTAAAGTTTAACATGTTTATTTATTTTATGTTAGTTTTGTTTCATGGTTATTTGGTTATGATAATATTGTGTTATTTGGTTTATGCTAGTTTAGTTTTTAGGGTTTTTATCATGCTTATTTGTTTATATCTTTGTTTGATTAAATATATAAAAATGTAATTTTTCGAATCTGTGCTAAAGGATGCGTACGCATCATTAAGTATGCATGTGCTTGGTTTCGACCATGCATGTGCATAGTTGAGTATGCCTACACACCACAAACTCAAATTTGACAAAAATCTTGTTTTTATTATTTTAATAATTTTTCCTTGTGTTGTTTGATTCTATTTGACTCTATTTAGGTTAATTATTTGTGTTTATTTATTTTCCATATTTGTCTTAGTATTCTTGCCATGTTTGGTTTATTTTATTTTCTTTCCATGAGTGTTTTATTTAATTGTTATCTTTTCCTTTTTAATATAATATTTGTTTAAATGTATTTTATTTGTTTCCTTTTATGTTGTGATGTGATCTTTAATATGTTGTGTGTGTTATTTTATTTAAGTGCATGATGTATGTTTAGGTTAAGGACTAGAGCTCTTTTAATAACTTCTTTATCTTAATATGGCCTAGCAACACATAATGAAGGTCAGCACAAGCCAAGCAGTCTTGGGTACCTGACACCTTCCCAAGCCGTACCCAAACTCCAAACTCATAATCTAGTATGAAGACTTATGTATGTAAGTAAGTAGCCTCAAAGGCCCAATATGGTTCCTAGACCTAATCTAGGAGGCGACTCCATTTTGCATCCTCTGCCACGGTCTAACCCAAGGCTGAGTTGTACTCCCTTGCACCCACAACCAATTAATATCAGTGTATCATTTTGAAATATGTATGTGTGTGTATTTATGCATGTGATGTCGTGAAAGCTACAAGAAAACAAACATGTTACTTTCTGAATGGAAAAGAAGCAAAACACGTTAGCTTCTAAATGAAAACCTCGAATCCACGAGGGGTCCCTTGAATCACAAGGTGATAGGTTTCTAGAATCCATTAGAGAGAAATAGACAAAGTTTGTATTTTTTTTTTTATAAATCTGAAAACTAAATTGCCCTGGAGACTACAATATATTTAAATAGTAAAAGAAACCCTAGGGCGGCTAGGAAAACATCGAGAAACCCTAATCTATGCTAATCATGTAATTAGGTGGCAAAATGGTAATTTTTTCCAAAAAGAGAAAAATTTAGATAATTACAGAAATTGAAAATACTGTCTCTAAGAGATGTCCCAAAACAGACAGGACCTTATTCTAACTTTTAAACTAAAAATTATTAAGGAAAAATAAATATTATTATAAATAGCAAAAACACTATTTTCGGGGCCTTAACGAAGTAATTTGCCTAAATTTAGGCGATGCTTAAGTGATTTCAAGTTTTGATTAGAATTTCGTTTCCTTTCAACCTACCAGATTTCATGCAATTCTGACACCGTTGCCCTGTTGGCCTCTACTGGCACCCCCCTTAATCTTGCTTCGTGACTTTTGGCGCCCTTGCTACTCGAGGAAGGCTTGTGCTATCTGTTCTATATCAGTCTACCCCACTTGTAAAGGACTCGATCCTAAGTTCCCACTATTTGGCTCATTAGGAGGATGGTAATCATACAAGTCACCAACATTGAAGCTAGAAGAAATGTTCATCTCTGGCAGAAGAGCAACCACATAGGCGTTGTTGTTGATCTTTTTAGCAATTTGAAACGGTCCATACTTCTTATCCTTTAATTTATTGTAAGTACCAATAGGAAGCTTCTCCTGTCGAAGGTAGACCAGTACTAAATTCTCAACATTGAAGATCTTCTTACACCTTTTCCTATCGGTAGCTTCCTTGTACTTGGCATTCAAAGCCTCAAGTTTTTGCCTAACTTCTCCTTGCACAGCCTGAATGCAATCATCCATATCTTTTGCAACTTGGCTCAATCTTGGAACCTTAGGTAAGGGTACCAAATCCAAAGCGTGTTTTGGGGGCATGAAATAGAAAAGGGAAAAAGGGAACTAACTTGTGCTCCTACAAACAATGCTATTGTAAGCAAACTCGGCTTGAGACAAGGTAAGATCCCACTATATAGGCTTCTATCCATAAATACACTAGATCAAATTACCTAAGATTCGGTTGATAACTTCTGTCTTGCCATTGGTCTGAGGATAACTAATGCTGCTGTAATTAAGGGATGTATCAAATTGCTTCCACAGAGTCCTCTAAAGTGACTGAGGAACTTGGTATCATGGTTAGAGGTAATGGACTTGGGCACTCCATGCAAACACACTACCTCTTTGAAGAACAGATTGGCTACTTTAATGGCATTTAAGGTCTTTTTACTGGCTATGAAATGAGACATCTTCAAATACCTGTCAACTACAACAAAAATAGAATCCACACCTCGCTAGGTTCGAGGAAGTCCTAGTATAAAGTCCATGGACAAATCCTCCCAAGGTGCTTGAGGAACCGGTAGTGGCATGTATAGACTAATGTTTTGAGACTGCCCCTTAGCTGTCTGGCATATAAGGCACTTCCTCATATGATTACCAACATCTTGTTTGAGTTGGGGCCAATAGTATCATTCCTCCACAAGTGCTATTGTCTTGTCTCGCCCCATATGACCTCCTAAACCTCCACCATGCAACTCCCATACAACGTGTTCCCTTAAAGAACTCTGAGGAATACATAGTTGATTCCCTCGAAAGAGAAAACCATTTTGAAGGTGTATGCCATCCACAACAAATTGAGTCTTCTGACATTGACTCCAAACCCTTCCAAAATCCTCATCTTCCTCGTATAGCTCCTTTAAATAATCAAACCCAATGTCCTCTAATCAGATTGTGACCAACAAAGAAACTCATCGACTAAGTGCATCGGCTACCTTGTTAATAACACTAGATTTGTGCTTTAAGGAGAATGAAAAATGTTGTATTTATGCAACCCACCTGGCATGCATTCTATTGATGACAGTTTGACTATTGATAAACTGTAGAGCCTGATGATCTGTATACAACACAAGCTCCCTCTAGACTAAGTAGTGCTCCTAGTGCTTTAGAGTCCGCCCCAAAGCATATAACTCCAACTCATATGTAGACCACTTGCTTCATGACTCAGAAAGCTTTTTAGTGAAGAAAGCCACTGGCATACCTTCCTGTGATAATACTGCACTGATTCCAACAACTGATGCATCACACTCCACTTGAAACAATGCTTCAAAATTAGGCAGTGCTAAAATGGGGTTAGTACTCAGTTTTTCCTTGATCAATGTAAAATTCTGTTTTGCTACCTCGCCCCAAAAGAATTTCCCCTTCTTCAAGTATGCTGTAATGGGGGCTACTATGCTACTAAAATTCCAAACAAATCTCTAGTAAAAGGTTGCTAGGCCATGAAAACTCCACACATCGCCCACTGTCTTTGGGGTTGGACACTTGTAGAAACCGCATTTTGTATCGCTTATGACCCGGGCCCTCATTCCCCAATAATGGTAAAATTCTAAAGCCCAAGGTTGGTCTAGGGCCTAATCAGATTATAAATTGACTTGAGGAAGGCTTTATGAAAAATATAACTCTTTTATGAATAAAATAAAATTATTTTTGGAAAATAAAAACCATGAAAACCCTAGGGTTGCATACGCATACACGTGTATGCATACACATACATGGGCTTGCATACACAGCTATGGTTCTAGAATTTATGAAAAGCAAGTTTTTTGCATTAAAGACTAAGGTTTGAATACCACGTTGTTTGGGAGCTGTTCAAAACCCCTATTTTCTCAATATAATAAGCCATACATGGTACTTTTTCAAAACATGTAAAAAATCCTAAAGGAAAACCTAAGATTCACTAGAAATAGTGAATCAAAGAGAGAGTTTTTTCACAAAACATCCTCAAGTCAATTTACTTTTGATTGAGACCTTTTCTAGTCTAGATCTTCGAGTTTTAAGATTGCTAATCGCTTTTTGTATTTGATTATGAATAGATTGACTAAAGGGAACAGTTAAAATCAAGCTAGAAAAGCTTCTTGTTTGAGGTATTGAGTTCTAACAATTTTCTTTTCATTTCTTTGTTTTAATTTTGTTTTCTTCTTGAATTCTTGCTTTGTTTATGTTTTAGTATGTTTAGGTAACCTAGGGTTTGGTAGTTTGTTGTTTTAGAGAATGTTAGTTTGTTAGCTTTATTAGTTTTAATTTTTGCTCTATTTTTTGTGTTTCTATGTTTTTTTATTAGGACATACGTGTTCAATGTTAGGAACATATGTCACTATTTTATGTAGTTGGCTAATCCTTTGACAAAATGGAATTTACTTGTAATTAGGTAGATCTAGGATGTGTTTAATACTTCAAAGAACAAGAGTTTCAGTCTAGTATTGAAGCCATGCAAATCTGTCTAAGAAACAAGTGAAGAAGTGTTAATTCATTAAAGCTTGACAACTGCTCAACAGATAACTATCTATCGAGGTTTAATGAGGCTCGACGAATACTATCTATCGAGATATCTATCAAAAATGATGAAAATTAGTTTTTCAGATATGATTTTTAGCCCATGCTTATGTATTTGTGTAGGGTTTCTTTTCTTACAACCTTAAACATATATAAAGCTTATTTTAGAGGCCGTCACATAAAAGAATACAAGAAGAACGAATGTAAAAGGTGAACAAAGCCTTATTCTCTCTGAAGGAAGCTACTGCATCTTTGCACCTTAGGGTTTTGTAACTGTTAGGACTTATGTGTTTCACTTGTTAAGAACATATGTCATTCGTTTATGTAAATTGGCTAATCCTTTAACAAAACGTACTTTACTTGTAATTGGATAGTTCTAGGTGTTTTTAATACTTCAAGAAACAAGGTTTCAAGATCAAGTGTTAAAGTCATTAATTCTGTCTAAGAAAAACAAGCTGATAGTGCAAATTTATTAAAACTCGACAGCTGGCTCGACAGCTGCATCTATCGTGCTTAAGAAAGCTGTATCAAGCTCGTAAGCTCGACACCTACTCGACAGCTTCTCGATAGCTTTTATCTGTCGAGGTTTATAAAAATCAGATTTCTGATCAGATTTCTTGGGATCAGTGAATGTGTCTTTGGGCCTTCTTTTCTCCTAACCCTAGACATATAAAAGGATTGTTTTTAGGGTTGTCAAAGAAGACACAAGTTGCAAAAGTATTGAGCAAACTCTGTTCAAGCAATTTGTGATCAAAGATGAAGCTCTTGCCCTAGTTCATCTCTTCTGAAGAAGTTTCTGTGTATTTGCACCAAAGGGTTTTGTGACCAAGCATCTTCTTGATCTTTATCGTGTAGGATGAATTGAAGAACTTTGCAGCCAACCTCTCCTTCAAGTTAGTGTTGAAGTCATGTACTGGGATCCGTGCATTGGTTAGTCACATACTTGGGAGCCGTGCATTCAAAGAGGGAAACTGTCACTACAGAACAAGTCCAATTGGGTATTGTGATAAGGGTTCAACTGTAGGTTGGTAAGGTACTTGGGATTTCTTTACTTGTAACCGCTTGTTGTGATAATAGTGGAGTTTCGGGAGTGGTGACCTGAAAATTAGCTGGTGGAGTTTTTGCCGTTAGGTTTTTCCCCATTCGAAAACAAATCACCGTGTCATTTAATTTCCATTGCATATGTAGTTATTTGGTGATTTGTTTATGCTACCACGCGTTTGCATGTTAAATTGATTAATTAATTGATTTAACCACAATGAGTCAATTCAATTTGTGGCCTATCAAGTAGTATCAGAGTAGGCACACTCTATTGAGATTTAATATTTTCTGTGTTGATCCATTGACCCTTGTTTGTCATGGATAGAGGATAGTAATTAATCATACCTCATTTATTTGATGTCACTAACTATGCATACTGGAAAGTATGCATGAGAGCTTTCTTGTAGCCTTTAGATGAGAAGGTGTGGCAAGCTGTAGAGATTGGCTAAACCAAGCCAAATGAAGCGTCGGCTGATTGGGATGAAGCCAAGATTAAGGCGGCAAACTTCAACAGCAGAGCGTTGAATGCTCTATTTAGCGCAGTCACCAATGAGGAGTTCAAGAAGATATCCTCTACTGAAACTGCAAAGGAAGCATGGACCATCCTCCAGAAAACATATGAGGGTACAAAGGCTGTTAAGGATTCAAAACTTCAAAGGCTCACTACAAGCTTTGAAGAAATAAAGATGGAGGAAGATGAGTCGGTCGATGAGTTCTATGCCAAGCTCAAAGACATAGTGAACTCAGCCTTCAATCTTGGGAAAACCATTCCTAAACCCAAGATTGTGAGGAAGATGCTCAGATCTCTACCCGAGAGATTCCATGTCAAGATTACAGCAATAGAAGAATCAAAGGATATCGATAAGATTCCTTTGATTGAGCTAGTTGGAAACTTGCAGACCTATGAGCTAGGGCTTACCAGAATTAGCAAGTCGGGTAAAGGCAAGAGCATGGCCTTGAAGGCAAAGAGCAGTGACATAGATGAGTCTTCCGATGATGAAGATTCCAAGATAAAGTCCTACATTACAAGGCAGTTCAAGAAATTTATGAAGAATGCCAATGGGAGGAGCTTCGATAAGGACTGTAGACAATCCAGTTCTTTTTAGTCTAAGGGGCAAGACAAAGTGAAAAAGGATGGTGGTCAGTACACTGTTCCTGCAAGACCAAAGTGTTTTGGATGTCATGGATTCAGTCACATGAAGCATGAATGCCCTATATATCTCAAGAGCATTGGGAAGAGTAAGGAACTTGCTACAACCTTGAGTGACACCGAGCTTGAAGATGATTCCGACAATGAGGGTGATGGAATTTTGAATGCCTTGACTGCCACAGTCAATCCTACTGAAGGGATTGTTGAAGAAGTGGATGAAGAAGAAGAATTGGTGGAAGCCAAATTTGAGAAGATGAATGATCAAGATGATATCCATACAGCCTATGAAAAGATTTATAAGCTCTCTAAGAAGCATGAGAAATTTTATAAGCTGGCCACCAAGAAGCTCAGTGATGTGGAACTTGATTGTAAGGAGCTTTCCACAAAGTTTGATGAGGCTAAACAAACGATTGGTGCATTGAGGTTTGAAAACAATTTCTTGGCTGAGAAGACCAAGAAGCTTGAAGCAGAGCTATTTCAAGTTAGAGCTCAATTGGAGAGGACTTCAAATACAAAGCTTGATGAGATGCTCAACGTTCAGAAATCTGCTTCAGATTGAACAAGTTTAGGGTATGGTCTTTCTTCCTCTCATATTGCTTCTACTAGTGCTATTGTTTTTGTTTCTCCTACTAATAACACTAAAATTAAGAACACTGATGATAAAATTGAATTAGCTAGTGAGAACTTAGACAAAAGTAAATCTATCTTAGGAGCACCCCCTAAGCAGGATAAGAAAGATGTTAAAAACCCTAGGGCTAAAAAGGCGAACTCTCAAAAGCCTAAATAGAAGAAGCAACATCTCTATCATTATTGTGGAGCTGCCGGTCATACTCGACCAAATTGCTAAAGTGGCTAGCCACCCAACAGAGCAACGACATGATAGCATCTGGTAGCCAGAATCAGCTTCAATCCTCTCTTGCTCCTCTTGGTGATCTTCTTAAAGCCCTCATGTTCCTTTCGAACTTGAACGGGTTCAATTCCTCCTCCTCACCGCTGGTTCAAGGATTCAATCAAAGGAAAAGTTCTTCCAAGGTGTTGAAGAAAAAGGACTCTAAGTGATTTCTTCACTTTCTTCTATCTTCTTGTTTTTGTTTGTTGCATTACTTGTGTGTTCTGCATTTATTTTAATTCAGTCTAGTTTTATGCTTTGCTTTGTTTAACATGTTTTTTTATGTTTACTTTCAGTTTTTTTTTTATATAAAAATAAAATAAAATTAAAAATTAAAAAATACAAAAAATACAAAAACAGTATGTGTTTTGTGTACTTTGGTACTTGTGTACCTTGGATGGCCATTGAAACAAAGTTTCTAAATTTTGTATCTTTTGTAACTTAGATGAGCATCTATGCATAACTAAACAAGTGAGCTTTGTGGCCCTTGTTTGTGATGAGTAAAATTAAGTTATTTCTTGAACTTAATACTCGTATCACTCTTTTTGATGGGTAGGACTAGAAAAATCTAAGAGAAAGGCATAAATAACTATCTCACCACTATTGCCCACCAATCATAATATGACACCTGTATGTTTCGGCATAGCAAAAGTGCAGTGTCATAGACACCTGCATGCTTCGGCATAGCAAAAGTGCAATGTCAAAGACATCCGTATGCTTCGACATAACAAAAATGTAATATCTATGCTTAACATCTTGGGTATTTCTTTTCTCTCTTTTATATACCCATGCATGATATGCTAAAATAAAAGAAAATATACAAAGAAAATAAAAAGCAAAAAAATCAAAAATGTTTTAAATATGATTGCAAGAGTGTTTTCTAGGAGATGTGGGAGTTATAGAATGTACCTCGAAAGTGATAGTCCCCATTAAACAGTTATGATTGTGTGTGAGTTAAAGTTATTTTCTCATATCTCAAATCGTCATAACATGTATACACATATGTAATCTTGCGATATTTTTCACACATAACACTCAATATTCTTTGCTACTTTTGATACATGTGTAGGTACAATGTGATTTGGCCATCACAAGGGCTTACACGTGCTAATGTATGCTCACTAAACTGTCTTGACTCGTTTTTGAAATATAAAATTGGTTAGACTTGTTTAGTGTGTGTGTGTGTTTTTGAGGATCTATGTGCTTAAAATTTTTGTTGAGAGATGATTTTAAAAGCTTAATATGTTGATTAGGTCATTGGTTGAGGTGCATGTTGGATAGCATTCATGTATGTGTTTTTCACTTCTCGAAAAACTATTTCTAAAAGGAAGCTCGACACCTCCTTGATACCCAGCTATCTGAGCTTCTCAAGCTTTTTCTTATCGCAATCTTGACACATCCTCGACACCTGGTGGATCGATCGAGAAAGTTTCTGTCTTCTCGATACCTTCTCGACACCTAGTGGATCGATCGAGCCTCTGTTCTTGGTTCTGGTGGTTTGTTCCTCAATTCCTCTTCAAAACCTATATCTGTCAATGATCATTTCCTTAACACCTTCCTTGACAGCTGTCTCGACACCTTTCGATACCTCATCTGTCAAGAATTACTGATGTTCCTATATAAGCTTCTATTGCGATCCGGTTCTCATTTTCTCGATCTCTCTCGATCTGTCCATGGCTATTCATCTTCCAAACTCCTTTTTCTCACTCAAAACCTTCAACCCACATGATTTTCAACCTTTCCTTGCTTCAAATCACTTGGTATGATCTCTTTTTCCTTCATTCTTCATGCATTTCATGTTTTGAATCTTAGGTTTTGGGGTTTTTGGAAAATTTTTAGGATTTTTCAAAATTGATGAGTTTTTCTTGCAATTTTGGGATGGGTTTTCATTTCAATATGTTCAAAATCTCATGCATTATATCACATTTGCATTAGAATGGTATTTCCATACATTTAGATGTGTGAACTATGCTTGTGTGCTAGTAGGTTTGGATTGGGCTTAGCGCATGATGTAATTTCTTTTGCATGTCACATGTTCATGCATCCTCATGCATACGTACTCTCTATTCAATATATTTGATATATTTGAATTGCTTTGGGACTTTTTTGATTGTCTATTTCTCTCGCTCTCTCTCTTTCTCATTCTGTTACATTAGTAGTGTCTATGGCACCTAAGCGTAAATCCACTCCTGCTCGGAACCCTCTTCGTTCTGGAGCTTCCTCCTCTTCTGATTTTGTTCCTCTTAATCTTTGGTTCCGTGATGATGATGCCCACAAGGCATTCTCAGAGAACTTCTCTAGACGAGGTATTCATTCGGAACGCCAAGTCATTTTGACAGACTTCGCAGACACTGACTTTCCCTCTATCATTCACAGTAGGGGATGGGAGTCACATGTTCTCTTATGCTTATTCAGGATTTTTACTCCAACATGCACGGGATTGATCGTTCAGTACCTCTTTTCTTCATTCGTATTTGAGGTACATGTATCCCTATCACACTGCAACTTGTTGCGGATGTGCTTCGGGTTCCTAAGATAGATTTTCTTGACTATCCTTCTTGTGAGCATCTGAGGACTGTGTCCAAGGATGATCTCATATCTACTTTTTGTGAGCGCCCTTTGGAGTGGGGTAAGCGTAAGTTCACATCATATAGACCTTTTGCTAAAGGTCCTAGATTCTTAAACATGGTGATGACTTTTGTACTCCATCCACTTTCTCACTACAACTCCATCACAGAGCCTCGTGCTCGATTTTTGCTATCCTTCATTGAGCATCTTACCATAGATTTTCCATCTTATTTCATTTTGTCTATTATAGATGTTCACTTAGATGCGGTGACCCGTGATAAGCTCATCTTTCCTTCTACTATCACGAGGATTCTATGCCATTTTTCCATTCCTTTTCCTGTGTCCGACCATTTTACTTTCATGTGTGCCATAGATGCCGCTACCGTAAAACGTAGTGCAGTGCAGTTTAGGTCGAGATAGCCGGATTCCACTCCTTCCTCCTGTTCAGCTCCATCCCATTCTGCTCCATCTATATCTGCTCATTTTTCCTCTATGGGCAATGTATCTCTTAGAGACATTATGGCGCAGCTGCAACGCATGGATGCTCGCCTTGATACACTCTCTACTGAATTGTATCAGGTGAACGTTCATGTTGGTCGTATTGCACGACGACAGGCAACCATGGGTGGGTTTGCTTCTGAGGCTACTCTTTCACCACCTCCTCTAGCGGATTCTAATTCTAAGGATGATGATGATGATGGTGATGACGATGACGTTTCGGATGATGATGGAGATGCTAGCTCTACTGATGAGATGTTTACTTGACATTCTACTCTTTGTCACTCATGTCAAAAAGGGGGAGTAGTTTTGGATATAAGAGTAGTCATCTTAGGGGGAGAGTTAGTATAGGACAGTTTTGTTAGGGGGAGCATTGATACTTGAGGGATGTAGTAAGGATTTGATGTATTTTTTTCTTTTCTACTTTTTAGATACATTGTTCTTGTATATAAGGTCTTGTGACCAGTTTTTACATACATTGTACTTATTTTCCCTATATGTGGATGTATGTTTCTTTCACATGTCTCTACATGTGTTGTTTCTTTTTTATCTTTATACACATGTTTCTTTTACTTATATGCAATCTATTACTTTTGTTTCACACAAGATGTCTTGATGAGTTTTGTTTAAAGTGTTTCAGAAATACAAGTTGTCAAAGTCTACTTGCCATAAACTCTTTTCTTGCAAAGTTTTTCAAGAATTTGTGATAGGATAGATTTTATTGTATTTAACAAGTAAATATGAGTTGAGTGATTTATGACTTCTCTCATATGTTCATTTGTTTACTGTGGTTTTGTCATGGATTGCCAAAGGGGGAGATTGTTAGGATATATGTGTTTCACTTGTTAAGAACATATGTCATTCGTTCATGTAAATTGGCTAATCCTTTGACAAAATGCACTTTACTTGTAATTGGGTAGTTCTAGGTGTTTTTAATACTTTAAAAAACAAGGTTTCAAGATCAAGTGTTGAAGTCATCAAATCTATCCAAGAAAAACAAGCTGATAGTGCAAATTCATTAAAACTCGACAGTTGGCTCGACAGCTGCATCTATCGAGCTTAAGAAAGCTATATCAAGCCCGTAAGCTCGACAGCTTCTCGACAGCTTCTATTTGTCGAGGTTTATAAAAATCTGATTTCTAATCTAATTTCTTGGGATCCATGAATGTGTCTTTGGTTCTTCTTTTCTCCTAACCCTAGACATATAAAATGATTGTTTTTAGGGCTGTCAAAGAAGACACAAGCTGCACAAGCATTGAGCAAACTCTGTTCAAGCAATTTGTGATCAAAGATGAAGTTCTTGCCCTAGTTCATCTCTTCTGAAGAAGTTGCTGTGTATTTGCACCAAAGGGTTTTATGACCAAGCATCTTCTTGATCTTCATCGTGTAGGATGAACTGAAGAATTTTACAGCCAACCTCTCCTTCAAGTTGGTGTTGAAGTCGCATACTGGGATCTACGCATTGGTTAGTTACGTACTTGGGAGCCTTACATTCAAAGAGGGAAACTGTTACTACAGAACAAGTCCAATTGGGTATTAGGGTAAGGGTTCACCTGTAAGTTGGTAAGGTACTTAGGATTCCTTTACTTGTAACCGCTTGTTGTGATAATAGTGGAGTTTCGGGAGTGGTGACTTGAAAATCATCCAGTGGGGTTTTTGCCATCAGGTTTTTCCCCATTCGTAAACAAATCATTATGTCATTTAATTTTCCCTGCATATTTAGTTATTTGGTAATTTGTTTATGCTACCACGCTTTTACACGTTAAATTGACTAATTAATAACTTGGCTAATTAATTAATTGATTTAATTACAAGGAGTCAATTCAATTTGTGGCATATTAGTAACCAAGTGTTTCTTGGTCTTCATTATTGATGAAGTGAAGAACTTTGCAGCCAACATTTTCTTCAAGTTGGTGTGTTAGTCAGGTACTGTGAGCCATGCATCATTAGTGAGTCACATACTGGGATCCGTGCATCAAAATGGTGGCATTCATGTATTGAAGAGTTCAAAGGTTCTAAAGTGGTAGAAGGTTTCTGCTGTTAGTCCATCTATAGGGATTATAAAGTTTAGGGACAAAGGTTTTGTACTAGATCTGAAACTTCTCTTTACTATAGTGGATTGCTTTTCAGGAAAGTTTCCCCCCAGGTTTTTTACTGTGAAACTAGTTTGTTTTATTGGTTTTCCTGGGTCATCATATCTTGTCTTATTTAATTTTTTGCTGTGCATGGTATCGCCATGTTATTGATGTTAGTTTTTTTAACAAGTTTTATTTATAATAAATCTAATTAACAACTTGGGTTTAAAATTTTTTAATTCTATCAATCGGGGTCTAAATTTTTCAACAAGTGGTATTAGAGCGGGTTATTAATTTCCTGAGTGTGATCCTTGACCTTTGTTGTCATGAATTATGGATAATCTCTTTTGATTCCTCCTTCATTTGATGGCACTAATTATACGTACTGGTTAGTTCATATGAAAGTCTTTTTGTAGGCTCTAGGTGAATAGGTATGGTAAGCTGTTGAAGTTGGCTGGATTAAGCCAAAAGAAGCGCCGGTGGATTGGGATGTAGAAACAATTAAAGCGAAAAATTTCAACAGTAGAGCCTTGAATGCTTTGTTTTATGGGGTGACCAATGAGGAATTCAAGAAAATATCATCCACAGAAGTTGGCAAGGAAGCATGAACCATTTTTTAGACTACCTATGAAGGTACCAAGGCAGTAAAGACTGTGAAACTTCAAAGACTCAGTAGTAGTTTTGAAGAAATAAGGATGGAGGAGGATGAGACCTTTGATGAGTTCTATGCTAAACTCAAGGATATTGTGAATTTTGCCTTCAACCTTGGAGAATCTATATCAAAATCCAAGATTGTTAGAAAAATCCTTAGGTCCTTACCTGAAAGATTCCATGCCAAGATCACTGTCATTGAAGAAGTGAAGGACATTGATCAACTTTCTTTGATTGAGCTTGTAGGGAACCTTCAAACCTATGAGATGGGATTCGGCTCAATGGAAAAAGGTGGAAAGAGTAAAAACTTGACTCTTAAGGGTATAGAGGAAGAGATTGAGGACTCTGAAGATGAAAATAAAAGTGAAGATGAAGATGAAGATGAGGATGAGGATCTAACTTTCATAATTGATGAGATTATCAAGCTTCTTCAATTTAGAAAAAAGGATAAGGGAAAACGGCCTAGGAAATCTAAATCCTCAAGGAAGGGTAAGAATGAGAAACCCATCATCCAATGCTATAAGTGCAAAAGGTTTTGGTTATATGAGGATAGAGCGCCCAAACTATCTTATGAAGGAAAAGACTAAAAAGTTAGAAGATAAATGGTTGGTTGCTACTTGGAGTGATACTGAGAATAACTCTTCTGATGAGTATGTGGATGAATGTGGTCACTTTATGGCTTTTCTTGCTACAACCGATAAGGTGATTGTGGAGAGTGCTAGTGATAGTGAGGATTCTTCTGATAATGAAGTACCCAAGAAGTTGACTCTTCAAGAAGCCTATGATAAGCTATGCACTAAATTCATAAAATCTGAAAAGACTTTTCATCTTTGTAGAAAAGAGCTTAATGAGGTAAAAACTGAAAAAGCTGATCTATTAGTCAAACTTGATGAGACTACAAGGCTAGTTGAGACTCTTATTGTGGAGAACATCTTATTGGAAGAGAAGGTCAAGAATCTTGAGGTTGAGCTTAATCAGGCTAGAACTCAAATAGAGAGGATGTCTAGTGCAAAGCTTGATGAGGTCTTGAGTGCTCAAAAGCCTAGTTCTGATAAGACTGACTTAGGATATGCTGTCTCCTTCGGCCCCTCCTCTTCCACGACTTCTGGATTAAGGACTGTCCTTGTGCTCAAATTTGAGAAAGGTAATAAGGTATGAAATCCAAAAATGATTTGGCTAATTCTAAATCATTTGTTAGACCTCATGTTTGTCACCATTATGGTGTTTCTGGACACATTCATCCTAATTGATTTAAGTTGTATCCTCAAAAGTAAGTGTCCAAAAAATTACAAGTTTCCTCTCAAGGACCTACACATTTGTTTAGAGAGTTATTAAAAGCTTTGAGCTTTTTTAACTCAATTTCAGAAGAATTTTAATTCTTCTATGTCCTTTAGTAGTCATACTAGGACACGTGTCTTTTCATCTTCACGGCCAAAGATTCGTGGTTTGTGGGTGAGAAAGGAGCCTAAGACTTAATTGTCTTTTTTATTTATCCTCTGGTTTAATTCTTTCTATCTAAAGTATGACTCTTTTTGCTTGATTTCTTATCTATTTTTAGAATCATGCTTTCATGCATCTACACTTTTCTATCATGCCTTCATGCATTTGCATATTTCTTTCATGCTTTCATGTTTTTTGTTTGTTTTTGTTTGGTTGTTTAGTTTTTATTTTGTTTTGTTTTTAAAATAAAAAGGGAAAAATCAGAAAAATACAAAAACAGTGTGTGTTTGTGTACATTGGTACTTGTGTATTTTGGATGGCCATTGAAACAAAGTTTTCTAAACTTTGTATTTTTTGTAGTTTAGATGAGCATCTCTATGCACAACTAAGCAAGTGAGCTTTATGACTCATGTTTGTGATGAGTAAGATTAAGTAATTTCTTGTACTTAACACTCATATCATTCTTTTTGACGGGAAGGACTTGAAAATCCTAAGAGAATGGTATAAATAACCATCTTACCACTGTTGCCTGCCAATCATGAAAATGACATTTGTGTGCTTCGGCATAGAAAAATTGGAATGTCAAATTTTTACCATCATTGGGTATTTCTTTTCTTTCTCTTATGTGCCCATGCATGATTCGCTTAATATATATATATATATATATATGCAAAGAAAATAAAAGCAAAAAGATCAAAATGCTTTATTTATGATTGCAAGCGTGTATTCTAGGAGATGTAGGAGTTATAAGATATATCTCAAAGGTGATAGTCCCTATCAAATAGTTATGATTATGTGTGAGTTAAAACAATTTTCTCATATCTCAAATCGTCATAACATGTATACACTTATGCAATCTTGCAATGTTTTTCACACACAACATGCAATATTCTTTACTACTTTTGATACATGTGCAAGTACAATGTGATTTGACCACCACATGGTTTATGTGTGTTAATGTATGTTCAATAAACTGTCTTAACTTGCTTTTGAAATATAAAATTGGTTAGACTTGTTTAGTGTGTGTGTGTGTGTTTTTGGGATCTATATGCTTAGTTTTTTGGTTGAAAGATGATTTTGAGAGTTTAAAATGCTATTTGGATCATTGGTTGAGTTGCATATTTGATTGCATTCATGTCTATTTTTTTATATTCTTGAAAAACTATTTTTAAGCAATCTCGACACCTCTCGACAGCTAGGCTATCTATCGAGCACTTCAGCTTATTTTTATCCCAATCTTGATAGATTCTCAATAGCTCCTCGATCCATCGAGAAACTTTTGCCTGCTCGATAGAAGCTTGATAACTGGTCGATCCATCGAGGTTGGCTTTTGCTCGATAGCATACACCTCTCGATCCATCGAGATTTTCTTGCATGCATTGTTTTTCACATGTTTTGCATCTTTCTGTTATCTTGTCATCCATAGCATCTCGTTTCATTACATTCATGCATTTATATGGATTCTTTGTACCCCCTTAATCATCCTTGATCATCTTTATGTTTCTCGAGTGAAGCTTTCTAGCTTCTTATGCCCTTTGTCAATCATGACAACAAGGGGGGGTGGGAATTTGTGGTTTCTTTTTCTAAGATTCTACATGTTAGGGGGAGAAATACATGCCTCTGTAAGGGGGGGGGGGATGTGTTTCATCTTGTTAAGGGAAGAGCTTACTTCCTTCTTCTTGTACATTGGTCTTATGACCATGTTTATATACATTGTGCTTATCTTTGATATATATATGATGATGTACGTTTTCTTCACCTACCTCTACATCTGTTGTTTCTTTTCTTTCTTTATACACATGTTTCTTATTATTTGTATACAATCTTTTATTTCTGTCTCACACTAAGATGCCTTGATGAGTTTTATTTAAAGTGTTTCAGAAATACATGTTGTCAAAGTCTTCCTTGCCATGAACTCTCTTCTTGTAAAGTTTTTTCAAGAGTTTGTGTTAAGATAGATTTTATTGTATTCAACAAGTAAATATGAGTTGAGTGATTTATGACTTCTCTCATATCTTATTTGTTAGTTTTGGTTTTGTCACAGATTGCCAAAGGAGAAGATTGTTAGGACATATGTGTTCAATGTTAGGAACATATGTCACTATTTTATGTAGTTGGCTAATCCTTTGACAAAATGTATTTTACTTGTAATTTGGTAGATCTAGGATGTGAGAAATATTTCAAAGAACAAGAGTTCAAGTCTAGTATTGAAGCCATACAAATCTGTTCAAGAAACAAGTGAAAAAGTGTTGATTCAATAAAGCTTGGCAGCTGCTTGATAGATAGCTTTCTATCGAGGTTTAATAAGGCTCGACAAATACTATCTATCGAGGTATTTATCGAAAATTACAAAAATCAGTTTTTTAGATCTGATTTTCGGCCCATGCTTATGTATTTGTGTATGGTTTTCTCACAACCCTAGACATATATAAGGCTTATTTTAGAGGCTGTCACATAAGAGAATACAAGGAGAATGAATTCAAAATGTGACCAAAGCCTTATTCTCTCTGAAGCAAGCTACTGTGTCTTTGCGCCTTAGAGTTTTGTAACCAAGTGCTTCTTGATCTTCATTGTTGATGAAGTGAAGAACTTTACAGCCAACATCTTCTTTAAGTTGGTGTGTTAGTCATGTATTGGGAGCTGTGCATCATTGGTGAGTCACGTATTTGGATCTGTGCATCAAAAGAGTGGCGTTCATATATTGAAGAGTTTAAAGGTTCTAAAGCGATAAAAGGTTTCTACTGTAAGTTCATCTATGGGGATTGTAGAGTCTAGGGATAAAGATTTTGTACTAGGTTTGAAACTTCTCTTTACTATAGTGGATTGCTTTTTGGAAAGATTTCCCCCAGGTTTTTTATTGTGAACCTAGTTTGTTTCATTGGTTTTCCTTGGTCATCATATCTTGTCTTATTTAATTTTCCGTTGTGCATGATATTGACATGTTATTGATATTAGTTTGTTTTAACAAGTTTTATTTATAATAAATCTAATTAACAACTTGGGTTTAAAACTTGTTAATTCTCTCAACCAGGGTCTAAATTTCCTAACATTTTGGGGTTAGGGTTTAAGGCATGTCTGTGTGCACATGCTTCTTGAATGCATGTGCAAGCTCGAAGTATGCGTACGCCTATAATTGGCTTGTGTACGTAGGCCTATGTATGCGCACGCATACTCGTGCCCAAAAACCCTAATTTGAGTTTTCTGCTTCTGTTTCTTCTTTTTTTTTTTTAATTTTTTTTTTCACATAACATGCCTCTATTTTGACTTTCTTTTATGTTTTTAAGTCTCTATGTGATTTTTTTTTTTGCCTTTAACATGCCAGATTATGGTTTCTTTCTATTTCTTACTTTGATATGCCATGAACACGCATTTAGATGTCCATGCATTGATGCATAGGTATTGTGGTGCAACGAGGTAAGAAAAGGTGAGTCATGCATTTCAAATGATCATGCATTTGTTTGTTATATGGCCTTGATATTCCCTTGATGAATGTGTATATGCAAAGTCCTTGTGCTATGCTTTCAATATGGTAAACATGTTTGTTTGATTGTTGTTATGTTGCTACCTTTTAGATACCTTGCTTGCTTGCTGCCTTGGATGATATGTGGTGATTACCATGATAGATCATGTTAGGGTTTATGATGATATGAGAAGTATGATAGATGTATGTTAGGGTTTGGGATGACATGCCATATTGTATGCTTAGATATTTGCTAGTGTATGTGTGAGTATAGAATGCAATATTGAATGTGCCTTTAATGAGATTAAGACATAAGACACAATGAGTGGTAGCCGACCCATAAGTCCACCGATTTTGGGTACCTAACACCTTCCCAAAATCATACCTAAACTTCAAACCCATACTCTAGTAGTAAGATTAGTCATTTCATGTAAGGACGCTATGTAAATGGGTCCTAAACCTAAATTAGGTGGCAACTCCATCATTTCTCCACCTTAGTCCACTTAGCTAAGGCGTACTCCCCTTTCCTCCCCTAAGGAGGGAAAAACCATTGGCGTCCACACCACTCCCGAATAGTACAGACCTTTTCCTCATTGACATGGATCCCCTCAACACTTACTACATATCCTAAGAACAATAACCTATCTGTGAAGAAACTGCACTTCTTTAGGTTGACATACAACTTGTTGGCCAATAGAACCTTTAGTACCTCATGCACATGATTGTAACGAGCAGCTTCTGTCTTATTGTATATCAAGATATCATCAAAATAGAAAACTATAAACTTGCTAATAAATGGTTTCAATACTTGATTCATAAGTTGTATGAATAAGCTCGAAACATTTGATAAGCCAAATGGTGTAACCATCCACTTATAAAGCCCCTCTTTTTTCTTGAAGGTTGTCTTCCACTCATCATCTATTCAGATACAAATCTGGTGGTATCCACTCTTAAGATCCAATTTTATGTAGCACTTGGACCCACTCAACATGTCAAACATATCATACAATCGAGGGATAGGGAATTGATACTTAACTGTAATCTTGTTGATGACTTGACTATCTACACTCATATGCCAGCTTCCATCCTTCTTAGGTGTCAATAGGGCATGTACTACACATGGACTCATACTCTCTCTGATCTGCCCCTTACTAAGCAGTTCATCCATTTGACCTTGTCTAGTAATGTGGCAAGTTTGGTAGGCTAGCTCTAGGGACCAAACCAATGTGGTGTTGAACATCACGCATCGGTGGCAATCTTGCATACATCTCCTCTAGAAACAGTTCCTCAAACTCCTTAAGCAATGGTTGCACTATTGCTGGTATTTCAGGTGCTGCTTTGGGCCCTCCATCAATCACCGCAACTGTAAATACTTGCTTTGATTCCCTAGCTTCCTTGTCAAATTGGCCTTTATTGTTAACCAGAAGAAGAGACGATTTCCCCTCCACTTTTTTAGAAGCTTTGGGTACACCACTCTCCTTGATGGACTAAGGTCAATTTTACTACCATTCTTAAAGAACACATACACGTTGTCCTTACATCTAGGAGTAGCATTTACATCATACTGCCATGGCCTTCCCAAAATTAAGTGATATGCATCCATCTCAACAACATCACATAGTATCACATCTACATAACTCTTACCACAGAAAAATTAATTCGACATTGATAAGTAATAAGAGTTTTTGTACCTTTCTTAATCCAGTCTATTTTGTATGGAGAGGGGTACTATTTCTCTGTCTTCAATCCCAATTCGGTGACCAAACTCTTGGAAACAATGTTCTCTGCATTGCCGCTATCAATAATAAGGTCACAAACCCTCTTGTTGATGGTGCATCGTGCCTGAAAGATCTTGTGTCGCTGATCATTTAACTCCCTCCTTGGTGTGTGTTAGGTTCTAAGGTCTTAGGATTTTATGTGTTTAGAACTCTAATTTGTAATGTTGGCAAACCATGATCAAAACATTGTATGGTGTCTTCTTTAGACTTGCTCAAAGTTGGTTTAATATTGTAAAGTTGGAATCGAGTGGCTGCAGAAGTACTTGGGACTCTCGGCCTGGCTCGATCGATCGAAGAATAGACTCGATCGATCGAAAATCGCACAGGTTGAATTTTCTGCAGAATTTCCAACTCAGCCCTACTTCATTAAACGTTTAGGGTTTTATGTTTTTACCCTAGGTATATAAATAAAACCCTAGCCACGTTTTTGGAGGGAGCCCATATTGTATTGTTGCTCATACATTGCTGTTTTGTGTGAATCTCGTGTGAGATCTTTGAGGAGCTTTCCTTTACACAAAACTTAGGGTTTTCATGGTGGAGATTATTTCAACATCTTGAAGATCATTATTGTTGCAACCATTGGAGATTAAAAGAAAAGCAAGCGGGGAGCTTGTAGCTGATTGAAGAATTCAAGAAAGAAGTAGTCCGTGGATTCGGAGCCTGCGCGTGGTCGTGTCAGGAAGTTCTACTGGTGGGTAGCATTAGGAAGTCGAGCGGGGAGCTTGTAGTCCTTTTGTACGAACTTCAATTCTTTCATAGTGAATTCAGGTTAGCCTTGAGGATCGGTGGGTCAAATCCTCCCCAGGTTTTTACCGTGTGGTTTCCTGGGTGATCATATCTTGTGTTATTTATTTTCCGCTGCATTATTATTCTTGATATGATTGTTTGATTGTTTTAACCTAGAATTGCTTAATTTGACTAAGTAACAACTTGGCTAATTAATCTAGGCTACGCAATCTGTGTGTTTAAGGGGTCTAAAACCGTTCAAGTGGTATCAGAGCAAGGTAGCTCTTTCTGTTTGAGATTCTTTAATCTCAGAGCTGATCCTTGACCCCTGTTGTCATGGAGCATGGACACTCTCTGTTTGTTCCTCCTCATTTTGATGGGAACAACTATGCCTATTGGAAAGTAAGGATGAAAGCATTCCTGAAATCCATTGATGAAAGGGTTTGGAACTCCGTTGAATACGGATGGGAGAAGCCCGCTACTCCTGTGAGTGAGTGGCAAACTTCTGAAAAAGAAGCAGCAAGCTTCAATAGCAAAGCTATGAATGCTATATTTAATGCTGTTTCTATGGAGGAATTTAAGAGAATCTCTAATGTTGAGGTTGCTCATACTGCTTGGAAAATCCTCCAAACTGTGCATGAAGGCACAAAGGCAGTTAAGATAAACAAACTGCAGCAATTAACTTCTAGGTTTGAAAACATTAGGATGTCTGATGATGAATCCTTTGATGAATTTTATGCCAAACTGAATGATATTGTTAATTCTGCTTTTAATTTGGGTGAAATCTATGATCAACCTAAGATTGTTAGGAAGATTCTTAGATCTTTAACTGAAGACTTTAGACCCAAAGTGACTGCCATAACTGAAAGCAAGGATGTGGACTCCATCCCTGTTGATGAGCTTGTAGGATCTCTTCAATCCTATGAGTCTGACCTACCCAAAGTAAACAAATCCAAATCAATGGCTCTTAAGTCAGTTGATGATGTTGATGGTGGTGGATTTGATGATGAGCTCTCTGCTACAGAGATTGCCTATCTTGCCAAAAACTTTAAGAACTTTCTTAGGAATACAAATAGAAAGGCAAGAGGTACTTACACTGCTGAGCCTAGAAATTTTAGGAAGAATGATCCCACTAAGGTTAACAATTTTGAAAAACCTAGAGAAAATTCTGGTCAATCTTCTAATAACTCTCTGGGTCCTCAGTGTTTTGGCTGTCAAGGGTATGGTCATGTGAAGTCTGAATGTCCTACATTCTTAAGGACTAAGGGTAAAGCTATGGCTGTAACCCTTAGTGATAATGAGGTTTCTGATGATGAGTCCGGTGGAGACGAGGATGGAAACTTCATTGCTTTCACGGCTACTGCTATAGTCAATGAAGGCATATCTGCTGAAGAGAACCCTTCTGATGGGGAACTCTCTGAAGATGCAGATCTTCAAGAGGCCTATAACAAACTTTGCAAAATTGCTGCAAAGGATGCTATGAAAGTTGAACTTGGCCTAAAGAAAATTGATTCTCTTGAGCTTGAAAAGAGAAATTTGCTTGTTAAACTGTTTGATGCAAATGAACTTTTGAATAATGTTAAATCTGAGAATATGCTTTTGCTTGATAAAGTTAGAACTTTGGAACATGATTTATCTGTTGCTAGATCTGCTAGTTCTAAACTTGATCACATGCTGAATGTTCAAAAGTATCCTTCTGACAAAACTGGGTTAGGATATGTTGAAAGCATCTTTGATACTGGACCACATTCCACTACCTTTGTTCCTTCTTCTTCTTCTGGACCTTCTGTGAGTGAGGTTGTGTGTGATACTGTCAAACCACCTGTGAGTGAGGTAGTAAAACCTGTAGAAGTTTCACCACCTAAGAAGACTAGGGTAGACTTAAGAGAATCTAAACCTAAGGAGCCTACCAAATCTAAGGACAAGATGCATGGTAAACCTGCGTGGGTTTGTCATTATTGTGGTAAGTCTGGACATATTCGTCCTAACTGTTACAAGCTTCAAGCTGATAAGAGAGCAAATAAACCAAAAGTGCCTGTGCCTCAAGCACAAGATCCTATGGCATTAATTGGTGAATTGGTAAAGGTGTTAAACCTTTATTCCAATCATGGAGTTGGGAATCACTCAAATGTGAATAAGAACTCCAATGCTCATGGTGCATCTAAAAAGTTTTGGATGCAAAAGACTCGAAACTCTTGAGTCTTTCTGACATGGTCCTTGTGCTTCATTGCTCTATTCTTTTGTGACCATTGTTCTTTGTTTTTTTTTGTTTTTTTTGTTCTAGGACTTGCATTGCATTACATTCATGCATTTCATTCTAGGATTTATTTGTTTTCCTTTAAATAAAAAAAAAAAAAAAAAAAAAAAAAAAAAGGAAAAGAAGGAAGCAAATTTATGTTGAACATATTGTTCTTGATTTTTGAAAAGCAAGGTTGGTCAATTTATTTACACATAACATGTCTTATGTACCTTGTTTAACTTGGAAGAGCTTACTTTATTGCACTTTACTAGTTTGAGCTTTGTAGTGCATGTTGTGTGGGAAAGATGTTTATGGTGTTTATCACTTTGTCTTAATCTTGAAGTCACATGTTATTTGACTGTCGGACTTGATCCTTTTGAGAAAGGCATAAATAACCATCTCACCACTGTTCACTAGCCAATCATGAACACCTTAGTGCATATCATAAGATTCTGTGCTCGAGAAAGTGTAGCACATGCACAAAAAGAACATAAGGTGTAGCCTCAAAATAAATTAAAACTGGTGTGTACTATTAGGCTTGATGCCAATTCACTTAATTCAAACCGGTGTGTACTATTAGGCTGAATGCCATCTCATAAAAAAAAAAAAAAAAAAAAAAAAAAAAGAGGCAAAAATACAAGAAACTTACATGATTGCAAGCTTTTGTTCTAGGAGATGTGGGAGTTATAGGATGTAACTCTTTAGGTGATAGTCTCTTTTGAATTCTATGTGATGAATCTTGTAGACTTTGTGATTGATTACTATTCACATATCACCTCGCATGTATCTCAAGTTTTTGCTAGTATCACACACGACACAAGTTACTCTTTGTTAAACACTGTACATGCTAGTGTGTGTTTTTGGTCTGACCAACCAAGTTTGAAAATGTCTTGAGATTTATGCACAACATATTTGTTGCTTGAGAAAATATAATGGGAGGTTGATTGCAATTTGCTTAAGAATATTGGGTTTAAAATTTTGGGTTTTTGAAAAAGCATTCCATCTCATACTCATGCATTTTGTTTCTTCAATTAAATGCTTTGAGGAGTTATTTTCAAAATTCGGCTTGTGTCTTTCAAAAACTGTGATTTTTTCCAAAATTTAGTGAGCCTCTGCCCATTTCGATCGATCCAACCTATTTTTCGATCAATCGAAAAAGTGCTCTCATTTGTCTTAAAATGACTGTGCTTTTCGATCGATCGAATGTAATTTTCGATCGATCGAATATCGTGAAAAAGGTTTTTAAAAGGCACTTTTCTGACTTTTTCAAAGATCCTATTTCAAAACTTTTCAAACCTTTTTCCTCTCTCCGCGTTGGCAAGCTTTGTTTTGTGATTTTTTGTCGTTTTCTTCCGAAGTCTTTGCACAATCTCTCTTTCCTCAAGCCGGTAAGACTCTTTTGCCCTTCCTTTTGTTTTTATTTTCATTATTTCATGCATTAATCCATGCATTTAAGGGTAATTTTCGGACTAGATTCTTTTTGGATTTTCTGTTGATTCACACCTTATTTTATGTAATTGATCAATGGGTTTTTGTGGGGACACATTATATTAATGATCCTTGGTGGTTAATTTGATCAATTTGGTGTTTTGTGAAAAATTGAAAATTCTAGGGTTTGTTCTTGATCCGAATTGGGGATTTTGTTGAATTGGATTGAATTTGATGAAATTGGCTTGTTGTGTTGGTGTAATTAAGCATTATACTCTATGTGCTGTGTTTTGTAATGCTTAATTCATCAATTTGTTACAAAAATTTTCAAGTGGTTTTTCAAATTTTGGGATTTTTTGATAGAAATTCCTTGTTCAAGCCAATTTTGTCCAATTACTCTCAATTGAACTTAATTTGTCACTTCATTTAGATCATGCATCACAACATGTTATTGTTCATGCATCATATAGATTTTTGTTCTATATTATTTATTGTGCTAATTTGCAGTCTGCCTTTGGTTTTGTTTTTCTCTTGTTTCTTTGTGTTTTACTCTTTGTGTCTCTGTCCTTTCCTTAGCACTATGCCTAGGAAAACTAGAGCCCGTAGGAGTGTTCCCTCACCTTCTCCTTCACCCCCTCCATCCTTTGATAGTGAGAGGTTTCCGCGTGAGGAAAACCAAGAGACTTTTGAGAAACTGACCGTTAAGAGGAAGATTTGGGCTGAGCGTTCTGTGCTTTTAGATGAGCTTGATCCTGCCATTAGGGCAAATTTTGAGCGTCGGGGTTGGTTACCCTTGGTGGATATTTCTGATCCCCCTCCACCTTCTGCCTTGATTAGAGAGTTCTATTCGAACATCTCTATCCGCGTCTATGATTCCAACACTCTAGTTAAGAGTTGGATACGAGGCGTAGAGTACACCATTACTCCTCGGGTAGTGGCTGATGCTCTAGGGGTACCTTTGGTCCAGCATCCTGTCTATTCTTATGCTGAGTCTCCCGAGATTAGCGATGTTTTGTCATACGTCACTGGTACTACTGTCCAGTGGGGTTCTGATCCTCGGATCACTTCTGCTGAGCTTTCTGGGTTGCACTATCTGTTCTTTCGGATAGCTTGTCATTCGATCTGGCCTATTTCCCATGTTCACACCATTCCTCTTAAGAGGTGTGTTTTTCTATACGCTCTTGTTACTGATGCTCCTATTAGTTTTCCCCATCTTTTTCTTCGTTCTTTGAACGAAGTTTATAGGAGTTCATCTACTGCTCATGCTCTTGTTCATCCTATTTTCATTCATAGGATTCTTCTCTTTCTTGGTCTTGATGACTTTCCTTCCTCTGAGCCCGTCCATGTGATAGGACCTATAGGTGTGTCTTTTCTTAGACAGAGGGCCGCTCATCTTCGAGCTGGTTCTAAACACCCTAGATCTGAGCCCTCTGGTAGTGCACCTCCTCCTCCTTCTTCTTCTGCAGGTATGGCTGGTGAGGATATTCCTATTCCTGTTGGTGATGATGATGCTGCTGCTGATGTTCCTCCACCTCCTTCGGCCGACTTTGATGTTCGTCGTACTTTGGAGACTGTCATGACTGTTCAGCAGGCTCATGGTCAGATTTTGGTGGACTTACTAGATGAGATGCGTGCTCTCCGAGCTGATCTTGCGCGTCTTCATTCACCCTCACCACCTCCTTTTGATGGCGACTTGTGATTGCTCTTTGGCATTCCGTCACAAAAAGGGGGAGTGGAGTTTTGACCTGTAGTAGTGTTTTTGTTGTTAGGGGGAGATTATTTTTTTTGTTTTAGAGGAGCTTGTGAAGTTTTAGATTGTATCTATGTGCTTCACTTTGTATATCATTTTTTGGGATATTCATGTTAGGGGGAGTAACATTGATTGATATACATGATATTTTTTATTGATTCTTGTTGTTTTATGATTCACTGCGTATTGATTTATATTTATGACTTGTTCATTTTTATATGTCTTTATTTTGTGTTGTGTGGATCTTACAAGAATGTTATACCTGTTGTTTTACTCTTTACTGTCACACATGCGTTTATGCGTTTGTTGAGTATTTCAGGATTATACAGGTTGATTCAACTAAGCTGCTGTCTACACTTGCAACTATGGATAGTAGTTAGGCTGAATTGAATTTTATGAGCGTTATCTTTGTAAAGGGCTTTTTACTTGTAAAACTTTGAGCTGTTAATTAGGGTTTTGTCACGGATTGCCAAAAGGGGAGTTTGTTAGGTTCTAAGGTCTTAGGATTTTATGTGTTTAGAACTCTAATTTGTAATGTTGGCAAACCATGATCAAAACATTGTATGGTGTCTTCTTTAGACTTGCTCAAAGTTGGTTTAATATTGTAAAGTTGGAATCGAGTGGCTGCAGAAGTACTTGGGACTCTCGGCCTGGCTCGATCGATCGAAGAATAGACTCGATCGATCGAAAATCGCACAGGTTGAATTTTCTGCAGAATTTCCAACTCAGCCCTACTTCATTAAACGTTTAGGGTTTTATGTTTTTACCCTAGGTATATAAATAAAACCCTAGCCACGTTTTTGGAGGGAGCCCATATTGTATTGTTGCTCATACATTGCTGTTTTGTGTGAATCTCGTGTGAGATCTTTGAGGAGCTTTCCTTTACACAAAACTTAGGGTTTTCATGGTGGAGATTATTTCAACATCTTGAAGATCATTATTGTTGCAACCATTGGAGATTAAAAGAAAAGCAAGCGGGGAGCTTGTAGCTGATTGAGGAATTTAAGAAAGAAGTAGTCCGTGGATTCGGAGCCTGCGCGTGGTCGTGTCAGGAAGTTCTACTGGTGGGTAGCATTAGGAAGTCGAGCGGGGAGCTTGTAGTCCTTTTGTACGAACTTCAATTCTTTCATAGTGAATTCAGGTTAGCCTTGAGGATCGGTGGGTCAAATCCTCCCCAGGTTTTTACCGTGTGGTTTCCTGGGTGATCATATCTTGTGTTATTTATTTTCCGCTGCATTATTATTCTTGATATGATTGTTTGATTGTTTTAACCTAGAATTGCTTAATTTGACTAAGTAACAACTTGGCTAATTAATCTAGGCTACGCAATCTGTGTGTTTAAGGGGTCTAAAACCGTTCAGTGTGAGCAACAACCTCTAAATGACTAGGGACCTCCCTAAGGGCTCACCCTTTTTATCAATGTGGATCTCATTGGGGGTAAAGGAATAGGGTTCTGCACCTTCATCTCCTACCTCATCTTTTACCCTCTACTTCAGTCCCTTCCTTTACTTGCTCTACTAAAATCATAGTGGCCTACTGAGGACATGAGTGAGAAGGATTCCTTGTTTCACCTCACCTATAACACTTATCCTAAGTTGGTTTAGCATAGGATTGGCATTGGCTTCCTATCTAATAGGCCAAGAATGTATTGACTCGTTGTGATAAATTAACCAATTGATTTAGCCAAGTTAATATGCAGCAGAAAATAAAGTTGACACGATGATTTGTTTACGAATGAGGAAAACCTCCAAGGCAAAAACCCCACCGGGTGAATTTAAGGTCACCACTCCCGAGAATCCATTATTATCGAAACTAGTGGTTACAAGTAAAGGAATCATAGTACCTTATACCAACCTACAATTGAGTCCTTATCCCAATACCCAATTAGACTTGTTCTATAGTGACAATCTCTCATTTTCAATGCACGGCTCCTAATACATGACTAATCAATCGATGCACAAATTCCAGTACGCGGCTTGCTCATCAACTTGAGAAAGATGTTGGCTGCAAAGTTCTTTAGTTCATCAACACGATGAAGATTATGAAACTCCTTGGTCATAAAACCCAACGGTCTACAAATGCAGTAACTTCTTCAAAAGAAAGATGAACTAGGGAAAATTCTGTCTTCGGTCACAATTTGCATGAACAAAACTTTGCTTTACACTTGCACAACCTTTGACAGCCCTAAAAATAATCCTTATATATGTGTAGGGTTGTGAGAAAAGAAAGCCTAAACATGTACACATGAATTGGAGTGAAATCAAATCTAAAAAACTGATTTTCATAAATCTCAATAGATAGGGTATCTATCGAGCAGCTGTCTAGTATTGACCAAAAGCTGCCTTTTAAACCTCGATAGATTCTATCTGTTGAGCTAGCTATTGAACTTTAAAATCCAACACTTCTTCACTTGATTCTTGGACAGATTTGCATGATTTTAACACTTGGACTTGAAACCTTATTCCTTGAAGTATTAAACACGTCCTAGATCTACCCAACAAGTAAACTGCATTTTTTCAAAGGATTAGCCAATTCTATTTTGACATATGTTCCTAACATGATTTACATATGTCCTAACACTATCATCTTGTAAAAGCTATTGCTTTGGCGTTTAATTGACTACTACCACTACTAACTTCCTTGGTGCCCAAAGGTTGTGATGGTTGTGAGAACACTGGTTGCTTCCCCTTATTGGTTGTAGAGCGTGTCGAATCAAGAGAACTCCAATTAGTATATTGGGACTTTATGTTTGACCTGCTCTACTAGAACTCCACTTTCTTATTTAGGGTTACAGCTTTACTAAGCACATATAGGGTTTGCAAGGAAACTTATTACTGAATTGCTACACGTAACCCATTCACAAACCTAACA
This sequence comes from Quercus cerris, assembly GCA_963669245.1. NCBI lineage: Eukaryota > Viridiplantae > Streptophyta > Magnoliopsida > Fagales > Fagaceae > Quercus > Quercus cerris. The sequence goes on along the minus strand of OY770006.1, from coordinate 34,528,970 downwards.
ATTCATTGATCCTTTCTCTCTGCCAAGTCGTTATGATTGGCCAGCCTATAAAACTCTTCCATGTATGCATTGACAGTTCTGGAACCTTGTCGACAATCCTGGTATTGCTTGAATAGTTCCTGTTGATAATTTGGTGGCAAAAATTTTTCCTCCATTAGCCTCTTCATTCGTCTCTGTGAACGTACTAGGGCTCTCCTCTGACGAGTGCAAGTCAACTACAAATGATCCCACCAAGTAGATGCTCTCCCCTTCAATTTCCAGGCTATTAACCTAACCTGCTTATCTTCTGGATTCTCCATATAAGTAAAGAACCTCTCTACTTCAGTGACCCAATCCAAAAACTCTTTTATAACGACATCTTCATTGAAAGAAGGTAATTCCATCTTCATACAATACTTTTGATTATCACGAGCACGTTCCCTAATAGGACCACGATATCCTCCATGAATGTTTTCTTCATACTCATCATCTTCACTGTCACCTTCGTCATAGGCTGAAGGCCTATTTTGATTATTATAACTGCACAGATGAGATCCACGTGCATTCCTATTGTTGCGTTCACCATGGCCATCTTGGTTAGGGTTCTTACCAAGAAGGGTGGCAACTGCTTGCTGTAGATTGTACATTACTTGCCAGTTCGCCTTACCAAATTCTTGGAACTCAGCCCTAGTGAGGACTAGCTCTTGTGAAAGATTGCGCCCTCGGCCTGTTTTTAGGATGTTGGGCCAAACCCACGTGAATGGGTGGAGTCGTGTTATTGCCTCTCAAAATGGAGATTCGACTAGTTATATTTTCCTCTTTAGATTAAGAGTTTTACAATGGAGTCGCTACTTATTTAATTATTGGGATAAATAAGAAAACCAAAATTGCAAAATTCCTCATTTGATTAATTTTCAATTGAATTTACATAGATCATAGGAAAATTACATGGTTTTGGTACTAGATATAATCTAAGATAAAGTACATAGCTTTATTTTCTAGTTACAATCTAGAAATTGAAAATTACAAGGGTAAACATTGGTCTATCAACCATTAATCTAAACTCGGAGGCAATGTTACAAGATGGAAAGGTGTTAGGCACCCACCTTGCCTGGTGAAACCAATCTTCTAGACTATGGTGGCCAACATTTATATCACATTATCCAATATGTTACCCATCAATTTGCCAATGATAAACCCTAATTCCATTTATTAAGCATTTTATTTGGATTGAAAAATAAATTCTAGTGAATGTGTGTGGATGGTGATATCCCAAATTCAAGGATTTGAAAGAATTATTAAACAAACATGTTTTTCATATTTTTTTTATGTGGATTTAAGATTAAAATTAGTGTTATACATGAACATGTGATAAACAATCAAAAACATGTGAAGAACATATAAGAACATTTAAACATATTCAATGGAATTTAAATGATTACTATCATGCTTTAACCTTAAACTCTCATCACGGTAACACAAAAAACAATTAGGGAAATGGATTATACCTTCATGCAAGATCCATATGGTGGAGGAGGAGACTCTTAAGAGAGGTCCTAAGGGTGGAGGAAAAGAAAACCTAGGAGAGGGAGAGTAAGTCTCACTCAATACCTTGAATCTCAGGAAGACCAAGATATGACAAGACTACTCAATTTCACTAGAACTCAGGAGGGGAGAAGAGAGGGGGTTTTGTGTGTGTCTTGGAATGAAGGAGAGAGAAAGTTTATATAGTAGTGGTGGAGAAAATATGAATGGAAGACCATTTAATAAAGGTTGACAAAGGATCATGAATCTAGACCTCTTTTTAGCCTTGGGGAAAATTTGGTACATTAAATGTAGAGATTGGTGGGAGTGAGGAGCAAGCAAAATTCGGTTTTTCCGTAGCTACTGTAACAGCTTGTAGAGCCAACTTCAAAAAATCATATCTTACTCAATTCTGATCGGAATTGTCTCGTTCTTGTGCTTAAATTGAAGCCCCGGATGTATAGTTTCTGGGTAAACTAACATCATTCATAGATTCAAAATATTCAGAGAGATATCAATGAAATGGTGAGTAGAGGTCATTTGTTAGAAAACAATTTTAGCACAATTAACATTAATAGATCTCAAATTAGCTCCCAATTAACATTAATATGCTTCAATCACTCCCATTTCAGACTTAATTAGTTCAAAATTTATCATAATTAAAAGATAATTGCACAAATTACTCATTGAATAATTAATGTTTAACCATCTAATTAATTATGTGTGTGCAATCTTACCGTAAAATGTAGTCCTAACTGATCATATTATGACACATCATTAATCTCAAATTGATTATAATTATAATCAATTGGAATCAATTGTTTATAATCACATATAGTCGAACTCAATTTGTGATAGTGCATCTCAGCCATTAAAACTTGATTTGATGCTAACTTTCAACAGCTCTTCAACTTTGTCATCGATGGGGTGGTTGCCATCATGCCTATTTACCATCAAAACAGGATAAATCAAGGTTCTGATACCAATTGATGTCGCAGAAGCTACAAGAAAACAAACACATTGCTTTCTAAATGGAAAAAATTAAGTACGTTTGCTTTTGAATGGAAACCTTGAATCCACAAGGTAATATGGTTTTGGAATCCGCTAAAGAGAAATAGACAAAGTCTATATTTTTTTATAAATTTGAAAATTGAACTGTCCTAGAGGCTACAATATGTTTAAATAGTAAAATAAACCCTAAGGTGGCTAGGAAAATGCCTAGAAACCCTAATCTGAGCTAATCACATAATTAGGTAGCAAAATAGTAATTTTTGCCAAAATAGAAAAATTTAGATAATTGCAAAAATTGAAAATACTGTCTTTTAGAGACATCCTAAAATAGACGGGACCTTATTTTGACTTTTAAACTAAAAGTTAATAAGGAAAAACAAATATTACTATAAATAGCAAAAACACTGTTTTTGGGACCATAATGAAGGAATTTGCCAAAATTTAGGTGATGCTCAAGACCCAAGTTTGGATCAGAATGCTGTTTCCCTTTAACCTACCAAATTTCATGCAATTTTGACTTCATTGCCCCATTGGCCTCTACTGGCACCCCACTTTGATCTTGCTCCAAGAAGACCTGTGAGTATCTATTCTACACTGGTATGTCTACATTTTTTTTTTATTCATTTATTTGCGTATAAACATATAATTTAACATCTACATATTTTATAAGCTCTTAGTCTAAGCACATTATGCTAACATACTAGCTTAAATAACTTGGTTTTTTTGCCCCCAAAAAGAAGAAAAGAAAAAAGAAAGGACTCAGTTTATAATATTTTTTAGAGAAATGATATGCCTACAACAATTTTACAACAAATCCTAAGTGGCAGGTTGTTACTGTTTGTTATTGTTGAGGCAAAAAACTAATCTTAGTGTTAGTTTTAAATTTGAACCAATAACAACTAACCATTTGTGATTTGTTATAAAAATATTGTATAATTGTTGTAGACGTAGCAACTCTCTATTTTTTAAGTTATGTTTTGTTGTACCGGCTGAAACATTAATGCCGATCTAAACATTCAAAAAATCTCTAGTACAACAAATACAGCTTAGTATAACTTGTTTCTTTTTTAATGGCCAATAAGATGTACCTTACTAGTACGGGATACTACGGATCAGAGACGGAGCTATTCTTGGACCTGGGGGGGCAGTGGCCCCCCCCCCCCAGATTTTCAAAAAAAAAAATTTAGTATATATATAATATATTATTTTTACCATTTGTTTCAATAAAATTACACTTTACCCCCTTAATAATATTATTGATATTTTTAAATGCTAGAGAAAAAATATTAGCCCAACCACAAAAATTAAGCCCAACCAACACTCCAAACTAAAAAAATAAAAAAAAAATAAAAAATAAATAAAAAATAAAAAATAAAAAAATAAAGCCGGTTCCAATTAGAGATCTACTCAGTCTAGGAGTAGAAACCCTAACTTACCTTTCACATATAATAAAAGGGAAAAAAGAAGGGGATTTCTAAGCCATTCAAAAAAAAAAAAAAAAAGAAAGAAGAGGAAAACCCAACTTACGGCTGAACACAGAGGAGAGGAATTCGGCAGAGGGCACAGAGCAACTAAGCAACTAGCGCAGGAAGTCAGCCACAGCCAGTCAGGGACGCTATCACGCTGAGGCCTGGGAGCCTGGGGGCTGGGACGGAGAGACCTGAGAGTAGAGACTCAAAAGACAAAATATACTAGAGAAAGAGTCAAAAGAGGTAAAAATCTGATTCAATACCCATCTTTGTCTTCAGCATTCTTTTATAATTGAAAAAGTTGCATTTGATATTGACAAAGACAACACCACACGGTACAGCCCATTGATGTTTACAATATATTTTTTTTTCGTAGTTTTGTCTTTAGCAATAGTGAATGGCTGTGTTGTTTTGTAATTTTTTTTTTAAAATTTTTTGTCTTGGTGTTTTTGTCTATTAGTTAGTATCTTTTAAAATATTAAATTTGGATAAATAATTAAAGAGATTATTTGTATCTTTAGATTATTTGTATCTTTAAAATTTATTGGTTAGTTGTTGAATGTTTGTGTGCATAATATTTGTCTATTGTGTGTTTTTGTCTATTGTGTGTCTATTGTGTGCATAATATTTGTCTATTGTGTGGAAGATGAGTTTTTGTTAGATGCTATGATGTTATTCATTGAAAGGGACATTGTTGCGACAATTAGTACAGATTCAATCATAGATGATTTTGAAGATTTAAAAAGACGGCGAGTTCCATTTTCATAAATAACTGCATTGTAATATCTTAAAAAACAATAATTTTGTGTATTTTTCTTTGTTGATGGTTTATTAAATGAATGTTTATTTGGAGTTTCATTTTTTTTTTAATACTTCTGCCCCCCCTAACTCCAAGTCCTGGCTCCGTCCCTGCTACGGATGGTATCGATATGGTATTGATTGCCTTTATCGTACTTCAAAAAGCATTAGACGTACCATAGATCTTGTAGTGCACTTAATTGTTTAGGTCACATGGAACTTGGGTATAAGGTTTTGGACTGCAAATATTCTTGAACTTGCTCTGCCCTGCCATCAATTATGTTTTCTTCAAATTGTTCATTGGCTTTTTTTCTTCCGCTCATATTCTTTTTGTGCACTGAAGTATATGGTCAGTTGGAAGAAGATTACCAAACCCAAAGCCAGAGGGGGTCTTGGTCTTCAAGCAGGTAATGGAAAAAATTTAACATTGGCAGCTAAGCTTTGTTGGAGGATGAAGAACGGTACCAGTGAAGCTTGGGCTGACGTTCTCAAAAGGAAATACCAGAATAGGCCTTGGGCTAGGAAAGGCCCTCTGTCCAGTGTTTGGTCTACAGTGTTAAAAGGGACTAGTGTTTTCAGTGGTGACGCCATATACAATTCAGGGTGTTCTTGGGAACACCCTGACCTGAAAAAAAAAAAACTTGAAAAAAAAAATTTTTTTACAAAATTTTTTATATTTGCTCTGTATTAGGAACACCCTCAGCCACAGAATTAGGAACACCCTCAAATTAAAAAAGAAAAAAAAAAAAAAAGAAAAAAAAGAAAGCCCAAAAAAAAAATTGAACTAAAATCTGGAAAAAAAAAAAATTGTAACAGAGACAAGCCCACAACAACTCGGCAAGCCCACGGCAACTCAGTAAGCCCAACAGATTACAAAGTAGCAAACCCACGGATTCTCAAAAAAAAAAAAAAAAAAAAAAAAAAAAAAAAAAAAAAAAAAACAAACCCCAATACAGAGTTGCAAAGCATATCAAATCAAAAATCACTTCTAAATCAAAAATCCCTAAAGGCCTAAAGCAAACCTAAAGAGTAAAGAAAGAGCAAGCAACGCCTCAAGCTCCAGCCAACTGCCAACAAACGGAGTCACGGAGATCGGATTGGTCACGTCCCTCGCAGCTCGCTCTTCCTCGGAGATTGGTCTAGTCCAAATCGTCATTGTCGCTCGGCTCGCTCGCCCCTCCTCGTCGTCGCTCGTCGCTCGCCACTGCCTTCATCGGAGATCGCTCGTTGCTTGCCACTGGTCTCATCAGAGATTGCTCATCGCTTGCCACTAGCCTCATCGGAGATCGCTCGTCGCCTCCCTCACGGTATTTCATTTTACTAAACTAACTTCTCTCTCTTTTTCTCTCTGACTCTCTCTCAGTCTTTCACTCTCTCTCTCTATCTGAATCACTAAAATGAAAATTATGAGTCTCTCTCTCTCTCTTCGTTCTTTAAGTCTAATTTTAATACTTTGTCTTTATCTAATTTTGATTGGGCACTGAACTGCTGAAGCTTTAACTTCATCTTTATTAATATTTGGCTGTTTTTTGACTTTTTAAATTTGGCTTTATCTTAATATCTTTTCCGTTGGTGTTGGTGGTGTTGTTGTTGGTGTGTGTATTTGTGTTGGTGAGATATTAAATTATTAATTGTCTTTTTAGTGTAACGTGTATTGTGATTTGTGGTTGTGAAATTTTCTGATTGACAGCTGGCTCTTGTGATTGGGGAAATTTTTTTGAGGCTTGACTAGCTTGTCCGTTGAGTGGGGTGAGGGGTGGGTGGATGAACACATAGGGCCAGGTAAACAATAATTAAAGCAGTGTAATGTGCACATCAACCCATGGGATGTGTAATGTGCACATGGCTAGCTCTTTTAGTGTAATGTGCACATAGATGTGTGCTAGTGCAACTAATAAACAATAATTAATAATTTAATTAACCAATACATTATAAAAGACAAACAAATTAAATTATGTTAGGCTAAATAACAATTAATAATTTAATAATTAATGAAACAACAATAAAACAAATTATAGTTTATAGAAGAGAAACAAATTAATGAAACAACTAGCAACAATAATTAATAATTTTATTAATATTTCAAATGAACTTATAGTTCATTATATAGGTACTTTGTTAATTACTTTTCTTTTCATTTTTTTTTTCCTTTTAAGGTTTTTTGGTGTACAGAATGCAAATTTGTTTTAGTTTTAAGAACATTTTTTTTTTTTTTAAAGAACAAACTTCATGCCGGCCAAATTTTGAATTTCGGATGGTATTCCCCGAAACACCGAAATAGACTGAAATGACCTGAAATTTTTTCAAAATAGAATAGGAACACCCTGGAAAAAATTCTTGGAGTCACCACTGAGTGTTGTTGAAAAGGGCTCCAAGTGGGTTATTGGCACTAATAGCAATCTGAGCTTGTGGCATGACAAATGTCTTAACCTAGGTCCTATGAGAAAGTTGGTTGAAGGACCCCTTAACCAAGGTGAAGAAGATCTTTGTGTCAATGATATTATTAGTGATGGGACTTGGGACTTGAATGGTTTGTCATTGGCAAAAATGCAAAATTAACCCTCTAACTTTCAGTCTTTTTCATTTCAGTTCTCTAACTTTCAGTTTTGTTATTTTAGTCTTCTAACTTTCAATTGTTGTCAACTTGGTACTCCATTAAACTCCAGTTATGTCTTGCCGTTAATTGAGCCAAAACGATGTTGTTTTGGCTTTTTTTTTTTTTTAATAATAAATTTCAGAATTTAAAGAAAAAAAAAAAAGCAAAGTAAGAAAAACAAGATCAGATCGAAGAAGATGATGCACATGACGTTTTACTGGGGGAACCAGGTGATGATCTTGTTCGACAGTTGGACGACCATTTCCTGGATTAGTTACTCCCTTTCCCTTCTTGTTTGTTTCCACATCTCCACCTTCTACTAGTACCTTGAAGACAAGCACGTGTGTTTCAAGCTCGTCTCTGCCACCAAAGCCTCCAATCCTCCTAAACCCCAGATTGAGGACCCTTTGCTGCAGCAAGGCGACGGAAGGACTGCTGGATCCAAGTGGTTTGCCGCGAGGTTCACTGGAGCCGCACCTTTCAGGCTTAACTCGGGGATCGAATACTTGCTTATGCTCGCTGTCATGAGTAGCTAGTTTCTTGAAAGTGGTAGTGGGAGTTTTGTTGTTGTGTTTTGGATTTACAATGTGGAGGATTAGGTTTGAGAAGTGTGTAGGAAATTTACAAGCTTTTTCAGTGAGTGATTTGGGTGTAGAATGATTTCTCGGTTTTTATTTTTTTTAATATCAGTTTTTTTTTTCCCTTTAAATTCCAAAATTTATTTATAAAAAGGAAAAAAAAAAGTGACAAAATGACATCGTTTTGGCTCAATTAATTGCAAGGCATAACTGGAGTTTAACGGAGTACCAAATTGAAAACAATTGAAAGTTAGAGGACTAAAATGACAAAACTAAAAATTAAAAGACTGAAATGAAAAAGACTAAAAGTTAAAGATCAATTTTGCATTTTTGCCTTTGTCATTTGATTTCTCTTCCTTAATTCGGTTAGCCATTAAATCTCCCCCATCAAAAAGAGTTTCAGTTAGGGAGGATAAACTTTGTTGGCTTTCCAATTTAAGTGGGGACTGATTCAAGGAGTGCCTATCTACTAGCCACAGATGATGACCCAAATGAGGCTGATTTCCATGGGAAATGGATTTGGAAGCTTAATGTTATGCCCAAGATTCAGGTGTTCCTCTGAAAGTGCGTCCTTGAAAGCATTCCTGTCAAAGACGTTTTGTCTCGTAGAGGTCTTTACGACTTGAGTGGCTGTGATTTTTGCCTAGATGAAGATGATTCCGTTCTCCATATGTTAAGGGACTGCAAGGTAGCCCAATCCTTCTGGAGATCTGCTAGTTGCTCTGTTTCCTGGCTCTCCTCCTCCTCTTTTTCTCTGAAGGAATGACTTCATAGCAATGCTTGTAGCTCTCTTCTTGGACTTGATTAAGAGTATCAATGGAGATTGGTTTTTGGAACCTTTGGCTCCAGAGAAACCGTAAGGTGTTTAAGCAACAAGCTCCGAACACAAATCTCCTAAAATGTGTGGAAATGCAAGTTAGGGAATTCATGTACTGTGTTGCTGAACCTGCTGCTTTCAAAGAGCAATCCCTTAATGCTATTAAGTGGGTAAAGCCAGTGGTGAATTGATTTAAATTAAATACATAAGGCTCAGTTAGAGACAGCACCAAATTAGCAGGAGGTGGAGGACTTACTAGAAACTGGGAAGGGCAATGGGTAGCTAGTTTTGGTGTTCCCATTGGGCTGGCCTCTAGTATTGCAGCTGAGTTATAGGCCTTAAGAGAAGGGTTATTGTTATGCATTGAGCTTCAGCTCCTACTGTAGAAGTGGAGCTTGATGTAACTGCTTCAATTTCCCTAGTTTCCAGTAATTGTGATTCTTTTGGGGATTTTTCTGCCCTCGTTGATGATTGTAGGGACCTTTAGGTGCAAATCCCTTAGACTAGATTGCTTCACTACTACATAGAAGCGAACTTTTGTGCTGATGCCTTAGCTAAGCTATGAGTTTCTTTGGATTCTTATTCACGTTTTGTTTCTCCCCCACCTGTTGTTATTCCCCTACTGGGTTTTCATTATTTGGGTTTGTATCGTAACAGACATTGTAATTCAGTGGCTTCGGCCTCTGCTCTTTAGTTTCTTTTATACAAGTTCCGTTTTACCACCAAAAAAAAAAAAAAAAATCTTTTTGTGCACTGAAGCATATAATGTCTATCTATGGCTTTTCCGGAACATTCCACCTAGTTCAGAGGCTTCTAAATGTTTACGATTCTTGTCATTTCCTAATTTATATGCAATTGATTTTGCTTATTTTTCAAACTCTAACCTTTCCCCAGACGAAAGTTTTGCTTCATTTGGACTTGAGTCACTTCACAGCTCTCATATTCGCTTATTAGGAGGGTCAGGGGGAAAGGTAGATCCCTCCTGGAAGCCTTACAACTGATAATTTCCCACAAAATCAACTGTCACAATGTTCTTACAGCAGACTTTTACTGTCATTTAGGAGATTGTGAATTATTATCCAACAAAAGAGACATACATTAATTATTTTTAAAACTCAAGTTGATAAACCGATTCACGCTCCTAACAGGAACTAGGAAGGAAACAAACAAAAGAAATACAACAAAGAAAAGAAAAAAAATAACAATTACAATAACAATAATGATACTTATCAGGTACAACTGAAAGGAAACACATTGCCGTCAAGATTATTACTGGCAACCGCGGTCGAAGGAATTGCGTTTCTTGCATCCTTTGGAACAGTCTGAATTCTCACAAGCTGGGCTATTACATTATTGACGGCATTAACACCTGGATGTGATGAAGGACCTTGAAGCATCCTGCTAATGTGGGGTTCGTGAGTAACTCCAACTCCAAGTCATCCTCGATCAGGCATTCATCGAGGCGGCCATTGCAGCGAACGGTGGTGTTACTCTTAACAAGGACAACAGCACCACAACAATATGCGTTAAGGAGTATCAGCATCACAAAGACTATTGCCAGAGGATATATCCCTCCCTGTTCCTTTTTAACTTCCATTTTAGTGTTCCTTTACCCAGCTCAACCCTATAGCTACTTGATCTTCCTCCACAACTCTTTCACTCACATTGTATATACTTAATAGGGAGTAAGAAAAAAATTGATGACCAGAAGAACAAGAATAATGCACCAGAAAATATTAGTTTAATTTGTGATTTCCTTTGTCGTACTTTTGTGGAATTCTTATTCATTCTTTTGTTAGGTGGCTTACATGAAATCCCACTAAGGAATCTATTTTTTGTTAAAATAAATAAAAAACACTCGTGATAAATAATCATAGGTTAATATAATAGTATCTAGTTTCCTTTCTGGTCGAGAAACCAATAGCAAATTGTCGGCAAACATGCAATTTACTAATTTGTCTTTCAATACGTGTTTTGTCTTGGAGTTCGAAATTGTTAGAGATATATTAGATATATTAGTTCAATGTGATAAGCTTAAGCCTCTAACCAATTTATTTCTCTCCAATATGAGCTGCAAGATCTGTGTAAAACAGATTGTGTGTAATAAAGACTACTCTTCCTCCATATGCCATTGATTTTGGCTTATATTTTTAAACTATGCTACTATGGATTTGGATCATCTCCATTCCAAGGGAGATTGAGTATATATATATAGTATTCATTTAAATGCCATGAATCAAAGTGGAGTAAAGCTAGGGTTTGGATTTTTCCAACTCATTAATTACATTTTAGATTTGGAGAAATGACACTCCACCCCAAATTTGAAGGGACAAATCACTTTCTCCTCTTGACATCCAATTGACTAAATTTTGCTAAATTAATATTAAAAATATTATGTACTAACTTACCATTTGCTTAAAGGCAAGTTTCCAAATTTATCTTATTTCATAATTAAAATTCATTATTTTAAATTTTTAATCAAAGTGTATTTTAAAATATTAAGTGTGAATTTTGCTTCTTCTTTTTTTCTTTTTTTCAACAGGGGTTATGGAGATATTTATTGTTACAAGTGTTTTGGTGCTTCATAAATTTTTCATTTTCATTATAAATTTATAAGTTTTTTTTTTACTAACCATGATTAAATTTTGGTAAAGAAATTCTTATAAAAATTTAGAATATTTCATTATAAATTTAAACAAAGAGAGGTGAATGTTAATTTCTTCAAATCTCAAGGAAGATGGGTGTTTTTTCCCTTCAGGTTTGGGGTAGAGTGTCATATCCCCAAATCTTAAGAGAGAGGAATGTAATTACCTCAATTTTAAATAAGTTGTCAAAATCTAAGTCCTAGATTTTCTCTAAATCTGCCATGGGTAGACAATCTTGCTTCAATTGTAACTTTTATATATATAAAAGGAATGTAAAAGTAGAAAGAAAAGTTGTCGTGAGTAGTGAAAAAAAAAAAATGATTTATGTGAAAGTGATTATCTATTACTTATAATCAATTATTTCGTCAAATTATGGTAAAAATTGTGACAAATGATATGATCAAATCATCCTAAAGCTATAATAAACTAATTGGTTATCTTAGTTAAATGAATAAAAATTAATTAAAAAAAGAGTGAGAAAAAATAATTCTAGGAGGATCGTCAGTGTACCAAGGAGAATTATTTTCCAACAAAAGATATTTATTATTATAACAAACAAAGAAAAAGGGATTCACGCTCCTTATAGAAAGGATATAGGAAAGAAACAACAGACATACCAAAAAAAGAAAACACAATGATATGCTATAGAAATACATTGCCCTAAGATTTTTAGGGTTATTTGCATGATTTGTCGTAAACATTGCGTTTCTGACATCCATTGGAACATTGTGAATTCTGACACGCTGGGCTATTACGATTCTCGACGGCTTTTTTGCCTGGATGTGATCCTTGACCTGGAAGCATCCGGCTTATGTACGGGTTCATGAGGTACTCTAACTCCAAGTCGAACTCGATCAGGCTTTCTTCGACGCGGCCATTATTGTTCCAGACAGTGGTGGCGTTACTCTCAACAACGACAGCAGCACCTGCACAACAATATGCGTTAATAAGGAGCGCCACCATCACAAACCATATTGCCACGGGATATATCCCTCCCTTCCCCTTTTGAACTTCCATTTCAGCACTGTTCCTTTATCTCACCCCCTATTACTATTGCTACTTGATCTTACTCCACAACTCTTTCACACACACTGTATGCTTTACTTTCAGAGGTATGCTTTACTTTCAGAGGTATGCTTATACTTATAGTGAGTAAAAGAAGGGAGTGATGGCCAAAAGCAGATCCGGCTCTATAATCAACTTAGGCAAAGGCTGTTGCCTAAGGCAGTATTAAACTATTAATTAAGTCCAATTATTAGCCCATAAATAAAATAATATTATTTTATCAAATGAAAACAAGTAAGAAAAGATTGATGTTTACAATATTTTTCACAATAAATTATAAGTGGTAAGTTATTACTTGCTGTTATTAGTAGACAAAAAAAGTAATTTAATTGGTAAGTTCAAATTAGAATTAGTAACAACTTAACACTTATAATTTGTTGTAAAAATATAAAAAATGTAGCACATCTAAAAAAAAAAAAAAAAAAAAAGCAATACACAAAACATTTCTCAACATTTTTCATAACAGTTGAGTTGACAAACTGATGAAACGTGAACTCGTCAGTGTCAGTAGGTGCAGACAAGGTATGGTCTCCAGTCTGTAAGAATGTACTCTGATGAGTAGTCACCGGTGTGGTGCCTGCCACAACACCTCCGATGCCAAAGTCAGTATCCGAAGCTTTCTAAGAATGAGCAATATAATGTAATAGAATCAAGAAATCTCTCAGTATCTATCCCAGTGTGTCTGTACCTTATTCTTGGCAATGTGAGGGCTTTATATATGTTGTTACAGCTTCTAGCCGTTGAGGCAGTTATGGTGGTTTTAATGCCCTTCTGGGTAACGTTTTCTACCTCATAATGTTGCTTTAATTTGCTCCCAACGGTCTGTACAATTGGCTTTGTAACCGTCCAGGGTGTTACTGGCGGCATTGAATGAAATGTTTACCCTCGTCAGTGAAGTGGATACTTGTCCTTTCAGGCCCGTCTCGTCTATCCCATTGAGCTCGTCTATACTTGATTTCATCAGTCCCATCACAAACTTTTACTAGTTCTTATCTAGGTCTACTACTAATATTGTAGAGACCATTTTTGCAAAGGACCAATAGTTTGCTTGTAATCCTTGACCCAGAGTCCCACATCGATTAGAAACCCCCCCCCCCCCCAACTTTCTCACTTATAAGCTTGAGCTGAAGTGAGGAGTGTACCATTAGTTACTAATCGATGTGGGACTCTGAGCCAAGGATTACAAGCAAGCTATTGGTCCTCCGGCAAAAATGGTCTTTACAATAAAAATGGTCTCTACAAACAAGCTAATGGTACACTTCTCACTTCAGCTCAGGCTTATAAGTGAGAAAGTGGAGGGGTTTCTATCGATGTGGGACTCTGAGCCAAGAATTATAAGCAAGCTATTGGTCCTTCGGCAAAAATAGTCTCTACAATAAAAGGGCTATTGGTCCTTCAGCAAAAATGGCCTCTACAAATATCATTTTTTTACTTATCTTATCAATTTGTCATGTTAATAAGTGTGAAATATATATATATATATATATATATATATATTTTTTTTTTAGAATCCTAGGTAGTTCATATTAAATTTTTAATTAGTAATTTTGCATTTAAAATAAGATAACAAAGTTTAGGTAATAGTACATTTTTTTTTATTGAAAAATCATATTTTAATATATAAAAGACTTCAATCCCTTTTCCGTTTTAAGCCCCAAAATCAAATACATCATGCTGCTCCTGACCAAAAGGAGACTGATAATGCACAAGATAATATTATTTTAATTAAGGACAAAATTTAGCTACAAAATTGGTTATAGTCTTAGGCTACAAACTCACTCAATATCTTTTTATTGGAGGTGAATTTTGACAAATCCACCATTGGATTGCATCTTCTTTTTATATACTCCATGTTTGCAAAATTTCAAGAAAATTAAAGATCAATAGCTATGTCATCAATAAATTTTTAAATTGCAAGTTTTTGAAATTTAAAATTATGCATAAAATATAAGATTATAGATTATATAGTAAATGATATCCGATTGACACAAAAATTGACATGTGCACTTAGAGCATAAAGAACATGTAATTCAATGGTTAGATTTTCAAAATATTCAATAATATTTATTTTATTAAGTGAGTTTGTAGTCTAAGGCTACAATCGATTTTGTAGCTAAATTTTGTCATTTAATTAATTTGATGATTCCGTGTGTCTTTTGTGTGTGTTCTTATTCTATTCTTTTGTTTGCTTGCATGACATCCCTTTTTTTTTTTTTTTTCTTTTTTTTCTTTTTTTTTTTAAGCCAAAATAAAAGTAGTACTTATACATAATCATAGGTCAATACTATCTCGCTTCGTGGCCATTTTGGATTAGAAAAACAAACAAATACTGTAGCAAATAGTCTTGACAAAATGTAATTTGCCTTCCACTAAGAGCTCAATGTTTATGTACATATATTCGAGTTGGAGATTAGGATTCTTTTTCCAATGAAGTCTAACCAATTTTATTTTTTGGCAAACCATGAAATTGCATTAAACTAAAAATTAACTATTCTATTACAAAACACATTAGCTTTATCATGAGCTAGAATACTGTCCACCACAAGCGATGCAGTCCAAAAAACAACAAAAGAAGCTAATGATGCAACTCCCAATTTTGCCAATGCATCAACGCATTGGTTGGCCTCTCAGTAAGCATGGATCACTTATTTGTTGGGGAACGCCTTCAACAGATTCTTGCAATCAGTTAATAAAGGCTCTAAAAGCAAATTACAAGTACTATTTTTCATAAGCTGAACAACACTTAAAACATCAAGCTCAACTATTAGATTATTAATGCCCAACTCCTTTGCCAACAGCAAGCTCAAGCCAATTACGATTAACCTACTGCCTTTTGACAAAACTTTAATAATAATAATAATAATAATAATAATAATAATAATAGAAAAGGCTAAAAGTACTCATATATGTTAATATATTAATATCTAGTAAGTCGCCTTTTTCTTTTTGGATGAGAAACCAATAGTAAATTGTCGGCAACAAAGGGACGGACATAAGGGGGTCCATAGGGGCCCGCGCCCTCCCTCCCTTCCAAGATTATCAGCCCATTAACCCGTATTGCTTATTCATAGTACTATAATTAATGTTTTTAAATTAGATAAATTTAAAAATTGAAAACTAGTAAATTTATAAATTGAGACTATATAGATTTTTTTAAAGAAAGTTTCAATCTATGGTGTCTATTCATGATAATAATTCTTTATCATTAGGTCAAGACACTAATCGATTTTTAGTGTAAGGAATTATTAAACATCAAATCTCTTATTCAACTATCAGAAACTTACTAGTTGAACTAATTAGAATCCACAGTTAAGATTGTATAGATGATTGCACTATAATGTATTAAAAAACAATAGTGCTTTATATTTTTTTTCTTTCTTAATAGATGATTGCATCTAAATATATTAATAAACAATGATTTTGTGTATTTGTTTTTACTAATAGTTCGTTAATGCTATAGGTCTGTTTGTGATCAATTTATTTAGCTGAAATTGAAATCTTTTTACTAAAAGTATAGAAGATAAAAGTGAAAATTTGCTAAAAATTTATCATAAGTTGCAAATTGCCTTTTATTAAAAAAATAATAAATAAAACTTATTATTATTATCCTAGGTTTGCAATATATATATATATATATATCGAAATTTCCTAAGCAATATTACTGTTAAAAGGAATCAAAACAAATTTAAGAAAAAGAGAAGAAAAGAAAAGGTGTACTTTGATGGTAATTGAGAGGGATTATTGAAATCTTTAATATTTCTATTTTTACAATTCGAAATATTTTTCAGATCTACTGTTTAGATTATATAATTTCAGGTGTAACAAATATTTGACTTTTACATGTATAATCATAAAATGGCACGATTTAAATGTACTTCTTTAAGATTAATACATTAGGTTTTAAAATTAAATTCAAACATATAATTGCATTGATCTATAAAATATAAATATTTTTTTTAAGTATAATTAAATTCAATATATCTATATGTTTAAATAATAGTGTTAGAACTTTGGGATTACCACATTAGAGTATTTAATAAATTTCCCAATAATTCTCACTCATTGTCTTATCATATTTTGTAAAAAAAAAAAAGAACAAATTTGAATGTTTTTATTATAGCTATATGTATTGCCCTATTTTTTTCTCCAAAATTGTTTTAAAGAAGTCTGACTTTATTAATCTTCAAATTTGAAAAAATGCAAAGAACTTAACGAAGAACTGTGAAAAATAATATGATATCAAAAGACTTGTCCAATAATTGCATGCGATGGTCCACGTACGGGACAATTATTACAAACTTTAGCTTTTTATTAACAGTTCCTTTCTCTTTTTCTTTTTACTTTGTCTCTTTATTCCTTGCCATAGTAGTAGCCTGATCCGTAAACTGTATAGTTTTTTTTTTTTTTTTTTGGGTGATAAACAAGGGTGGTATTACAGTTTGTTACAAATTTTAATTACTATATTAGTATAACCTTTTCTCTCAAAAAAAAAAAAATATATATATATATATATATTGTGGGGCCTATGGGCCTGGTAACCTCGGCCCGCTTCACATCTGGCTCAGGGCCCACGCCGAGGAAGAAGTATTGTACGAAAACGATGTATGAAAGCCCAAACTCTTAGAACCCCTGTCGAAGATATCCCTATCCTCAACAAACCGAGACTAACCCCAAGTGGTGGGGGGGAGACAAGTTTAAAAAAGGTTGTCACTTCCACAATAAATGTGTTCACCTAACTCCTGGTCACATTAATGGAGATGTGACTCCTGAACTGGATAATCTTGGTCACTGTAAATCATTTGAGTACTGATAGCACAATTGATGGGATGGACGATCAGAAGGAAGGCGCATGGATGACCAACAGATGGAAGAAAGAGAAGAAGGAGAGGGGGATATATAAGAAGAACCCAACAGAAAAGAAAGGGGGGAAGAAAAAGGGAAAAAGGAAAAAGGAAAGAAGCTCCTCGGATGAATGCCGAGGAACAACCTTAAGGAGTTGCCTGGATGCCTCGACCTCCAAGGGGCTGGAATTCCTGTTTTTAGAGTTGTTTGTCTGTTAGGGCCTAATTCTTCATCTCACTCTCTAAAAATGTATTGTTTGGGCTTATTGGGTTAGAAACCCACCATTTTTCTAGGTCCAATCCAAATTGAGTCCCTACAATTGGCGCCATCTGTGGGGAGAATTTGTGCACTAACAGGCGCAACGGATGATCGTTCCTAAATAGCTAGTTTACGGAAGGTTAATGAGGATGCACCAGAAAAAAAAAAAAAAAAAAAAAAAAAAAAAAAAAAACAATATATAAATAAATGAATAAATAAACTTTTGCAGAAAGGTAGAAGATTCAAAGGAAAAGAGATGAAGTATCGCATTATTTTATTAAATGAAAAAAAAAATACAAGATATAAACAGAGGCTCAGACAGGTGTGTTTTAACGCTAAGGCTACAAACAGAGGCCCAGACGTCCCTGACCTAAAGCTAACTAGAGGGAATGGGGCTGAGGCAGGCCTGTTTCAAGGCTACCAACAACTCCTAGGCTGGTGCGGTGGTGCCAGCGACAAGAGAGGAACAGACGCATGGGCGCTTGGCGGCCCCTCCTCATGATGTTCCCTTGATTCTCTCTTAACCCCACTGCAGTTAGCCGTTGGAGACGGCAACACTCGAGCACCAAATATGGCGTCATCTTGCGCGTCTCCTCTGGCAGGAATGCGCCCCAGAGAAGAGCGTTATGTACTTCAGGGACCTTCCTCCTAGTTGCCTTGCACGGCACAATCAAGGTGACGCCTAAATTTTGCCATGCCGGAAGTCTGATGCGGACTATTACCGCAGCGGCTCTCGATCGAGAGAGGAGGGCCTTTAGCCTGTACGCCTTCACTCCCATCAGGGGCTGTCCCATTTCTCCAAACTCTTATCATAAGTCTGACAGGGTTATTGAAGGAGCTCAAAAAGTTGGGAGGACATGTTTATTGTTTTGTTAGAAGATTCATGAAGTGAAGGAAGACACCTCCCTCCTGATAGCCTTATATAGGGAGTGGAAGTTGGTGAGAATTGATCTACGCAAAACACGAGGGAATAATTATCGGCAACATTAGTCATGACCAAATTCCAAGGCGGCTATTGACCGTTGGATCTGCACCAATCTTCAAAATTATTAATGGGAGCACGCCTCGTGCATCGAAACGTCAAGCAGGGAACGCGAATAGTCAGGAGACACCTTGTAACTGAAGAAGGCAAAAATTTGAGTTGAGGGCGGGATTACTGCCACGCGTAAGGTTAGAATTCCAAACCACCCTTGCCCAAGGCATTGAGAGGTCAGGGGTCAAGTCCACAGGGTGGTCCACTTCTAACAAAGCAGAGCATATACCTGGGTACTAGACAGAACCAAGGTCTTGCATGATCCTCGGACTCAAACCTATGGGGAAACTAGCTACTTACAGAAGAACATAAATGTTAGATAGAACCAAAGTCTTGCATGGTCCTCGGACTCAAACCTATTAGGAAACTAGCGACTTACAGAAGAACAGAAGTGTTAAACAGAACCAAGGTCTTGCATGGTCATCGGACTCAAACCTACGGAAAAATTAACCACTCAAATATACCTGGGTACTAGATAGAACCAAGGTCTTGCATGGTCCTCAGACTCAAACCTATGGGAAAACTAGCTACTTACAGAAGAACAGAAGTGTTAGATAGAACCAAGGTCTTGCATGGTCCTCGGACCCAAACTTATGGGAAAACTAACCACTCAAATATACCTGGGTACTAGACAGAACCAAGGTCTTGCATGGTCCTCAGACTCAAACCTATGGGAAAACTAGTTACTTATAGAAAAACAAAAGTATTAGATAGAACTAAGGTCTTGCATGGTCCTCGGACCCAAACCTATGGGAAAAATAACCACTCAAATATACTTGGGTACTAGACAGAACCAAGGTCTTGCATGGTCCTCGGACTCAAACCTATCGGGAAACTAGTTACTTATAGAAGAACAGAAGTGTTAGACAGAACCAAGGTCTTGCATGGTCCTCGGACCCAAACCCACGGGAAAAATAACCACTCAAATATACTTGGGTACTAGACAGAACCAAGGTCTTGCATGTTCCTCGGATTCAAGCCTATGGGAAAGCTAACTATTTGTGGAAGAACAAAAGCATTAGATAGAACTGAGTGGTGGTACCGTCCTCGGATTCACGCTTCAGGGACAGCTGATTGCTTCACGAGACTAAGTCCAGAACAGAACCAAGATATTGAGCAAAACATTAGAGTATAATAAGTAAGAGGAAGCATCAATCAAGAAACTAAAGTAAGCTACTGAATATATATTTCAAATAGAAAATATGTGTTCCCGTTACAATGTCGCCAAGCCAAAAAGCAAAAATGAAATGCAAAAGAAAACAAATAAGAGTGTCCTACGCCACCCCCAACTCGGTAGGCAATTTGTCTAGAGGAGCCTGTTGAAACACCTAGGAACCCTGATTCGGAGGGGCTACTTCAGAGGACCCTTCCACGGTGGGAGAAATCTGAGGGACAATAGGGGTGGCTCGGGAGTCAGCAGGATGCCTCACCCCACCTTGGGGCACCTCTTGACTGTCGGTTCCAGCCCCCTCCAACGCTCCATGGGGCTCAGCCTCCTCAGAAGGTTTGTCAGTTGAGGAAGTGTCCTCAGCAGTCTTGGTCTGACTTTCACTTGCTGCGGGTAATGCATACTCCTCCTCGGAAGTAATGGAGGTAACCTCGCGAATTGCGGGAGGGTAATATATTCTCTCTGCCCTCCTAAGGTCAAACGAGACATCAACTCCCGCTTGGTTGAGGGCTTTATTCCAAGTCTGGGAACAAAAGCGCCTGCATACTTCAGGGATCTGAGCCTTGAAGGTAGCTTCAGTCTTAGCGACCCCCTCAGCAAAGGCCTCCTCCTCTGCCTGTTCTAAGGAGCGCTCAGCGTGTATCCTTGCAAATACAACCTCGTATTTGGCCCTCATGGCCTCGTCCCTGGCATACTCGGCAATACCCTTTGCCCCAACCGCCTCGGCCAACTTTTTCTTCAGATCGGTGACGTCCTCTTCGGCAGCCCGTAGCTGGCCCTCAGCATCCTGCAAGCGCTTTGTCTGATCCTCGGCTTGCTTCGTAGCCATAGCTAGGTCAGAGGCCGCTCTATCTCTATCCTTTGTCATCTCCTCCAGACTTCTGATCACCTTCTTGATATCTGCCTCAGATTTCTTAAGGGTACTTGTAGCCTTTAAGAACTTGTCGCGCTCCTATGCCAAAGCGTTACTCTGGCCGTCGATCTCCTCGTCCAACCTGAAAATAGCCTGGATGGCCTGCCAGTCGAAGCAAATAAGCTGTAAAGAAGAAGGGTGATGCTATGCATTAAAATTCAAACAGAATAAACAAGTATCAGAGGTCTTACCATGCCCAGATATCTCTTGAGGTTGTAGGCAACTTCTAGCCCATCCATGCTCCCCAGTTCTGCCATGTTGACGGGGAGAAGGAGGGATCTCTTCAGTGCATCGGCTACGCGGGCCCCCTCACTTCCTCAGGATTCCCGGATCGTAGCTTCATCCATCAAAGGTTTTCCATGGAACATGGCAGCAGGCAGCCAGGCCTGGGGCTTAGACTGTTGAGCAATCTTTTTTCCTTTGTGCTAGCTACCAATTCTCAGTTGTTTAGGAGGTCGGCGTGCCTTATCTTCCCCTGGGGAAGAATGGGATCTACCCCCATCCATAGGATCCTTACCCTTAGAGGATCTCTTCCTTTTCGGGTCAGAGGATTAAGGCTGAGAGTCTGAAATTGGAGAGACAGAGGACGACCTAGTCTGTGCAGGTGAGGGCTTAAGTCCTGGGAGAGGGGGCTTGGGTCGTAGCTCTTTTGGTACACTCTTCTTAGACTTGCCCTTAAGCAGATCAAGAAAACTGGTTCGAGGCTGTCTCTTAAGACCCATCTCTATTTGGGTACCAACCCTCAGGGGCTGAAGATCGGCTTCGGATAAGAGGGGGTCCCCTAGATCACCAGGATGATCCTCAGGTTGTTCAACTTGGTCAAACACACTGAATTCATCCTCAGACGAACTTATTTCAACCACTTCGTCGCCTTTCTCCGAGCTCCCTTCCTCGGTCTCTGTCGCTTTACGGGAAAAGGAAGAACCTGCCAATGGAATGCCTTTCGGAATAGGGGATCCTTCGAGAAATGCAAAACCGTCCTCTACCACAATGATTTTCCTGAGCCGAGGATCACGAGCCCTGATAACATACTTTGGGACTGGGAACAACTTTTAGGCTGGATCGCATCCGAGGATCTTGTGGGCGGCCCTAACTTGGTTGTTGGCCTCGTTCAGAAAAAGTTCCGCCCTAAGAACGGTTTCCAAGTTCTCCTTGTTGACCAGATGAAAATGACGTGCGAAGGCGTGCGGATCTGCAGAAGGAGAAACAAAACCCCTATGATCAATCAACCAAAGCAGATATACAACAAAGAAAAAAAAATACAAGAATCTAGACCGCCTCCTACTTCGGGTACCCTACCTGGCTCTCCCTCTACTGTCGGGCAGTGGAGACCATCGTGCCATTCCCCTGATACAATGAGGAAATCTTGAGTCAAATCCTTACTAGAATCGGGGAGGCACTGGATGAGCCGAACCTTATCGTCCCTCGTCTTCATGTAATATGATTTCCCCCTCAAGTGTTGAAGATTGTAGCACCAATTCACATTATGATGGGTTAACCTCAACCCCTTCTTCTCATTCAAGATGTCTACGCACCCTAATATCCTAAGCACATTAACGGCACACTGGGTAGGGGCCAGACGAAAATGCGTGAGGTAATCTCTCATCACTGGTCTCATAGGGATTCTCATGTCTCCCTCTACGAAAGCTACTATAGGAATCACAACTTCGCCCTCGTTCCTTTTAGCATACCACTCCCTCTCCTCACAATACCTCAAGCCCACATTACGGGGTATCCCATAATCGGCAACAAATTTCTCCATCATCTCTTCAGATTCAACTAACTTCTAAATTTCCCCATCCCTAGCAATGACTAAAGGACTCGAAAGAGGGAAAGAGAAAGAAGAATCAAAGAAAACTTTGTGCTAGCGGGGGGGAGAAGACTTACAGAAATAGGGAGATTCTCCTCGGACATGCTTTCGACACTGGAAAAGGGCATTGGACGGTGTGGAAATTGAACTAGATTCACAGTACGTGCATCGAAGTTAGTGAATATGCAAATAAGAATGCCAAATGGATCAAACGAGTATTTATACCTCCAATTTAAGTCAACCAACCGTAACTTCCCGCTCATAAAAGCAGGAAATCCCTAACGAGTGATTACCATCACACCGTAGGAAATGGGAAATGTGAAGCCGCTAGAATTTAATGCGAGCGCAAATTGGGCCTCAATACGCCAGAAACGAACATCGGGTAGGCGAAAAGGCTCCAACGCTGACGTGGGCTGAGGTTGGGTGAATCATATGGAGGGCCAAGGGATATCAAAACCCTCCTTCCCGACCTGCTTCACGTTTAGCCCAGGGCCCACGCCGAGGAAGAAGTATTGTACGAAGACGATGTATGAAGGCCCAAGCTCTTAGAATCCCCACCAAGGATATCCCTGTCCTCGGCAGACCGAGACTAACCCCAAGTGGTGGGGGGGAGACAAGTTGAGAAGAGGTTGTCACTTCTACAATAAATACGCTCACCTAACCCCTGGTCACATTAATGGAGATGTGACTCCTGGACTGGATAACCTTGGTCACTGTAAATCACTTGAGTACTGATAGCATAGCTGATGGGATGGACGGTCAGAAAGAAGGCGCATGGATGACCAACAGATGGAAGAAAGAGAAGAAGGAGAGGGGGATATATAAGAAGAACCCAACAGAACAAAGAAAGGAGGGAAGAAAAAGGGAAAAATGAAAAAGGAAAGAAGCTCCTCGGATGAATGCCAAGGAACAACCTTAAGGAGTTGCCTGGATGCCTCGACCTCCAAGGGGCTGGAATTCCTATTTTTAGAGTTGCCTATCTGTTAGGGCCTAATTCTTCATCACTCTCTCTAAAAATGTATTGTCTGGGCTTGTTGGGTTAGAAACCCACCATTTTTCTGGGTCCAATCCAAATTGAGTCCCTACATATATATATAAGTATAACTTTGTCAAATTTTTATATTTATTTTTAAGATACAAAATATTAAAAAAATGAATTTATTATATTACTGATGCGCCAGTTTATAAAATTTTATTTTGCATAAAAATGTATACTAGTTTTAACATTTGAAATAATATCTATCTTTAGTACAAGTTAGATCACATCCATTGATAACTCATCTTACATTGATCAGTATTTTCATGAATTTTTAGTTTTTTTATTTTATTTTTTGGTATTAAAATGTGATTGTTAAAATAAGATGGTGTTATGTCAAAGTGGATTGTAGCTTTTACCATGTCGCATGATGATAAGCTCCGGATTTTTTATTTTTTTTTATTTTAACTACACTGTGAAACATGCTTACCCACATTCAACAGTAATGACAATGATGAGATAGTCTTCCTTAGGTGAATGAGTCATTTAGCACCTAAATTAAGAAAATTAAATTGGACATGTGGCACAAAATTAAATAGCAATTATGATTTTCTATGTTTTTTTGAATAAAATTCTTTTCGTCTGTTTCATCTTGAATCTCAAAAAAAAAAAAAAAAAAAAAAAAAATCCACATTAATATTGTCATATTTACTATTAACTCATGTCGCATTCAACAATGATTCTAAAAAAATAAAAAATACAACATTAATTTGGTCATATTTACTATTAATTCATGTCGCATTGAACAAGTTCACATGCATATGATACATCCAAAAACATTACAACTACCGAGAAGAAATTTAGGTTCAAATATTCAATGCTTGAATGGTGAAGATTGTTAAACGGAAAATGATTATAAAAATCAATGACCTTTGATTCGATCATCACCTCTTAGTATCATATCCAGGTTCATCCCCATTCCAACTTAACTTAGAAGTAAAAAGTATTTTTTTAAGAAAAAAAGACGAAACGCAAGAACACCCCCAAGAATTTGGGTCAGTTGCAAAAACATTCATTGAATTTCAATTCTCCCTAGCTTCTAACTTCCTAAGGTTTTGTATCCACCAAATTAGGATTTCAATTCTTCCTAGCTTCTAACTTCCTAAGGTTTTATATCCCCCAAATTAAAGTGGGAAACTTTTGTTAGTTTTTATAATTAGAAAAATTATATGATAGAGAAATCACATGGTGAGTCCTTTTAATATGGTCACATGATGGTTACATTATTTTTCCATCTATAAAAATTAACAAAAGTTAATCTCATTGGTGAAATTGCCGGATATAAAAACCTTATTAAGTTATAAGCAAAGAATTGAAACTCTTAAGAGTGTTTTTGCCATTGACCTAAATTTCATGGGTGTTTTTACATTTTGGCCTAAAAAGATTTCGTTGTAAATTGTAGAAAGCCTCACGGTTTCACTTCGCATGATCCACGCCGTTCTCTTTGTACGGTATGCTTTGCTTGTCCATTCTGGTCTTCCTCTTTGGTTCAGTCCATTATGGTCTTCCATCAATAATGCAAAACCAGCTTTAAATTTGTAAAGTGGACCACGTTTCTTCACTTTTCTTTCTTTTGTAGATTCTGCACTTTCTTTTCATCGTAATCTTTACAGCTGTGTTAGAACAATTATTTAGTGCAGAGATATCTTATTTTTGACTCTTAATCTTCAATTTCGCAAAATATATGCAAAGAACTTGAAGCTAATTAATTTATACTTTGACAGAAAAAGTTTTTAAATACGTAATTCGTTTTGAAAAGGCATAAGTAGTTTTACTATGTTTAGTAGTAATCCTAAAAAATAAATAAAAAATAAAAAATAAAAAAAGAGAGAAATATTTATTGTTTAGTAGTAATCCTGAAAATGAAGTGGAAGTGGAAAACTTTTTTCATTAATGCAAAGTTACAAGTTTTTTTTTTTTTTTTTGGGTAATAACGGAAATTGCTTTTATTCAGCTAAGCCTAATAAATCGGCTTGTAGTACATCACAAAAATGTGAAGAAACATTCTCCATCCAAACTAACAAATCTGGAATGCCAACGGCATGTCTAGCCAGATTATGAGCTAAAACATTACAATCCCTCTTTGCATGAGAGTAAAGTAATTCTTCAAAATGCTGAGATAACTGTTTTGCATCTTCAATGAGCAAATCCAATGGTATGAGCAAACTTTCTTCCTCCATTAACCCTTTAATAACTATCAATGAATCACCTCCAATACAACGCGTTTCACTCCCACATCCAAAGCAAATGAGAGAGCCCAGCCCGCAGCTTTTGCTTCAATATCATTGCTGCATAATACCTGGTGTACCGGTTTTGAACATGATGCAATCACTAAACCTTGGTGATCTCATATTACAACTCCAATGCCAGATTTTTTATCATGTGGGAAAACGGCACCATCAAAGTTAATCTTGAATAGCTCAGATGGTGGTGGCCTCCAATGAGTTCTATAACAGTGAGTTTGCTGCACTGGAGTAGTAGTAGCCATTTGCCTCACATGATATTCAGCTAGCCAGCACTTTGCAATGTTGGGAATCTGATGAAGTGAGTCCGCTGGTTGGTTAAGGCGAACTCGATTCCGTTGGTTCCAGATTGTCCAAACCATGACTGCAAAAAGCTCTGGCTGATGGTTGTTTTTAATTAACCACGATAACAGCTCCTTGAAAGTCACGAACTGAACCGAAAACTGGAAACTCCACAACTCCATATCTGACCACACCAAATCTAACTCTGGGCAAGACCATAAAGCATGCATCGAATCTTCTGAGTTGGTGTGGCATCTGACACACAACGAATCTGTTGAGATGGTACGATGGAACAGAGCACTCTTCGTCGGCATGGCTTCTCGGCAAGCTTGCCATAGCAGTGTTTTCACCTTGGGAGGAATTCGCATTGACCAAATTCCATTCCACAGCTGCTTCATCATTTGTAACCTCCTGTGGTTCATTAGGCAACTCTTCTTCCATTTTTAAAAACCTGTATCCAGACTTACAGCTATATTGACTGTTGCTTGAGTGAGGCCAGAACAAGACATCTTCTGAAGCTTCACTGCTTAAAGGGATAGTCTTGATCAGCTCTGCTTCCTCCGTGTTGAATAGCCCATATAACATCTCTTCATTCCACTGCCTACTGCTTGGGTCGATAAGGATGTCCACTTTAGAGTTCTTCAATTTTGTCAATGGAAAGGACAATGCTTGTGGAGGGTGCTTCCTTGGCAGCCAATGATCTTGCCAAATACTAATTTTTTTCCCATCACCGACTCTCCACCTAGCCCCCCTTTTAATAACATCCCTCCCTATAAGTATACTCCTCCAAGCATAAGAACCCATTTTGAGTCCTTGGCCTCCATAATAGTTGTATTTGGAAAAAACCAAGCCTTGAACACTTTGTAGAATAGGGAGTTGTGATTGTGTAAAAGCTGCCACACTTGCTTTGCTAGTAATGAGTCATTGGATTTTGCCAAATCTCTAAAGCCCATTCCACCCACTCCTTTGGCCTTGGTTAAGTCATCCCACTTAACCCAATGGATCTTCCTCCATTCTCCTTTTTGACCCCACCAGAATTTTTTAATCATGGCCTCAATCTCATTACATAGGCCCATAGGGATTTTGAAGCATCCCATGGTGTATGTAGGAATAGCCTGGATGACAGATTTTATCAATACCTCCATTCTAGCTTGTGAAAGTAACTTCCCTTCCCATCCTTGAATTTTTCGCCACACCCGCTCCTTAATGTAATTGAAGCTTTCTTTTTTCCTTTTCCCTACCAAGGATGGTAGGCCCAAGTATTTCTCATATTGCATAATTTCAGGTACACCCCACGCTTCTTTAACTTGGTCCTTTAGAGCACCATCAGTCGCTTTGCTGAAGAAGAGTGCTGTCTTGCTCCTATTTACTTTTTGACCGGAAGCAACTTCATAGGTATTCAAAATATCCAATACTTTGCCACATTCCTCCATTGTTGCCCTGCAAAAAAGGAGACTATCATCTGCAAAAAGCAAATGTTTTAGTTTTGGGCCTCTTCTACAAAGGGAAAAACCATGGATATCTCCATTCCCTTCTGCTTTTTTTATCAAACCATTCAACCCTTCAGTGCAAAGCAGAAAGAGAAAAAGGGAAATAGGGTCGCCTTACCTAATTCCCCTTGTAGGATGAATCATTCCACAAGGTTCTCCATTCACCAACACTGAATAAGTAACCGCTTTCACACACAACATAATCAGGTTTATCCATCCTTCATTGAAACCCATCCTCCTCATAACACCTTCCAAAAATGTCCATTCCACCCTATCATATGCCTTACTCATGTCAAGTTTAACTGCCATATAACCATATGAGCCAGATTTATATCTTTGTAAACAATGTAAAGTCTCAAATGCCACCATTATATTATCAGAGATAAGTCTATCTTTAGTAAAGGCAGATTGGTGGTCGGTGATGATAGAAGGTAAAACTTTTTTTAAACGGTTGGCTAAAACTTCTAAAAAAATTTTATACAACACGTTACACAAACTAATAGGGCGAAAATGATGGGCAAATTCAGGGGATTTAATTTTGGGGATTAGTGTGATAAAAGTATGGTTGAAGGATTGGGGCAATATACCTAAGTTTAGCCACATGAGGATGGAGGAGGTAACATCATGCCTAACTGTTCTCCAAAAGTGTTGGTAAAATAATGGTGGCATTCCGTCCGGACCAGGGGCTTTAAGGGGAGCCATTTGTTGTAAGGCCACTTCTACTTCATGTACTTCAAATTTACGGCTTAATAGGGCATTCATCTCATCAGTAATCACCCTAGGTACACCCTCCCACACCTGTGAAGAATCCATATGACCCGTAGAAGTGAAAAGTGATTGGTAGTAACTTACAAGTACTTCTGTAATGTCTTCCGGGTTAGTTTTCCATGAACCTTCTCCATCTCTCATACCTTCTATCAAATTTTTCCGATATCTTTTCGTAGCACAACTATGAAAGTACCTCGAATTTTAATCCCCTTGCCCTGCCCATAAAATCCTTGACCTCTGTGCCCACATTGTAGCCTCCTTATCACGCCACTCTTCAATTTCTTTTTTTAGTTCTCTAACCCTAGTATTGTCTCCCCTTAGAATAGCCTCCTCCTCGACCTTTGGTAGAAGTTTTTTTAGTTTTTCCAGCTCCCTTCTCACATTCCCAAACACATTCTTGTCCCACCAACTTAAATCCCTCCCACATTTCCCAACTCTACTTACAATCCCTCCCATAGGCTCGGTTTCACACCTACTCCACACAGCTTCAACAATCTCCGAACAACCAGGATTCGACAACCACATTTCTTCAAACCGAAACACTTTCTTCCTTTTAGGACGATCCAGTCTCGAAAACGCAATGAGGAGTGGGTTGTGATCCGAAGAATCACACCTTAAATTGTGAACCCTCGTACCAAGAAATTTTAAGAACCAATTATTGGTAGCCAAACCCCGATCTAATCTCTCCCAGATTGAGTTGCCATTGTCAAAGTGTCTAGCCCATGTGAATTTAGAGCCTGCATAGCCCAAATCCATAAATCTGCACTCGTCTAAGACTTCTCTAAACAATTGCATTTGATTATGGGGTCGTAGAGCTCCTCCCACCTTTTCATCTTGTCTAATTACCTCATTGAAATCCCCAAAGCATAACCAAGGTATATCAAATTGAGCATTGAGATACCTGAGTTTCTCCCACGCTTCCGACCTCTTTGCTGTTTCAGGCTCACCATAGAATCCGGTTAAACGCCATTCATTCTCTGAACCCCTATCTATGATAGCATCAATATAGTACCAACATGATCCCACTACTGACAAATTTATTGAAGACTTCCAAAACAAAGCCAAACCACCACCTCTACCCTCCCTTGGAACCACCCATCGGTGATCATGTTCAATGCTTCTTTGTATAATCTCCAACCTTGCATCATCTGTAAGTGTCTCAGCCACAAACACTGCAGAAGGATCTTTTGCTCGTGTGAATTCCACAAGCTCTCTCCTTGTACGTAGGTTCCCAAGCCTACGACAGTTCCAAGCTAGGCAACTCATTGCTCCTGGCGGGGCTGAATATCAGCCTCCGCCAATATACTGGATTCTGCTTCACCATTCTGAGAAATCTGAAGGCGCTTTGAAAACAATTCTACACGATCATCTGAAATCACATACTCTCTCTTCTTCCCTGTAATTTTTTCTATTGGTGTAACTTGACTTTGGGTGACCGGCCTATATCTGCGTGTCCAAGAAGGGAGAACACGTTTTGCATGGTCCGGAACCCTAGTAGGCTCGTAATTATTGTTAATTTTTTTCCTTCAATTGGTTCCCCACAATTAAGTTCATCACGTGTCTTTGATTGCACCTCATGATTTTTTTCCTTTCCTGGCACCTCATTCACGCAATCTTCCACTAATTGAACCGTTTCAATAGTAGTTGACTTCTCAATCACGTTGAACTCTCCTGGCAAGTCAATAATCACAGAATTATATGCATGCGAGAAAGGTGGGATTACGTCATTTATAGGGTGTAAATCAATGTGACCGTTGCGCCTTGATTGAGAATTAACTCTCTGTTTGTAACGGTTCTCCGCTGATGGCTCATTCTCCGACATGGTGGATGATTCAGATTGATAGGGCGGCGCTACTCTGTTTTTCTCCTTCTGACTGCCATCTTTTCCTTGATTAGCTTTCTTCATACTCGAATAATAGCCTGGCACAGAGACTGTGTGTCTTTTTGAAACCATAAATGGCTGTGCTCGCAAACTAGGTCCGAATTCCTGTTGTTCACTCTTAAAGGTCCCTTCACTTTCAATCCAAAGCTCATAGTCCCGATCGTCATCTGTGAGGCGACCACACCAATAGCAGAGATTGGGTAATCTCTCATACTTAAAAGAAATCCACACTTGCTTTTCATCGTTCAAGGAAACAAGACGACCCCAACATAGTGGCTGATTTATATCCACTGCAACTTTTACTCGGATAAAGTTACCTCTATCATAAAATTTCGGCTCCAATTGGGTGATAACCTCCCCCACCACTCCACATATTTTTTCCGCTGCTGCAATAGTCATATACTTTATTGGTAATCCATGGACTTGCACCTAGAAGTTGGTTCTCTCAAATTTGATATCCTCCAATGGTGAATCATGATCATAACGTTGCATGACCACCAAATGCTTGTCAAAGCTCCATGGTTCACTATTGAGGATTCTGTCGACCTCCTCCTTAGTGTCGAAAGAAAAAAGCATTTCATGGTCTCCAATCTTTTGAATCATGAAACCTTTCTTTGCACGCCACAAGGGAGTGAACGTCCTTGCTATTGAGTCAACATTGACAGCTCTCTTCGTCGTGAATCTTGCTGCTATGGGGTATTGTTTGATACTCTCTTCATTCGTGAGACAGCAACCCGGTCCTTCCTTTTCTAATAGAGAAAGGCACTTCCAAGATTATGCCAAATCCTCCATGGACTCTGTTATCAAACTCACCACTCTCACAATTGTTTCCCAAACCCCTCGAAAAAAACCCAACAAGCCTTGGAGTACACGTGGAACTCCAAGGAACCTAACAACACCTTCACAAGAAGGGACAACCTATTCTACAGTGCAAGAAAGTCAGAGCTTAGACTCAACACTCAAGCAGCAGAGAAACTAACCAGTATGCACTTTGCAAAGTTACAAGTTCAACATTCCATACTGCAAATTTGCAATATATACAATATTCTAGACGCATTCAAATCCAACCACAAATGATTTCATGGTTCGTCAATCAGACCGGTGGTTCTAACTATTTTGAAGTCAAATTTTAATTAACTGCCTGATTTTTTGAGATTAAAGGATCAGTTTAAGGGCTGATTAATAGTTAATTTCATCAGAACTCAATGTTTAATCCGATTTTAAAAACCATGACATTTATTAGTTCACAAACATTTAAAAAATCATCAACCATCGAAATATTTCATTGTAAGCAACCAAGTATACACTTCCAAGTTTCTCAAAAAAAAAAAAAGTATACACTTTCAACGAGATACAGTTTCTACTCTAAGAATATCTTCATTTTTAGTCGTCTCTCTTATCTCCCTCAAAGATGATACGATTCAACTTCATGTTCTATACTTCTATAACAACTGGTAAGGGTAAATTCCAGGGTAAACGGATTGAATTAACTAAGTCAGACTTTAGAGACGAGGTAACCAGAAGAGACAGTATAGTTGGTCTAACAAAGCTAGTAGACAGATTCATGACCTGGATGGAAAGATAAGGAGACGGACAAACACTTTTAAGTGAACGGATAAAAAGGAGACGATTTGATGAAGCCACGTGTCACCCATATGGCATCTACATGGCACCCACATGGCATGAGTAGTCTCTAAGGATTCTGGTATGAAAATGTCTTATGCTCCACACCCCACCATAATTATAGGAATCCCTGTAAGGAAATAATCTCATAAATTACGAATATTGATGAAGATCTTCCCTACAAGGAAATACCTTCACTACCAAGAAATTAATGTCGACACTACATTACTATAAAAACCCCAAAACTCTCACAAATTAAAGTACACGTAATTCTCCTAACTCTGGCACTCTAGAGTTGTAGAAATTCTCTCTAACATAACCTTCAGAGGATATTTGGCCGGTACCACACTGGTACTCTCTACAAGGTCTTCTTTGTATCTGTTTCGCAGGTTCTGTCTAGAGCACATGAAGACTGTGCAGCTCACTGATGATTTTTGGCATCATCAGTTGGCTCCGTCTGTGAGGAATGTTTAGAAAATAATAGCACCCATATTAACACTTCCCAAACAAAGAGTAGTATGGTATTCACTTGTTCGATGGCAACCAACAACAATAACGGAGATGAACCACGCATTACTGCCCTCAAAAGATAGGTACAGACTCTAGTCGCGGTCATGGAATGCCTTACTAAGCAAAACCACGACCTAGAGGAACAGCTGCGCCAAAGGGATGCTGGGCCCAACACTCACGGAGAAGAGCAAGAGGGCACCAACACCGAAATGAGGGACCAGAAGGTAGTAATGCTCTGAGCAGACAAGATACCAGCCGTCCATCGATCGTAGATACGACACCACCACATATGGTTGCAGAGATGCAGATGATAAAGGAGATGATGGACTTCATGATGAACGCCCCGAAGGGGTGGGTGTCAAACGACCTTGAGAAGCTGGTCCACCAGACGGACTCCCCATTTACAGCACCCGTCACATCGTTCACCCATCCAGCAAAGTTTCGTATGCCACAAATAGAAGCTTATGACGAGTCAAAGGATCTTTTGGATCACTTAGAACCGTTCAAAACCCTCATGCACCTATAAGGTGTTTCGAACGAGATTATATGTCGAGCTTTCCCAACTACATTGAAAGGTCCTGCCAGGATATGGTTTAGTAGATTGACACCCAACTCCATCGGTACCTTCAAAGAGCTAAGTGTGCAATTTGCATCACACTTCATAGGGGGCACAAATACAAGAAATCCATTGTGTGCCTGATGAGCACCAAGCAATGAGAAGACGAGACGCTGAGGTCCTTTATAGCAATGTTTCAACAAAGAAGCTCTTCCGATAGACGAGGCTGATGACACGATACTTGTTGCTCCATTCACCAATGGTCTGCAGAAGGGGAAGTTTTTGTTCTCCTTATACAAGAACGAACCAAGGACCATGTCAGATGTACTTTATCAAGCTACTAAGTACATGAACGCAGAGGACACACTACTAGCTTGAGAGAAGAAACCCAAGAAGAGGGAAAGGCAAGAAGATACACTACAAGACAAGGGATGGAAGATGACTAGAATCAGAAACCGACAGGAGGATAGGCGCTCTAAACCCCCCCACTGGAAGGTTCAACAACTTCACCCCACTGACTACCCTAATTGATCAAGTATTGATGCAATCAAGGACAATATAACCTTGACGTGGCTTGGTAAGTTGAAGGGAGATCCTAGTAAGAGGTCTAGAGACAAGTATTGTCGTTTTCATTAAGATCACGGTCACGACACATTTGAGTGCTATGACTTGAAGCAGCAGATTGAAGCCTTTATCAAACAAGGGAAACTACAATGATTCGTTAGCAAAGAAATGGCAGACCCACCGCAAGAGCAAGCTGCTAGAAAGGATAACGAGTATCCCAGGCCACCCTTAGAAACATAAGGGTGATTGTAGGGGGCACCATAGCTTCTGGTTCATCCAGAAAGGCTCGAAAGACTTACCTTAGGATGGTTTATAACGTCCAACTGACGGGTTTTGTTTCGAAGATGGCACAGGTTAACAACCCCATAATTGGGTTCTCAGAGGAAGATGCTTGACGTCTCCACCACCCCCACGACGATGCGCTCGTTGTTAGCATACGAGTAGGGGACTATAACACTCACCGAGTTCTAGTTGATAATGGAAGCTCTACTGATATCCTCTATTACCCGACATTCTAGCAAAAAAGAATCGAGAGGGAATAACTCGTACAGACCAATGCACTACTCGTTGGGTTCGGAGGAACAAGAGTATATCCCCTTGATGCAGTCACATTGCCTGTGACGATTAGTGATTACCCTTAACAGATTACTAAGGATGTTACATTCCTTGTCATCGATTATTCGTTCGCTTACAATGCCATACTGAGCCAACCTACCCTCAATTTGTGGAAGGTCGTGACTTCATCCTACCACTTGATGATCAAGTTCCCCACTAAATATGGAGTGGGAGAGGTTCGTGGAAACCAAGTGGCAGCATGTGAGTGCTACATAGCGATGTTAGAAATGGACGACCACTTGCAAACTATGAGTATAAAAGAGCAACAGATAGTTGCAGAGCCCGTTGAGGGGTTAGAGGAGATACTTCTCGATAATGCCAGACCTGAGCATATGACCAGGATTAGCACCCTTACTAGTCTGCTAGTTCGTCAAGCACTCACAATATTCTTGAAAGAGAACCAGGATGTCTTTGCTTGGAGCCACAAAGACATGTCTGAAATCGACCCTCCAATCATGGTTCACAGGTTGAATGTATCACATTCTTTTCCCCCTATTCGTCAAGAAGTGAGTATTTACCCAAGAATCAGATAAGGCTATAGCAGAAGAAGTCTTCAAATTGCAGGATGCAGGATGCAAAATTCATCAGGGAGGTATACAATCCCAACTAGCTGGCCAATGTAGTGATGGTCAAGAAAGCCAACAGAAAGTGAAGGATATGTATAGACTTCACGAACTTAAACAAGGTGTTAGGACATATATGTTTTTATTTGTTAAGAACATATGTCACTTATTTATGTAAATTGGCTAATCCTTTGACAAAACGCACTCTACTTGTAATTGGGTAGTTCTAGGTGTTTTTAATACTTCAAGAAGCAAGGTTTCAAGGTCAAGTGTTGAAGTCATCAAGTCTGTCCAAGAAAAAGCAAGCTGAAGTGCAATTTCATTAAAGCTCGACACCTGCTCGACAGCTACCTTGACACCTGCTATCTGTCGAGATTTAAAATTTCAAATTTTCAATTTGATTTTCTTAGGATCTGTGAATATGTTTTTGGACCTTCTTTTCTTCTAACCCTAAACATATAAAATGATTGTTTTAAGAGCCGTCAAGTGTGACACAAGTTGCAATATCGTTGAGCAATCCCTATTCAAGCAAATTGTAATCAAAAGACGAAGTTCTTGACCTAGTTCATCTTCCTTCAAGAAGTTGCTGTGTATTTGCACCGTACGTTTTGTAACCAAGCATCTTCCTGCTATTCATCATAAAGGATGAACTGAAGAACTTTGCAGCCAACCCTTCTTCCTTAGTTGGTGTTCTGAAGTCGCGTACTGGGATCTGCGCATTGGTTAGTCACGTACTTGGGAGCCATGCATCAAAGGTGGGTACTGTCGCTACAGATCAAGTCCAATTGGGTATTGGGGTAAGGGTTCAACTGTAGATTGGTAAGGTACTTGGGATTCCTTTACTTGTAACCGCTTGATTTGATAATAGTGAAGTTTCGGGAGTGGTGACCTGAAAATCACCCGGTGGGGTTTTTGCCGCGAGGTTTTTCCCCATTCGTAAACAAATCTCTGTGTTATTTAATTTCCGCTGCATATTTAGTTTTTGGTGATTTGTTTGTGCTTCTACACAATTGCATGATAAATTAATTAACTAAAAACTTGGCTAAATAATTAATTAGTTTTATCACAAGGGGTCATTCAGTTTGTGGCCTATCACAAGGCGTGCCCCAAAGATAGCTACCCACTCCCATGGATCGTTGTCCTGGTAGACTTAATAGCAAGACACCAGTTATTGAGTTTCATGGATGCTTTTTCTGGTTACAACCAAATCAAGCTAGACGAGGCTAATCAGGAGAAAACTTCATTCGTCACCAGCCAAGGCCTTTTCTATTACAAAGTGATGCCGTTCGATCTCAAGAATGCAAGCATAATGTATTACAGGCTCATGAACAAAATGTTTGCATATTAGATTGGGACAAATGTCCAAGTCTACATGGATGACATGCCAGTGAAAAGTCGACAGGAAGACAACCATTTGGACGACCTTAGGAAACCTTCGATACCTTCCGCTCTTATAACATGAAGCTCAATCTAAGTAAGTGCGCATTTGGGGTAACGGTTGGGAAATTCCTAGGGTTCATGGTGTCTTAGAGGGGCACTGAAGTCAACCCAAACAAGATCTAGGCAATGATGGAGATGGCGCCACCAAGGAACTTAAAAAAAGTGCAAAGTCTTAACGGTAAGGTAGCAGCACTGAATAGGTTCGTGTCGAGGGCAACAGATAAATGCCTACCTTTCTTTCGTACATTAAAAAAGTCCTTTGAGTGGACAACCGAGTGTCAACAAGAATTTGAGGACTTAAAGGCATACCTCTCTTTCCCACCATTGCTAAGTCCTTCCAAACCTAGGGAAAAGCTATTTCTCTACCTGGCTGTTTCCCCTGCTGCTGTTAGTGCAGCCCTAATCAGAGAAGAAGATAGGGTGCAGAAACACGTATACTCACATGTCGGGCACTTTGAGGCATAGAGGAGAAGTACCCTCCAATGGAGAAGCTAGCCTTCACCTTAGTGATTGCAGCTTGTAAGCTCAAACCATATTTATAGGCCCACACTGTAGTTGTTCTAACAGATAAACCTCTATAGAAAGCAATGAGTAGTCCTGAAGTAGTTAGACGGATGGCGCTATGGGTAACTAAGTTAAGCAAATTCAACACACAATACTGTCCACGTACTGCCATGAAGGGACAAGTGGTCACTGACTTCATTGCAGAATTCACCAATATGGAAGGCCATGGGGCAGAGTAGTGTCCTCAATGGATTATCCATACAAAAGGGTCATCCAATAGGCAGGCTAGAGGAGTAGGGATAATGATACACTCTCTAGAAGGGGATGAGATCGAATGCATGGTTCGTCTCAACTTCCCTACGACTAATAATGAGGTGGAGTACGAAGCCTTAGTGGCGGGACTAGATCACGCCAAAGCAGTATGGGCCACAAGTATGATGGCGTATTGTGACTCACAGGTGGTCACGAGCTAGGTAAACGGTGACTACAAATGCAAGGGAGAAATGATGAAGAAGTACCTAGAGCAAGTAAGGAAACTGGTAGGCGACAACCTTTAGGCCAAGTTTGTTTAAATCCCAAGGGAGGAGAACGTGCAAGTAGACCAACTTGCCAAGACGGCACAAATGCCCGTCTCCAATAAGGTAATTTCTTTTGTTCAGCTTTCACCTTTGATAGATAGCGTCAATGTGTAGGAAATAGGCTTGAAAAGTAACTGGATCACACTGATAGTGTCGTACTTGAAAGACGGTATACTACCCGACAGTAAGAAGGCTGCAAGAAAACTAAAGGTCCAGGTGGCACGATTCGTCCAAATAAAAGATGTCTTGTACAAGAGAGGCTTCTCCCGACTGTACCTAAGATGCCTAGGCCCCAAGGAAGCAAATTATGTTATGAGGGAAGTTCATGAAGGAATCTGTGGGAACCATTCAGGGTCACGATCGCTAATGCATAAGCTGATTTGGGCAAGATACTATTGGCCTACCATGCAGAAGGATGCCCAAACCTATGTCAAAGCTTGCGACAAGTGTCAGAGGTTCAGCAACATCATTAGACAGACAATAGAGGAGCTTACTCTGATGACGGCCCTGTAGCCTTTTGTCCAATAAGGGTTGGACATCATGGGCACATTCCCAACAGCAATAAGGCAACTAAAGTTCCTAGTGGTTGGCATAGATTACTTTATCAAATGGGTGGAAGCTGAAGCCCTGGCCACCATCACGGAGAAAAACATACGAAGTTTCGTCTAGAGAAACATCATCTGCAGGTATGGGATCCCTAGAGTCTTGGTCTTAGAGAACAGAAAGCAGTTTAACAACGAGTCGTTCAAGGATTTTTACTTACAATTGGGGATCAAGAATCACAACTCCTCACCCACCCACCCTTAGGCCAACGAACAAGTTGAGGTCACGAAACAATCCTTACTCAAGATCATCAAGATTTAGCTCAAGGAGGCAAAAGGCATATGGCCAGATAAGCTGCCAAGTGTACTATGGGCGTACAGGACGACAGACAAAACACCTACAAGAGAAACACCCTTTCGTCTAGCATACGAGAGTGAGGCCATTATCCCCGCTAAGGTCAGACTCACAAGCTACATGGTGGAGAACCATGATGAGAGTAAGAACGACAAAGCCATGCGCCTACAGCTGGACCTAGTGGACAAGGTCAAAGTAATAGCCAAACAAAGGTTAGCACGATACCAGGACCTCATGGCCAAGCATTACAATTCTAGAGTCAGACACAGGGACTTTCAAGTTAGAGATCTCGTCCTGAGGAAGGTGATGGGTGCTACAAGAGATCCCTCCCAAGGGAAGCTTGGACCCAATTGGGAAGGACCCTACAGAATCACTGGCAAATGAAAGGCACCTATCACCTAGAGACACTCGATGGAAAAAAGTTACAGCATCCATGGAACACTGAGCACCTAAAGAAATACTACCAATAGACGACAAAATGCAGACCACTTATCATTTCCAGTTTATTTCATTCTAGTTGTTTTTATTATCCACAGTACTTTTTAGCCCAAAGGGCAGCTTTTTATTTTTTTCAGAACAATTTTGCATCTACACATCTCTACAAAACCACGTCTACGACCAGATCCTTAGGTGGACGAATGCACCCTAAGGACGCATTAAAATTTATTAAAGTCCATCAGTGGACGAATACATCCTAAGGGATGCCTTAAATTTTATACAAGTCCATTAATGGACGAATACATCCCAAGGGATTCCTTAAAATTTATACAAGTCCACGAATGGATGGGTGCGTCCAACGAATACCTTGCAATTCGTTAAAGTCCATTAATGGATGAATACATCCCAAGGGATGCCTTAAAATTTATACAAGTCCATAATGGACGAGTGCATCCAACGGATGCCTTGCAATTTGTTAAAGTCCATTAGTGGACGGATACAACCCAAGGAATGCCTTAAAATTTATACTAAGTCCTTAAGTGGATGGATACATTCCAAGAGATGCCTTGAAATTTACTGAGTCCTTAAGTGGACGGATACATCCCAAGGGATGCCTTGAAATTTACAAAGTCCTTAAGTGGACGAAGGCATCCCAAGGGATGCCTTCAAACTTTTTAACCCGTATGGGGGACGGGTACAACTGACATTCAAAAAAAAATTTTAACTCCACAGGGTGAACGGATAGCAACACGCGATATAAGTCCCTCTAGCAGACATATATAAACCAATGTCCAAAAAACTGCTAAGTCTATGGACGAACAAAAGATACAAAGGGTCCAACATCTCTAAGTCCATAGATCGAACAAGTGAAAATTATCCTACGCACGATGGATCCTAAAAGGGAACTGGCAGGTATGTTTGATCTCACCTAACCTTTACATGAACATTGGAATATAATGATAGAAACAAGTTCAAACAAGCAAGTAAAGCGACAGATAAAAAATAATAATAATGGATAAAAAGCCCATGGAAGGCAAATGTTTACATCTAAAGCCCAAAAATCGTGGGCAATGTTAAAAATTGCATAAATATTGTTCTCCCAAAGATTTTTACAATAGAAACAACAAAAGAGTAAAAAGAAAAAAGACAATAATAAAAACTTCAAAATCTATGGCTAGTCAACAGAGGCCTCCTCGTCCACTACTTTCTCCGCTAGCTTGGCCTCCTCAACTGGACAGTTTTCATCGTCAACAGATTAAGCTTGTCCTTCCTGGGGAATAGCCCCTCCGTCACCATGAAAGTCGGGAGTGAGATCACCTTCAAATAGCTTGTCAGTGTATCCAAACTCAACGGACCTAGCTGGGGTCTAGGCCACGTCTTCCAAGAAGACATGAGACACGTCCAAGTCAGGAAAAAGAGCCTTAACCTGACAAAGGCACTCATTGAAGCCGTTAGCATAGCAGCCACCAAGTTTGGAAAGGAAACCGTCGGAGTTGTGAAACTCCGTCTTCCCGTCCTTCTTGGCCTGACGAACTTGCTTCATTAATAAGGAGATTTCCCCCTCCTTGTCTTTAAGTACCTTCTTCAATGCCTTAGTTTGAGCCTCCGACTCTTCCAAGGCCTTCCTCATGACATCAAGTTTCTTGACCTGAACTTCCTATAAGGCTTTAAGCTTATTCCACTTCGTTTCTACGGACTCGACCCCTTCCTTTAGACGGTCAACCAGTGTCTCTTGGGCCATGCAATGGTCAATTAGCCCCTTCATCTTCAACCTCTTGCAAGAGTAAAACACAAGGTTAGGATTGAGGGTAAAAGAGAGACGGAAGGAAAAAAGGATGGATACACACCCGAGCCAAGCTGAAGAGGCCTGTCTCTCCCTTGGCCTTAGTTGCATGGTTGCCCAATTCCTTGTAATCATCGTCCTTGATGATGGACGAGAGCTGCCTGATGGCATGCTATAAATCCTCATGGATGAGGGTGGGGCGCTTCTCAAAGACGGGACCTTGGGCCATCATCAAACCCATCCTTTTCCCAGGACAGGGAGGAGGAAGCAGCTTGGTCATCGGAGGCATCTTCCCGATGGTTGAACCAATCATCACCTTTGGCTTTTTGGCAAGACAGTCAACTTTGTCCGTCATCTTTCTTTAAAGAACAGCTTTAATGGACCGGTTCCCTTGGGGGGCACAACCTCTTCTTACTTCTTCTTCACCTACATGGCAGCTTGTAAACAGATGTAAGCCTTCCTCTTACCGTCTTCCATTTCTGCACCAAAGGGGATAGAAAGAAAGAGTTAGATAGAAATTACCAAAAAAGTAAACAAAGTTGAATAAGGAATAGGCGACAGACTCATGTTTGCATGCTTGTTTTTTGTAACAACAGGTAACAGCTGTAGGCTCGGGACCCTCACAGCACCAATGCAATGTGTCCAAGGTGAAGAGTTTTTTCCACATCCTCTCCTTTAAGGAGATTTTGAAGATCCTCTCCAAAAAGCTCCACTGCTCAAGGTTAACCTCTAGACGGTTCTGAGCTACAATAAGAAACAGTTAGACTAACAAGAAAGACGGATAAAATAAATAAACAAGCAAATTTAAACAAAAAGAAGCCTACCAAATGTAGGCATTATACCCCAAGTTCTATCAATAAGGGGTGTGTTCTCCCGTTCATCTGGATGGCACATCCAGTTGTCCCCCTGGATGAAGAAGTACTAGTTCTTCCAGTTCCTGTTAGAGTTAGGAGTCTTGTACACTAGCCTAAGCGACGACTTCCTTGGCAGGAAGTTGTAAATGCCCTTAGACTTGACAATCTAGAAGGGATGACAACAATGGAAGAACTCCTCCACAATTAGTTGAAGTCTCCTTTTAGTGAGAACCCTATATAGCACCTCCGCACCAAGGAAGATCCTCTAAGCATTCATAGCAATCTAGGTGACGGCTAGTCCTAGGTATTGGAGTAAGCGATAGTGGAGAGCACTCAAAGGCAGTCTAAATCCCGCCTTAAACATTTGCTCATACACCCTGACGTCGTCAGCTCCATGGTAATAACACTTTTTAAACTTATAGGGTAGACGGATGGGGATGTCGTCGGGGATCTGGTATCTCTCCCATAAGGTGTCACTATGTTTTCTTTTAATGGTTGAGTTAAAGGCGTTGACCGTCCACATGAGGGGAAGAACAAACTTCCTAAGGTGACGGAAGCGATGTGGTGAATGGATGCACTAAGGTGACGGAATACTAAATTCTTGCAGATGACGGTGGCGCTCTAACACTAGGAAATGGTTGCAAAGAGTAGAAATGAAGAGTAAAGGTGACATATATATAGAGGAAACGGCGCAAGAGATGAAGTGATGCTTTGATCCAAGTAACTGGCCATTAAAATTTTGCCACGTGTACCACGGCATTTATGACACTCAACCACCCTATCAATCAAAGCACGATTACTAAGAACTAGCTAATACCATCACCCCACGTGTCCGTCTGGCATATCAAGCGATGGACCCATGGAATGGAGGGCAACTGATAGGGGTAAATCCCAAGGTAGATGGATTGAATTAACAGAGTCAAACTTAAGAGGTGAGGTAACTAGAAGAGACGGTATAGTTGGTCTAACAAAGCTGGTAGACGAATTCATGAGACGGTACAGCACAGACATTTTTAAGTGAATGGATAAAAAGGAGACAATCTATTGAAACCACACGGCATGGGTAGTCTCCAAGGATTCTGGTATGGAAATGTCTTATGCTCCATGCCCCACCATAATTATAGGAATCCCTGTAAGGAAAAAATCTCATAAATTGCGAATATTAATGAAGATCTTCCGTACAAGGAAGTACCATCTCCAACAAGAAATTAAAGTCAGCTTTATACTACTATAAAATCCCCAAAACCCTCACAAATCAAGGTACACATAATTCTTCCAGCTCTGACACTCTAGAGTTGTAGAAAATTCTCTCTAACTTAACCTTCGGAGGGTATTTGGCCGGTACCATATCGGTACTCTTTGCAAGGTCTTCTTTGTTTTTGTTTCACATGTTCTGTCTACAGCATGCAAGGACTGTGCAGCTCACTAACAATTTTTGGCATCATCAACAACCGAATCTACACCTCATACTCAAATTCAAGATTCTTATGAAAGATTGTCATGCATCTGAACAACATAATATTTTTTTTATCTTGATAACAAAACCCTTGCCATGTTTGTTATGTATCATATTCACATTAGATAAATGAGATTCAAAAATATCACAAGCAATAAGAAATACGGCAAAAGCACCTTAAAAATGCAAAATTAGTATTTTTTTTTAATAAAATAATATTTTCCTTTTTCAACAAATTATATCTTAATGACCTATAAAAAATATAAGCTCCTTTTTTTTCATCCTTATCCCTACCTTGATGGCTAATGATGCAAAAAATCAATAGTTGAGCTCCTCATCGTAGTGGATTAACGATGCTATGAATGGGGTCGTCTTTGTAGATGGAAAACATGCAAAATGAATTGGGTGGAAGAGAAACACGTCAGTGTGGCGTCAGCCAAACCGCCTCTGATGCTTAAGTTTGTAAGGGAGAAAGATTCTTGAGAGAAAAAGAGTCAAGAGTGATTTCATAGAGTATTTATGTGTACCTTTAACTTCTGTTACCTTCTCTTTTATAGTTGTGTGCCTCATTAATGGGCAATGATGTGCTGCATTTATGCTCAACGCGTAGTGCATTAAGAAATCTTTTTCTAAAGTTCACAGCTCATTCTGTGATTGTTGCTCCGTCAATTACATTTGGTCATCAATGAGCGTAATAAATGCGCAACGTCTTCCCTCGGTTAATGACGATCTCCACTTAATGACGACCGTAAATCTTTTACTCATCAGCTGCCCCTTGATTGAATTGTCATCTGTTAAATAAGATAAGAACAAATTCATCTGAGGCTTCGTATTCTGTGTACTGCACACTAATGACGATTTGATGTTTGAGCAGTTGAATGCCATATGTACGGCTATGATGCGTTCGTCATGCAGACATGTCTCAGTTTTCCCGCGCATGTTTTGGCCATTTGTTTTGCATTTTTCCTTCCTCTTTCCTTTCTTCTATATTTGTTCCTTATTCAGTTTCTGTTCTATGGTTCGTTTCTCCTCCGAGTTTCCTTTCTCTGTCCTACATTTCCTAGTAATTTCTTCGTACTTTCTTTTCTGGTTCTTCCATGGTAGATTATTCTACTGTTAAGGTAGATTGTCCTTTGGTAGCTTTCTTTTTTGCTCATTTAGGTTGTTTACTCAAATCTGTAAAGGGGGAGTGTCTCGAGAGGGTTAGTTTCTTCGTAGGGGAGGACTGTCCATACACTTTTGTCCTTTCTTCGTTATTCCTTTCGTTTCCCATTTTGCTGAGGTAGCCAAGTTGTTAAAGATGTCTGAGGTAAGGTCAAGTGATCTGGAGACGAGGTAATCTTCGTCTGATGATCGCGTGATCTTGAAGGCTACTTCTGTTTCCACCCCCTATAAAGCTTGAAATATCCTGTGTTCCCTTATAGGAAAGGACGAGCAACGAATCAGGGATAGGCTTCAGTTCCCTGATTCAGTAAAAATTAGGATCCCGAGTGACGAAGAGAGGGTTGTCACTTATACGCTAATGAGGTTTTTTTTATGAGACCGACTTTACCAGTGGCCTTCATTTCCCTGTTCATCCCTTTGTTAGGGAACTTTTTTCTTACTTGCATCTTGCCCTGGCATAGTTAGTACCTAACTCCTGGCGAATCATCATCTCTTGCATGGTGGTTTGGATTTCCACCAATGATGGTGATGTCATTAGGAGGGATGAATTCCTCCATTTTTATCGTCTGAGGAAATTGAAGGACCCCGGCTATTATGAGTTTAAGCTGTGGGATAGGGCTTATAGGTTAATCCTCGATTACCCATCGTCTCTTCGAAATTGGAAGCCAAATTTATTTTTTGTCTTTGGAAGTTTTGGGAGTTCTTCCCTAGTGAGGACCTAGACAAAGCCATAAGTTTTTTCGTAGTTGGGGAGTTCCCGTGTTTGGTGCGTCTTTCTCGTCTTTCAGTTGCTTTTCCCTTACTTTATGAGTGGCAAAGATAAATGACTTACTTGTGTTTTTGTTTGCAGTTTCCCAATGTCCTCATCTAAAGAAAAGGTATCAGCATCGAGCTGAAAGAGTGAAGGAGTACTTGGAGTTCGTCAAAGATTTTGACAATCTCATTTCTCCTCAATCTCTATTTCTTCACTTTTTGGGTCTGGAATCGTCT
Organism: Quercus cerris; assembly: GCA_963669245.1. Lineage (NCBI taxonomy): Eukaryota > Viridiplantae > Streptophyta > Magnoliopsida > Fagales > Fagaceae > Quercus > Quercus cerris. The sequence continues at coordinate 34,484,228 of OY770006.1, read as the reverse complement.
ACTAAGGTTCGGAAGAATTTGGAAGTTGTAAAGAAGAGTAAGAACTTCTTTATTTTTGTCTTCTTCTTTCTTCTGTCTCTCTGTCTCTCTGTCTCTCTCTCTCTCTCTCTCTCTCTCTCTCTCTCTCTCTCTCTCTTTTATATATTTTTTGTCCTTTCAGGAATGACAACTAGGTTTAGTAAGCAGAAACTGGCTAAAGCCCTAGAGAAGAAAGCCAATGGTGGCACCGTCAGTGGTCTCTTGTCAAAGAAAAAGGCGGGTGACACCTCTAAGAAAGATCCTATGATGACACCTCCTCCTGCCCATTTGCCTGCGAAGTGCCCTGCCTCTCCCACCTTGTCCTTGAAGGTGATTGCCTCTGGTGGAGAGGAGGTTAGGAAGAAGAAGAAGGCTTGTGGTAAGTCTTTTCTTCCTACCTTTTAGCATGATGCTGACGTGGCGACTTTGAAGGTTTATGAGGCATTCTTTGTGGATGACCTAAGCCCTCTAATGGTGAAGTCGTTTAGTGAGGTGATGTCGTCCCATATTCAGAAGCTTGTGCAAGTAAGCGTTGTAGGCTGTTTTTTACTTCTTCTTTCTCTTTACTTTACTTCTGCTAATGAAAAAAAAATGTGGGCTTTTGGGGAGTCTCTGTTTGTCTCAGGAAGGCTCTCGTACTTAGAAAAGAAGGTGGCCATGTCTGAGCCTTTGGTCAAGTCTTTATCCCCTGAGAACGAGACACTTGAGAACAAGGTTGTTATTCTTACTACCGAAGCTGAAAATGACAAGGAGCACGTGGCAACCTTAGAGAAAAGCCCACAGGTGGAGAAAGACTTTTACAAGATGAAGGACAAGCAGATTGGTGACCTAGAGCTGAAACTGCAGACAATTAAGGCCACAGCGATACTGGACTTCAAAGACTCTAACGAGTATTCTGATGAGTTGTGCAAGTGCTACGTGGAGGGCTTTGATCTTCTCGTGAAGTGGATGGCAAAGGATCACCCTGGCTTGGACCTCTCTGACTTGGCTGTGGATGACATTAAGAAGGAACTTATGTCTGATAGTCCATCTAAGGCTATAGCGGAGAATGTGAAGAAGGGAGCCACAGACGTTTCTTTCCTTTTTAAATTTTTTTTTTTTTTATTGCATGGTAAGAACAATATTTTTCTTTGGGCCCATTCTTTTGGGCAATTGAACAATTCTTTTGGGGCCCGTTGTTTTGGGCAATTCAACAATCACTCTAACAATGATAGGTTGGTTGGTTGCAGCAGACAACTCTTTTTACGTTTGGTTGTGCTTGGATGACCTTTTATGACGATGTGCTGAAGCAACTTTTTATACTTAGCTCACGTTTGAATAGCTCTCTATTTTTTGCCATGTTGGAATAGCTTTTATCGAGTTATATTTTGATGACGATCTTAGTACTTTTTTTTAAGTGGTGTTTGAACAGCTTTTATTGACTCATATTTAAATGACGATCTTAGTTGTGTCTGAACAACTTAGTAACTTTTGGCTGTGTTTGGACAGTTGTATACTAATTCATGTTTGAATGACGATCTTAGTTGTGTTTGAACAACTTAGTATTTTTTAGCTGTGTTTAAGCAGCTTTGTATTGACTCATGTTTGAATAACGATGTTAGTTGTGTTTAAACAACTTAGTATTTTTTTTAGCTGTATTGAGTCATGTTTAAATGACAATCTTAGTTGTGTTTGAAGAACTTAGTATTTTTTTAGCTGTGTTTGAACAGCCTTGTATTGAGTCATGTTTGAATGATGATCTAAGTTGTGTATGAACAACTTGGTATCCTTTAGCTGTGTTTGGACAGCTACATATTGAGTCATGTTTGAATAACGAACTTAGTTGTGTTTGAACAACTTAGAATTTTTTAGCTGTGTTTGAACAATTTTGTATTGAGTCATGTTTAAATGACAATGTTAGTTATGTTTGAACAACTTAGTATTTTTTAGTTGTGTTTGAACAGCTTTTTATTGAGTCATGTTTGAACGACGATGTTGCACTATACTCATGACTTAAAGCCGTGGTATTGGAGCGTGCCATTTTTTATGTTTTGTCTATTCGTGCTAGAATGACGATCATATTGGTTATGTTTAAACAACTCTAATTTAGTTGACTTTGGTGGCTGTGTGTGAACAGCTTTTGATTTAGAATTTTAATAACGGAGGTCCTTGAGACATCTCCCAAGGATGACTCCTAAGTGTTGCACATATTTTTGTTGACAAATAACTCATGAATAATCATTGATAAATATGCATGGATAATGGTTTTATGTATTATTGATCTATGAATGACGAAAGTAATAACTGTTGTACATACTGATATGAAGTTAGGCAACTTGAAATGCAAAGCATTCCTTACTATTAGGCAACTTGAAATGTAAAGCATTCCTTACTATTAGTATTTCTTCAAGTGTTCTATGTTCCATAGTCGAGGCAATTCCTGGCCATCTAAAGACTTTAGGTAGTAGGAGCCTTCTTTGGAATGACGGATTGCTTTGTATGGGCCTTCCCAAGCTGGTCCCAATTTTTCTTGGGAAAGGTCCTTTGTTGCCTGTGATACCTTTCTATGGATGAGGTCTCCTTTTTTGAACCTTTTTACCTTGACCTTTCTGTTGTAGTATCTAGCCATTGCTTCCTTGTGTTTGGCCATTCGCTTCATAACTGCTTCTCTAACTTCATCAATTAGGTCCAAGCTGTTGTTAAGCTCTTACTGGTTCTTCTGGTCTTTACAAGTTTTGACTTCGAAGCTCATCAGTCCCACTTCCACTGGTATAACGGCCTCAGTGCCAAATGTTAGCCTGAATGGTGTTTCTCCTGTTGGAACTCTTGTGGTCATCCTATATGCCCAAAGGACATTTTATAGTTCTTCAAGCCACACCCCCTTTGCCCCCTTAAGCCTAGTTTTGATAATTTTGAGCAACCTTCTGTTCGTCACTTATGTTTGGCTGTTGGCCTAAGGGTGTCTTAAAGAAGAGTAGTGATTCTTTACTCCTAAGTCTTGGCAAAATTTTTGAAACTTGGGGATGTCAAATTTTTTTTTGACACTTATTGCATGCTTTGACAATGTCGTATGCGTCTTTCTGTAGGGTTGGCCAGTAATATCCTGCTCTGAGCACCTTTCCTGCTAAGGATCTTGCCTCAACATGGTTTTTGCAGACTCCTTCATGTATCTCGCGGAACATATAGTCTGCTTCTTTTGAGTTGGTGCATCTTAGATATGGGAGTGAGTATCCTTGTCTATACAGCACGTTGTCAATATTGACAAAGCGAGCTATTCTGATTTGTATCTTCCTTGCTTCCCCCTTATCTTCAGGGGGCCATTCTTCTTTCAAGTAACGAACGATAGGAGTCATCCACTTGTCTTGTTCTTTTATCTTTAGAACTTGCTCACCTTCTATGCTTGGCTGCCTCTTTATCTCTACACAATTTGGAAGTTGCATTGTAGTCGTCTGACGAGGCCAATCTTGCTAGGAAGTCAGCTTCTGCGTTTTTAGTTCTTGGGATTTGCGCAAAGTCTAGGCTATCAAAGTGCTGTGAGAGTCGTTGGATGATCTTCAAGTACTTCTGCATCCTTTCTTCTTTGGCTTCATAATCTCCCTTCCTTGTGTTTGGCCATTCGCTTCATAACTGCTTCTCTAACTTCATCAATTAGGTCCAAGCTGTTGTTAAGCTCTTACTGGTTCTTCTGGTCTTTATAAGTTTTGACTCCGAAGCTCATCAGTCCCACTTCCACTGGTATAACGGCCTCAGTGCCAAATGTTAGCCTGAATGGTGTTTCTCTTGTTGGAACTCTTGTGGTCATCCTATATGCCCAAAGGACATTTTATAGTTCTTCAGGCCACACCCCCTTTGCCCCCTCAGGCCTAGTTTTGATAATTTTGAGCAACCTTCTGTTCGTCACTTATATTTGGCTGTTGGCCTAAGGGTGTCTTGGAGAAGAGTAGTGATTCTTTACTCCTAAGTCTTGGCAAAATTTTTGAAACTTGGGGTTGTCAAATTGTTTTTTGACACTTATCGCATGCTTTGACAATGTCGTATGTGTCTTTCTGTAGGGTTGGCCAGTAATATCCTGCTCTGAGCACCTTTCCTACTAAGGATCTCGCCCCAACATGGTTTCTGCAGACTCCTTCATGTATCTCGCGGAACATATAGTTTGCTTCTTTTGAGTTGGTGCATCTTAGATATGGGAGTGAGTATCCTCATCTATACAGCACATTGTCAATAATGACAAAGCAAGCTATTCTGATCTGTATCTTCCTTGCTTCCCCCTTATCTTTAGGAGGCCATTCTTCTTTCAAGTAATGAACAATAGGAGTCATCCACTTGTCTTGTTCTTTTATCTTTAGAACTTGCTCACCTTCTATGCTTGGCTGCCTCTTTATCTCTACACAATTCGAAAGTTGCATTGTAGTCGTCTGACGAGGCCAATCTTGCTAGGAAGTCAGCTTCTGCGTTTTTAGTTCTTGGGATTTGCACAAAGTCTAGGCTATCAAAGTGCTGTAAGAGTCGTTGGATGATCTTCAAGTACTTCTGCATCCTTTCTTCTTTGGCTTCATAATCTCCCTTCACTTGTCTAATTATTAGCTAAGAATTAGCTTGGACAATAAGTTTCTTTGCTCCTAGAGCCTTCGCTAAACTTAGCCCTGTTAGCAATGCTTCGTATTCAACCTCATTATTTGTTACTGGGAACTACAATATGACTGCATACTTCACTACAAGAAAATGTATTTTTAGTGACGAAAAAATTCGTCACTAAAAGTCCAGTTTTTCGTCACTAAGAACCTTTAGTGACGAAATTGGACTTTTAGTGACAAAATTCATTTCGTCGCTGTAGCCCCGTCGCTAAAAGTCCTGGCAACTTTTAGTGACGAAAAATTTCGTCACTAAAAGTCGAATTTGGTATAAAAAAAAAAAAAAAAACTTTTAGCGACAAAAAAGTTTCGTCGCTAAATGTTTTCCTCACTAAAAACAGTATTTAGTGACGAAAATATTTCATCACTAAAACCATTTCAGTTTATTAAATCATATTTAGTGACGAAAAATTTCGTCACTAAAACTATTTTCGGGTACATATAGTGACGAAAATATTCGTCACTAAAACTATTTTTAAGAAAATCCATGCACATATAGTGACGAAAATTTTCGTCACTAAAACCATTTCTTACAAAATTCCACTACATTTAGTGACGAAATATTTCGTCACTAAAACAATTTTTTGTTGCCATATTTGTGACGAAAAAATTCGTCACTAAAACATATTTTCTGTTTTTATTATTTTCATGACGTTGATATTAACCTGTAACCTGTCATTACATTATTAAAACCTCACATTTGATTAACACATTTATTTCAACAACACATTTATAAAAAATCGATTCATACATTGCACAAGTTAAAATTAAAACAAGTATCAAATTCAAACTCCTTCCATACAATAATTGTTTGCAACACATACAATAACTTAAAATGTTTTATAACAATACAAAAAATGTAGCATAATATAATTAGAACCCCCTAAAGCCAAAAGATGTTCTCATATGTCTTCAAATAATGCCAAAACAAACACCCAAAAGCCACCAATAAGAAATCTGCACAAATATAAAAACATTATTACATTAAAATCGTAAAGTAAAAACATTAACTATGTTATAAAAAAATTTCTAACAATTAGTTTCAAATGATACATAAAAAATGAAGTGTTACCAATAAGTGATTTAACTTGAAGATGAACCACCTTCATAGTTAAAACTGTCATCATAACCCTTACTCCTTAAAAAATTAAGAATATTCTTTTGAATCTCATCTTGCTTAGCTCGCGCCTCTTGCTCCTTAACTCGCGCCTCTTGCTCCTTAGCTCGCTCCTCTTCATCCCTAACTCTTGCCTCTTTGAGCTCAATTATCTCATTTTCTAACCGATGAATATACTCTATCGAGGCACTAGATGAGGCAGTGGTTACTAGAGAAGAAGAAGGTCTCATGCCAAGTCCTTTTACAATACCAGATTTTTTCTTAAAAACCAAGTTTGAAATTTCCTCTTGTGTAAGGGGAATTGCATTAGGATCTTGACAATGATCCTCTTGCACTTTGAGAATAGTTTCCTACCATTTGAAAGAGAAAAAAATATGTAATAACTTTACAAACATGATAAGAATGGAATAATAGGGATGGAATGATACACATACATATGTCGCTTCATCGTCATGGTGTATCCACTTATTTGTGTTTGGATTAAAATGAACATCTTTGTAGACTTTTGCCAATTCAGGAACTTGACCACCATTATTATTTGTCTAATTAATTAACATTCGAGTGTTAGTTATTTATAATTAATTAATCACAACATGTAATATACTAAGGTTTAAGAAAATGAAAAAACACGCACCTCCTCATCAACCCTAACAGCAAGTGCCTTTGTCCCGCATCTATGTTTGCTTGAAGTTTTGCTTCTATTTTCAGAATTAATTCTTGATTTTTCCTAATAAAGAACATTCAAGATATTTATTAAATCATTAATAAAACAGTATAAATTTACTTCATCTAAGTATTAATCTAATCATTTGACAACATAATATAGTAAATATTGGATAATAATAATATACGCATAAATAATTTACCTGCCAGTCCTTATTGGTCCATCTCCCTTCAATAAGTCCAGTCCATTGCTCAAGTGTGACATTCTTTGGCGGGTGGCTTTTTGCATAGTCTTCATCATGAGATTGTACAAGCTTCTTATAAGTCTGATACAACTTGTTAGAGCCGCTACTCAATAATCTTCCACATTTTGTATTTACTGTTTTCATTACTAAGTTGGAATTTCCTTCAAGCTCAAACTGATCCTGTAAAATGAAGTATATATGTATTATAAAAATATTATTATATGAATTAATATACTTAGTGACAACAAAGACGAGTTAGACGTTATTAATATAAATTTACCACGATATTTTGAAGCACCACATCTCTAGTAGCAGCATCAACACTTTTCCAATTTTTTACGTTGTAACTGAACAAATTACTTCGCACTTGTACGCCAATTTGATTGACAAGCTTGCACGCATTCTTTCCAACAGGAGCATCATACTCTGCAGCTATACGTACTGGTAGTTTACCACTTTTTTCAACAAGTGCCCGTACTGTTATACCACGTGTTGTTCCACGGGTATTTCTGCTAGCAGATCCTATTTAAAAATTATCAATGTTATAAAATTATACATTCTATCTACATTAAGTATAATCTCAATAGTAAAGACATGGTGCAGTTGCAATTAAGTATGTTTTATGTAATTACCAGTCATGCTAGTTAATGCGTCGGTAGCCTCTGCACTTGAAGAACTTTGGGCGAGAGGATTTGCTTCAAGAGGTGTTTCTATAGATTGAGCCGTAGATTGGACCACCGGGATAGATGCCTCACCTTGCGAGCGTGTAAGTCGTCCTGGTGCCATCTGTAACTAGAAACATATATATAATAGAACAACAAAGTCATTACAAATAATAGAACAACAAAGTTATTATCTATTGCACCCTATGGAACATCTATTGTACCTTATGGATTAAAGAGTTAGATGACTCAACATCATTCTCATCGTCACCAATAGGTGGTACATAATCATCATCTACCATAATACTAGCTCTACTTCTTTTCCTTTTTGCACAATTGGACTGAGCAGAATCCTTTAGAGAAGTTGAGATGTGCTTCAATCCCAAAGCATCAATTATCTCTTGGTTTTGCCTCATTCTATCCAATCTTGCCATCTCATACCTCGGTATATTATGAGTGTATTTGGCCTTTTTGGGCATTTTTTGAAACTATGTATTGACATGAAAGATAAGTACAATTGCTACTAACTTAACATTATAATCCACACTACTATTCATATCAAGCAATTTCCAAGTACAAAATTTAAACACAATTGCTACTAACTCAACACAACAAATGACAACATTAATATTCATATCAAGTTCAAGATAAGCACAAAACATCTCAATAACAATTACTACTAACTTTACATATTATAGTCCATACCATTATCCATATCAAGCAATTCACAAGTGCTAAATTTGAACACAATTGCTACTAACTCAACACAACAAATGACCAGATCAATATCCATATCAAGTTTAAGATAAGCACAAAACATCTCAATAGCAATTGCTACGTAGACAAGCATAAAACTTTAAGACAAGCATAAAACTTTAAGACAATCACATAACATTTAAGACAATTGTTATGAACTCTACATATCATAATCCATATCAAGATCAACATCAGGTATGTCATGCTCTTGATTTTGATTAGCGTCTCTCGAAATTTCACCTTCAAGAATAACCTCAGTTTCAACATCACCCATATAATACTCAATAATATTGTCTTCAACATTGATAGGGACAATATCAACAATTGCTTCTTGTTGGAATGCGTCACTATCTTCTGTATTATCATTGGATTCTCCGCCCCCAACTTCTGGGACATCAAACACTCCCCTATGTTGGATGCATTGCACAATTTTCCAAGGGTCACGCAATTTCGTATCTTGAAGGTAGAAAACTTGTTTCGCTTGACTAGGAAGTATAAAAGGGTCATTTTGATACCATCGACTTGTAACATCAATGCTCGTGCAGTGTGCATCAGTTCTTATCGTTCTCCTTCGACCATTGGTACTAGTATTATACCATTCACACTGGAATAAAACAACTTTATGGCGAAACATATACTCTAATTCCCAAATTTTGCACACATGACCATAGAAGTCGTGCATTTCTCCCTCATGGTCCCCTTCGGTACATACATCACTGTTTTGAGTTACATGACGATTGTCTAGGTCCCTTGTATGGAACTTTACACCATTGACCATACAAACAGTGTACTCCTTCACATATGGCTTAGGACCATTTGCTAATGACCATAACTGTTTAGTAGCTTCTGATGACTCGTTAACTTTCAATCTATTCATCTATAATGACATACAACAAATGATATCCTATTAGTAATAAGCAATGACGAATAAATTTAAATGTTTAAATTTATTAGTGTGATTAAATTTCAAATGTCTTACACGTTCTCTGAACCACTTGGGAAACTCTTGTCGTTGGATTTGAGTTATGGCCTCTCCAGTAAGATTATGCAATGTGTTTTTGTGTTCGCTGTTAAAAATAAAATGATTTATTTTCAGCTAAGCATTGCAAATAATATTCAAAATTTGATTAAACAATATATGCATATGAAATCACATACTTTAAATAAGGCTCTAACTCAGGACTATTATACAGCAAGTACTAATGAGCAGTATCAAGCAATGCACGAGACAAGTCGCCATCATTCCGCCTACCACCTGTAGGTCCGGCAGTTTGTGAAAAAACTATCAATCCTTCACTAGATTCACCAAAATCTTCATTTCTTTCTCTTCGGTTATGCACAGTTTCGATCCCATCAATATACAAAGACCAGTTGTTAATACATTCTTTTAGAATGTAAGCCTCTGCAATCGAACCTTCTAGTCGAGCTCGGTTGGAAATGTATCTTTTCAATTTTCCAAGGTACCTACGAGGAAAAAATACACATAGCATGTGATTTTATACCACGTGGGAAAAATGCAATTGATGAATGCATCAAAAGATCTAGTTACCTTTCAATTGGATACATCAACCGATATTGTACCGGGCCTCCTAGAATTGCTTCTCGAGGCAAGTGAACAGCAAGATGGACCATAACATCAAAGAATGCTGGAGGAAAGAACCTCTCAAGCTTGCATAGTATAAGAACTATACGTTCTTCTAGTTTCTCTAATTCACTCCGCTTTAAGGTCCTTGAACACAAGTCTTGAAAGAAGTTGTCCAACTCAAATAATACAATACTAATGTCTTTATCTGCAAACTCTCACAACCCAATTGGAAGAATTCGTTGTAGTAGCACATGACAGTCGTGACTTTTCAAACCAGATAATCTACCATTTTTTGCATTCACTGACCTTGATATGTTGGCTGCATAGCCATCCGGATACTTGACTGATTTCAAAAAGTCATAAAAACCATCCCTTTCATTGGGACTTAATGAAAAGAAAGTTCGAGGCTTATCATATGATCCATCAGGACGTTGTTTCAAATGCAACGTGTGCCTGAAGTTCATATTTTGCAAGTCTATCCGAGCCTTGTCAGTGTCCTTGTTTTTCCCCTCAATGCCCAACAAAGTACCATAAGTACTCTTACTAATGTTCTTCTCCACATGCATGACATCAATGTTGTGCTTAAGCTTCTTATTTTTCCAATATGGAAGCTTATACAAAATACTTGCCTTTGACCAATTTGGCTCCCCAATAAGTTGTTTCTTCTTGTTACTTGGATGCTTTCCTAAAATTATATTTGGCATTCTATCTAGCTGCTCTTGTATCTTTCCCACTTGTAACTCTAAGGATCTCTTTCATTTCTCCGGTAAACCATTATGCAACCGACTATGTCTCCAACGACGTTCCATAGGTAAATAAGCTCGATGGTTAATGAATCCAATTTTACTTTCCAAAACTTCTGAATATGGTTGATCATTGCAAGTGTAACAAGAATGATAACCCTTTGTCCTCCACCCGGACACGTTACCAAATCCAGGATAGTCATGTATTGTCCACAACAAAGTTGCACGCATCTGAAAATGCTCTTTACTATAAGCATCATAAGTTTCTACACCTTCTTCCCACAACTCCTTCAACTCATCAACCAATGGTTTCAAGTAAATATCAATCTCATTCCCCGGTTGATGGGGACCGAGAATAAGCAAGGACAACATAAAATATGGCTCCTTCATAACCAACCAAGGCGGTAGATTATAGGGGATAAGTATGACAGACCACATACTATAGTTGTTGTTCATATTCCGAAAAGGATTAAATCCATCTGTAGCCAACCCCAACCTTACATTGCGAGGTTCGAGGGCAAAATCAAGATGTTGCAAATCAAACTCCTTCCACTCCTCACTGTCAGCTGGATGCCTCATTATCCCATCATCCACACGTTTGTCTATATACCATCTCATGTCCTTAGCTCTTTGGCCTGACATGTACAATCTCCTCAGTCTCGGTGTCAACGGGAAGTAACGTAATACCTTGTGAGGAATTTTCTTACCTTGGGTACGTGTATCTTTGTACCTAGGCACCTCACACACCGGACATTTATCAAGATTTTCATTTTCCTTCCAAAATAATGCACAATCATTTTTGCATGCATCTATATGCTCGTATGACATGCCCAAGTCACGTAATATCTTCTTTGCTTCATAAGTTGATCTTGGAACCAAGTTATCTTTCGGTAAAACCTTTGTCAGCAATTCTAGCATCATATCAAGTCCCTTATTACTCAAGTTGGTCATTACCTTTACATTCAACATCTCAATAACAAACTTCAAGATACTATAATCAGTGCAACCTGGATACAACTTACGCTTTGCATCTTCCTCAAGTTTGTCAAAATGATGCACCTCCTCATCTTCGGTTGCATTTCTTGGTTCCCCTCTAATTCGGTCATCTACCAAGGCATCGATACCATCTATATGATTATCATCCGACATTTCATTATCATGAATGTTCTCGTTCAATACACGAGATTCTCCATGATTATACCAATTAATGTAAGATTGCATAATTCCACGATGAAGCAAATGGATATGCACAGTTTGAGGAGATTGTCGATAGCAATTCACACAATGAATACACGGGCACGGAATATTACCACTCAAGCCCACAACCGCTCTTGCGGAATTAATAAATGCATTGACCCCTTCAATATATGAATGACTTAATCTGCCATCGAGTGTCTTACCCATTGTCATCCAACTTTTATCCATGTTTGACTACAATTACAAGATGAATGCTACTTTAGTAAAATAAGGACAACTCATGCATAATGTATTCTAACATCTAAGTCTATAAGCTACTTAGATAAAGTTCTATCCTATTCATGAATGCACAAGTCTATATTAATACTTAAATAAATATACATTGCACACACAAATATACACTCCCAATATGAATTTAAGCCACATTATAGCACCATGCAAGCCACCCGCTTGCTCCAACACAACAACCCACCACAAAACAAATTTCCAACATCACAACTATAATGCTTACAAGTATTGAAATTGAATAAAGGAACACAATTGCTACTAATCAACAAGTTTCATTCACATTTGCAAGAAATTAAAAACACTCCCAATATGAATTTAAGCCACCTTATAGCACCATGCAAGCCACCCGCTTGCTCCAACACAACAACCCACCACAAAACAAATGTCCAACATCACAACTATAATGCTTATAAGTATTGAAATTGAATAAAGGACCACAATTGCTACTAATCAACAAGTTTCATTCACATTTGCAAGAAATTAAAAACACTCCCAATATGAATTTAAGCCACCTTATAGCACCATGCAAGCCACCCGCTTGCTCCAACACAACAACCCACCACAAAACAAATTTCCAACATCATAACTATAATGCTTATAAGTATTGAAATTGAATAAAGGACTACAATTGCTACTAATCAACAAGTTTCATTCACATTTGCAAGAAATTAAAAACACTCTCAATATGAATTTAAGCCACCTTATAGCACTATGCAAGCCACCCGCTTGCTCCAACACAACAATCCACCACAAAACAAATTTCCAACATCACAACTATAATGCTTACAAGTATTGAAATTGAGTAAAGAAACGCAATTGCTACTAATCAACAAGTTTCATTCACATTCGCAAGAAATTAAAAACACTCCCAATATGAATTTAAGCCACCTTATAACACCATGCAAGCCACCCGCTTGCTCCAACACAACAACCCACCACAAAACAAATTTCCAACATCACAACTATAATGCTTACAAGTATTGAAATTGAGTAAAGAAACACAATTGTTACTAATCAACAAGTTTCATTCACATTTACAAGAAATTAAAAACACTCTCAATATGAATTTAAGCCACCTTATAACACCATGCAAGCCACCCGCTTGCTCCAACACAACAACCCACCACAAAACAAATTTCCAACATCACAAGAATATATAAAGTTTTACAAGTATTGAAATTGAATATACTTACTTTGCTCAAGCTAAGTTTACAACTTTTAGAAAAAATCCAAAGTTAACTTGTATTCTTCACCTTGTTCCTCACAATTTCTTCAGTCACAAAAGAAAGAGCTAGAAATAAAAGAAAGATAACTTTTAGTGAATAGTTATGTAGACCCAATGATAAGCACAAAAAGATGATAAGCACAAAAAGACCCAATGCATTTAAGTTCGGCATGATGATCTAAAATCACAAAATCTATAGTATTACAAAATTATGTTAACGTGTCATTATTACAAAAATATGATAATCCTTGATATTTTATAAAAACACGATGTATATATTAAATACTTAAAACAACCAATTTGGATCATGAATATTAGTTAGTATGTTTGGAAAGTGAGAGAAGATGCAATCTCTAGAGACATAAAAAAAATTCATAACCGTTAATATAGTAAGTTGTAAATGGTCAACAAAAAAATTTAGAGGAGAAGTAAAAATTTATTAGCTTAGGTGCTGTGAATCAGTTAATATAAAATAGTGGTGGTTTGTTAAAATTCAATCCTATTGATAAAAAAATTGTTGTGAAAACTATTATAATTTTTTGTTTTTATATCTATAACATTTACTTAAAAGAGGAAAGAAAAAAAAAAAAGTGGCCGTAATATACTAAATAAATGGATTGAAACATGGGGCAATAAAGCCCATTGATTTCTCCCTAGAAAAAAAAAAAAAAAAAAAAAAAACCCCAATGATTTCCGATTATCATCAAGTAAATTAGATGCAAACTTCTTGCTAGCTACCTGAGTTAGTCTTCAAAATCAAAGCAATGGCTTCCCCCTTCAAAAGGTAAAATCCGTATCTATATTAGAACAATCAGCACCTTTAGTGCTGTCTGAAATTTGTATTTTGCTTGTACTAGTAGGACTGAGGATCACATAGTTCCATTTTCCAAAATAAATTCTACTGTCAAGTTTTAGACAGCCCTAGGCAAAAATACTGATCCATGAACTCTTACAGTATCAAAATGCTGAGCAAAATAGTGAGTATGTGGACATAAAGAAGGCTCTATGAATTCAATATTCCAAATTTACCAATGTCCAAAAAAATTCAATTTTGAAAATTTTGCAGAAAGAAAACAGGGTAGCAAACAAAAATTTGATTATAGCAGCAAGCCAATTGGTAGCCATCACAAAATTTATAATTGGTATCCAAAAACCTCAAATCCAACAAATACCACTGTGAAGTGAAAGAAAAAAAAATGAATAAATTAAAAATAAAAGGAGAAATAGTATGCAAAAAAAAAAGCACAAAAAAATTAACTCAAAAAGAGAAAAAAAAAAAAAAAATACATGAATCGGTGAAGGGAAGCCCAAGCGACGCGGTGAAGGGAAGCCGAAGCGACGCCGGGTGCGTCGCTGAAACGTCGCCGGAGTGTTGCGGTGCGTGGCCGAAGCGTCGCTGTGCTCGCGACGCTCGCGCCGAAGCGTCGCTGTGCTCGCGCCGGCGAAGCCGAAAAGCGACGCTTGGATCGTCGCCTTAGCGTCGCCGGGATCGACGCCTTAGCAACGACGACGACGACTCTGATTCGTCGTTATTGAGGTCTGACTTTGAGTTTTGTGGGTATGAGTTTGGGTATGTGAGTTTTGTGGGTATGAGTTTGGGTGTGTGAGTTTGTGGGTATGTGAGTTTGGGAAAGGGAGAGAACGCAGAAAGAAGATAGTGAAAAAAAAAGAAAAAAAATAGGCTGAAGCTCATATTTTACAAACCCTTTAGTGACGAACTCTGATTCGTCACTATTGGGTGCCTTTAGCGACGAAACTTTTCGTCGCAAAAACTTAAACTTTTAGCGATGAACCGTTTCATCGCTGTAGCTAAATTTTCTGGCGCAACAATTTTTCGCTTTGGCACCTGAGTTCTATAAAGCTTTTAGTGACGAACTCGAATTCGTCACTAAAGCATACTTTTAGTGACGAACTCGGATTCGTCACTAAAGCATACTTTTAGTGACGAATTCGAGTTCGTCGCTGAAACTTTATTCATATTTTTTTTGTGGTATTCATATGTTTTACCCGTATATGTTTTAGTGACGAAATCATATTTCGTCACTAAAAGTATGCTTTAGTGACGAAATATGGTTTCGTCACTAAAACATATACAGTAAATCTATTATTGTTTTTAGTGACGAAATGTGATTTCGTCACTAAAGCATAATTTTAGTGACGAAATATGATTTCGTCACTAAAACATATTCATATTTCATCACTAAAACATATTCATATGTTTTACCCGTATGTGTTTTAGTGACGAAATATGATTTCGTCACTAAAACTCATACGCATATTTCGTCACTAAAACACATACGGTAAATCTATTATTGTTTTTAGTGACGAAATGTGATTTCGTCACTAAAGCATTCTTTTAGTGACGAAATTTGATTTCGTCGCTAAAAACATATAAGTGTAATTCCTTTATTTTTTTAGTGACGACTACTTTTCGTCACTAATACTAACTTATAGCGACGAATGTATTTTCGTCACTAAAACTATCCACAGTAATATCTACAATGACGAAATATTTCGTCACTAAAAATTTCAACTTTTAGCGACGAAAGATTTCGTCACTATAGATTAATTAAGTTGGCGCCAAAGTTTCCCTCCTTGGTGCTTATTTTTCAGATCACAATAGCGACAAAATTTATTTTTCGTCGCTAAATGTAATAATTTTTTTTCATTATTAGTGACAAAATTCATATTTCGTCACTAAAGCTGTATTTTTAGTGACGAAAAATATTTCCTCACTAATTTTCGTCACTAAAAATACATTTTGTTGTAGTGCGCTTCAATGTTTCTTTTTCTAGAGATATGAGTACTACTCCCACTCTTCGTACTTTCTTCATGGTAGACCCATCTGTTCACACTATCCATGTTTCCATAGGAAGTTCTTCTTCCTTATAGGGGTAAGTGAACTCTGCAATAAAATTTGCTAGCACTTGGGCTTTGATTACTGCTCGAGGTTGATATTCAATGTCAAATTGGCCCAATTCAATCGCCCATTGAATGTGTCGTCCTGTTGCATCTATCTTGTTCATCGTCTTTCCTATGGGTTGGTCTGTCATGACGACAATGGGGTATGCTTGGAAATAAGGACGGAGCTTTCTAGAAGTGACCAATAGTGTAAAAGCTATCTTTTCCATCCTTGGACAACTTGCCTCTACTCCTTGGATTGCCTGGCTGGTATAATAAACTGGCTTCTGGATGTTCCCTTCTTCTTTGATCAGTACCGAACTTACTGCAGTATTAGATACTGCTAAGTAGAGGAACAACTTCTCTCCCATCACTGAGGGGCTTAATAGAGGTGGCTTCATCAAGTACTCCTTTAACTTAGCAAGGGCTTCCTTGCATTCGTCATTCCACTGAAAGGCTTTTTTCAATACCTTGAAGAATGGCATGCACTTGTCTGTTGCCTTAAAGACAAATCTGTTCAGGGCTGCAACTTTTCCTATCAAGCTCTACACCTCCTTCACTGTTTTTGGTGATTTAACGTTGATTATTTCTTATTTGCCTCTATTCCTCGTTAAGACACCATGAATCCCAAGAATTGAATTGAAGCAACAGCAAAAACACACTTTGCAGGGTTTAATTTCATATTGTACTTACGTAGTGTGCTTAAGGTTTCTTTGAGATCATCCAAGTGGTTGGCTTCATCCTTACTTTTCACCAGCATATTGTCTGCGTACACTTCCACATTCTTTCAATCTGGTGAGAGAACATGCAATTCACCAATCTTTGGTAGGTGGCTCCTGCTTTCTTCAGTCCAAAGGGCATAACTTTGTAGCAGTACAACCTTTGGCTGGTAACAAACGAGGTCTTCTCTTGATCATCTTCGTCCATAAGAATCTAGTTGTATCCAGAAAATGCAACCATGAAACTTAAGAGCTTGTGTCCAACAAATGAGTCTACCAACTAATCAATCCTCGACAAGGGGAAGATATCTTTTGGGCAAGCTTTGTTCAAGTCTATGAAATCAACGCACATTCTCCACTTGCTATTACTCTTTTTTACTATGACCATGTTTGCTAGCCAATTTAGATAGAAGACCTCCTTGATGAAATCAACTTCTAATAGCTTCTCTACTTCTTTAGTTACAGCTTTTTTACGCTCTGGTGCAAATATTCTCCACTTCCATTATACATGATTGCATTATGGGTTAACGTTGAGATGATGTTGTATGATCTTCCTATCAATCCCGAGCATATCCTCGTGTTTCCAGGTGAAAACATCTTGGTTTTCCCTTAGGAAAGAGATCATCTTCTCTTTCTCTGAAGTTAGGAGTGATGTTCCGATCTTCAATAGTTTTGTCGAATCTCCTAGGACAATCTCAACTTCTTATGGTGTTTCTGACGGTTCGGGAATAGGTTCTGGTTCATTGATCACCCATGTGTGGTTCTGCCCAGATGCTAGGGCAGCCTGGTAGTATTCCCTTGCCAGAACTTGATCTCCTCTAATTTCTCCTATCTCATAGGCTGTTGGAAACTTCACCTTCAAGTAATATGTTAATGTTGCTACTCTTAGTCTGTTGAGTGTAGGTCTTCCTAAGATGA
The DNA here is from genome assembly GCA_963669245.1 of Quercus cerris. Classification (NCBI taxonomy): domain Eukaryota; kingdom Viridiplantae; phylum Streptophyta; class Magnoliopsida; order Fagales; family Fagaceae; genus Quercus; species Quercus cerris. The sequence continues at coordinate 34,466,581 of OY770006.1, read as the reverse complement.
TGTTGTATGTTGAAGGGCAATTGACTATGAGGAAATCAATTTCCTTAGTAACTTGTGTTGGATAAGTTCTTGCAATTACGATTAGAGTGATGATGCCCCTAGGGACGATTCTATCCTCTGTAAAGCTTACCAAAGGCGAGGTGAATTGCTTGATTCTTTTCTTATCCAGTTTCATCTGCTGAAATGCAGACAAATAAATGATATCTACTGAGCTTCCGTTGTTAATGAGTACCTGGTGGATGTTGAACTCTTCTACCCTGAGCATGAATACTAGTGGGTCATCATGAGATTGCCTGATGTTGCGACCGTCTCTTTCTGAGAAGACAATATCAGGCTCATCATTCTTTGGCATCTTCATTGGAGGGAGCCGTGAATGGACACTATTTATTTCTTTCCCATAGGCCTTTTTCAGGGACTTCAGTGTTCTGCCTATATATTTTTAGTCCTCCTGATATCGTCTTTATCTCCCCAGTAGGAGGTTTGCTATCTCCTGCTCCCTAAGTTTTGTCCTTGTCATCCTTCCATTGGTATCTATGGGGCTCCATCTTTCTGACATACTTCTATAACTTCCCTTGTCAGATTAAAGTCTCCACTTGTCTCTTCTTTCTACTAGAGTGCTAATTGGCTTCGGCCATTGTAGGGAGGGATCATCTCTTATTTGCATAAGGACCTACTCAATTGGCATTATTAAAGGAGTAAAGTTAGTGAACTTGGGTTTCCTGTCTGAAAGTTCCTTCTTTCTCCCTAAGGACCCCAACACTTCGCGTGTTTTTCTTCTTATTGCGATTACCGCTTGTTCCTTCGTCTCTCTTCCTTTTTCCTTTCATTTCTTTTAAGAGCACCACATCTTCTGCATTCATGTACTTCTGAGCTTTACGGAGCAACGCCACGATTGTTTTTGGTGGAATTTTAGTGATTGAGAAGAAGAAATCTCCTAGCAGCAACCGTGCTTAGAAGGTTGTTAAGATGACTTGATCTTCAGCTGCATCTACCTGTAGTAGCTCCTTATTGAATCGAGTGACATACTGTCTTAGTGATTCTCCTTCTGCTTATTGAATGTTGAGGAAATGGCTAGTTGGCTTTTTGTGTCTTTGCCCCCCAATGAAATGACGAACAAAACTCTTGCTGAGTTGTTCAAAATTTGCAATAGTTCTTGGGGTATCTTGCGAAACCATACCCTGGTTGCTTCTTTCAGTGTTGTTGGGAATGCCCTACATATCACCTCAGCTGGGGTAATCTATAACAACATTAACATCTTGAATGATTTGATGTGATCCAAGGGATCCTTGGAACCGTCATATGACTCCAACTGTGGGAGAAGAAATTTTGGTGGGAGGGGATTGTTCAGTACTTCATTAGTGAATGGTGAGTTCGTCCTTCGAATCATCCCATCCAGATTCTCTCCGCCTTTTTCCTTCATAAGACTTTTTAGTTTGTCCATCTCCTTCCTTATGTTGCGAAGTTCATTCTCCACCCTGGTGGAATCTCCTCTTGAGGTCATGTCTCGCCTATTAGCCTGAGAGTTTGACTCTTCTTCATTTTCGTTTTCACCTGTTTGCCAACGTTTTGCATTTTGAGATTCCATTGTCTTTCGCTGTTCTTCATTCTGGAAAGTTAGTTCTTCCACATTGGCTAAAAGGGCTTGGATTTGTTGTTGTTGTTGTTGTTGCACAACATCTGGCTGAGGTGTGGTCTCTGCTTACGACGCCAAACTGATGATGCAAAAAGTTAACAGTTGAGCTCCTCGTCGTAGCGGATGAAAAATGCTGTGAATGGGGTCGTCTCTGTAGATGGAAAACCTACAAAATGAACTGGATGGAAAAGTAACACGCCGATGTGGTGTCAGCCAAACCACCTCCAGTGCTTAAGTTAGTAAGAGAGAAAGATTCTTGAGAGGAAAAGAGTCAAGAGTGATTTCGTAGAGTATTTGTGTGTACCTTTAGCTTCTATTACCTTCTCTTTTATAGTTGTGTGCCTCATTAATGGGCAATGATGTGCTGCATTTATGCTCAATGGCTAGTGTTATGAAATCTTTGTCTGAATTTCACAGCTCTTTCTGTAACCGTTGCTCCATTCATTACATTTGGTCATCAATAATAAATGCACAACGTATTCTTTGGGTTAATGATGATCTCTGCTTAATGATGATCATAAATTTCTGACTCATCAATGGCTAAACAATAATTTGTAAATCTTGCTCATTTTCTTCATTATTTCTTCGAATCAATGGCAAAAAATGACCAAACAAAGAAATTATCTTTGGCATAAAAGTAAAAGTTCTGAAAATGTCCTAGTATTAATAAAACATGAGATATAAGAAAGTGGACAATGTTTGGCAAAAACTTTGTTGTATCCTAAAGTTACAACTCCACTCACTATTTTTTTTATTAGATGCGATTTTGACTTTGATTGAATTTTCTTCTTAAATTTCACATGCTTATAAAATTTCAGGAGATTAAATTTCAATATTTATGTCATCAATCAAATGTTTAAATTTTGAATTTTTGTAGTCTAAAATGATGCATAAAATATATAGGTTTCCAGATCAAATAGTAAATAGCATCCAATTGGCATGAAATTTAACTTGCATGTTAAGAAGATGAAGAAAATTTAATTCAATAGTTAAAATTTTAAAATATATAGCAATGTTAATTTTTGAATGAAAGTTATAGTCTTAGGCTACAACTAAGTCTGTAGTCAAACTTTGACCTAAGAACAGTAGCAATCCTAATCTAATTTCTTTTTTTGTTGATTTGGGAAATTCTGTTTCTTGATTGACATTGTCACTACACTTTGACTTTGCTCAAGTAGGACTTCAACTCACTCAAGTAAGCCGCTAATATCTGGTTTTAATTTTCAGTTTTCTCTTCATTCATTTATTGTCATAGTAAGATCACATGTATTACAACCTACAGTGTCTATGTACATAACCATCTACCACTAGGTTACAATACCAATATTTGTTTAACACTTTATCATGCATAATAAAATGTGTCTTTCAACTTAACCCTCCATTTATGGTATAGGGTGTTTGGTTGGAGGATGAGAAAATGGCGGTGGGGGAGTTTTATCAACTATTAAAAAATAGTTTTCTATTTACTAGGGGCATAAGAGTAAATTTCTACAAACTACATTTTCTATCCTTTCACTTTTCTACTCAATCAAACAAAAGAATTTTTCATCTCTCCAATTTTCCACTCCCTCAACCAAACACACAAAAGTAAAAATAAATATTTTCTATCTCCCCACTTTTCCACCCGTCCTCATTTTCTATTTTCTTACTTTTCCATCCTCCCAACCAAACAGACCTTTAGATTAATAATCTCAAGAGTCCAAGAAGTTAATGGTGGCCAAAGCTAATATTTTCGGACTACCTTCATATTAAGTGAAGATAAGGTGTAGGTATAGGAATGGTTTGAATCTCCTCTCTTGTATACGGAAACAATGAGAGAACATGGTTCTCTCTCTCACAAAGGGTCAATCAGCAATCTTAATATTTCTCTATAAAGCTCTCAATTTGTCTCTCTAGGGTTTTTCTTGTGGATAGGATCATATTAGAGTAGGTTGGAATAAATTGGAATGAGCTAGCCAAGGGATAAGAATAAAACAGTTGAATCTGTCTTCAAGAAACTTGCAATCGCGAGTTGCTCGCGAGTTGCTCTGATGAAAGGCCTACTCCCTTTATTTGACATGTAGATCTCACGAGAGTGACTTGCATATGTGGGAGTGAAATGCGCTTTACAGCAACAGTGACTAGGACTCAAGTATACATCGTCGCAAATGAATATAAACCCAAAAATACAATGTGTTGCGAAAAAATATAAGTAATTTTGGCATGGAATTAAACTAACAAAAACAAAAACATTACACAAAGTAAATAGTATTGACTTAAAGAGGGAACTAAACTAAATTAAAGGGTTTTTCCAAGATTTTATATGCCACTGATGATTGGTGTATGCCTTTGAGTTTCATACAGAAACCCAAGACCAAAAAGAACACATGAATCCATAGGAACAAATTTGGGGAGCTTGGCACGTCAAACTGGTGTATGCCATCACACTGCGACGTACGACCATTATTAGGGATACGCTACGTACGTATTATGTAGGCTAAAATGCGAAACTCACCCTCAAAGTTTCACTATTTTTCATTTCAGTCCTCTAAGTTTGCATTCGGTCATTTCAGTCCTCTAAGTTTCAAAACTTCTCAATTCAGTCATTTCGTTAAACAGTCATCCATTTTTACGTTAACACTCCCAAAAAGACACTGTTTTGGATTGATTTGAAATTTTATTTATTTATTTCTAAATTTTTAAAAAATGTCAATTAATAAAAAACTAGAAATTAAAAATAAAACCAAACCCCAAAGTTTTTCCATCGAGCAGGGGAGAGAAAGGGATGACAACCAAAAGTCATAGGAAGGTGAGAGGATGATTATGAAACAAATTAACAGAGTAGCTTTGGTGAATCAGGGTTTGGAGGCCAACGATCAGGCGGTGGAGACAGTGGCAGTAGATGAAAAGGATTGAAATGAAAAGTTGTGAAACTTAGAGGGTGGATTTTGCATTTTTACCTACTATATATAGGTAGGAATCCTATAATATAGGGGTTTACCAAAATAAACCTTTAATTTAGGAAGTAACAAATTAAATTTGATAGTTTTCAAAATTAACAAATTATACGCCAACCTATATTAAACCCTGACATAATATTGTTCCACTTAAATGGGCTTAGGTTTAGCTTTTACTTTTGAAATTATAGACTTTAGTTTAGGTTTAGTTTTTACTTTTGAAATTATAGACTTTAGTTTAGGATGAGAGTTTGGGAAGTAATTATTAGTTTTTTTTTTTTTTTCTTATTTCATATATTTTTTACGGATCCTACATTAGTACTACTTTTTTTCTTAATTTTATTTCAAATAATTTAATTTTCAGTTTAAAAAAAAAAAATCTAACTTCTAATTTTTTGTCTCATATTACGCATATAAGCTACCGAAAATAAGTAATTCTAACGAACAGCCTAGGGTAATATAAGCTACCGAAAATAAGTAATTCTAACGATCAGCCTAGGGGAATATAAGCTACCGAAAATAAGTAATTCTAACGGACGGGAATGTGATCTCTCAAGGGAACAATGTCTCGGCTGCCCAGTGTACCCTTGGGGAATATTGCTGCCAAACAGCCTTCAGGAGGTGGGTATCAGTTCCAATGCCACTACTACCACCCAACGAAACATCCACTTAGAAGCAATGGAATTGGACCCCCATTTCCACTTATAATTAGGAATAATCATGATACTCCCATTAACCTCATGCTATAAATAAGAGACTAGGATGAGAAGTGAAGGGGTTGGAAACTCTGGGGAGAATACACAAAGAGAAGAGTTCCATTTCAAGGGAAAGGGGAGTGACTTTGAAAGTAAGAGAGGGGCTTGCAAAAAACAGATTGAGTGGCTGGATCTCCAGGCAAAGGACTACCCATAGTAGGAAACTCAAAGCTCACAATACAAGTAGGTTGTAATCCTAATCATAGGTAGAGCCTTTTAATCCTTATTGGGTACGCATAATTGGCACCGTCTGTGGGAAACTCCTACGTAGCTGTAGTTCTATCGAGACACGTACGGGGGAAATGTCCAGAAGTTAAGTAGGGAGCTATACTGAAAGTGGTTTCGAAAGATCTTCTCAGGGGTCTACCTTGCGGGAAAGGAGGCAGAAGAGGCGTGAAGATAGGGAGTACAAGTAGGAGGGAGGGTAGTCCGACCTTGGAGAAAGGTCGTTTGAAACCTACCAGACGATGTCCGGTGCTTCAGAGCGCAATCATTCGATAGGAGGGACGAGGAACATAAACTGAGGAACGAGGAACTTGAGCATTTGCGTAAGTTGGTAAGAGATCTAGAGTTGGAAGCAAGAGGTAGGCATCAGAGAAGAGACCACGGAGAATGAGAGAAGGGTCTGCTAGTGTAGGAGATCGCCATGGAGTAGGGTTGCACCAGTTTAGATCTCATCGACACCGAGATCGCTCGCGGGAAAATGCAAACCGAGATTCGATTTCACCGGAGGAGCAGCAACCTTGGAATGTTGCTATGGATGCTATAAGCCGCGCATTATGCCGAGCTGCCTGATCACCATTCTCGAGGGACATTGAACGGGCCCCATTGTCGAGCAGATTTACGCGCTCACCATTCTACTCTTACGATGGGAAAACGGACTTGGTAGAACACGTCGGCCATTATATCCAAAAGATGTCTTTACACACTCACAATGATGCGCTAATGTGTTGGAAAATCTAGTTTTGAATCTCATACAAAACACACAGTGGAAGCAACAAACATGGATCTACTTCAATCATGAAAGATAACATGCAACTGTGAATTCTAGAATAAAGAATAGAAAGCGTACCTTGGTGCAATAAAAATCAAAACCAAACTTGAGAATACTTGGGAAAACTTTTAATCTTCACTCCAATTCCACTTGATGCCTAAGAAGTGTGGTCTCTCAATTAGTTTCAAAGAAGAAAATAAGAGAGTGTCCAACACTCACATTAACTATATTTAATACCACTAATCCCAAGTTCATAGTCCACAAGCTCAATGTAGACCCATTGTTCCCTCCTAAGAAGCAAAAACAGAAAGGATCAACTAAGGAGAAGCCATCAGGCAAGAAGTCAAGAAGTTGAAGGAAGCCGGGGCAATAAAGGAGGTTTTCTTTCCGGAGTGGCTAGCAAATACTGTAGTAGTAAAGAAGAACATAAAATGGAGGGTTTGTGTTGACTTTATTGACCTGAACCAAGTATGTCCTAAAGACCCATTCCCCATGCTGAAGATCGATCAATTGGTAGATACCACATACAAGCACCTGAGGATGAGTTTTCTGAACGCCTTTCAGGGCTATCATCAGATCGCCCTGGCCAGCGAGGATTAAGAGAAAATGGCGTTTATCTCCCTTGATGCCAACTACCACTATACTGTGATGCCATTTGGGTTAAAGAATGCTGGGGCCACTTATTAGCGGATGATGACAAGAATGTTTCAAGGTAAGATTGGGTGAACAGTTGAGGTGTACATTGACGATATGGTGGTGAAAAGTAGACGGGAGGCGCAGCATATTGAACATCTCAAAGGGGTGTTTGAAGTACTTCAACAACATAAGTTGCGCCTCAATATAGACAAATGTGTTTTTGGAATGAGGGCTGGTAAGTTCCTCGGGTATTTGATCACTAACCGAGGAATAGAAGCGCCTCAGGCCACCGAGTAATCTGAAGGAAGTCCAAGTGTTGACCGGTATGTTAGCTACCCTCAACCGATTTATTTCCAAGTTCGCCAATCGCTGCCATCCATTTTACTAGCTTTTGAAGAAGTGGAAGGGATTACAGTGGAGTGAAGAGTGTGAAAGGGCCTTTCAGGATTTGAAGGAATATCTGGTGCAGGCACCTATGCTGACAGCCTCAGAACCCAAGGAGGATTTATTCATGTATCTCTCGGTGTCGGAGCATGCCATAAGTGCCGTGCTTCTAAGAGACCAAGGAGTACAATAGCTAGTATACTATGTCAGCAAAACCATGGTTGATGTTGAGATAAGGTACTTGCCCTTGGAGAAGTTGGTGTTAGCCCTCATGCACGCTACACGAAACTTACCCCACTATTTCCATGCCTACACCATCTATGTGCTGACTGAATATCCTTTATAATCCTTGTTGAAGAGATTTGATTTTATAGGCTAAATAGCTAAATGGGGGACTCGGCTTGGTTCTTTCGACATTAGGTATAGACCAAGAAGTTCAATGAAGGGCCAGGTTCTTGCCGATTTTGTTGCAGAATTTTCCCCGGAAAGAGACATGGAAGTGGTTTGTCATGTGGATGTCCAAAAGTGGAAGGTATTTATGGACGACATGTCTAGTGTAATGAGGGCTAGGGCTAGGATCATTATCATCACTCCAGAAGGGATAAGGTTGGAACATTCTTTCAGGTTGGGGTTTAGAGCCTTCAACAACGAAGCTAAGTATGAAGCCTTGCTTATTAAAGTCATTCTAGATATGGGTGCACGAGAAGTTGAGATTTACTCGAATTCCCGATTGGTGATTAATTAGGTGTAGGGTAGTTTTGAAGCCCGAGATTCTCGAATGAAGGAGTACTTTTGAGTGGTAAGGTAGGTTATGAATCAGTTTCTAAAGGCAAAGGTGGTCCAAGTGGCCTGAGGGCAGAATCAACATGCAGACTCTCTGGCCACATTAACATCATCAGTAACTGAGGAGGTACCTCAGGTAATCAAGGTAGAGCTCGTAGTGGAACCAAGTATTAATGTAGCGATAGGTGTCTCGGTGGTAGCAATATCCAAGCCATGTTGGATGGACCCAATCGTTGACCTTTTAGCTGAGGACCGAGTACCAGATGATGAAAAAGAGGCTAGCGGGGTACGTCGGGTAGCCACTTGATATTGGTTATTGACAGACCACAAACTATACTGAAGGTTTTTTGGGGGGCCATATCTTTTACGCTTGCACCCTGATAAAGTTAATGAGCTCTTGGCCGAACTACACGAGGGATTGTGCAGCAATCACGTAAGGGGATGTTCATTGGCACACTAAGCGATGACCTAGGGGTTTTGGTGGCCACAAATGTAGAAGGATGCTGTCGAATACATGCGAAAGTTTGAACTGTGCCAAAAGCACGCCCCATTGATCCACTAGCTAGCAGGTTGTCTAAACCCGGTTAACAACCCCTGGCCCTTTGCACAATAGGGGCTGGATATTCTCGGCTCAATTCCCCGGGCTACGAGCAAACAGAGGTTTGTTCTAATAGCTGTGGATTACTTCACTAAATGGGCAGAGGCTGAGGCATTGGCTAATATTTGGGACATGAATGTTAAAAAGTTTATGTGGAGGAACATAGTTACAATATTTGGGGTGCCAGACTCTTTCGTATCTAATAATGAGCTGCAGTTCGATAGTAAAGCCTTTTGTGAGTTTTGCAGTGATCTTGACATCAAGAACAAATATTCCACCCCGGCCTACCCTCAGAGCAACGGCCAAGCTAGAGTCGTTAACAAAGCGATTATGAACAAATTGAAGAAAAGATTGGAAGGTACGAAGGGCAAGTAGGCCGAGGAGCTGCCGAATGTTCTATGGGCATACCAAACAACCCCTAGAAGGTCCACAAGAGAAACTCCATTCTCCTTAACATACGGGGCGAAGGCTGTCATACCAACTGAGATAAACCTATGTAGCACACGAGTTACAGGATTTGCCCCTACTCAGAATGACGAATTGATGGCAAAGCATTTAGATTTATTCAAAGAGTGCCAAAAGTTAGCAACTATACGGCTAACCAAGTACAAGCACAAGCTTGCCTGGCGGTATAACTGGGATGTCAAGACACAGGAATTCGGCGCTGGGGACTTAGTGTTGTGGAAAGCAGTAGGAAATATGCGAGACACTAATGCGAGGAAGTTAGCCCTATCTTGGGAAGAGCCTTATAGAGTTATCGCCATTATAAGCACGGAAGCATACTATTTGGAGGACTTAGACAAGAGAATGCTTCCCCAGCCATGAAACGTCTATAATCTAAAGAAGTTTTATCATTGGGCCATCAATGCACATGAATAGAGGTTCAATGTAATGGCATATGTGTGTAATGTTAAGTTATGCAAGGGTGATGTTTATTCATACAGATATGCGTACATCCCTGGCTTCATTACTATTAACTTGCTAAACCCAACTAACAAACGCAAAAAAAAAAACAAAACAAAACAAAAAAAAAAAAAAAAAAAAAAACAAATTTTAAACTATCCTAAGAACAAAAACCTGTCCCCGGTTCAATTTTCATAACCAGACAGGTGGAAACCTTGCACTAAGTTATCCTAAGGACAAAAACCTATTACCAGTTTGATTTTCATCGCCGGACAGGTGGAAACCTGAACTTACAATCTGCATAAGGACGGAAACCTATTCTCAGTTCGATTTTCATCACTGGACATATGGAAACCTAACCTCAAAATTTACTTAAGGACAGAAAGCTATTCCCAGTTTGGTCTTTATCATCGAACAGATGGAAACTTAATAGCAAAAAACATATAAGGACAAAAACCTATTCCCGGTTCGGTCGTCATCATCAGACAGGTGGAAATCTAATCTCAAAATTTACTTAAAGATAGAAACCTGTCCCCAGTTTGATCCACATCACCGGGCAGGTCGACATCTTACACAGTTGTTCCAAGAATGTAAACCCGCTTCTCAGACCTAATCAAACCACCGGGCACATAGGGCTCACGTCGAATTTTTCAAGGGATTGAAACCGATCTCTCGGATTCAATCTGAATCAAGGAAAAGGTATTTACATTACACTAAATTTTCCTAGATAAGGAAAAATATGTCAAATTTGATACTTATTGCCAAGGAGCCAATTCCTTGAAGAATAGATGATCTCTTCCAAACCGATCTCGGTCACTATACGTGCACAGATATAATCTATCCTTTTGAAGGCAAATGAGAAAACAATCTCAATCACCGTTCGGGGGCAAACCGTGATTACACTGCCCAGTCATTAGGAACAAAAAAAAAAAAACAAAAAAAAAACAAAAACAAAAAACAAAAACAATAACAACAACAACAACAACAACAAACAACAAACAACAAACAAAACAAACAAACAAAAGGAAACAAACAAAATGACCACAACAAAGCATAATGGGAAAAATAACTTAGTAATAATGAGGTGACCATCCATAGGATGTTCGGTCTCCATATCCGAGTAACTACTCAAATACAACAAATAAATCAAACCATTGTTTTGTCACCACATCCCAGTGACCATAGGAAAATAAAACTTAGAGAAATAAGGGTTAAAACCATTATTTTGTCACCACAACCTAGTAACCATAGGCAAACCAAACAAATAACAGAGAAAATTAGACATAGACAGAAAATAAAAGCAAATTAAAACATAGGGATTAAACAGAAGGGTCGATAGGCGGGAGCTGGGTGATGTCATCGGCTTGTTGGGCGGGCGCACTTTCAATTGGTTGATAGGCAGCGAGCGTATAGCCCTGTTTGTCCTAGACGGCATGAAGGTTATTGATGACCTTGAGGTTAACCATTTCCACATGAGTGTTAATGGCATGAACTAGCTCCCTCATACTGAGGGTCTCTTCTTCGTCGGCGGTGCCAAACAAGCTTTGCACCGGGGGGTGGGGGGGCAGGAACAGGGTAGGGAATTTGCTCAGGATTCCTTACTGGGGAATCCTCTGCTACTCCCATTGCTTACAACGCTACCAGCCACCCCTTGCCAAACGCATGATGCTGGGCTAGATGAAAAATAGGCTCTACAGAATTTTCAACATCGACGAAGCCCTCATTGTACGCTTTCTCCTCAGAAGCATCAAGAGCTACTTTAAGGTCAACAATCTCATCAGCTTGGGCCAAGGTTAGGCCTTTTGTGTTCGCCAGTTTATGTTCTGTGCCCCCAGCTTAGCCTCCATCTTGGCCAACTTCTTCTCGGCCACCAGCCAGGCCTTCTCAGCGAATTGCGCCCGCTTCTTGGCGGCATTGACAGCCTTGCCTTTCTCCTTTGCTGTGTCCATAGCCACGTACTTCAGGGCCTTCTCCCTCTCAACATCCTCAGCCAACTCCCTTAGCCTCCTATCGAGGATGTGGGTCAGCTGTGTGGCCTAATAACACAACAATGGTAAGTATAAAAGATGAAGAAAGTACACATGCATCAAAACAAACGAAAGGGGAGGGAAAGGAAGTTACCGCTATAATGTGCTGATCTCTCGAATTCGATTTGAATCAAGGAAAAGGTAATTACCTTACACTAAATTTTCCTAGATAAGGCAACATATGTCAAATTTGATACTTATTGCCAAGGAGCCAATTCTCTGAAGAATAGATGATCTCTTCCAAACTGATCTCGGTCACTACACGTGCACAGATATAATCTATCCTTTTAAAGGCAAATGAGAAAACAATCTTAATCACCGTTCAAGGGCGAACCGTGATTACACTGCCCGGTCATTAGGAATGAAAAAACAAAAAACAGAAAAACATAAAACAACAACAACAACAACAACAACAACAACAACAACAACAAACAACAAACAACAAACAAAGAAAACAAACAAACAAAAGGGAACAAACAAAATGACCACAACAAAGCATAATGAGAAAAATAACTTAGTAATAATGAGGTGACCATCCATAGGATGTTCAGTCTCCATATCTGAGTAACTACTCAAATACAACAAATAAATCAAACCATTGTTTTGTCACCACAGCCCAGTGACCATAGGAAAATAAAACTTAGAGAAATAAGAGTTAAAACCATTGTTTTGTCACCACAACCTAGTACTATAGGCACTGAGTAGGGAATTTGCTCAAGATTCCTTAGTGGGGAATCCTCTACTACTCCCATTGCTTGCAACGCTACCAGCCACCCCTTACCAAACCCATGATGCTGGGCTTGATGGAAAATAGACTCTACAGAATTTTCAGCATCGGCGAAGCCCTCATTGTACGCTTTCTCCTCAGAAGCATCAAGAGCTGCTTTAAGGTCAACAATCTTATTAGCCTGGGCCAAGGTTAGGCTTTTTGCCTTCGCCAGTTTAAGTTTTATGCCCATAACTTAGCCTCTATCTCGGCCAAATTCTTCTCGGCCACCAGCCGGGCCTTTTTGGCGGATTGCGCCCTCTTCTTGGCAGTATTGACAGCCTTGCCTTTCTCCTTTGCTGTGTCCATTGCGACATCCTTCAGGGCCTTCTCCTTCTCAACAGCCTTGGCCAACTCCCCTAGCCTCCCGTTGAGGACGTGGGTCAGCTGCGCGGCCTAATAACACAACAATGGTAAGTATAAAAGATGAAGAAAGTACACATGCAGCAAAACAAACGAAAAGGGAAGGAAAGGAAGTTACCACTATAGTGTGCCGCTGTAGTCGCCTAGCTAGTGACTCCTCAGTTACGTCCTGGAAAATGTGGACATTCTCAGGTAACAAGAGGCCTTGTACTAAACTCTAAGCAGCCCGCCCAACTTAGCCTTGAGCCTACGTCCTCACACTGGCGAACAATGGTAAAGGCTCATTGCCAAGCTTGAAGGTGGTCTACCAGCCCACCTCGGGTTGGGAAGAGGATGCCACAATGGTCCCGACCTGAGTAGTTGGTCAAAGGACCCCAACCGACTCCCGGATTGTGATCCTGCCGGATGCCTGGGGAGGTGTCCTCCCCTAAGCGACACAAAAAACCTTGGAAGGTTGGTCGGCCACTCGCTGTTTCTTTTTGGCGCAGTCAGATGGTGGAGGAGGAGTTCGCTCCTTGCTGGGAGTCTTTTGGGGTTGAGCAGCTAGGCAAGTGCCGGGCAAGAATCAATCAATGGATAGTGTGCGTTTGGTCACCATCTCTTTGCCTAAGTTAGCCTCTGCTTTCAGGGAGTTGGCCGATTCGACTGCTACTGGCTTAGCTACTTGAACCGAAGCGTCAGGCCCTTCAACGAGTATGTGGACTTTGTGGCTTTGGGACACATACTCAGTCGATTTGTCTCTCACCAGGGCAAGGTCCTCCGTAGTAGTATATTTGGTGCCAAGATCCCGAGTTTCACCAATGGTCAAGGAGGGCAGGAAAAAGTTGGTGTGCCGAACGTCGATGTATGAAAGAAGCGGACTGTCTACCAGCAAAGCCTAGCTAAATGACTGCCATGTAGAGTACATGGGGTTGACGTCGAGTATCAAATGGGATGCTCGGAGATATCCATCCGCATGCACAAAGATCTCTGATCTAAGTACAAAATTAAGATATCTCATGTGCATAACTCTGAGATCCGATTTAAATCTTTTTCCTTCTGCAATAAATCAATAAAAGGACCAGTTAGTATATGCGTGAGAAAATTAAACAAAAGAATTAAATTTAAAAAAAATGAAAGTACTAGGTACCGACCAACATCATGCGGCGAAAGTGGGCGGGGGAGCTCATCGGCAAGCCAATTGCCGTTCACCTGGACAAATTCTCCCTCCAAGTTTCTATTGGAATCGGGAATGCATGATATAAGCCGTTCCCGCATATCCCTAGTTTTTAGGTAGTAGTCAGACTTAATGTTGCTACATAAACTATACATAAAGTTAATGTCATGGTGGTTTAGTTGCAACCCAAATATTTGGTTTAATCTACTAACACAACTCACCACTCGATAAAAATTGGGGGGAGTTGGTCGGGACATAGGCCATAAAACCTAAGGGTACCTATAATAAGAGGGTCCACAGGAAACCTAACCCCACCCTCAAAGATAGCCATTAAAGGGAAAAACACTATGTTTGAATTAGAACACCTATGGAGAACAATATCACCCTCATGGCAGTAGGCGATATCGACGTCTCCAAGAACACCATAGGCTGCTCTAAAGCTAGCCAAGGACACTTCAGAAGAGAGGAGATGAGAATAACCCATTCTTAGCCTCTAGGATTAGGGAAAAACTGAAAGAATAGGGAAGAGTGAAGAAAACTTACTGTGGGCTCTAGAAAATGATGATCTGGGCTGGAGAATATGTGCACGGGAGAGGTATGCTCGGCAAAGAGGGAATTTGAGGAAGAGACGATGTAAAAAGTGATGGGAGAAATCAGAGGAAACTATTTATAGGGTCCAGAGGGGGTTAAGAGCATTTAATAAAAACGGGAGGTGGGAAAACCTTACGAATTCTTTTTGTAACTGCCATGTGCGCCACCTCAGTTCATGAACCGTCAGGTTATGATGACGGTTGGATCTGACAGTCCGGCCCAATGCTTCTTTTTAGAGCACATTAATGAACATCTCATCCGTTCAGCGATTGACTATTAAACTTCCCAAAGAGCTCCCGGCTTTTGGCATCCTTGATTTGTTCTCAGTAGCCAGACATGAATCAAGAGGGGGGGGGGGGGGGGAAGGGGAGGGCTAATGTACAGTATGGGATCCCTGAGCCCTTTGGACCTTTGACCCTGTCCCTATGGTACGGTCCTAGGCCCCGAACCCTTGTACGAGGTAGGGCCTCAGGCCCACTAAGCCATGGGCCCAGGCCTCATACCGCGATGCTTGACCCAAGGCACATTGGGCCTGTAATCTTGGCCTAGACACACCTCGGGGCGCAATCTGGGCCTTGCTCGGTCAACTGCGTCTCGGACGAGAACGTGATTGCTCGGGGGAACAATGTCTCGGCTACCCAGTGTAGCCTTGGGGAATATCGCTGCCGAACAACCTTCAGGAGGTGAGAACCAATTCCAAATGCCACTACTACCACTCCTAACGAAACATCTACTTAGAAGCAATGGAATTGGACCTCCATTTCCACTTATAATTAGGAATAATCATGATACTTCCACTGACCTCACGCTATAAATAAGAGACTATGATGAGAAGTGAGGGGGTTGGGAACTCTAGGGAGAATAAACAGAGAGAAGAGTGACCATTTCAAGGGAAAGGGGAGTGACTTTGAGAGTAAGAGAGGGGCTTGCAAAAACCATAGTGAGTGATTGGATCTCCGGGCAAAGGACTACCCATAGTAGAAAACCCAAAATTCACAATACAAATAAGTTGTAAACCTAATCATAGGCAGAGCCCGTTAATCCTATATTGGGTACGCACAAAAACTATAGAGTTTAACTTTTCTTTTCTTTTCTTTTTCTAAAACAAATTGGGTTTAACTTTAATATATATGTTATATACATCGTGTAAAAGTTATGATATACAATAAATATTCCCCAAATCGAATATGATATCAGAAAACTTGTCCAATAATTGCACATGATCCAAATTTCGCAATGAAAATAATTTGTCTATCAGCTTTTGCTTTTTAAGTGGGTCACAGACTCGCAGCTCTTTTCTCTTTTTCTTTCTTCTTCTTCCTTTCTCTCTCTTTTTTCTTTTTTTTTTTTTTTTTTTTTTTTTTTGGAGTCTCCTTTTGTCTTTTACTTTCTCTTTTATTCCCCGCCAAAAGTAGCAGTAAGTAGTGACTGGGTACGTAATACCTAATCTGCTCGGACAATTTTTTATTTTTTATTTTTTGGCTTCTTTAGTGATAAACAAATAATAAATAACGAAATCCCTACTTCCTCACCCCCTATTACTATCACTACTTGATCTTTCTCCACAACTCTTTCGCACGCACTGTATACTTTCAAAGGTGTACTTACTTATGGTGAGTATTAAGAAGAGAGTGATGACCAAAAGGAGACGGATAATAGTGCGCAAGTTAATACCTCATCCTTCCCAGTTTGTTTATCTTATATTTTATTTTAAAATATTTCAAAATATTGTCATGTTTCTAAAAATAAAAATCATTAATTTACTAATGTTTTTATTATATCCCTACCTTATTTTCAAAATTATTTGAAAGGAAAACTGACAAATACTTAAAAAATCAATCTAATTGAAGCACCTTTTTAGTTGCCTCATTAAGAATAACTTTTTTTTTTTTAAAAGCCAATAAATTTATTTAAGGGTGGTTTTGTAAACTTATATATTTTTATAAGTAGATAAAACAATAAATAATGTTCCCTTAAAATTTTTGACTTTTCAAACAAGACAAACAAATTGAGACGGAGGGAGTATTATTTTAATTTGATGATTCCATGCATCAGGATTTTGTGTGTGGTCCTGTTTTATTCATTTGTAAACAACTTTTAAGTATTTTTAAAGAGTAAACTCTACTCTCACATTCAATGTGAGATTTACTCATTAAATTTATAGTTTGCTTGCATGACATCTCATTCTGGATTTTTTTTTTAAGTGTGCGTTTGTCTCTAAATTAAAAAGACCAACTTATTTTACTATTCAACTTATTTTTACTATTATTCATGGGTTACACTGCACTTTTTGGTACCATATATTCATGGGTCTCACTGTACTAATTCAGCTAACTTTTACCTTTATCTACAGTACTTTTAGCTAAAAAATTTTGTTTTTAGCAAAATAAATAGATCCCAAACCGACCCTAAGTCAAAATAAAAGCAATACTTATACATCATCATAGGATAATGTACTATCTCGCTTTCACGACCATTTTGGATTAGAAAAACAAACAAATACTGTAGCAAATAGTCTGACAAAATGTAATTTTCAGAGCTCAATGTTTATGTATGTATATTCGAGTTGGAGATTAGGTTTCTTTCTCCAATAAGCTCTAACCAATTACAATTAACCAATTAATCCTCTCAAAAAAAAAAAAAAAAACCAATTACAATTAACCTATTGTCTTTTGAGAAAATTTTATATATATAAGTTCATTTGGATACAACTTATTTTATTGAAAACTGAAAATTGAAAACTAAAAACTGAAAATACTGTAATAAAATAATTTTTAAATGTATGAATAGTTTCGTAGAACCCATTTTTAATGAAAAATTACTAAAAAGTAAAGTTTATGAATTCTGTAAATAATACACGAGACCCATGTATACTATACACTAAAAAAAAGCCAATAACTGCGGCTAAAAAAAAAGCACAAACTGAAAACGCAGACTCGAATAAGCTGAATCCAAACCGAGTTATATATATAAAATAGTAATGGAAAAAGCTAGTTCACCGAGAAAGAAAAAAAAAAAAAAAGAAAAAAAAAAAAAAAAGCTGAAAGCACTCATATGTTAATACTTAATATATTAATATCTAGTAAGTTGTCGGCAACAAAGGTACGGACATAAGGGGGCCCACAGGGGCCGGGCCCGCCGACCCAAATAATTTTTTTATTTTCTAATTGGCCCCTCCCTTCCTTCAATATTAAATTATTAATATCGAAGTTTAAAAGGAAACTGACTGTAATTTATCAGAGACTTGTCAGTCACATTGTCGACTAGCTTGAGCTTCACAGTTTCACATGATCCACGATGCTCTCATTGTAGGGTATGCATCTTTTTCATTTATCAACCATTGTAGGGTATGCTTACTTCATTCTGGTCTTCCCAAAATAATAGAAAATCAACAGTAATTGTGGAGTTCACTTTCTTCTCTACCTAAATATCTTTACAGCCGTGTTAAAATAAAACAATTATTTAATGTTAAAAAAAGACTAGCTAACAGTCTTACACGAAAATATATAGAACTTGGGCCAGTTAGCACAACTACCTGTCTTTTCTCAAAAAAAAAAAAAAAACTACTTGCCTTAGTCAGGTTTAGCTCAACTAACGGTCATTGGCCCGTTTAGTATGCCCAATTGGGACTTAATTGGAGTAGGACTCGGATTTTATAGTCCGAAACTCAGTGTTTGGTGCATAACAATATGGGCTTCTGCTTCTGGGATTAGAAAATGAATTGTAAAAATATTGTACTTCTTGATTTATTTTTCTGATTCGTATACGGTACTTTTTGAAATTGAATCTTCAATATGAGATGCAGAGCGAAATGGCATCTTGAAGGGACGATTGAATAATTGAGTCATTCGTAAATTGCAAGTGGCTTACATTAAAGCCTCCATATGGCAAGATTGGATCTCCACATACTTCATTTTGGTTCATCCTCCTAGAGGAGTCTTAAAAGATTTTCAACACTTAATATGAAAAGGAAGGGAAATAGAGGGTCACCTTGCCTTAGACCTCTTTTAAGCTTTATCATACCGAAGGGATTAACCATTTATCATAACAAAGAATGTTAGGATAGAGATGCAGTCTTTAACTAGAATGATGCAATCACCTCTCAAAGAAACCTAAATCTTTTCATTATTTCCAAAATGAATTTCTATTCCATTGTGTCATAGTCTTTCTCCATATCAATTTTGAGAGTTATTAAACCTTGTTTTCATTTTATTTTCCCCATATCCCTATTACATTTTGTGCAATAATGGCGTTGTCTTGAATCATCCTTCTAGGGACAAAAACGCCTTGCCATAGAGAGAGCATTTTTTGGGAGTGTCCTATTAAACCTATTCATTAAAGATTGTCTTATACACAAAATTACACAAGCTAATCTGCTTTAAAAAAATCACTTTTGTAGCTCCCTCTATTTTTGTAGTGAGAGATTGTTGTAGCATTCTCTTGCTTATGAATCCCCCCTCCTCCCTCCCACACGTGAATGGTGAAGTTTCAAAGAGTCTTTCTATCTAGGTGGTCTACATCTTCACATACGTGTCTAATTTACTAAATTGCTCTAAGAAAATGCCCAAATTATTATGCCTTTCACGTAGACTCTTCTCTTATGATACTTGGTTGCATTAGTCTATAGGCCGCTTCAAGGAATTGAAGGATGCTTGCTTTAAATAAATTTTCAAAATAATTGACAAAGCAACCTTCAATCTCTCCTATTTTGGATATATAATTCTTGTTAGGACACATGTGGAACTTCTTAGAGACATGTGTAGACACTCAATTTTGCACCCATGATTTAATCAAGGAGAATGACTTAAATGATTGTTCATGTCATCAATTTGTTCTTGCATTACATGCATAAGTTTTTTTTTTTTTTTTTTTTTTTTTTTTTTTTTTTTTTTTTTTTTTTTTTTTTTTGCATTACATGCATTAAATCATTCATTGTATATCATAAAAATGATCTTGAGGTTCTAACGGTCCCAATGATGTGCTCGGTTTCCAAATCAGATCATCGGATCGAAAGATATCGATGATCAAGTTTGCACGGTTAACATACATTGTGTCTAGGTAGAGTCGACCACGCATGATTAGTTTAAATTAATTCTGATTGGTTAAAAAATTAAAATTAATTAAATAATTTTGTGATTGGTTGATAATTAGTGTTTAAAATAGGGATGTATGCATAGGAATAAAATGGATGATTGGATAACAATAAAATTGTGGATAATCTAAACTTTATCAAGACTCATTTTAAGGAATTTATCCACAAGATATTGTTTGATGTCACGGAAACCAGAAGAAAAGCACACACGATACTCTCTTGATGGAACAGAAACTAAACTGTTAGTTTCTGGTAGTAAACCTTGAATCCATGAGGAGTTTCCCTGACTCCACAAGGAGATAAAACTAGAATCCACCAGAAGAAAATTTGACAAAACGTCTGTGTTTATTGATAATAGTCTAATCTGCCTTCTAACGGCTACAAAACATATAAATACTGAGACAAACGTCTAAAAACCCTTATTCGCACTAATTACATGATTAGGTGACAAAATACAGAAATTTACCAAAAATGGCAAAATTAAGTTAAATGCAGGATCATAAACTATTGACCGTAAGGGTCATCCTAAAATAGACGGGACCTTATTTTGATTTTTAAACTAAAAGTTATTAAGGAAAAATAAATATTACTATAAATAACAAAAACACTATTATCAGGGCCTTATTGAAGGAATTCGCCTAAATTTTGGTGAATTTCATGGTACCATGAATCTAGATCAGAATGCTGTTTCCTTTCAACTTGCCAAATTTCATGCAATTCCAACACTGTTACCCCGATGGCCCCTACTGGCACCCCCTTTGATCTTGCGTTGTGACTTCCTATGCCCCTGCTACTCTAGGAAGGCATGTGCTGTCTGTTCTACATCAGTCCCCCCCCCTCCCCCCCCCCCCACTTGAGAAGAAATCGACCCCGAGTTCCCATTATCTGGTTCATTAGGAGGATGATAATCATACAAGTTAGCAACATTGAAGGTAGAAGAAATGTTCATGTCTGGAGGAAGAGCAACCACATAAGCATTGTTGTTAATCTTTTTAGTAATTTCAAATGACCCATACTTCTTGTCCTTCAATTTGTTGTAGGTATTAACAGGAAATCTCTCATTTCTAAGATAAACCAGCACTAAATCCCCAACATTGAAGATCTTCTCACACCTTTTCTTTTCATCAGCTTCCTTGTACTTGGCATTTGCAGCTTCAAGTTTCTGCCTCACCTCCTCTTGTATGGTCTGAATACGGTCAACCATAATCTCTGCTACTTGATTCACTCTTGGAAGCTCAAATAATGGTACTAAGTCCAAAGCATGTTTTGGGGGCACGCAGTAGACGATGACAAATGGAGACTTACCAGGTACTTCTACTAACTGAGCTATTGTACGCAAACTCTACTTGGGACAATGCAAGATCCCACTGCTTGGGCTTCTCGCCTGAGATAAACCGGATCAAATTCCCCAAAGTGCGATTAACCACTTCTGTTTGGCCATCAGTCTGTGGATGACTAGTGTTGCTATAATTCAAGGAAGTCCGTCAGAAGTGACTAATGAACTTGGTATCCCGGTCAAAGGTGATGGACTTTGGCACTCCATGCAAATGCACAACTTCTCTAAAGAACAGATTGGCCACTCGAGTAGCATCTGAAGTCTTTTTGCATGCTATGAAGTGGGACATCTTTAAGTACCTGTCAACCACAACAAAAACAGAATCCATACCTCGCTAGGTTCAAGGAAGACCCAATATAAAGTCCATAGACAGATCCTCTCATGGTGCTTGTGGAACTGGCAAAGGTGTGTATAAACCAGTATTCTGAGATTGACCCTTAGCAGTTTGGCAAATTGGACAATTCCTCACATGATTGCCAACATCCCTCTAGAGTTATGGCCAATAATACCTCTCTTCTACCAATGCTATAGTCTTATCTATGCCCATATGTCCACCCAAACCTCCACCATGCAGCTTCCTAATAATCTTCTCCCTCAATGAACTTTTAGGGATGCATAATTGGTTACCCTAAAAGAGGAAACCATCCTGGATGTATATACTATTGACAGTAGTATGAGTTTGTTGACATTTACCCCAAATATCACCAAAATCCTCATCATTCTTGTACAACTCCTTGAGGCAATCAAACCCTGCAATTTTAGTACGTAGGGTGGTCAACAAAGATGCTTGCCTGCTGAGTGCGTCAACCACCTTATTAGTGACACCAGACTTGTGCTTCAATGTGAAATGGAAGCACTGTATATAAGCTACCCACTGAGCATGCATTCTGTTAATGCTAACTTTATTGTTGATGTGCTTTAATGCCTGATGATTCGTATATAATACAAACTTCCTTTAAATTAGGTAGTGCTCCCAATGCTTAAGAGTCCATACTACAGCAAAGAACTCCAACTTATAGGCCGACCATTTACTTCGAGCTTCATAAACTTTCTCACTAAAGAATGCTACTGGCCTATTGTCTTGTGAAAGAATAGCGCATATGCCGACCATAGATGCATCACACTCCACCTGAAACACCTTATCAAAGTTGGGCAATGCCAAAACCGGGGCTGTGCTCAACTTTTCCTTGTTCAAGGCAAAGCTTTGTTCTACCTCTTTTCCCCATGAGAACCTCCCTTTCTTCAGACACTCAGTGATAAGAGCTACTATGCTACTGAAATCTCGAACAAACCTCCGATAGAAGGTTGCTAGCCCATGGAAGCTTCGCACATCACTCACTGTCTTTGGGGTTGGCCATTCTCTAATTGCACGGACCTTGTCCTCATTAACATGAATCCCATCCGCACTAACCATATACCCTAAGAACAGTAACTTATCAGTCAAGAAGCTGCACTTCTTCAAGTTGATATACAACTCATTGGCCTGCAACACCGCCAATACTTCTCACACATGATTATAGTGAGTTGCTTCTATCTTACTGTAAATCAGGATATCGTCAAAATACACTACCACAAACTTTCCAATAAATGGTTTCAATACTTGATTCATAAGTCTCATGAAAGTGCTGGGAACATTGGACAATCCAAAAGGCATTACCATCCACTTATACAACCCCTCCTTTGTCTTAAAAGCTGTCTTCCACTTATCTTCAGGTCAGATTTGAATCTAGTGATACCCACTCTTAAGATCTAGCTTGGTGTAACGCTTGGACCCACTTAGCATATCAAATATGTCATAGTCGGGGAATAGGAAATCGATACCAGACTGTGATCTTATTGATGGCTCGACTATCCACACATATATGCCAGCTCCCATCCTTCTTCGGTGTTAACAATGCCGATACTGCACATGGACTCATACTCTCCCTGATATGCCCCTTGCTCAAAAGCTCATCCACCTGCCCTTGTAGAATTTGACCCTCTTGAGGATTCATCCTATAATGTGGCAGATTTGGTTGACTAGCTCCAGGAGCTAAATCAATGCAATGTTGGATGTCGCGCATTGGTGGTAAACCTGCAGGCAGCTCTTCTGAAAAAAGCTCTTCAAACTCCTTGATCAATGGTTGAATTGCCTTAGGTATCTTAGTAACCTTCTTTGGCTCACCATCCGTCATCACTATAACATATACCTGTTTCAACTCCTTACACTCCCTATCAAACTCATCTTCATTGTTCACAATGAGGAGTGTTAGCTTTCCCTCTACTTTAGAAGCTTTGGGTATATTGCCTTCCTTAATAGGACCAAGAACAATTTTTCTGCCATTCTTAAAAAAACACATACACATTATCCTTACACCTATGAGTAGAATCTACATCATACTACCAAGGTTGACCTAGTATTAAATGACATGCATCCATTTCAACAACATCACAAACTACTTCATCTACATAACATTTACCCATAGAAAAAGTAACTCGACATTGTTAAGTAACAAGAGTTTCTGTACCTTTCTTGATCTAACCTATCTTGTACGGAAAGGGTGCTTGTCTGTTTTTAGTCCCAGCTTGGTAACCAAACTCTTCGACGCAATGTTCTCTACACTGCCACTATCAATGATCAAATCATAGACCTTCTTATTGATGGTGCATCATGCTCGGAAGATCTCATTTTGTTGATCACTATATTTCACCCTTGGTGTGAGCAACAACCTCTGAATCACCAAAGACCGCCCTAATGGCGTGCCTTCCTCGTCTCTTGGACCTCATTGGGATCATAGGCATACGAATCAGCATCATTATAAACCTCTTCACCCTCTTATTCACCTTCTACCTCGCCCTTTTCTGCCACCACCAAATTCACTATAGCTCACTTTGGGCAAGTACTAGATTGATGTCCTGGTTCGCCGCACCTGTAGCACTTGTTCCCAGTTGGCCTAGCATAGGGGTTGGTGTCCGCTATTGGCTGGCCTGCGAAACCTGCTACTGCCACTGTGGATTGGTTGACACCATTTTTCTCCCTAACCACGGGTTGTGATCGTGGTGTAAACATGAGTTGTTTACCTTTGTTGGCAGTGGAATTAGAGGACTCCAAACTGCGGTTGGAAAACTTCGAACCTACCCTAAGATGCTGATATTCTATTTTCTTGGATAGGGTTATAACCTCATTCAAAGTATATAGGGTTTGTAAGGATACCTGATCTCTGATGGAAAATCGCAACCCGTGTAAAAATTTGGATATCCATTGATCTTCAGTTTCTTCCAAATCATTGCAATTCGCCAACCTGTCAAACTCATCCATGTACTCATTAATTGTCCGAGTACCCTGCCTGCAATCCTGGTACTGTCTAAACAACTCCTGCTGGTAATCTGGTGGTAAGAATCGATCTGCCATTAATCTTTTCATTCTTCTCCATAATCGTATTAGAAGCTTTCATTTATGGGTACGATTTAGTTGAACACGATCCCACCAAGCAGATGCTCCTCCCTTCAATTTGTAGGCCACCAAATACACCTGTTTGTCATCTGCTGTACCCATATAATCGAAAAACTTTTCCACCTCACTGATCCAATCTAGATACTCTTCAATGGAGACATTACCATTAAAGGATGGTAACTATACTTTCATTTGATTGTTCTTCTGCTCTTGATAATCTCAGCCATTATCCCTCACAGGACCATGATGATTTCCAAGGACTTTCTCTACATACTCCTCTTCTTCATTGTCTTCTTAGTTATAGTCTTGTTGCTTATTCCGGTTTGGACCACGATGGGGAGGACCACGCACTTGGTTATTACGTCACTCTTTGTCATTTCAATTAGGGTTTTGGTTAAGCAAGGTAGCAAGCGCTTCTTGAGTTTGGTCTAGAGTCCATTGGGTTGAATCACAAAATTGTTGCTTTTCATCATGAAAATCAAGGAACTCAGCCCTAATAAGGATTGGGTTGTTGACGTCATCACTGCCGTCATTGTTGTGGTGGTCACCGTCTCGCCGGTTAGCCATCAGACAAGGGTAAGTCAAGTCTCTGATACCAACTGATGTCGTAAAAGCCTAAAGAAAAGCACACACGATGCTTTCTTGATGGAACAGAAACTAAACTGTTAGTTTCTAGTAGTAAACCTCGAATCCACGAGGGGTTTCCCATAATTCAAAAGGAGATAAAACTGGAATCTACTAGAAGAAAATTTGACAAAACGTCTGTGTTTATTGATAATAGTCTAATCTGCCTTTTGACGGCTACAAAACATATAAATATTGAGATAAACGTCTAAAAACCCTAATTCACACTAATTAGGTGATTAGGTGACAACTTGCCTCCTTTTGGGCTTTGGCCCAACTCCCATTGGGTGACGATAAGGCACACATTTTTCGATCTTTTTGCAGGAGGATGAGTCTCAATTCACGTTCTACACACTAAAGCTATTTTTTAGAGTCTTCTAGCCTTTATAAATAGAGACTGGATCTCATAATTCAGCAACTCTTTTCCTACGCTCTGAGAGGCATACGTTTTGAGGCTCTCAAATTGCTGATATTTGCTGATCCTCTATGATATTTACTGCTAAAATTAGGGTTTTTAGGTTTCAAAGATAATTGAATAAATTTCTTTGAACCCTAAAACATTCTCTCAAGAACAAGAAGTACTTCATGCAAGAAGTTGTTTTCAATCACCCTATTCCTTTTCTTTATGTCTTTTTTATGTTGTTGAATGTTTTTCTTTATCCATGAGCAATTAATCATTGTTTTGTTAAAGCATGATCTTTTTATTTATATATATATATATATATTATAATTGTTATAATCTCTTTCTTAACTCCAATAATCTGCATATGATCAATGCTTTTTCTTAAAATAAAAACGGATCTGTATCTTTATTAGATATATATATATATATGTGTGTGTGTGTGTAAGGACTGGGTTTGAACACTTCTACTATTGAGTGAGTGGACTCAAGTCCAGCTAGTCCAATACAATGAATTTGTAGAAAGCGGGTTCAAGAACTAGGCCCTAGCAAGCGGACAACGCCCAATATAGTGTTCGCCACCATCGAACGCAGATGGATCGAAATTATACTCCAAAGTCCGTCCTCAGCCCGGTCTGAGGAGCTTGATAGGGGTCTCTCTCCCATGGGAATGATCCCTTTTTGATCTATTTCTTCCCTTTATATACTCCTCCTCCAACGATCCCTTTCCTCCATTTGTTGATCATCCATCGCTCTCTTTGACAACCCGTCCCATCAGTCACTTTACTAGCACTCCTGTGAGTTGCAACAACCAAGGCAGCATTATTCAGAGGTCACATCTCCATAAATGCGGCCATGGGCTTAGGTGGGCTCACTTAATGTGGAGGTGACAGTTCATCCTGGACTTGCTCCACCACCATGCTTCCATGGCTGACACGTTCTACTTGTTCCTTTTATTTAGACGTTCAGGAAGGCTTCTTTTGGTGGCTCATTACTTCTTCCTCCCATGGTCTTCGTTGGCCGAGGACAGGGTTGTCCTCGGTAAGGCTCTTGGGCAACCTAGACTTTTACACTTCGTCCTCGAGCATTTCTTCCTCCTCAGGATGGGCCTTGGGCCGGGTATAAAGCGGGCCAGGGTTGCTAAATTCTCAGGCCCCATAATAGACCCTTAAAATCCTATTGTCTGTGTCTTCGGACGGGGATGAGGATTTTGATACCCTCGGGCCTTCGTCATGGCTTGTCCAATCTTGGCCTATGTCAGCATCAGAGTCTTTTCGCTTGTCCAATGCACGTTTCTGGCGCCTCGATATACGGCGCCCACCCATATTAAATTCTGGCGGCTCTATACTCCCCACGTTCAATGGTGTGATGGTAATCTGACGGTGGGAATTTTTTGCCTTTATGGGTGGAAAACTCTACCTGGTTGTCTTTAATTGAGGATATAAATACCCTTTTTGAACTGATTTGCCTCCTTACTTTTGCATTCAAGAATTCTGGCGCACATACTCTAAATCCGGTCAAATCTCCAACCCAACCAACGTCCTTCTCCAGCATAAAAAGCTTGTTCGAGGAGCTTCTCTTTATTTTTGTAAGTTTACTTCTTACTGTACTTTGTGCTTTTCCAGTTATGATTTTCTTTTCCCCCTATTCTTCTCTTCCTTTTGCTCCTTCCTAAGTCTCTTAGTCGTTGCTAGGGATGGGTAGATTTAAGAAGTTAGTTGAGTCTGAAAAGGCGATGGAGAAATTCATCGCGGATTATAGGATACCCGGTAACGTGGGTTTGAGGTACTGCGAAGAAGCGGATTGGTATATTAGGAGGAAAAAGGGTGAAGTGGTGATTCCCATAATCGCCTTCTTGGAAGGGGGTATGAGAATCCCTATGAGACCGGTGACGAGCGGCTACCTTAGGCATTTTCTGTTAACTTCCACCTAGTGCGCCGTCAATGTGTTTATGATACTAGGGTGTATAGACGCCTTAAACGAGAAGATGGGGTTGAGGTTAACCCACCATGATGTAAACTAGTGCTATAACCTCCAACACTTGAAGGGTAAGTCTTACTACATGAAGACAAGGGACAATAGGGTTCGGCTTATCCAGTGCCTCCCTGAGTCCAGTAAGGGGTTAAATCAGGATTTTCTCATTATGTCAGGAGAGTGGCACGATGGCCTCCATTGCCTAACAGTAGAGGGAGAGCCAGTTAGGGTACTCAGAGTAGAGGAGGGTTGATAAGCTATGTTTTCATAGTTTGCATTGTTTGGCTGCTAATTAGCACATGCTTTTTTCTTTTGTAGATCCACATGCCTTTAAACGACATTTCCATTTGGTCAACAAGGAAGACTTGCAATCTGTTCTCAGGGTGGAGATCTTCGTGAACGAGGCCGACGATCAAGTTACAGCTGCTCACAAGATCCTTGGGTATGATCCAACCCAGAAGTCATTCCTGGCCCCAAAGTACGTGATCAGGGCTCGTGATCCTCGGCTTCGCCAAATCATTGTGGTGGAGCACGGGTTCTCGTTTTTTGAAGGATCTTTAATCCCAGAGGGCGTCTCATTGACAGGTTC
The DNA here is from genome assembly GCA_963669245.1 of Quercus cerris. NCBI lineage: Eukaryota > Viridiplantae > Streptophyta > Magnoliopsida > Fagales > Fagaceae > Quercus > Quercus cerris. Next base: position 34,438,608 of record OY770006.1, on the reverse strand, counting down.
TTCCTCCTCCTATCAAGCTGTTGAGGCCGAGGAAGGAAGTTAGGAAAATGAGGGAGAAGTAGTTGATCTGGGTTCATCCGAGGATGAATTTGGTGTATTCGACCAAGCCTATCTGTCCGAGGATCCCTCTGGTGACTTGGATGATCCCCATTTATCTGAAGCAGATCTTCTGTCTCCAAGGATTGGAACTCAGGCCGAGATGGGTTTCAAGAGACAACCCCAAACCAACCTGTTTGATTCGCTTGAGGGTCAGCCGGGGAAGGACACACCAAGGGAGTCATAACCAAAGCTTCCTCTACCTTTACCCAAGCTTCCTCCTCCCCCACCTAAGTCTTTGTCTACGCATACCAGGTCGTCCTCCACTCTGCCAACCTCGGACCCTCGGCCCGAGTCCACCGATCCGAAGAGGAAGAGGCCTTCTAAGGGCAAAGACCCAGTGGATAAGGGGAGATCTCGTTCCTCCCAAGAGGAAGACAAAGCTTACCGACCTTCCAAGCAGTTGAGGATTAGTGGTCAGGACAAGGGAAAAAAGGTCATTCAGTAGCCTAAGCCTCAGGCCTGGCTTCCCGTCGCTATGCTTCATGGGAAGCCTTTGCGTAGCCGATGCCCTGGAGAGGTCCCTGCTTCTCCCCATTGACATGGCCGAGCTAGAAGGCATGAGAAGGCAAGAAGTTGCCTGTAACCTTAGAGGTACCTAGGTATGGTAAGACTTCGGATATTTGTTCCTTCGTTTGAATTTTATTCCGTAGTACCCAACTTACGGTGTACTTGTTTTAGTTGGCAGGCTATCCAGGCCACTTTTAGGTTAGAAGAGGAGGCTGACAACCAGGGTAAAGCCCTAGGTCAGGAGCGTGACAAGTACTTGAATGCCGTGAGTACCCTTAAGAAATCTGAGGCTGATCTCAAGAAGGTAGGGGAGAACTTGGAGAAGATGACGAGGGCCAGAGACAGTGCGGCATCTGACCTAGCCAGCATTATGAAACAGGCTAAGGACCAGACAGGGCACTTGCGGGATGTCGAGGGTCAGCTACAGGTTGCCAAAGAGCATATCGTCGACCTAAAGTAAAAGTTGGCCGTGGCAGTGGGGGCCAGAGGTGTTATCGAGTACGCTAGGGACGAGGCCTTAAGGGCTAAAGAAGAAGACGTGTTTACGTGGATAGATGCTGAGAGCTCTAAAGAGTAAGCTAAGGAAGAGGCCTTTGCCGAGGAAGTGGCTAAGACCAAGGCTAGTCTCAACGCTCAAGTGCCCGAGGTGTGCAAATGCTATTACTCCCAAACTTGGAATGAGGCCCTTAACCAAGTTGGGATTAAGGCCTTGTCTGAGCTTAGGAGGGCTGAGAGGGTGTATTATCCCCCCGCCATTCGCGAGGCTGCCTTCACTGACCCTGAAGCTGGCACCGCCTCTAAAGTGACGAACGAAGGCCAGGCCAGTGCTGCCAGCGATCCAGTGTCAACTGACAAGTCTGCTGAGGAGACTAGGCACCAAGGGTCGTTGGGGAAAGAGGAAATTGGCAATCCAGCAGTGCCCCAGGTCGTAGTGAAGCCTCCTGTTGACTCCCAGGCCACCCTTGCTGACTCCCAGGCTCCCCCCGCCAAGAAGGAGTCCTCCGAAATTGCACTTTTGAGCCAGGATCTCAAGGCATCAGATGAAGCTTCTCGGCAGATCCCCAAGGACAAGCTATCTATCAAGTCAAAGATATAGGCAATCTTGTCGAGCCACCTTGCTTTGTTGACTTATGCCATCCTAGTCTTACTTCCTCTCCATCTTAATTTACTATCCACTTGAAGGGAAGGCATGGACGCGTACTAGAGAAAACCATTATGTTCCTTATGAACCTCCCTCCTAACTGCCAGGCGTACTACCACCAGGATGATGCCCAAGCCTTGCCGCGTTGAAAGTCTGACATAATCTACAACTGCCACGGCTCTCGATTGAGAAAGGAGGACCTCCCTTCTTACTTGGTTGAAAGGCAAGGACACCATTGGCCCTAGCCCCCTTTGTCTCAACTACGTCGTCTAGGGTCTGCGCAGCATCTCTAGTTCCTGAAAAGGGCTTGGCTTCCGGCTTGGCTTCCTTGTCCTTGCCCTTATCAAGGGCCATCTCATTCCCCCGAGCCCTGATCATGATCTTGGCAAGGTGATCGGAGGTGCTTAGAGGGTTGGGGGCTTAGAGTTCCTATTAAACTCAAGGATACGTGAAGTGTGGAAGAACGATTCCCCCAGAGAGCCTTATATAGAAGGCAAAGGTTGGTAGGAGTTTATCCGCACGAAATTCAAAGGAAGAATTACCAACGACATTAATCTCAACCAATTTCCAAGGAGGCCACTAGCCGCTGGATCTGTGTTAATCCATAAAGATACTAGTGAGGGCGTGCATCACATATCGAAATGTCAGGTATGCAATTTAAACAGCCAAGAGATGCCTCATAGTCAGAGACGGTGAAAAATTGGTGTAATGGGGGCTATCATCACACGTGAGAGCAGAAGACCAAGTTGCCCTCGTTCAGGCCAACGTTGGGCTAGGGGCCCAATCTGCGAAAGAACCCCTCCTCGGCAAGGCAAGGCAAGGCCAAGGCCATTATTCCTTCTGAAGTCGGCTTTTCAACGCTGAGGACAAGTCCCTTCGCTCCGAGCAACAAAAACTTGAGTGCTAGACTGAACCAAGGTCTTTCATGGTCCTCGGACCCAAACCTATGGGGAAACTAGTTACTTACAGAAAAACATAAGTGTTAGGCTGAGCCAAGGTCTTGCATGGTCCTCGGACTCAAACCTATGGGGAAACTAACCACTTCAAGAAAAACCTGAGTGCTAGACTGAACCAAGGTCTTGCATGGTCCTTGGAACCAAACCTATGGGGAAATTAGTTACTTACAGAAGAACATAAGTGTTAGGCTGAACCATGGTCTTCCATGGTCCTCGGACTCAAACTTATAGGGAAACTAACCACTTTAAGAAAAACCTGAGTGCTAGACTAAACTAAGGTCTTACATGATCCTCGGACTCAAACCTATGGGGAAACTAGTTACTTACAGAAGAACATAAGTGTTAGGTTGAACCAAGGTCTTGCATGGTCCTCGGACTCAAACTTATGGGGAAACTAATCACTTCAAGAAAAATTTGAATGTTAGACTGAACCAAGGTCTTGCATGGTCCTTGGACCTAAACCTATGGGGAAACTAGTTACTTACAAAATAACATAAGTGTTAGGCTGAACTAAGGTCTTGCATGGTCCTCGGACTCAAACTTATGGGGAAACTAACCACTTCAAGAAAAACCTGAGTGCTAGACTGAATCAAGGCCTTGCATGGTTCTCGGACCCAAACCTCAAAAATAAAGCAAGGTGGCTCGACAAGATTGCCTATTTCTTCGACTTGATAGATAGCTTGTCCTTGGGGATCTGCCGAGAAGCTTCATTTGATGCCTTGAGATCCTGGCTTGGAAGTGCAATTTCAGAGGATTCATTCTTGGCAGGGGGAGCCTAGGAGTCAGCAGGGGTGGCCTGGGAGTCAGCAAGAGGCTTCACTATGTCCTGGGGTGCTACTGGGTTGCTGATTTCCTCTTACCCAATGAATTTTAGTGCCTAGTCTCCTCAGCAGGCTTGTCAGTTGACACTAGATCGCCGGCAGCATTGGCCTGGCCTTTGTCCGTCGCTTTAGCGGCGATGCCAGCTTCAAGGTCAGTGGAGGTAGTCTCGCGAATGGCGGGGGGATAATACAAGCTCTAAGCCCTCCTAAGCTCAGACTAGGCCTCAATCCTAACTTGGTTGAAGGCCTCATTCCAAGTCTGGGAGCAATAGCATCTGCACACCTCAGGCACTTGAGCCATGAATTAGCCTCGGTCTTAGCCACTCCCTTGGCAAAGGCCTCTTCCTCTGCTTGCGCTTTGGAGCTCTCAGCATCTGTCCTCACAAACACGGCTTCTTCTTTAGCCCTCAAGGCCTCCTCTCTAGCGTACTCGGTAATGCCTCTAGCCCCTACTACCTCGGCCAACTCTGCTTTAGGTCGGAGATATTCTCTATGGCAACCTGTAGGTGACCCTCGACATCCTGCAAGCACCCTGTCTAGTTCTTGGCCTGTTTCATAATATCGGCTAGGTCAGATGCCGCACTGTTTCTAGCCTTCGTCATCTCCTCCAAGTTCTCCCTTGCCTTCTTGAGATCGGCCTCAGATTTCTTGAGGGTACTCGCAGCATTCAAGTACTTGTCATGCTTCTAACCTAGGGCTTTACCTTGGTTGTCGACCTCCTCTTCCAGCCTAAAAATGGCTTGGATAGCCTGCCAACCAAAACAAGTACACCGTAAGTTGGGTACTAGGGAATAAAATTCAAACGAAGGAACAAGTATCAGAAGTCTTACCATACCCAGATACCTCTTGAGGTTACGGGTAACTTCTTGCCTCCTTATGCCCCCCAACTCGGCCATGTTAGTGGGGAGAAGCAGGGACCTCTCTAGGGCATCGGCTACGTGAGCCCCCTCACCTCCTCGGAAGTCCCTGAGGGTGGTGTCATCCATTAAAGGCTGCCCATGAAGCATGGCGGCGGGCAGCCAAGCCTGGGGCTCAGACTGCTGAATGACCTCTTTTCCCTTGTCCTAACCACCAATCCTCAGCTGCTTGGAAGGTCGGCAGGCTTTATCTTCCTCTTGGGAGGAACGAGATCTCCCCTTATCCACTGGGTATTTGCCCTTAGAAGGCCTTTTCCTTTTTGGATTGGTGGACTTAGGCCGAGGGTCCGAGGTTGGTAGAGTAGAGGACAACCTGGTCTACGTAGGTAAAAACTTAGGTGGGGGAAGAGGAAGCTTGGGTAAAGGTGGAAGAAGCTTGGGTTGTGACTCCTTCGGTGTGTCCTTCCTCGGCTGGCCCTTAAGCAAATCAAATAGGCTGGTTTGGGGTTGTCTCTTGAAACCCATCTCAGCCTGAGTGCCAATCCTTGGAGACAGAAGATCTGCTTCAGATAAATGGGGATCACCCAAGTCACCAGAGGGATCCTCGGATAGATAGGCTTGGTCAAATACACCAAATTCGTCCTCGGATGAACCTAGATCAACTACTTCTCCCTCCTTTTCCAAACTTCCTCCCTCGGCCTCCGCAGCTTGATGGGACGAGGAAAAACCTGCCAACAGGACACCCTCTGGGATGGAAGATCCTTCAGAAAATGAGAACCCGTGCAACACCAGAGTGATTTGGCGAAGTCGAGGATCACGAGCCTTGATGACATACTTTAGGGCTAGAAATGACTTCTGGGTCGGATCGTACCCAATGATTTTGCGAGCAGCCCTAACTTGATCGTCAACCTCGTTCACGATGATCTCTGCCCTGAGAACAGATTGCAAGTCTTCCTTGTTTACCAAATGGAAATGCCGTTTAAAGGCGTGTGGATCTACAAAAGAAAAAAACATGTGCTAATAAGCAACCAAACAGTGCAAACTATGAAAACATAGCGTATCAACCCTCTTCTACTCTGAGTACCCTACCTGGCTCTCCCTCTACTATCGGGAAATGGAGGCCGTCGTGCCACTCTCCTGACACAATAAGAAAATCCTAATTTAACCCCTTGCTGGACTCGGGGAGGCACTGGATAAGCCAAGCCCTATCATCCCTCATATTCATGTAGTAAGACTTACCCTTCAGGTGTTGGAGGTTATAGCACCAGTTAGAATCATGGTGGGTTAACCTCAACCCCATCTTCTCGTTCAAAGCATTTACACACCCTAGTATCCTAAACACATTGACGGCACATTGGGTGGGAGTTAACCGGAAATGCCTAAGGTAGCCACTCATCACTGGTCCCATAGGGATTCTTATACCCCCTTCTAAGAAGGTAATTATGGGAATCACCACTTCACCCTCTTTCCTCCTAATTGAAAGACCACAAACTGAATGACCCATTCTGATTAAACCAATTAATTAATTAGCCAAGTTATTAATTAATCAATTTAATATGCAAATATGTGGCAGCACAAAGAAATCACTAAATAACTAAATATGCAGCGGAAATTAAATGACACGGTGATTTGTTTACGAATGGGGAAAACTCTTCCGACAAAAACCCCATCGGGTGATTTTCAGGTTACCACTCCCAAAACTCCATTATTATCAAATCAAGCGGTTACAAGTAAAGGAATCCCAAGTACCTTACCAACCTACAGTTGAACCCTTACCCCAATACCCAATTGGACTTGATCTGTAGTGATAGTTTCCACCTTTGATGCACCACTCCCAAGTACGTGACTAACCAATGCGCGGATCTTAGTACGCGACTTCAAACACCAACTTAGAAGAAGAGGTTGGCTGCAAAGTTCTTCAGTTCATCCTACACGATGAAGATCAGGAAGATGCTTGGTCACAAAACCCTTTGGTGCAAAATACACAGCAACTTCTTCAGAAAAGATGAACTAGGTCAAGAACTTCGTCTTTGATCACAATTTGCTTGAACAGAGATTGCTTAATACTTTTGCAACTTGTGTACAATTTGACGGCTCTTAAAACAATCCTTTTATATGTTTAGGGTTTGGAGAAAAGAAGGCCCAAAAGCATATTCACGGATCCCAAGGAAATCAGATTAGAAAATCTGATTTTGTAATTCTCGACAGATAGCAGGTGTCGAGGAGCTATTGAGCAAGTGTCAAGCTTTAATGAATTTGCACTTCAGCTTGTTTTTCTTGGACAGAGTTGATGACTTCAACACTTGATCTTGAAACATTGTTTCTTGAAGTATTAAAAACACCTAGAACTACCCAATTACAAGTAGAGTATGTTTTGTCAAAGGATTAGCCAATTTACATAGATAAGTGACATATGTTTTTAACAAGTGAAAACACATTTGTCCTAACAATCTCCCTCTTTGGCAATCCGTGACAAAACCACAACAAACAAATGAGCATATGAGAGAAGGCATAAATCACTCAACTCATATTCACTTGTTGAATACAATAAAAACTATCCTAACACAAACTCTTGAAAAATTTTGCAAGAAGAGAGTTTATGGCAAGTAGACTTTGACAACATGTATTTCTGAAACACTTTAAACAAAACTCATCAAGGCATCTTTGTGTAAAACAGAAATAATAGATTGCATACAAATATAATGAACATGTGTATAAAGATAGAGAAGAAACAAAACATGAAGAGAGAGGTGAAAGAAACATACATACACATATAGAGAGAATAAGTACAATGTATGTAAAACTGGTGACAAGACCATATACAAGATCAATGTATCTATAAAGAATAGAAAAGAAAAAGATACATCAAAACCTTACTACATCTCTCAAAATATCAACACTTTCCCTATCAAAAATGTCCTATACTAACTCTCCCCCTAAGATGACTACTTTCATAACCCAAAACTACTCCCCCTTTTTGTCACGAGTGACAAAGGGTAGAGTGTCATGTAGATATCTCATTAGTGGAGCTAGCATCTCCATCATCATCATCCGAAGCATCATCACCATCATCATCATCATCATCATCATCCTCAGAGTCTGAAGCTGCTGGAGAAGGTGGTGAAGGAGTAGCCTCAGGAGCAAAACCACCCATGGTCGCCTGCCGTCGTGCAATACGACCAACACGAACATTCACCTGATACAACTCAAAGGAGAGTGTATTGAGGCGAGCATCCATATGCTGCAGCTGCGCCATGATATCTCCAAGAGATACATCACCCATAAAGGAAGAAGGAGTAGATGTAGATGGAGCAAATCTGGATGGAGCTGAAGGGGAGGGAGGAGTGGAATTCGTTTGTCGCGACCTAAACTGAGCCTCACTACGTTTTACGGTAGCAGCATCTATGGCACAGATGTGTGTGAAGTGGTCAGACACAGGAAAAGGGTAGAAAAATGGGGTAAGATCCTCGTGATAGCGGAAGGAAAGATGAGCTTATCACGGGACGCCGAATCTAAATGAATATCTATGATAGAAAGGATAAAATGAGAAAGAAAATCTATAGTAAGATGCTTAAGAAGAGATAACAAAAATCGAGCACGAGACTCTGTGATGGAGTTGTAGTGAGAGAGTGGATGGAGTACAAAAGGCATCACCATGTTTAGGAATCTAGGACCTTTAGCAAAAGGTCTACATGATGTGTACTGATGTTCACCTCAATCAGCTAGGCGCTGACAAAAAGCAGAAATGAGCTCATTTTTGGACACAGTCCTCAGACCTTCACAGGAAGGATAGTTAGGAAACTCTATCCTAGGAACCCTAAGCACATCCGCAACTAGCTGCGGTGTGACAGGAACACGTGTACCTCGAACATGAGTGAAAAAGAGAGGTACTGAACGATGAATCCCGTGCATGTTGGAGTAAAACTCTTGAATAAGCACAAGAGGACAAGTGATCGGAACGGCACACAGTGACTCCCATCCCCTACTGTGAATGACAGAGGGAAGGTCAGTGTCGATGAAATCCACCAAAATGACTTGGCGTTTCGAATGAACACCTCGTCTAGAAAAGTTCTCCGTAAATGCCTTTGGGGCATCTCCATCACGGAACCGAAGATTTAGAGGAGCAGAATCAGAAGATGTAGAAGCTCTAGAACACAAAGGGTTCCGAGCTGGAGTGGATTTACATTTGGGTGCCATAGACACTACTAATGTAAACAGAATGAGAAAGAGATAGAGAAGGAGACAATCAAAAAAGTCCCAAAATAGTTCACATATATCAAATATATTGAACAAAAAGTACATATACATAGGGAATGCATGGACATGTGACATGCAAATTAAAAAGCATCATGGGCTCAGCCCAATCCAATCCTACCAGCACACAAACATAGAACACACATCTAAATGCATGTATGTATCATTCTAATGCACATGGAATGCAATGTATGACATTTTGAACACATTTAAGTGAAAACCCAACCCAAAATTTCAAGAAAAATTCATTAATTTTGAAAAACCCCAAAAATTTTCAAAAACCCTAAAACCTAAGCTTCAAAACATGAAATGCATGAAAAAGGAAGGAAAATGAGATCTTACCAAGTGATTAGAAGCAAGGAAGGGCCGAAAATCAAGTGGGTTGGAGATTTTGAGTGAGAAAATCAAGTTTGGAAGAGGAACAGTCGCGGATAGATCGAGAGAGATTGAGAGAAAATGGGATCAGAATCGCGATAAAGCTTTAAATAGGAACCTTAGTAATTCTCGACAGCTGAGGTGTTGAGAGGTATCGAGGAAGGTGTCGAGGTAGGTGTCAAGAAAAAGCATGTCGACAGCTGAAGGTGTTGAGGAATGAACTCCAAAACCAAGAACAGAAGCTCGATTGATCGACAAGGTATCGAGGAGACAGGAACTTTCTCGATCGATTCACGAGGTGTTGAAGAGGTGTCGAGATTTCGATAAGAAAAATGCTTGAGAAGCTTAACAGATAACAAGGTATCGAGAAGGTGTCGAGCCAGCTTTAAAAAAAGAAATGAAAAACACAGACATGAATGCAATCCAACATACACCTCAACCATTGATCCAATCAACATATAAAGCTCTCAAAATCATCTCTCAACAAAGAATTAAACACATGGATCCTTAAAAACACACACACACACACACACACACACTAAACAAGTCTAACCAATTTTATTTTTCAAAAACAAGTCAAGACAGTTTGGTGAGCATACATTAGCATACGTAAACACTTGTGATGGCTAAATCACATTGTACCTGCACATGTATCAAAAGTAGCAAAGAATATTGCGTGTTGTGTGTGAAAAACATCGCAAGATTGCATATGTGTATACATGTTATGACGATCTGAGATATGAGAAAATAACTTTAACTCACACACAATCATAACTGTTTGATGGGGACTATCACCTTCGGGGTACATCTTATAACTCCCACATCTCCTAAAATACACGCTTGCAACCATATTTAAAGCATTTTTAATCTTTTTTCTTTTTATTTTCTTTGCATATTTTCTGTTAAGCATATCATACATAGGCATATAAAACAGAGAAAAGAAATACCCAAGATGTTAAGCAATTGACATCGCACTTTTGCTATGCCAAAGCATACGAATGTCTTTGACATTGCACTTTTGCTATGCCGAAGCATACAGGTGTCATATTATGATTGGTGGGTAATAGTGGTGAGATGATTATTTATGCCTTTCTCTTAGGATTTTCTAGTCCTACTCGTTAAAAAGAGTGATATGAGTGTTAATTTCAAGAGATAACTTAATCTTACTCATCATAAACAAGAGCCACAAAACTCACTTGCTTAGTTATGTATAGAGATGCTCATCTAAGTTACAAGAGATACAAAGTTTAGAAAAACTCTGTTTCATTGGCCATCCAAGGTACACAAGTACCAAAGTACACAAAACACACACTGTTTTTGTATTTTTCTGATGTTTCAATTTTCTTTTATTTTTATATTAAAAACAAAATAAACAAAACTAAAAGTAAACACACAAAAACATGTTAGAAAAAGCAAAGTATAAAACTAGACTGACTCAACAAAAATGCAAAACTCACAAGCAATGCAACAAACAAAAACAAGAAGATAGAAGAAAGTGATAAAATCACTTAGAGTCCTTTTTCTTCCACACCTTGGAAGAAATTTTCCTTTGATTGAACCCTTGAACCGGTTGTGAGGGGGAAGAATTGAAACAGTTCAAGTTTGAAAGGAACATGAGGGCTTTCAGAAGATTCCAAGAGGAGTAAGAGAGGATTGAAGCTGATTTTGGCTTCTTGATGATATCATGCCGTTGCTCTGTTGAGTGGCTAGCCACTTGTAGCAATTTGGTCGAGTATGACTGGCAGCTCCACAATGATGACAGAGATGCTGCTTCTTTTGTTTAGGCTTTTGAGAGTTAGCCTTCTTAGCCCTAGGGTTATTAGCATCTTTCTTATCTTGCTTAAGGGGTGCTCCTAAGATAGATTTACCCTTGTCTAAGTTCTCACTAGCTAATTCAATTTTAACATTAGTGTTATCAATATCAGTATTATTAGTAGGAGAAACAAAAACTGTAGCACTAGTAGAAGCAACATGAGAGGAAGAAAGATCATACCCTAAACCTGTTTGATCCGAAACAGATTTCTGAATGTTGAGCATCTCATCAAGCTTTGCACTTGAAGTCCTCTCCAATTGAGCTCTGACTTGAAACAGCTCCGCTTCAAACTTCTTGGTCTTTTCAGCCAAGAAATTGTTCTCAAACCTCAGTGCACCAATAGTTTGATTTGCCTCATCAAACTTTGCAGACAACTCTTCACGATCAAGTTCCACATCACTGAGCTTCTTAGTGGCCAGCCTATACAGTTTTTTATGCTTCTCAGAGAGCTTGTAAAGCTTCTCATAGGCTGAATGGATATCATCTTGAACATCCATCTTCTCAAATTTTGACTCCACCAGTTCTTCTTCGTCCACATCTTCAACAATCTCTTCAGTAGGATTGAATGTGGCAATAAAGGCATTCAAAATTCCGTCATCCTCATTGTCGGAATCATCTTCGGGCTTAGTGTCACTCAAAGTTGCAGCATGCCTTACTCTTCCCAATGCTCTTGAGATATGTCGGGCATTCATGCTTCATGTGACCGAATCCATAACATCCAAAACACTTTGGTCCTGCAGAAACAGCATATTGACCACCATCTTTAGCATCCTTCTTCCCTTTGTCTTGGCTCTTAAACTGAGAAGAACTGGATTGTCTGCGGTCCTTGTCGAAGTTCCTCCCATTGGCATTCTTCATAAACTTCTTGAATTGCCTTGTAATATAGGACTTCATCTTGGAATCTTCATCATCGGAAGACTCATTGGTATCACTGCTTTTTGCCTTCAAGGCCATGCTCTTGGTTTTACCCATTTTGCCAATCCTAGATAGTCCTAGCTCATAGGTCTGCAAGTTTCCAACCAGCTCAGTCAAAGAAATTTTGTCAATATCCTTTGATTCTTTTATTGCCGTAAGCTTGGCATAGAACTCATCAAATGACTCATCCTCCTCCATCTTAATCTCTTTAAAGCTTGTAGTGAGCCTCTAAAACTTTGAATCTTTGACAGCCTTTGTTCCTTCATAGGTTGTTTGTAGGATGGTCCATGCCTCTTTAGCAATTTTTGTTGAGGATATTTTCTTGAACTCCTCATTGGTGACCGCGCTAAATAGGGCATTTAACGCTTTACTGTTGAAGTTTGCCACCTTGATCTTGGCGTCATCCCAATCGGTCGATTCTTCTTTTGGCTTGGTCCAGCCAATCTCTATAGCTTGCCACACCTTCTCATCCAAAGACTGCAAGAAAACTTTCATGCGTACTTTCCAGTATGCATAGTTAGTGCCATCAAATAAAAGAGGTATGATTAATGACTATCCTCTATCCATGACAAACAGAGGTTAATAGATCAACATAGCAAAGATTAAACCTAATCAGAGTGTGCCTGCTCTAATACCACTTGAAAGGCCACAAACTGAATGACCCATTGTGATTAAACCAATTAATTAATTAGCCAAGTTATTAATTAATCAATTTAACATGCAAATACGTGGAAGCACAAACAATTAACCAAATAACTAAATATGCAACGGAAATTAAATGACACGGTGATTTGTTTACGAATGAGGAAAACCCTTACAGCAAAAACCTTACCAGTTGATTTTCAGGTCACCACTCCTGAAACTCCACTATTATCAAATCAAGCGGTTACAAGTAAAGGAATCCCAAGTACCTTACCAACCTACAGTTGAACCCTTACCCCAATACCCAATTGAACTTGATCTGTAGTGACAGATCCCACCTTTGATGCACGGCTCCCAAGTATGTGATTAACCAATGTGCGGATCCCAGTACGCGACTTCAAATACCAACTTAGAAGGAGAGGTTAGCTGCAAAGTTTTTCAGTTCATATTACACGATGAAGATCAGGAATATGCTTGGTCACAAAACGCTTTGGTGCAAAATACACAGCAACTTCTTCAAAGAAGAAGAACTAGGTCAAGAACTTCGTCTTTGATCACAATTTTCTTGAATAGAGATTGCTCAATGCTTTTACAACTTGTGTACAATTTGACGGCTCTTAAGACAATCCTTTTTTATGTTTAGGGTTTGGAGAAAAGAAGGCCCAAAGGCATATTCATGGATCCCAAGGAAATCAGATCAGAAAATCTGATTTTGTAACTCTTGACAGATAGCAGGTGTTGAGCTTTAATGAATTTGCACTTCAGCTTGTTTTTCTTGGACAGAGTTGATGACTTCAACACTTGATCTTGAAACCTTGTTTCTTGAAGTATTAAAAACACCTAGAACTACCAAATTACAAGTAAAGTGCGTTTTCTCAAAGGATTAGCCAATTTACATAGATAAGTAACATATGTTCTTAACAAGTAAAAACACATATGTCCTAACACTAATATACCAATCCCCTTCTTCGCAGTACCTCAAACCCACGTTACCGGGTATCCTATAATCGGCGATGAATTTCTCTATCACCTCTTCAGACTCAACTAACTTCTTAAATCTATCCATCCTCAGGAATGACTAAGAGACTCCGGAAGGAGCGAAAGGAAGAGAAGAATAGGGGGAAAAGAAAATCAGAAATGGAAAAGCATGAAGTAGAGTAAGAAGGAAGCTTACAGAAATGAGGAAAAGCTCATTGGACGGGCTTTTTATGCTGGAAACGGGCGCTGGTTGGGTTGGAGATTTGACCGGATTCAGAGTATGTGTGCCAGAATTCTTGAATGCAAAAGTAAGGAGGCAAATTGGTTTAAATAAGGTATTTATATCCTCCATTAAAGACAACCAGGCGGAGTTTCCCGCCCATAAAGGCAAAAAAAATCTCCACCGTCAGATTACCATCACACCATTGAAGGTGGGGAGTATGGAGCCGCTAGAATTTAATACGGGTGCGCGCCGTATATCAAGGCGTCAAAAATGTGCATTGGATAGGCGAAAAAAGTCCGACGCTGACGTAGGCCAAGATTGGACAAGCCATGACGAAGCTTCGAGGATATCACAATCCTTCTCCCCGTCCGAAGACATGGACAACAGGATTTTGAGGGGCTATTGTGGGGCCTGAGAATTTAGCAACCCCGGCCCATTTTATACCTGGCCCAAGGCCCATGCCGATGAGGAAGAAATGCCCGAGGACGAAGTGTAAAAGTCTAGGTTGCCCAAGAGCCTTGCCAAGGACAACCCTGTCCTCAGCCAACGAAGACCATGGGAGGAAGAAGTAATGAGCCACCAAAAGAAGCCTTCCTGAATGTTTAAAGAAAAGGAACAAGTACAACGTGTCAGCCATGGAAGCATGATGGAGAAGTAAGTCCAGGATGAACTGTCACCTCCACATTAAGTGCGCCCACCTAAGTCCCTGGCCACATTTATGGAGATGTGACCTCTGAACAGTGCTGTCTTGGTTGTTGCAACTCACAGAAGTGCTGGTAAAGTGACTGATGGGACGGGTTGTCAGGGAGAGCGATGGATGATCAACAAGTGGAGGAAAGGGATCGTTGGAGGAGGACTATATAAAGGGAAGAAACAGATCAAAAAAGGGATCATTCCTATGGGAGAGACACCCCTATCAAGCTCCTCGGACCGGGCCGAGGACAAACTTTGGAGGATAATTTTGATCCATCTGCGTTCAATGGTGGCAAACACTATATTGGGCGTTATCCACTTGCTAGGGCTTAGTTCTTGAACCCGCTCTCTACAAATTCATTGTATTGGGCTAGTTGGGCTTGAGTCCACTCACTCAACAGTAGAAGTGCTTAAACCCAGTCCCTACATTGCTAGCTTGCACAAAGTTAGGTAAATTTTTCGTCGTCCCCGCTAACGTCAATTCCGAGTCTTGTTAAAAAAATATAAAAAAAAAAAAGAGAAAAAGAGAAAACAACGCACCCACCCAAGCAGCTATTGTGGAAAAATGAAAGGTTCAGAGAATGAAGCAAGTAAACAGTATAACCTTTTATTGAAAAAAAAAAAAATACAGCATACGCCTGAAGGCTTAGACAAGCTAAAAATACAAACGATGGCTTAGACAGGCTTGTTCTAAAGCCAAATATGCAGGCGAAGGCTTAGACAGGCTTGCTGTAAAGCTAACTGTAGGAAAAGAAGGCTGAGGCAGGCTTGTTTTAAGGCTACCAACAACTCTCGAGCCCGTATGGATGGTACCGGTGATGAGAGTGGAGAAGGAGCGGAAGCGCCAAACAGCCCCATTCTAGGACATTCCCTTGATGCTTCCCCAGCCTCATGATAATTAAGCATTGGAGTCGGCAACACTCGAGCACCAATCGTAACGTAATCTTGTGAACCTTCATCGGCGGGTAAGTTGGGCAAGAATCACTACCAGCTTGAAGGGCAGGCATGGACGCGTACCGGAGAAAAACATTATGTTCCTCATGAACCATGCAAGACCTTGGTTCAGCCTACCACTTATGTTCTTCTGTGAGTAACTAGTTTCCCTATAGGTTTGGGTCCAAGGACCATGCAAGACCTTGGTTCAGTCTAGCACTCAAGTTTTTCTCGAAGTGATTAGTTTCCCCATAGGTTTGAGTCCGAGGATCATGCAAGACCTTGGTTCAGCTTAACACTTTCATTTGATTTTTCCTCTACTCCTGATAATCTCAACCATTATCCCTCGCAGGACCACGATTATTTCCAAGGACTCTCTCTGCATACTCTTCATCTTCATTGTCTTCTTTGTTATAGCCTTACTGCCTATTCTGGTTTGGACCACGATGGGGAAGGCCAAGCACTCGGTTATCACGTCGCTCTTTGTCATCGCAATTAGGGTTTCGGTTAAGTAAGGTGGCAAGCACTTCTTGAATTTGGTCCAGAGTCTGCTGGGTTGAACCACGAAATTGTTGATTTTCATCATGAAAATCAAGGAACTCATCCCTAGTAGGGACTGGGTTGTTGACGTCGTCACCGCTGTCATTGTTGTGGTGGTCACCGTCTCGCCGATTAGCCATCAAACAAGGGTAAGTCAAGGCTTTGATACCAACTGATGTCGTGAAAGCCTAAAGAAAAGCACACACGATGCTTTCTTAATGGAATAGAAACTAAACTGTTAGTTTCTAGTAGTAAACCTCGAATCTACGAGGGGTTTCCCTGAATTTAAAAGGAGATAAAACTGGAATCTACCAAAAGAAAATTTGACAAAACGTCTGTGTTTATTGGTAATAGTCTAATCTGCCTTTTGATAGCTACAAAACATATAAATACTGAGATAAATGTCTAAAAAGTCTAATTCACACTAATTACACGATTAGGTGACAAAATACTAGAATTTACAAAAAATTACAAAATTGAGTTAAATGCATAATCATAAACTATTGACCTTAAGGGTCGTCTGAAAATCGATGGGACTGATCGGTGCAAAACTGCAAGTGCACAGTATCGTAGTTTTATAGTAAAGTGATGAGAAGAGTATCGTCCTCAGGGATTGGTAACTTACTTTTGACAAATACCAAAATTATGCTAATCTCGATTTTATCTAGAGAAGTCACTAAGGTTGTTGTAATTGGAATTTAAAATAAAATCAAATTAAAGAAAATAAGCAGATGAAAAAAATATGTTGTTCAAAGATCAAATTAATGGGAAGAAAACTTCTAGGAAATCGATTTCACCTAATCCCTCACTATGCTTTACTCATCTAGCTAATTTAATTTAATTCTCTCTGTTTGTTAGCAATCTTAACAAAAACATCCAAAAGCCTCTTTCGACAGTCAATTGGAAACATTCTTGTTCATCAATTTACACAAGAGTATGCAATTTAATAAAGCAAGAAAGCATTAAGACCAACGATTTTAATACTACATAGGTTCATACAAGTCTTTCGATCTCTATATTTACCTATGCTGAAATATTCAAGTTCTATCCTATAATTCCCTCTTTCGACAGCAAATCACAAGATCAAAATCATCTAATTAATGGCCAGTTAATTAGAAGCAATAAGCTCAGAATAAATCAGACAAACATGAAAAGAATAATTTCAAATTAACATAGAAAAGCAAGCATAGTTCGGAACTAGATTACATCGTTTTCCTAGAATAAAGAAAATTTAGTTCATGCTAAAAATTAAATTCAACAATAACGAATTCACCATAATTTTTCTAAGAAGATTTGAAGGAAAAAAGGAACACGAAAATCTACTTTAGCCTCCTTTTTGCTTCAGCCCTCTCTTTTTTTTCTGTTTCAGCTCTTTTTTCTTTTCTGTTTCGGCCTCTTTTTTCTTCTGCTTCAGCCCCCTTTTCTTTTCAGCGCCACCACCTTTTTTTTTTTCAGCCGTGGTGCCCTTTTTTCCTTTTAGATGTGGTGCCCTTTTCAGCCCAAAACGTTTGTCTTTTTCAGCTCATTGTTTCAGCCCAATACCTTGCTTTCTTCAGCCCAAAAACGTCCTCCTTTCAGCCCAAAAACGTTGCTCCTTTCAGCCCCTATTTCAGCCCAAAACGTTCCTCTGTTTCAGCCCAAAACGTTGCTCTGTTTCAGCGTTTTTCCTCTGTTTCAGCCCCTCTGTTTCAGCGTTTTTCTCTTGTTTCAGTCCAGCCTCCCTTTTCAGTTTCAGCGCGTCCCTTTTCTTCTAAATGTGTTGCCCTTTTTCAGCCCAAAAACGTTCCACTTTTCAGCCCAAAAACCTTCCTCTTTTCAGCCCAAAACATGGCTCTGTTTCAGCCTTTTTCTCCAACGTTTTTTTTCTTCTGTTTCAGCCCTCTTTCTTTTTAGTGTTCAGCTGCCTCTCTCTAACTGCTTCATGTCTCTTTTATTTGGTTAAATCTTTATTTCCTTCAAATCTGCAATAAAATTTAAATAACAAAAATGAAGTCTAAAATCAACAAAAATAAATAAAATTAGACTAAAGTTTAAAGTTGAGAAGTGATAAATTATGCCAAATTATGCAAGTCATCAGGGACCTTATTCTGACTTTTAAACTAAAAGTTATTAAGAAAAAACAAATATTACTATAAACAGCAAAAACATTGTTATCGGGACCTTACTTAAGGAATTCGCCAAAATTTTGGCGACGTTCATGGCACATGTCATGAATCTAGATTAGAACACCGTTTCCCTTCAACCTGCCAAATTTCATGCAATTTTGACACTGTTACCCCGATGGCCCCTATTGACACCCCCTTTTGATCTTTGCGTTATGACTTCCTATGCCCCTGCTACTCTAGGAAGGTATGTGCTGTTCATTCTACATTATTGTTCCTAAAAAGTTTGAATTATCTAGAAAAGAGAGAAAAAAAAATCATAGACTAAGGATGAAAACACATCTATGTACAAGGACTTGATCAAAAAACCCTAAAAAGAGAGTCCAATACGCACCTAAACACGAAAGAATGTTCGGCATCCAAGAGCACCACTCGGCACTTTTTAAGTGTCGAACAGCACTTTAAAAGTGCCAAATTGCCTCCTTTTGGGCTTTGGCCCAACTCCCTTTGGGTGACGATAAGGCACACATTTTTCGATCTTTTTGCAGTAGGATGAGTCTCAATTCACGTTCTACACACCAGAGCTATTTTTTAGAGTCTTCTAGCCTCTATAAATAGAGACTAGATCTCATAATTCAGCACCTCTTTTCCTATGCTCTGAGAGGCATACGTTTTGAGGCTCTCAAATTGCTGATATTTGTTGATCCTCTTCGATATTTACTGTTAAAATTAGGATTTTTAGGTTTTAAAGATAATTGAATAAATTTCTTTGAACCCTAAAACATTCTCTCAAGAACAAGAAGTACTTCATGCAAGAAGTTGTTTTCAATCACCCTATTCCTTTTCTTTATGTCTTTTTTATGTTGTTGAATGTTTTTCTTTATCCATGAGCAATTAATCATTGTTTTGTTAAAGCATGATCTTCTTTTTTTTCTTTTTCTTTTTTTTATATTATAATTTTTAAAATCTCTTTCTTAATTCCAATAATTTGCATATGATCAATGCATTTTCTTAAAATAAAAACGGATCTGTATCTTTATTAGATATATATATATATATATATATATATATATGTAAGGACTGGGTTTAAGCACTTCTACTGTTGAGTGAGTGGACTCAAGCCCAGCTAGCCCAATACAATGAATTTGTAGAGAGCGGGTTCAAGAACTAGGCCCTAGCAAGTGGACAACGCTCAATATAGTGTTTGCCACCATCGAGCTCAGATGGATCAAAATTATCCTCCAAAGTCTGTCCTCAGCTAGGTCCGAGGAGCTTGATAGGGGTCTCTCTCCCATGGGAATGATCCCTTTTTTTATCTGTTTCTTCCCTTTATATAGTCCTCCTCCAACGATCCCTTTCCTCCACTTGGTAATCATCCATCGCTATCTTTGACAACCTGTCTCATCAGTCATTTTACCAGCACTCCTGTGAGTTGCAACAACTAAGGCATCACTGTTCAGAGTTCACATCTCCATAAATGCGGCCAGAGACTTAGGTGGACGCACTTAATGTGGAGGTGATAGTTCATCCTGGACTTGCTCCTCCACCATGCTTCCATGGCTAACACGTTGTACTTGTTCCTTCTCTTTAGACGTTCAGGAAGGCTTCTTTTGGTGGCTCGTTACTTCTTCCTCCCATGGTCTTCGTTGGCCGAGGACAAGGTTGTCCTCGACAAGGCTCTTGGGCAACCTAGACTTTTACACTTCGTCCTCGGGTATTTCTTCCTCCTCGGCATTGGCCTTGGATTGGGTATAAAGTGGGCCGGGGTTGCCAAATTTTCAGGCCCCCCAATATATATATATATATATATATATATGAATTTTTCTTAAACAAAAACGGATCTGCATCTTTATTAGATGTAGATCTAAATTTTTTCTTAATAAAAAATGGATTTGCATCTTTATTAGATGTAGATCTGAATTTTTTCTTAATAAAAAATGGATCAACATTTTTATTAGATATAGATCTAAATTTTTCTTAAAATAAAAACAGATATGCATCTTTTTTAGATGTATATCTGAATTTTTTTAAAAACAAAAACGAATCTGCATCTTTCTTAGATGTAGATTTGAATTTTTTTTTTTCTCAATCAAAGACAGATCTGTATCTTTCTTAGATATAGATCTAAATTTCTCTCAAACAAAAAATGGATCTGCATCTTCATTAGATGCAGATTTGAATTTTTCTCAAATCAAAAACTAATTTGTATCTTTCTTAGATACATATCTGATTTTTTAACATATGCAGATTTTGAAACAAAGAAAAAGATTATGCATGAATGTGTTTATTGTTGTTTGTTGTGTTTAGTCCATGTTGCATAAATTTATCTTATGAATGAAATTCTCTTCTCAAAAAAATATTTTTCATATTTTTTAAACATATAAAAACATATCTAGTTTTTCTATCATTAAAAAACCATTGTTTTAGTTCTTAAAAACAGATCTGGTTTTTCAATCATTAAAAAACCATTTTTTTTAGATTCTCAAAAACAGATTTGATTTTCTTTACAAACCAAAATCAATTTCTTTTAATCCCCAAAACAGATCTGAATTTTCCACCAAAAACCACTCTTTTTTATTATTACAAAACAGATATGATATTTTCTAAACCAAAATAAGATCAATTTTTTTTTTATCACTAAAAAAGATCTGAATTTTTTTTAAACAAAGAAGAGGATTCATTCATAAATAAATTTGCCTGATTTAGTTTTGTTTCACATGTTCAACATATCATTCATAGCATACATAAAGGGTACATAGGTCACAAGAGTCTAAAAGACTAAACTCTGTCTAGGTGGAATGAGTGCCTAACACCTTCTCATTCCATAACCTAGCCTCTAAATTTAGGTCTTTGGATAAGTATATCTAAACCTTGTCTTTATTTTATTTTGAGTAGAATGTAACTAAGACAAAAAGCCATGTATTTGGTAGATTATAACTAGGACCCAAAGCCATGTAATTTTTAATTTTTCAATTATGTAATCTTTTTTATTCAGTCAATGAAAGGACATATGTGATTCATGTTAGGAACATATATCAACGTTTTATGTAACTGGCTAATCCTTTGACAAAACGCACTTTACTTGTAATTTGGTAGATCTAGGATGTGTTTAATGCTTTAAGAAACAAGGTTTCGAGTTCAAGTGCTAAAGCCATGCAAGTTTGTCCAAGAATCAAGTGAATAAGTTTTGTTCATTAAATCTCGACAGCTAGTATCTATCGAGGTTTAAGAGAGTTGTTTCAGCCCGAGGCTTAATAGCTGCTTGACAGACTGGGTATTTGTCGAGATTTATGAAGTTCAATTTTTCAAGCTGATTTTCATCCAATCCGTGAATGTATGTTTGGGTTTTCTTTTCTCACAACCTTAAACATATATAAGGATTATTTTAAGGGCCGAAAAAGGTGTCGCATAGTTGCACAAGAGAAAAATTCCACAAGTGTGAAGAAAAGTGTGACCGGAAACCTAGTTTGCCCTAGTTCTTCTTTCTCTTGAAGAAGCTGCTGTGTTTGTATACCATAGAGTTTTGTGATCAAGAAACTTCATGATCTTCATTGTGTGATGAATAGAAGAACTTTGCAGCCAACATCCTTCTCAAGTTGTTGATTAAGTCGCGTACTGAGATCCGCGTAATTGGTTAGTCACGTACTGGGAGCAGTGCATTGAAAGGAGAGATTGTCACTACAGAACAAATCCAATTAGGTATTGGGGTAAGGGTTCAACTGTAGGTTGGTATAAGGTATTGGAATTCCTTTACTTGTAACCGCTTGTTTTGATAATAGTGGATTCTCGAGAGTAGTGACCTTAAAATCACCTGGTAGGTTTTTTGCCTTGTAGATTTTCCCCATTCGTAAACAAATTACCATGTCAATTTATTTTCCACTGCATACTTTAGTTAATTGGAGATTTGTTTGTGCTGCCATGTACAATTGCATGTTAATTTGATTAATTAATAAACTTGGCTAATTAATCAATTAATTTATTACAAGGAGTCAATACATTCTTGGCCTATCATTAAGGTCAAGTCTAGGAAGCCACTTTGTTCTAAATTCTTGTCTTCTTTAGAGTTCTCACTCTTTGACTCTAGTTAGGCTAATGTTTTCCTCTGTATATAGTTCCTTTATTGATTTGTTATTTCCTTTAGCTTGAGTTGGATTAAATCAAATATGTTTTTGTTCCATCATCTTAAGTCTTGCTTGTTGCCCCTTTTCTTCTTTTTTTTTTTTTTTTTTTTCTTTTTTTTGTAAGAATGTATTGAGTAATCTCTCTTATACCTTTTTTTCAAAATTTTGTAATGACTCTAGTCCAGGTCTCTTTAAAGCAAAAAGGTTTGGGTCCACCCTTATCTCTCCCATTTGTGTCTATAGGGTTGGTGGTCTAAGGTTATGGCTTGGAGGTTTTTAACCAAGGCTTGAGTAATGCAACAATCACAAACTATTTTACAAAAATTTTATAAACTATTGATATGGCAAATTCTTACTGGTTCTTGTGGGTATAAAAGCCCAAATTCATATTTTGGGCCTTGGGCCCTATTTGAGGATGTGGGTATGTCCGAGAAGGATTAAATAATTGGGAAAGACACCTGAGTGGAAAATTGAGTAAGGAGATGATAAAGGAATATAGTCCGAGGAGCATATCTTTCTCGGATATAAGGAGTACTGGTCAAGCAAATACTTGGGCAGTTTGGATGACCTTCCAGGAAGCTCCAACGATAAGGATGAACTTCAGGCTCATATAAAGATGATAAGAATAGAGAAATATCTAAGGGAAAAGCTGCTACCACCGAATTAAATGCACTGCAGCAACTTTTCTAGCCGCATTTATGTGGAGAAGATCCCCGAACAGTGTAGCCTCAGCTGCCACCACTCATAGAAGACCAAAGAAGATACCTTATGGGACATATAGTCAAGTGAATGCTTAGATGAAAAACAAGTGTACGATCAAGATAGTCTAAAAGAAAACTGTATAAATGTAAAGGATCTCTCATGAGGGGGGGATTGAAAAAGATAAGGAAGGAGAAAGAAGGAAGATTTACTGTAGCTCTAAGAATTCTATTAGCTTTTAAAGCAGAAGTGTATCTCCTCAGACATTAATTTATTCAAGTTTCATTTTTTGTTTTAGCACTTGTTCATCTTTTGAACCTTTATTAAATATTTTTTAATTCACAATCAGCCCAGCTCTTTCACCCACTCTCTACAAATTCATTGTATTGGGCTTATTGGGCTCATATTCCACACCTTTTGGGATTGGACTACAAATCTTGACCCCACAATTCTCATTTAGACCCACTACTGACATCATTTTTTTTACTTACTAATAACCACTTATTATTTCAACTGTTTGTAAAAAAAAATTAAAAAAAAAAAAAAATAGTTTACAACTTAAGCATTTTCTCCCAGACTTTTTTAAATGTCATTTCTCCATTCACTATTGGCCACTGCATGATAAATTCTCTCCCTAATATTATGCCTTACCTGACTTTTATTTGACCAAGTGAATGTATTAAACCTAGGTCAATAAAGACAAAATTGTCAAGAAAATTACTTCAATTCACTTTTAGAGGATTCAGTCACTATTTTCTTCTTGTGAAGCAACACGATTGAAATCTCTCAACCAAAACCAAGGCCATTGACGAATTCAAAAAATTATATTAGGTACTCTGAAAGTATGGTAATGTGGTATTACTACATTACCGTACTCCGAAAGTAGCTAAGAATTATCCCCAATGAATTCACCTATTCTTTCTAGATTTTTCCTAAAATATTTTCTTTGTAACTTTCTTAGAGGAGCTCCGTAAATAGCAATGAGCATCCAAGCAGTATTTTGAGGGCATAAAAACAAAAAGTAATAAGTTAATAAAATGATTGTTTTGCCCAATAATTTCAATATTAATATCTTCTTTTCTGTTTTTTTTTTTTTTTTTTTTTTTTTTTGGCTGAGTATCTTCTTTTCAGTTAAAACAAAGTCCGCATGCTATCTACCAATGGCAGTGATGTCGCAGAAACCTGAAGAAAAGCACACATGATGCTCTCTTTGATTGACAGAAACTAAACTGTTAGTTCCTGGGTATTAAACCTTGAATCCACGAGGGGTTCCTTGAATCCGAAGGTTATAAGTCTGGAATCCACCAGAGAACACAAAAGACACAAGTCTGAATTTTTATTGATAATAAACTATGAAAAACGTTTACAGATTAAGGGGCCTTTTTTAAGGGCTCCATAAAACTTGTCAGACAAGAAAATATAATCTAAAATAACTCCTAATTGATACTTAACCATAACAGGAATCAAATATGACCTAAAAAGCATTAAATGCACCTAAAAACAAGGAAATAAATTCACCTAAACGTAAAATAACGTTTTTTACATAAAAATACCAAAAATATTAAATTACAATAATTAAATAGTAAATTGTGTCCTACATTGGGACCAAAATATGGTCACGAAAACCTAAGATTTTTATTTTATTTTATTTCTACTAAAACAACAGTTGTCTTGTAATAAAAATATAAAATTACCAGTTGGATTCGTTTCCAAAAAAGAAATTGTCTTTGATGAATAAAATTAGTTGATTGTGTCTAATTTTTTTTAGTTTTGTTATTAGTAATTTTTGTTGTTGGGTTAATTGTTTTGAGCTTGTATATTATGCTTTAAATTTTAGATGTATAATTTTTTTTATGGCCTTTACTAGTATGGTGAGTTATGTAAATGGTGGGCCCTAGATTCGAACCAATAATAATTTGTACCTCGAAAGTTTGTGAAAAAATGTTATAGAAAAGTTTGTGATTGTATTTTTCTTAAAAGAATCATTGATATTGTTAAAGGGAGCAAAGTGTAATTTTATATAACAAAATTGTTAAAATTAATACCTATATATACTAGTGATTTAAAATAAATAAATAAATAAGGTGTGCCTCCATCCCTACTGTAAAGTACATCTCTACAAATGAGATGTTGGCAGATCCCTTAAACCAAGCCGATTGCTAAGGATCCATTTCACGCCCGAAAAAATTTTGTATGTGACAGTCTCATGAAACCGATACCTCACTGACATGTGAGTCTCTCAGTGAGACATCGATCTCATGAGACCATCTCATGAGATACTTTCTCTTCGCGCCCACACTAAGGGATTAGAACTGTGTAGTCTTAAAATTTGATATTGTGTGGATCAAACTTTATACGTGTTTCTTTTCTTTTTTTATAAGGACGCTGTGATTTTTGTCATTGTATTTTTTTATATTAATGACATTTTACGTACAGGTATTCATTATTATTGTTGTTTGAACATATACATAGATACACACACACATCAATAGATGACATAAAATGATGTGAAAGGATGCTTAGAGTAGGCATGGATGAGACATGGTGTTTTATGGCACCTGGGGATCATGCAAAGGCCTTCAACACTTTGAGAACTAAAAGAGAAATAACACCAAAATTTACTTATTCCCATAGTCATGCAACTTGGGAGAAGCTAGATGCGAGATCTCTCAGACACTTCAGGTTTTGGGAGCGACTGGACTAAGATTACCCTACAATGAGAGCAACGTGGATCATGTGAAACTCTTTTTCAATCAGCTTTAGCTAACTTCAATACCTTTTTGGTTTTTGAGAAGTTTTAAACTTCAATAGTTAGCTTTAAGGCAATGAATATTTAAACATATATTAAATTATTTATACAGTGGGAGAGGAAGTTTACATTAGCACTAGCACACGGCTTGGTAACAGGTGAATTTGGGCGTACTCTCTGATCAATTAATTTATCTTAAATTTAGAGCTCAAAAGTTTTTAGCAGATTGCATGATTTTATTGATACTAATCAATTAGATGAAATGGTGCAAAGAAGTGAGCTTTTCGTATCTTTTGAACTCAAGTCTCATTCGATCACCTGGTTCATCTTGGTGCATAGTCTTGCTGCATAGTTGGAGATACAAAAGAAAATGTTTCTAAAATATAATAAAAATTGATACGATTACGTTTTATATATAAAATGAGAATTCAAGTTATGGAATTCATTTGATGATAAATGTTTTTTATTATCAATCTAATGTATTGATTGTTTTTTTACATTTTAGTAGACTATAATCAAATCTAATCCTTTATTTGATAATATGAAAAAAATTTAACAAAAATAAGTGGTGGAGTAAATTTCAATTAACTCAGTTAATAATTTTTCTTTAAAAATTATTAACTGAGTTAATTAGAATTCACTCCACTACATATTATTATTATTATTATTATTATTTTATCTCTAAAGGTCCGTTTGGTCGAAGGAATGAAAAAGTGGGAGGATAGAAAATTGTGGGAGAATAAAAAAGTGGGAGGATAGAAAAAATTCTAGGCTTGTTTGGTAATGTTGTTTTAGTAACGTTATTTAAATGTTGTGGAAATATGTGTGGGTGAAAAAGTGTTATGAAAATACATGTTGTGTTGTTTAAACAACGAAACTGTTGTCTAAATAATATTACCAAACACCCTTATTTCTCTCATTTTTGTTGGTTGGGAGTGCAAAAGTTGAGGGATGGAAAAAATAAATTTGTATAAATTTACTCATATACCCTTGTTAAAAAATGATACCCAATTAAAACAAAAAAGTGACCAAAAAAAAAAAAAAAGTGATCACCCAAATTTGTTAAAAAATAATACAATAAAAATCATGTCCCCAAAAAAATCATGTCTAGTTAAACCAAAAAAAAAAAAAAAAAAATTGAAGAAAAACAAAACAACTATCATGGTCATAACCTAGGGAAAAAAAAAAAAACAAAAAAGCTGGATAAAGCCTGTGTGCAAGTGAACATGAGCATTTTTGTCAGTCAAGAGATTCAAAATCCCCACCAAATTTTCTCCTCATTTTGAGGAGAAAACATTTTGATGGGCTTGGGGAGAAAATACCCGGCCCCACCAATTTGTTTCCCCTCTCCTCCCTCCAACCAAACCACCACCAAAAATGTTTTCTCTCTCATTTTCTCTTATTTTCTTTCAATCCTCCTTAAAATCCACCCAACCAAACATACCAGTGAGCCTAAAAAATATTGTCCCAGCATGCTAGGGATTACCTACCAAAGGATTACTCACAACTACTTTGGCAATGAATAAAGAGAGAATGTAAAAGTCAATAGGAGAAAAGAGCCATGACCCACTAAAAAAGCTAAAGTTGAAAAAAAATATGTAATCCTCTTGTAGTACAATAATGGTATATTTCCTCTTATTACACAGTAGTAGTCATACTTATTAAATTTATAGTAGAATTCACTATTCATGTGAAAGGAAGAAGTATGTTATTATTGTACTCTTAGAGTATTGTGTAACTTTTCTAAGTCAATAGATAAATTACTTTCATTGCAAAATTTGAATAAGAAAGGATTTTAGGATACTAGAAGCCCCAGTGGATCATATGCAATTATTCAATAAGTATTGCGATATCATATTTGCTTTTAGGAAAAAATTCATTTAAAATCATATGTTTTAGAGGGTGTACAAATTAAACCCTATAGTTCCAAAGTAACAAATAAAACATAAGGTTTTAAATGGTAACAAATTTAACTTTATAGATTCAAAAGTAACAAACAAAACCCTAAATTTCAGAAAGTAACAAATCAAACCTCAACCCAATTAGGTGGAATGCTATTGTGTTTGGGGTTTTGTCAGAAAAGAATTAAAACATGTTCTCATGTTGAAAAACTTAGAGTTTTGATTCTTACCTCTTGGCTTTGTTATCAAACCCTAGTCAAAACTCTATGCAGCGAAAAAGAATCTACCATGACTCTTCCTTCGACCTCTATAGCCTTCCACACAATCTCCAATGGTTTTCCGGTCAATAGAAACCTCTATTGATGGAACCCTAAGAAACATACATTGTATGTTTCAAGTGTCCTTATGAATTTAGGAATGAGGTACTCTTAAACGGTGTACATGTAAGGATATGTGCCCTTTAAATCCTATTGTATGATGCTATGTATGACATTATGTTGTGATTAATAAATTTGTTTTATTATTGTCTAAAATAATGGTAACATGAATATTTGGACATTATCATATAGTCCATGAGATGCATAGTATGTAATTTATGTGATTTAGTCACAGAAGATAATCATAAATTCTTTGTAAACTCATAATTTTAGTTCGTAATCAATGATAAAAATTTGGCATTTCATTTGTGAAGACTATAACATATCAACTAAGATAATTTGTCTTGATTATAGAAGTGGAGATTTCTAGTTGATATGTTTTAAGTGTTAAGACATATTGAACTGAACCGCTGTGAGATTTGTTATTCTACTAATGACTGTGAAATAATAATAAGTCTCACGACTTCTATTTACATCAACTCTTAATCCTGAGAGAGTAATGAACCTGATCATGAAGTGTAGGTTGCTTTGATATATGAGGGAACATATATTCTCAAGATGGAATTCATAATCTCTTAACGGAGATATAAAATATTCTCTTAAGATAAGTTTAATGGGTTTTGGTTATTTAGAGTGTTAGGCCTAACAACTTTAGTAAGAAGTTACTAAAGTATATATTTATGAAATTAGATTTCATAAATATATGATGAATAACTTAGAAGATTAAACCAGATACTTAAAATGTAGTAATCTTCAAAGTGGCAATCAACATTCATGACTTTGTATTACTACAAATATTTTAATGAAGGGATTGAATGTATAATAAAGTATTGGAATATAATTTATTAACAAGGCATAGAATGCAATTATATTTGTATAGTGGTATTAAATGAAATGGAGTGTATGTGAGTGTAAGCCACTCTCTTATTCTCCCTTGAACACATACATATAAATTGATTGAGAGACCACACTTCTTGGGCATAAGTGGAAATGGAGTGAAGATTAAAAGTGTTCCCAAATACTTTTAATCTTTGGTTTTAAATTTCACCGCACCAAGGTATGCTCTCTTATTCTTAAATTCTAAAATTTATATAGTACATGTTATCAATTTTGAATAAAGTAAATTCGTTAATTTTTCATTGCGTATGATTTGTACCATATACAAACAATGTCTTTCCAACGGTACACACCTAAAAACTTTAAAGCAATGGGTTGCCCACACGGGCGCCTATTATGGCCTCCCTACGGGCTCAAATTCCAACATCCTCTCACTCACTCATAGTGGGTATTCCACACACAAATGGAAGAACCTCTTATTTGCTTCCATATCCTCATGTCACACATTTACAAAGGAAAATGTCTCGTGCGACTAAAAAGCCTAACATATGAGGCGTAGAAACTATAGCCAAGCTACATCATAACTAACACAATGTAATCGTATAAACCCTAAGGAAAAATAGAAAACAAATAGCATGCCTTGCCCTGGAAAGGGTCCTGAAAAATAAATAAATAAATAAATAAATTATACGTAATAATTTAAAATTTTATATTTATCTACTTTTTTATAAAAAAAATGGGAACACCCTGAATTTTTTTTATGCCAATAAAATTAAATTTTGGTCTATAATTTGAGCAAATTAACAATATATTAGGGTCTTTCAAGCAAAAAGAACCACATATTTTTATATTCTTTTAAGCCTATACTATGGCTTTACTTACAGTTTTTGCTTTACCTGACACACTATCATTGTATGACTACTTTTCTTCAAAAAAATTATAATATATATTATACAACTAATTGATCAAAGTCACATAAATTTAGCTTTTTTCATTGTACAACTACTTTTCATTTTTCTTTTTCTG
The DNA here is from genome assembly GCA_963669245.1 of Quercus cerris. Classification (NCBI taxonomy): domain Eukaryota; kingdom Viridiplantae; phylum Streptophyta; class Magnoliopsida; order Fagales; family Fagaceae; genus Quercus; species Quercus cerris. Next base: position 34,409,049 of record OY770006.1, on the reverse strand, counting down.
ATAATTTTGATTAGAAAAAAATAGTAGTTTTAGTTAATTAAGTGAGTAAACTTAAAAAGTTACTTAATTTTTATATAACATCAATTAATTCATTATATATATATATATATATAATAAACTTTTTATTTTTATGATTATAATTAAATATGTGATTGTCTATTCTAAGGAAATTTGATTAAATTTACATGAAACGTGTCACTAAATATTGTGTTTTTACATTTTGCTATGATATTATTAGTAATAAAATTATTATATTTTTATTTATATAATTTAAAATTTTATTAATTATATTATTTATGACGTCACCGGTTCGACCATCTGTCAAATCTTGATCCGACCAAAAAACTAGTAACCAGTCTCTTTTTCGGTTCTTTCACCGCTCTGGTTTATAAAACCATGGAAACCCCCCCCCCCCCCCCCAAAAAAAAAACTGAATGAAAAATTTAGAAAAAAAAAATTATAATAAAACCACTAACAAGGCCCAAACCAAATGCCAATAAAAAAGCCCAGTACAAGATCAATCTCATCTCAGACTAAGACTATCACTACTCCAACACCAACATGATTATGTTTTTAATATAATAAATGTTAAAAAAAAAAAAATCCTCACTGCCTTAGTGCCTCGCGGATTCACAAGTCATTAAACAATTTAAACTAAAACTAAATCAAACCTAAAGACTAAAAGGAAATAAGAAACTCACTTACTCTCCCCAGCCATCGCCGTCTATCCCTGTTCAGAAACACTAACAATAACCATAACTGAACTCCACAAGGTTTATGTTGTAAAACTTTATGTATTTGTGTGTGTTTTGATTGTTGTTGTTGTTGTTGTTGTTGTCAATATATAAAATTTTCTTTTTATTAAATTGTGTAATTTATGCTTGTTGAGGAATACCCTGGAAAAAATTCCTGGAGTCGCCACTGGCCCTAGACATACATGATCATATCAGGTTGAGTGTCCTCTAATCCCTCGTGAGTTATGGCTAACTCAAAGCCACACTGAATCAAACACGTGTGAATTGGCTCACCATATACCCACCTATATGTCTCAGACTCCCAGAGTCAACATGAATTCCAAATGCAGGGACATGGCCAAGATATGTTATCTGATCGTCTTCCTTTCAACCTAATTCCATTCAACTAAGTTTGACGGTACTCCTAATTATGTCCCTTAGAGTCAAATCATACATGACTTTAGGTCGTAAACTGAGGGGATAGTCTCCAACCCTTCATCTTGTGACATTGTCAAAGGTTACATAGGGCACAATATATATAAGATTGAACTCACACAATAAGGAAATAGTAATAAACACTCTAACCTCCCAATGCGGTGGTCACTGCTAACACGTGGTGTGGACATATACTATAGTGGACCTCTACTCTATATCCATTAGGAGCATTATGTTTTAGGACACATGTATATACGTATTTCCACCTCATGAATCTTAGTCTAGTTGCTCCAAAACACCTAAAGTGTTTGAGAGATCT